>CM035425.1:7742700-8342700 GCA_020310875.1 Ceratopteris richardii
CACTGGGTGACTGTGAGGCTTGGGGCCCAAACTGTCGCAGCATACATCATAGCTGGTCGGACTAGTGTGTCAAATAGCCACCCCTTCGTGCGGGGCTCCTAGAAGTGTGCCTGGTGACATCTCCGCTCTAACATGGCTAAAGCTGCATATCCTCGTGTGAGTCTATCGGTGGCTGCCTGTCTCATGCTGAAGGGGCCAGGTAAGCTCGTGAATGTGACTCCGAGGTAGACATAGGAAGTGACCACCTCAATCTGTCCACCGCCGGCCGTGAATCCTCCTCCATTCCTCACCAAGGGGGAGGTGTGGAAGATCATGACCTTGGTCTTGCCAAGGTTTACTGTCAAGCCCTTCTGTGTACAAAACTCATCGAGGGCATCCAAGTGGCGCTGTAATCCATCGGGTGACTCTGAAATCAAGACGATGTCATCGGCATACAATAAAATGTGGACAGGTGTACCTGTGAGATCTGCACCCTCTCCTCCGGCTCGGAGAATGTAGTCCTCAATCTCATCGATGTAGAGACCAAATAGAGTGGGAGAGAGCGGGCAGCCTTGCTTAACACCGATGGTGCTAGCAATGGCCTCAGACATACCACCTGGACACTGTACTCTCCAAGTCACCTGCTCATAGAGTGCATAGATGGCCCAAATCATCCCTGATGGTACTCCCAAGCTCTGAAGTCGTTGGAAGAGCCTCTCTCGTGGCACTGTATCGAAAGCTTTGCGGAAGTCCACAAAGCAGCAATATAGTCTCTTCTTCTGCACCCTTGCCCCGTCAATGAGGCAGCGCAAAATGAAGATGTGATCAATAGTAGAGAAAGCTCGCCGAAAACCTGCCTGGCCTCGTGCTCGTAGCCCCTCAATCTCTGCGTATGAGCTTAGCTCTGCCTCAAGTATGGCACTGTATAGTTTGGCCATGGTGTGGCCAATCATGATGGTCCTGTAATTCCCTGGATCCAGGGTGTCTCGAGATTTGTGGATAGGCACAATGGTGTGCCTAGTCCACTCCTATGGGAAGCCCTCCCCTATAGCCTGGTTGAAGGCATGTGCAATCAACGGGGCTATAGTGGAGGCTGCATATATGAGATGCTCACTCTGCAATCCCGTATGGTCTGTCGAACGTCCATGTCGTAGTCGTCCTATGGCCCTCTCAACCATCTTTGCTGTGAAAAGAGAAGAACTAGTAGGGAGAGGCTCAAGTGGCTGTGGAATGGGAGGCTGCCCAGGCACCTCATATAATCTCTGAGCATAATCATGCCATGTGTGTAGGTCCCCAATAGGTGTGGTCGGGCGTGGCTCTCGTAGGGTACGCCATGCTGCGGCACTGTCCATACTCATAAAGAGATGGTATAGCTCAAGCACCTATGCCTCCTCAAAGGCTCGCCTCTTCCGACGTGTGAGAGTCTTCATCTGTCCTGTGGCCCGTCTCTCTGTGATCTCTCCCAATGCTCGCTGAGCTCGTAGTCGGCGGTAAGTATCTCTGCATTCCTCATCATACCAACGATGTTGTGGCATAGTCCCGGGAGGAGGTGTGTGACCAGAATGGATGAGAGAGAGAGAGAGAGAGAGAGAGAGAGAGAGAGAGAGAGAGAGAGAGAGAGAGAGAGAGAGAGAGAGAGAGAGAGAGAGAGAGAGAGAGAGAGGGACTTTTTAACGTCTATTAGAGGCCAAAATTGGCCTATGAGACAAAACATATACATCAGTATGATCCAATCCATTGTGATCCAGAAAGGAAAATAAAGTGTGAGTACAAAAAACGGGTATAAAAGGAGTGGCTAAAGGAAAATAAAGTGTGAGTACAAAAAACGGGTATAAAAGGAGTGGTTAATAACTGGCATCAAGGGTGTGGGGTGCTATGGGTATGCAGGCTATATGGTCAATGGGTGAGATACAAATATGATATGCATAGGGAGGGGAGGCTCGATGGTATCACAACCCTCTAGATGTCTGGAGTGGGTGTAGGATATAATGCATCGGTGGGTAAGGCATCATGGCGATCCTCAAAATGCTCTGAACGTCCAAATCGACAGGGGTGTGCTGCTGACGTCTCCGTATCTCCATGTCATGGCGTATGTGAATCGTATGAATCTCTCTCTGGTGCGGACGGGCTCTCCGGAGTGGGGGTCTCGATCGTCGACGCTGTCGTCTAAGCTCCTCTGCTCTGTGTAATGTGACACCCCGCATCGAGCTGGGTCCTCGAGTGGCTGTGGGTCAAAAGAAAATCTATAATATAAGTCTGAGGGGGGGGGGCAGGTGTATCTCCATCTGCGGCTGGAGAAGTGATGCACGGCGGTGCTGGAGCTCTACTAGGAAACAACCTAGAGGGCGCTGGTCCTCTGTCCCCAATAAAGCCCTGATCTCTTTGGGCCCTGTGGGTGGCGGTCTATAATGTCCTCATATGCGTGGCATCTACATGTGTAGTGCTCCTCGTCCTCCACCTTGTTGGAGTTAGACGTCTGCGGAAGCACGCGAACAGCACAAGGAAGAAGAAGCTTGGAACACAACACACAAGACTGAATGTATTACTAGAGAATGTACAAAGATAAGTAGCCCATTAGGGCAATAGGCGTATATACAAGCCGGGGGAAAAAAACCTCCTAAAGAGGGAAAAAAGAGCCCCGGCGGTCCTAGAGTGATGCGGTGAACAAGGAGCTGGCACTCATGTATAAGGAAGTGCCAAGCTATGTGGAAATCACTCCACAAAAGGAAGTAAGCCCAAAGCTTTGTCGAAAGCTTCAAACTTCTCCCTAGGCAGAGCCTTCGTGAAAAGGTCTGCAATGTTCTCTTGCGTGGGCACATATGCCAAGCTGATCTCCCTAGCAGAGAACCTCTCCCTGACATAGTGATAATGCACCTCAATGTGCTTAGTGCGAGCATGGAACACAGGGTTCCTCGCAACTGCCAATGCGCTCTGACTGTCAGTAAAGATGGTGGTGGCAAAAGACTGGCCAACACCCAAATCAGCTATAAGGCTTCTGAGCCACACACACTCAACAGTCGCTGTGAAAGCTGCCCTATACTCAGCCTCACAACTGGAAGTGGCCACAGTACGCTGCTTCTTGCTCAACCAAGATATACATGAGCTACCAAGCATGAAGCAAAAACCACTGGTGGACACACGAGTGTCATAGCAACCAGCCCAATCTGAGTCAGAAAAAGCATGCAAATCTGGTGGTAGTGATCCCCCCTTGGGATAAAACAACCCAAGTAGCCGAGTACCACTCAAGTAGCGAAAGATGCGCTTAACCGCTTTCCAATGCGTGACTCCTGGGCAATGCATAAACCTGCTCATTTGTGAGACAGCAAACTGAATATCTAGCGGAGTAATGCATAAGTAAATCAAGCATCCAATAGCCTGCTGATAGAGAACAACATCAAATGCATCTCCAGCATCATGAAGACTCAATCGTAAACCTGTCTCCATAGGAGTGGCAATAGGCTTACAGTCTTCAAGGCCAAAATGCTGCAATAATGTGTCAATATATTTCGTTTGACACAAAGCCATTCCACCATCAACGTGCATAAACTGAATGCCCAAATAGTGATGCAAATGCCCCAAATCAGACATCTCAAATGAGGCATGCAAATCAGCCTTAAAATCAGCAATATGTGTCTCAATAGGACCAGTGAGCAGCATGTCATCAACATAGACAACAATGATCAGAAGCACATCATTAGCACGTTTAACATATAAGGTGCTTTCAGTTGGACTGTTCTCAAAACCATGTGCAATCAGATAGGCATGTATCTTCTCATACCAAGCACGTGGTGCTTGCTTTAAACCATATAATGGCTTCTTTAACCTGCAAACCTAGTTTTCATGCCCTTTCTGCACAAAGCCACGGGGCTGAAAAACATACACTTCTTCATGCAAGTCACCATTCAGAAATGCTGTTTTAATGTCCAATTGATGTGCATTCCAACCATGATGGGCTGCAAGTGCACAAATGCTCCGAACAGTAGTCATACGACATGTAGGTGCAAAGGTCTCATCAAAATCAATGCCTCTTTCTTGTGCATAACCCTTTGCAACAAGCCTAGCCTTATACCTGTCAACTGTATCATCAGGTTTACGCTTCAGCTTGTATACCCACTTAGTGCCAATGGCCTTCTTGCTAGGAGGCAAGTTACATAAAGACCATGTACCATTCTTCATTATATCATCATATTCAGATTGCATAGCAGTCATCCAATTTTCTGAATTTTGTGCTTCATCAAAAGAAACAGGCTCATTCTTGTCACCGAGACTAGATGCAGCCATAGCATAGCAATCTGATGCAAACGAGGCACTATGAGAGCTTGAACGAGTACGATATGACAAAGGTGCATCTAATTTGCTGTCACGCAAAGTCTGCACCAGCCATTTTGGCATAGTTTTTGCCTGCTCAATATCGGCTCTCTCATCAACAAGTGCATCATGTAAATCTGCATCAGAAATGGAATGATCTGCATCATCATATGAAACCTGCAAAGGCTGAGAAGTTGCCTCATTAGGACCAGCACTAGCTTGTCCACCTGAAAAAAGAGGCATCAAAGTATCATACATGTCTTTGGAGCTACCAGATGTCTCCTTAGTACATGAAAGCAATGGCTGAATAGCATCTTCCACAAAGACAACATCACGACTAACTAGAATGCGTTTAGTCTGTGGATGATACAGACGATAGCCTTTACTTTCAGAACTGTACCCAACAAAAATACATTTTACTGCCTTATCATCCAATTTTCTGCGATGTTGTTCAGGCACTAATGCATATGCCAAACAACCAAAAACACGCAGATGAGCAACAGATGGCTTGCGGTCATGCCAAGCCTCATATGGAGTGATAGACTGCAACGCTTTAGTGGGACACCTGTTCAGTACATATGCTGCACACATGACAGCCTCAAGCCAGAAACTATGTGGTAAAGCCTGACTTTTGACCATGCACCTCGCCATCTCCATGAGTGACCTGTTCTTTCGTTCAGCAACTCCATTCTGTTGAGGTGTATACGGCACTGTACACTCATGTTTTATCCCACGTTCAGCCAGAAATGCATTAAAATCTGAAGACATATATTCCCCCCCTCGATCAGAACGGAGGGTGCCCATTTTACATGGTGACAGATTTTCAGCCAAAACCAAAAACTGTTTGAAGCACATGAACACTTCGGACTTTGCTTTGAGTGGATATACCCATGCATGCCTGGAAAAATCATCAATGAAAGTCACGAAGTAAAGGTAATTTCCAAAAGAGGGTGTCTGCATAGGACCACAGACATCACTATGTACAAGCTGCAATTTCTGCGTAGCCCGAACTGAACCATCTTTTGGAAGGAAGAACGCTGCATTTTGCCCAAAATACAGCCTTCACAAACATGTTTTCCAGGTGCCTCAAGTTTGGGCAAAGAGGACACCATTTTAGATTTCTACAGGCGTAGCAAACTAGCAAAATTTAGATGACCAAAGCGTGCATGCCAAAGCTTTGCATCTGACATAGCCTGAGAATCTTGAACTGCACATGTCGAATCATTCACAGATCTTTCATAGTCTATGAGCTTATACAGCCCACGACATAAAATGCCAGAAGCAATAATCACATCGCCATTTGAGAGATCATGAACTGTACACCTGTCATCAACAAATTTCACAACCAAGCCAATCTTGGCTAATGCAGAAACTGATAACAGATTCTTTTTGATCCCTGGCACAAATAAAGCATCTGACAAAGTGAAAGAACTACCATCAGCAGTAGTCAAAATGATCTTACCAACTCCCATAACAGGATAAGAGGAGTTGTTGGCGCATGTAACAATATTCCCTGTAGGGGCAGGCTCGAGTGAAGAGAAGAAACTACGCTGCGGGGTAATATGTTTGGTCGCCCCACTGTCAAAGTACCAAACATCTTAGTCTACTGCAGACATGCACTGATCATGAGAAGATGGATCAAATTCGAAGACAGTAGTAAACGCCCATTCTTCTTCTTGCACAAGATTTGCAGAGTCTGTTTTTGGTGTAGAGGCCTCTGCAACAACCATTCCAGCCTCTTTCTTCTTTGCCTCTTTAGCAGCCAGTTTTGGACAGTTCTTTATGATATGATCATTGCCTTTACAGTACTTACAAAACAATTTCTGCTTTTCTGATTTTTTCTCATCTTTGTCTTGGTTCTTTGAATGTGCAGCATTTGCAGATTTCTGCTTACTAGTAGAAGAGCTCCATTTTCCTTTGCCCTTATGACTAGCCAGGAAAGCTTGATCTGCAACTCGCATAATGGACCTGTTCTGCCTGGACTGATCTTCCTGCAACAGAACAGAGACTAACTCCTCAAATGATAAGGCATTCGGATTGCCTTTCATCATCAACCGAAGAGTAGAAGCAAAACTCTGATATGAGTCAGGAAGACCATTTAGAACAGTCTGCACAAGTGAGCTATCTGGTATAACCTCATCAGCAGAAATCAACTGTTCCTTTAAATCTTTGATCTTCGTTAGGAAACTGTCCATAGAATCACCTTCATTCATGTGCTCACTCTCCAACTGTTTTCGGAGATAAGCAACACGAGCCTCATTCCTAGCTTGGTACAATGTGGTAAGTGTATCCCAAGCATCCCTAGCTGTTCTGCAAGAGCGTATGTGAGGAATAATGGCACGTTTGACAGACAAAGCTATCAATGCATGTGCTTGTGCATCTCTGCCATCCCAACGAATCTGCTCTGCAGTAGGTGCAACAGAAACAACAGCACGAACAGGAATCTGCACAATATCATCTTCGACACCATCTTCATCAGCTCCAACACCTCCAGCACCTGTATTTGTAGTACCTGTAGTCACAGGTGTAACTGGACGTCTTTCAACACCTTTTGCAACCAGTACATGTCGCATCATATAAGCCCATAATGGGTAGTTGGTACCATTCAACTTATCCTCAACAGCCAACATACGGAATACATCACTACTTTCAGCCATGGCCGGTGACTAAAATACCTTGATGCAAAAAATTGATTGTATCTCAAAAAGTTGAACGGAACTTCCCAGACGAGTTCTGCTAGACCTGTAGCAGACTTTGAGATGCTTAAACTGGCGAATAGAAACTGGTATATACCTTTGGCACAAAAGGACGAAATAGCCTGCACAAGCGTTGCGATAGTGTGTTCGGAGGCGGAAACGAGCTTAGATCACGATTTCGGCACCACAAAGCGAAGCCGTTTTGATCTCGGAAACACCCTGAGTATGCTCACCAAATTTCGTGCGAATCTGAGACTGCAAACGGAGGAGTGTCGACGGCGCCCTAGAAGAAGCGACGACCTCCTCTGATACCAATTGTTGGAGTTAGACGTCTGCGGAAGCACGCGAACAGCACAAGGAAGAAGAAGAAGCTTGGAACACAATACATAAGACTGAATGTATTACTAGAGAATGTACAAAGATAAGTAGCCCATTAGGGCAATAGGTGTATATACAAGCCGGGGGAAAAAAACCTCCTAAAGAGGGAAAAAAGTGCCCCGGCGGTCCTAGAGTGTTCACACACATCACTACCTAAATATATCAACACACCTCCTCGGCATATCCTGCATTATCTCTTGTCCCTCGGGGTATGTGTCGCTCGCCCAACCTCAATCTCGAGCTGGTGTGAGGAAACTCTGAGCTGCCCAATGGCCACTCTCTCAGCTGGTGCCATGTATGTATCCATGTATTGTGGTCTTTGAATGAAACCATCAGTTGTCACAGTCAGGAAGTGCTCTCTGTAGTGTCGCCTCTTTGTGGGAAGAGGCTCCCGTGGTGCCATTCATGTCTCTCTGATGTGTATCTATAGTAGGTCCTCACGGATGATCCTATTCCTCTTCGAACGAGAGAGGGTAATGTGGGGGGAAGAGAGGTCATACTGGAAAGGGGGAAGATCGGTAATGCTCATGCCATGGTCTGCTAACCATCGGTAGGTGTGTGCATACCATACTCTCTCATGCCCTGTCTCTGCCAAATGTCTAGAGCTCTCAAATGCAAGCCTGGTGACTCGGCTGGTGGGGAGCTGGAGAGAGAGAGAGAGAGAGAGAGAGAGAGAGAGAGAGAGAGAGAGAGAGAGAGAGAGAGAGAGAGAGAGAGAGAGAGAGAGAGAGAGAGAGAGAGAGAGAGAGAGAGAGAGAGAGAGAGAGAGAGAGAGAGAGAGAGAGAGAGAGAGAGAGAGAGAGAGAGAGAGAGAGAGAGAGAGAGAAAGAGGGAGGGAGAAGGAGGGAGGGAGAAGGAGGGAGGGAGGGAGGGAGGGAGGGAGGGAGGGAGGGAGAGGAGGGAGAGGAGGGAGAGAGAGAGAGAGAGAGAGAGAGAGAGAGAGAGAGAGAGAGAGAGAGAGAGAGAGAGAGAGAGAGAGAGAGAGAGAGAGAGAGAGAGAGAGAGAGAGAGAGAGAGAGAGAGAGAGAGAGAGAGAGAGAGAGAGAGAGAGAGAGAGAGAGAGAGAGAGAGAGAGAGAGAGAGAGAGAGAGAGAGAGAGAGAGAGAGAGAGAGAGAGAGAGAGAGAGAGAGAGAGAGAGAGAGAGAGAGAGAGAGAGAGAGAGAGAGAGAGAGGAGAGAGAGAGAGAGAGAGGAGAGAGAGAGAGAGAGGAGAGAGAGAGAGAGGAGAGAGAGAGAGGAGAGAGAGAGAGAGGAGGAGAGGAGAGAGAGGAGGAGAGAGAGAGAGAGAGAGAGAGGAGAGGAGAGAGAGAGAGAGAGAGAGAGAGAGAGAGAGAGAGAGAGAGAGAGAGAGAGAGAGAGAGAGAGAGAGAGAGAGAGAGAGAGAGAGAGAGAGAGAGAGAGAGAGAGAGAGAGAGAGAGAGAGAGAGAGAGAGAGAGAGAGAGAGAGAGAGAGAGAGAGAGAGAGAGAGAGAGAGAGAGAGAGAGAGAGAGAGAGAGAGAGAGAGAGAGAGAGAGAGAGAGAGAGAGAGAGAGAGAGAGAGAGAGAGAGAGAGAGAGAGAGAGAAGAGAGAGAGAGAGAGAGAGAGAGAGAGAGAGAGAGAGAGGGAGGGAGGGAGGGAGGGAGGGAGGGAGGGAGGGAGGGGGAGGGAGGGAGGGGGGGAGGGAGGGGGGAGAGAGAGAGAGAGAGAGAGAGAGAGAGAGAGAGAGAGAGAGAGAGAGAGAGAGAGAGATGAGAGAGAGAGAGAGAGAGAGAGAGAGAGAGAGAGAGAGAGAGAGAGAGAGAGGGAAATTTTGATTTGAGGGGGATATTTTGATTTTAAAGGTGCTTTACATTTAATGAATAAGACATGGAAGATGCCATAGGATGGATTCAATCAAAATTCGTATGAGGGTTTCTTTGAACATAATATGTAAACATATTCATGAACGAACTTGAAGCCTAAGCTGATGCATGCTTAAAACACGTGGATGCAAGTCTGTGAGTGATAGATGGATATTAATAAGTGGATGAACTGTTTTCATGAATATGATCTTTGTAAAGATACAAAATGGACTTGATGAAGGGATACACATCAACGTGGAAGGAGAGTCAGCAGGCTTGAAGGCACGTATCTTGGAATCAATATTCCTCTTCACAAGGTTCTTCTTACTATGTTGTGATAAGATGTGTCTACTAAAGACTTTTGATGTGGGGATGGGTTTTATTACAAGAATTATTCAAAGATCTATAAGACATTATCTAAATTATAATTAGCTTATTAATAGTGAAATATTTCCTTTCGAAATTTTTGTTATACATTGTATAGATAATGTTTAGAACGGAGTTCTTAGATCATTTTATGCATATAGATAAAATTTTCGAATGATAGTTTTTATAATCTCTCTAGATATTTTTATGCATCATGTTTTCTACTTGAAATTTGAACATGAAATTAAGGAATAACAAAAAATATTGTATATATGAAAGGGAGGGTATGCATAGTAGAAAAAAAATGTTTCTTTATTTTTGTGAATCATATGTTAGGGACCTTGTTTGAGGCTCATAAATCTTCTCACATTCATTTGCAAGTTACTCATGATTTTTTGACTTATAGGGCTAAAACAAGTGCTAGTTTTTCCAACACCAAAAGAAAAAGTAGGCCTTTCAATTTTGTTCAAATCTATGATTTTAGAGCATATTATCGTGCTATTTTGGTTGTTGATATATGTGCCTTGCCATTGTTTTTTACTCTACATATGACAAATATCAGTAAATTACAGTAGACAACTAGAATGCATGCTTTTTATGAAAGCTTTTCCTATAGCCCTTGGAGATGGCGATACATGTTAATTTTAGAGGGGCACGTGTTTCCTTCATCAACGATGATCAAATTTGATATGGGGATCGTTGCATCATGCAAAGAGCATACCACATTTCAAAGATCATTTGTGAATAAGATCGTGATTGAGATTGTGAGTGAGAATGTGAATGAGTGTGTGCAAATAAGATTGAGATTGCTCGGGGATGGTTGGGAGGTTGAGGCTTAGCTACGGAGCTATTCTTGCATATGTTAGTGTATCTGATTGAGTTGCATAATACAAGATACTTTCTCTTTATGAGTCATATATTGTTTTTCCTATAAAGTCTAAATCTCTATTCTCTTGTACAATTTTTTCTCTCTTTTGCTATTCTTATGTGATTGTGGGCTTGTGATTATGGGATCTTTACAACTGGTATCAAATCGTAATTAATCTAAGGCAATTGTGAAGGCTTTGATAGAAAATTTTCAGATTAGCAGGAGCTTATTTTTAAGTCTTCTACCGAATTACATTGAGAATGAGATGGAAAGCAACCAGGGGATGCCATAAATCTATTCTTGGAACTCAACAATGAAGTTGATAAAGGCGCAATAACATCTAACATATGAGGAGCAAAGTAGAAATGTAATCATGAAGATGATGAAGCAGGTGAGTTTGCTCTTAACCAAGTGTAAGAAGGCAAAGTTGAATGACTTTGATGGTAATAAGAAGAGCGAGGAAGATTTGAAGTCTTGGATTGATGGGCTAGAAGATTTTTTTGATCTTCGTCAATTTAGTGAAGAGTCGAAGGCAAAGATGTGGATCCTACATCTCCATGATATCGATAACTGGGGTGGAATCCGTATATGTAAACTCGGATGTGTTTTGGTCTGGTTATGTGGAAAGAATTTAGGGGGTAAAAGAAGCGTTATTGTTCTTCATATTATCATATGAAGAAGAAGGTGGGATTTTATAATTTTTGCTAGTTGGAGGATGATAAACATAGCTTGCCTATGGATGAGCATAAGGAAAAGTTCTTGCACCTTCATAAATATGCATTGGAGGTTACAATGGATGCCTTGAAGAACAAATTCATTGAAGGGTTTCGAGAGGAACTCTATTACGACGTAAAAGGATTTGGATATGTAGAATTCTCGGATGTTGTTGCAAAGGACATAAACTCCGAGAAGATGGAAAAGTTTAATATGTAGAAGGTGAGTAGATCGAGATTCATCTCTATATGACTTGAACCATAAAATCTTGCTACAATAAATTTGAACAATTAAAAAAGGACTCACTCCTTTAATAACCAAGGTAAGAATCTTGATCAAATAGAAGCTAAAAACAAGTGGCAACTCATTCATTGGTCGTAGGACCTTGAGTTCATTGAGCAGGCAAAAAGACTTGATTTATGCTTTTGTTGTGGAAAACAAGAACATTGAACTTATAAATGTCTCAACAAGAAAATCTTTCGACCTACGTAAGCAAAAGCAATAAATGTGATTGAGAAAGGTATAATGATTGCTCTATGTTGCATGGTGACTAGTTCTTTTCCAAGGGCTTCTATAATCACGATTTCAGATATATTTTTTGTGCATAAATTTTGATTTCAGATTGGAGTACATATTTTCTTTTGTCTTTTAAGTTGGTGTAGACTTTAGTGATATACTGAAATATACAGTCATTTAGATATGTAGAGATGAGCAATGGATGAATTCACTATACAAAAGAATACATTGAAAATCTTGCATTTACTTTTTTTGATAGATGTTTTTCGTGAAATTTCCATATGATCAATGTGAAAGAGTGTGATGCAATTATATGCATGCACTATCTAGTTCAATATTTTGCAACAATTGATTGTGAGCAAAGAATAGTCAGTTTAAAAGAGGATTGTGAATCTATCCGCATCCTAGGTGCATTTCTATCGTCTAGATATTCAAGTCAAAGCATTGAGGTGCATGCCAATAATTTGCGCGGGGAAATTAATGAGGAAAAGCTTTGAAATTTTATAGGAAACCTTATGAAAGAATATACATATGTATTTCCTGAAGATGTACTTGATATACCTTCATCTAGGAAGATTGAGCGTGCTAGAGATCTATATTCAGGGATTGAGCTGTATTCCAGAGCGCCCTATAGAGCTCCTTTAACATAGCCGAATTAAAGGAGCTCAAAATTCAATTAGATGACCTTTTGAAGCAAGCTTGAATAAGATCGAGTGTTTCATCTTGGGGATTACCTATTTTATTTTAGAAGAAGAAAGATGGTTCTTATATTTTGTGCATTGAATATAAGGGAGTCAATAAAAGAATGATAAAAAATAAGTATGCACTCCCTCACATAGAAGAATTGTTAAGTCAATTAAGTGGAGTGCAAATATTCACCAAAATTGGCTTAAGATCTTTATATCATCAAATTAGGACCAAACTTGATGATATATCCAAAAAAGCTTTTTGAGCACGTTATATCCACTAAGAATTTATGGTTTTTTCTTTTGGATTAACAAATTCTCTTGCCACATTCATATGCTTAATGCACAATTTTTTCATGATTACTTGGATGATTTCATTTTAGTTTTTTGTGAAGATATATTTGTATACTCTAAAGATGATGCCGAACATGTTGTACATCTCAAGAAGACTTTTTAAATAGTTGGAGAACATAGATAGTATGCCAAAAGGAGTGTTTCTTTGCCAATGAAAAACTTGCATGCCTAGGAAGATTCATATCGACAGAAGGGATTCATATAAGTGAAAGGAATAGTTGATTGGGCAGTTTCAAAAATTGTGACGGATGTTAGAAGCTTCTTAGGATTGACACAATATGAGAGAGTGCATATTAAAGATTTTTTAAAGATAACTATTGTTGGAGTTCGAGGTCTTCAGAAGCACTTGAACAACACAAGGAAAAAGAACAAGCTTGGAGCACAACACACAATACTAAATGTATTACCACTAGAATGTACAATGATAACTGATCCATTAGGTTTATAGGCATATATACAAGCTAGGGGAAAAAACCTCCTAAAGAGGGAAAAAAGTGCCCCAACAGTCCTAATGTGTTCACACACATCACTACCTAAATATATCAACAAATCCCCTCTGGGAGTAATGTGGTGAACAAGGACCTGGCACTCATGTATAAGGAAGTGCCAAGCTATGTGAAATCAATCCACAAAAGAAAGTAAGCCCAAAGCTTTGCAAGAAGCTTCAAACTTCTCCCTAGGCAGAGCCTTTGTGAAAAGGTACGCAATGCTCTCTTGCATGGGCACATATGCCAAGCTGATCTCTCCAGCAAAGAACCTATCCCTGACATAATGATGGTACACCTCAATGTGCTTATTGGGAGCATGGAACACATGGTTCCTCATAACTACCAATGCACTCTGACTATCAGTGAAGATGGTGGTGGCATAAGACTGACCAACACCCAAATCAGCCATAAGACATCTGTTAAAGGCGCGTTGCCATCACATGCGCGTTTAAGCTCTTTTCGGGTTCTTGGGAGTGGAAGGGGTCTGTTAATCAGAGGCTCTATTACTTAATTTTCCCAATCAACACATTTACTTCGTAGTACTTTAACACTCAAAACTCTGCATACAAATTACTATCAATCCTCTGGTTCGTTCTCTCACAGTCTTACTGTCTGTACTCAGACTATTGCTAGTTCTTCCACAACCTTACCGATTACACTCCGGTTGATACGTTCTCAATACACAGCGCCGAAGCTATTCATTACCGTAATACAGACTTAAGTTTTTCTAACTTAAAGGAACTGTGCCCAAACACAAGCTAATGTAATCAAACAGAGACAAGAACAATAATACTCAGATTTCGCAACACCGCGCTACGACAACTTCACAGAATGCAATCACCCAGACAACCAGTCTGGCGATCCTCCTGATCGTTACTGAAGCATCCTTTCATTAGATTATAAATAGATACAACTCTACGCAACGACCTTTCGTTCGTGCGGAATATGAAAAGTAAATGCGGAATATGAAAAGAAAAAGATTTACAATTGCCAATTCGGCGGTTTACACAGGCACGCACGGTGGACTTGAACTCGCAAGTTTACAAAATTTATGGCTCTTCTACTATACCCTGAATATACATTGCTCGGGCTAACTTAAATGTTCTGGAAATTTTCTGCTTCAGCGAATCCAACATCTTTTTTAGAATCTCCGGTTCTACAAGCTGAGCATCAGTTCTAACTGAACTTGCGGCAATTACTTGGCTCATC
This sequence comes from Ceratopteris richardii, assembly GCA_020310875.1. Classification (NCBI taxonomy): domain Eukaryota; kingdom Viridiplantae; phylum Streptophyta; class Polypodiopsida; order Polypodiales; family Pteridaceae; genus Ceratopteris; species Ceratopteris richardii. The sequence continues at coordinate 7,757,085 of CM035425.1, forward strand.
AAAATCTCAGCTTGTGTCTGCAAAAAGGCCTCTTGCAGATAGAAATCGTTTGCCAGTGCTGTGTCACGGCTCAATTTCATATCGGCAATCTGTTGATCGACACGTGATAAACGCTCTGCTTGAGCTCCGAGCTGCTTTTCTCTTCTCTCCAGTTCATGTGATTGGTACTGGATGGTTTGGTAATAAGCATCTCGCTCTCTTCGAATCGCTGGAACCTCTTTCTGGAGTTGAGCCGTTAACGTCATCTGCATTTTAAGAGCAGAATTTGCTTCAAACAGGTTTGCATTTGCGAACTGGAGCTCTGTATTGGTTTGCTTTATTAAATTTGTCAGTTCCTGTCCTTTCTGCACAGCTTCATCCAACTGTACTCTAGTTTCTTCCAACAAGTTTCCTAGTGCTACACGAGCATCCTCTCTATCTTGGGCTAACTGTTTTAGCTGGATAATTTCTGCATCAGCAACACTTAATAAATCATCTTTAACTTGTAGCTCAACTAACACAACATCTCTTTGACTAATTAATGATTCTTGTTCGGCAAGTCTGGCTTGGAGCCATTGAATCTGTAGGTGAAGAGCATGATTTTTTGCTTTTACTGCATCCTCTTCTTCCTGGAGTGGATTAATATATGCTTCAAGAACATCGACCTTATGCTGGAATTCTTGTCTGAGATTATCAGTAACCTTCTTTATCTGTTTTGGTAGCTGCTACGACAGTTGGATCAACATATGACCCATGGATGCTAGCTTAGTAAACATAGGTATTAAAGGAAACAGAAGAGGAGGACGTGGTTGAGATGAAGAAGCTGACAAGAGTTGACGGGAAGAGGGTGGAGAATAGTTAGGTGAAGAGGAGGAAGAATCCGGTGCTTCAGGGACAATAGGTAAAACAGGTTCAATGGGCTTATTCGGAGGCATGGGTGGAGGAGTGGGTAGCCGAGTGTTAGCCACCAACAATTTTTTGGTAGGTTGTTGCGTGGTTGCTTCAGTGTGGGTACTGATAGACTCCACCAGAGCGATTATTTCATCGAGCATGCCCGCAACAAGATCTTGCATTTCTTCTTGGGATTGGTGTTGAGACTCTTGTCGAGAAGAATCTGCGTTAGAAGCAGTGGTGGAAACACTGTGTTCCTGTTGGTTATCCTGAGAAGATTGTCTAGAAGAGTCAATATGGATTGAAGTAGCGGTGTCGTGAAAGGTTTCTTCTTCATGTCCTTCTTCTTCATTTCTAGCGACGGAACCTTGTTCTTGACTTTCAGAGGTGCTCATCTTTCTGTGTTTTCGGCGGAGAAGTTGGAAGATATCTTCATCATCATCTTCAATATCTTCAAGTATTTGTGCAGATTGCTCATGGTATAGGACGGGAGCGTTTGGAGGTGGTTGCGCTGCTTGGATGGCAGGAAAGAGAAATGTCAGGATGTGGGGAAGACGTGATCGTGGGAGATCACCTTTGTTAACGTGCTTAATGACCGTAACGCATTCACGATGAATGCACCAGAAATAGTAAGAAACAAAATTGACAGGCTCTCTAGCAGCCATGTCAATCATCGAGCAGAACGGGCGAGAAATCCCGTAAGTGCATTTTTGTAAGTTCAGTATGGCTACTAAAAATTGAAGGGTAGTCCGTTCAGGATCAGGGCGATAGAGTATGGCATACTCATTCGAAGAGTGCCTGGGGAACAATTCAATCATAGTAGCGATCTGAAGGTTAGGACCATTCTCTCGTCCTTCCAGAGGAAGTCGAAAAGCGGCAGCAAATGACTGTTGGGTGATTACGACACGAGATGGGAAACACGTAATAGGCCAACTCTGCTTCGTAGCAGGTGTGGCGGTAATAGCAGCGATAATTTGAGCATAGTATGGATGACACTCCACTGAATGCCAGGGCAATTCAGCGAAGTTGGACAAACCTCGGACACGCAAGAATTCACTCACGTCCTGAGGGAGTCCATCACAGAAGGTAGCAAAATTTGCTAAAGCTTCCATGATCCGCACGCCAAGTAGCACAAATACACAGTGATTACAGAAAGCACAAAGCACACAAAACACACAGACACAAAGCAATTAACAACGAAAAGAAGAAGATTAAGTAGAAACTTGGCAACGGGAGGCGATCAAAAATGCTAATCATCATGTGGTGTTGAGATGATAACCTTCATAACTATGGCGTGTATGCATGTGCAGAATCGATAATGCAAGGCGGCTGTTGATCATAATTAGATATCAAAACGAGGATATTTATAGACTTATTTAATTAATCACGCAAAAACAAAAAAGAAAGTAAATAACACGCGGAAAAACAAAGAACACGTCAGCGAGAATCATGTGCTTGGTGATACGGCCGCAACTTTGAACCATTGATCACTTTAGGAAGAAGAACTCCGGTCAATGTAGTCAACCAAAAAGTAGCTGGGCCCACTTGTTCACTAATCCGGTAAGGACCAAACCACCGTAATTTGAATTTTCCAGCCGTACTATTTGATTTAGCATTATAAAATAACACAAGCTGTCCCATCGTAAAAACTGGAGTTTTAAGATACCTATCATGAGTACGAGCTTGCCGCAACTGAATTTCTTGAAGAACTAGTAAACTCTCCCAGCGATGTTCATCCAAGTTTCTGAGTGCTTCCAACCGAAATGACAAAGAGTCTTCAGGTAATAGTTTTTGAGTGATAGCCACGCGTAAACTGGGTGCTACAAGTTCCATTGGTGCAATTGCTTCCAGCCCATATGAAAGGTTGAAAGGAGTCAGTCCTGTTGCTACTTTGTATGTAGTCTGGTATGCCCATAATACTGCAGATAGTAATTGATCCCATCTTTTTGGTGATTCCACAAACAGTTTACGAAGCATAGTCAACAATGTTTTGTTTGTACCCTCAGCTAAGCCATTAGCACGAGGATAATACGGTGAACTGAATTTATGCAGAATCTGAAAAGTGTGTGAGCACTCGCATTAAATTGTTGACAAAGTGTGTCCCTTGATCTGTGACAAATTCCAAAGGTAATCCATAACGTGGGAATACGTCCTTCATCAGGCATTTGGCCACCGAAAGAGCTGTGGCGGACCGTAAGGCCCAAGCTTCTGCCCATCTGGTAGCATAATCTGTGCATGTCAGAATGTATCAATTGTTGCTAAGGATTGCTGGAGGTGTGATTGGTCCAATAAAATCAAGATCCCATTTGTGGAAAGGTTCCAAAGGTAATACATGTTGCAGAGGAAAGAATGGCGTTGTAATGGCTGGCCAGATCGCTGACAATTGTCACACTGCTGCACAAACTGAGTCACATCTTTGTACATAGTAGGCCACCAGAGTCCACTTTGCAGAATTTTTTGGTGTGTAAGATCTGCGGCAAAATGTCCACCGGAAGGTATTGAATGTGCCATAGCAATAACCGAGTTTACTTCATGTGGAGGAATACAACGAAGCAAAACCCCAGTGTGATCCATATAATACAACTATCCGGCAATCAACCGGAATCTGCGACTGTAAACTGTAATCTTCCGCCTCATCGCAGGAGAAGTTTGAGGGGGAAGACATCCATCAGTAAGAAAGGTTAATAACTGATCATAGTAGGTAGGTGTCACAGGAGGTTTTGCAGATTCATCACTAGTTGTTTCAGTAACATAAATTGCTGGTGGGGTGTCATCAACACCTACCGGAGCTTCACCGGAATCTAATCAAGAGAGAAAATCTGCTAATGCATGAGCAGTGCTGGGTCGATGAATCACTTCATAATCGAATTCTTGTAACAATAGAACACAACATGCCAAGCGGCCACCTAAATGCTGCTGCCGGACCAGATACACCAGCGCAACATGATCTACATGAAAGGTGAATTTTCGGCCTAACAAATAATGCCGAAATTTCTTTATAGAATACACCAAACCGAGACATTCTCTTTCAGTTACTAAATAATTTCGTTCAGCAAGAGCGAGTCGATGAATTGCGTAATAGACAGGCCTAAACCACTTATCAAATTGCTGCATTAAAACACTTCCAATTGCGATATCTGAGGCATCAACGAAGACGTGGAACAGCCGTTCCCAATCTGGGGGTTGCAAAATTGGTGCCTGGGTCAATAATTCTTTTAAACGATCAAAGGCAGTTTGACATTATGGAGTCCAATCGAACTGTCGTGGAGTGCTCGTCATGAGTCGATTAAGTGGTGTGGCGAGATGAGCTAACCACCGTAAATGCCGACCATGCCACCGAATCTGTCCCAAGAATTGCATAACTTCTTTTGGTGTTGTAGGTACAGGTGCTTCCAACACGGCAGAAACTTTGTCTGGATCAACCTGTATGCCTTGTGCAGATATAATATGGCCAAGTAGTTTACCACAAGAAACCGCAAAGACAGATTTGGTCGGGTTCAAGCAAAGTTGGTATTCGCGGCATTTCTCAAAACAACACCGTAAATGATATAGGTGTGCCATAATTTTGCCGAATAAAGAGAAGTCATCTAAGTATACTTGCATAAAAGAAGTGAGGTAGGGTGAAAAAATTTCTTGCATACAACGCTGAAAGGTACTAGGAGCATTCCTTAATCCAAACCACATGACTGTACAAGCAAAAACACCCCAATTCGTAATAAACACTGTTTTTGGTATATCTTGCTCAGCCATTTGGACCTGGTTATAGCCACTATAACCGTCCAAAAAGGAGTACATCTCGTGTCCTGCCACCTTGTCCAGCATTGTGTCAAGAAATGGAAGAGGAAACGGATCAGGTACTGTGGATGCATTCAATTTCCGGTAATCCACACAGATTCTGAGCTGCTTGTTTTTCTTCAGAACAATTACGATCGGCGAGATCCATTCAACATGTTCAATGGGGACAATGAATCATACCTTTAATAGGCGATCAAGTTCTGCTTTGACCTGTGCTGCATAGTTGGGATTCATTCGGTAACTGGGTTGTTTAATTGGCTTTGCTTTTGGTTTAAGCACGACCTGATGTTGATAGATCCGAAGATCCAGACCTTTCATATCGCGGTAATCCCATGCAAAAACATCAGAGAACTCACAAAGAAGCTGGATCAAATCTGCTTGAAATGCCTCAGATAATCCTTCCTTTATCTTGACAGGTCACGGGTTCACTTCATGTTCCAAATTATAGGTGATTAACTGATCTTCGGGAACATAGAATTACCGAGGTTTCGCCAAATCGTCAGCTGACTGTAAAAGTTGCTGCAAAGTGGCTCCATCCATAGCATCATTATCATTGGCATCTGCATCGCGGGTCATGGGCATCACTGTACAGGCTGTCGGACTCCAGTTGTCTGCTACGGATTGCGAATTGACAATCCCCAAAGAGATCAAATCTTTGTTATTCTTCAAAAATTCTTCTTCTTTGTCATCGGATAAACCATCCAACATGTGGACCGGCTCTGCTACATAAGGTTTGGCATGTAATTCGCAGGGATGAATAGCATCCAATTTGACAACATATTTACGATGGTTGTCTTTGAAAGTCAGTTCCTGTGCTGACCAATCCTGTATAACCTTGGCCTGTTTCAACCAGGGTCGGCCGAAAAGAAGATTATAATCGAGACTGGACTCTGGTAGTTCTAAGACTACAAAGGTCATCTTAAACGTTGTACCCTGCAAAGTGTTCAGGACATTCCGTACGAGTCCCACCGGATGGACTCGGGATTGGTCGGCCATTCTTACAAAAAATTGGACAGGCTCAATTTGGGTCATAACTTCTTGCAAAGGGCTACAGTGGCTATATTTACACCGAAACCACCATCAATTAGTACTTGAGTAATTTTGTGATTCTTGTGCCATACCGTAATTAAGGGGACCGCATGATCTACCGTAGAGTCAGCTTCCGGTTGGATTGTGGCAGTTGCCGGAGTACTGGGAGATCCAGGACTTAGCTGTTGCTGGAATTGCTGCCGAACTCCAGGCACCAAGGCGAGTAGTTGCCCCAAAGGAAGTGTAATTGAAGCCTTTGAGAGAATATCCCATACCTGGTCTGTTGGGATTGCACTCTTCACTGGTTTCGATGATGATTCTCCTGTTACTGGGGTACAATCTTGTTCTTGCGCTCCTACCTTTGGCAGGGGAACCTGTGTCACCGGAACTGGATCAGGGAACACCGTAGGCTCTTTGGTGGTCCATTGGCTAGTCTTGTTATACATTCTCTTCTGTTCACGAATGCCACGTTCAAACACTTCCACTAGTGGTTGTAACTGCTTACCAGATCTTGTTTGAATCACTACTGCTTGAGTTTCCACTAGTGAGATATAGACCATATTGGTCATTGGATTCTGACACTCTTTCTTTCTTTGATCATATTCGGCTGCATCCTTGCAGAATCTTTGGATGTGACCAAGCTCACCACAAAAATGACATCGAGGTGGTAGCAAGGAAGTACCTTCCTGTGATGTTCCTGTCTGCCAACAATTTGTATTGTAATTTGTATTTCGCTGTCCTCGATAATTCCTGTACCCTTACGGCGGATTGTTTTGCATATGTGGCGGCACGTAGTGAGTGGCTGGTTGCCCCGGTTCTTATATAATGGCATTTACAGTTGCTGGTCCCTGCACTTTGGCATTATACGCACAATTTTTAGTGGAATGTCTGGTGGTATTACAGATAGCACAATACATCTGATTAAGGGCACAGGTAGCACTGGTATGCCTTGGATTTTTACATTTATTGCAGTACATCTGTTTAGACGGGTCCTCTGCAACGTTTCTACTGGCTTTCAGCCACTCTAAGTCTTCAGTGAAACCGCCAACCTTATGCTCTAGTTGTAGGGCCATTGCTATGACAACATCCAGTGTCATAACACCCACACATCGGATGATCATGATTTGTTTAAGTTGTGGGGTCAAACCATTAATGAACCACTGGGTTATGACATCATTCGGTAAATTAGCATGTGTCAGAGGTAATTGTCTTAAATGATTTCTAAATAATGTGGCATATTCCTGCACAGTCTGATCCGGCTTCTGTCTATTGTTCTGCAAGTAATCGAAAATTTCGGAAGGGTTCTTCTTCAGCCGGAACCTCTGCAAAAACGCATTCCTTACCGCTTCATAGGTGCCGAAATGGTTGATATCATACTCTGTTAACCACCTCACTGCTTCATTGACTACTGTAGATTGGAATACGATGGCCTTGTATGCCGGATCGAGGGGATGGTTTAGTACTGCATAACTTATTTCAAAGGTGCGTAAATGGGCATCAGGATCGTCACCTGGAAATCCACCGAACTTGGTGTATGTTACTCCTGTTGGAACCGGTCGAGGTGGAAGTGGCTGTTGTTGTTGCTGTTGTTGTTGCTGTCCACTCATGGTGCTAGTAGTGGTACTGTTACTATCTCCTGAGTTCTGAGGTGGTGTTTCCGGTCCTTCGGATTCTGTATGATCAGATTGCTCACCTTCCGACTTAAAAATAACGTTCAGCCTCTTACAAATTTCCAATTCGAATACCCTATCCTCTTCTTTGGTATCAAATGTAGGCACACTTACCCCGAACAATGGTGTCCGGAATAAAGATTCACCGGGAAGTATAACACTGTCACCGGAAAATTATAAATTCCCTGCAACTGGGATCGAACTGTCACCGGAATTAGTCGAACTTTCCCCAACCCAGGATATTCTTTCACCAGCACTGGTCTCTCTGGATAACACACCTCTATCCTCAGAGAGGTTCGAATCCTGACCAGACGGTGTCAGATCAACTGCACACTACGTTCCTGTAGACTCCGAAGTTACTGTATCTTCTGCAGACTGTGTCGAAATTACACCAAAATCTACCGGAATTGCAGTATGTTCTACCGGAATATTACCGGAATCACTGCTACCATGCTTGGCTTCTTCTACTACTGGGCTTAACCGATCTGTGCTTCTGCCTCCTGGGGGTATCCTTAACAAATTTGGTACCACCCAAGGTTGTCAGTCTCTCCTGTACTTCGGATACGACTCACCGGACCAAGTAACCGGCATATATCACCTTTGCAACACTTGCGTACTACTCTACCTTACTGTCAATTCACAATCTATGATCACCTTCCCACAATCGATTTGTAACACTCTATTGCCACATTCCCACAGACGGTGCCAGTGTTAAACGCGCGTTGCCATCACAGCCGCGTTTAAGCTCTTTTCGGGTTCTTGGGAGTGGAAGGGGTCTGTTAATCAGAGGCCCTATTACTTAATTTTCCCAATCAACACATTTACTTCGTAGTACTTTAACACTCAAAACTCTGCATACAAATTACTATCAATCCTCTGGTTCGTTCTCTCACAGTCTTACTATCTGTACTCAGACTATTGCTAGTTCTTCCACAACCTTACCGATTACACTCCGGTTGATACGTTCTCAATACACAGCGCCGAAGCTATTCATTACCGTAATACAGACTTAAGTTTTTCTAACTTAAAGGAACTGTGCCCAAACACAAGCTAATGTAATCAAACAGAGACAAGAACAGTAATACTCAGATTTCGCAACACCGGGCTATGACAACTTCACAGAATGCAATCACCCAGACAACCAGTCTGGCGATCCTCCTGATCGTTACCGAAGCGTCCTTTCATTAGATTATAAATAGATACAACTTTACGCAACGACCTTTCGGTTCTTGCGGAATATGAAAAGTAAATGTGGAATATGAAAAGAAAAAGATAGATACAATTGCCAATCCGGCGGCTTACACATCTGAGCCACACACACTCAATTGTCACTATGGAAGCTACCCTATACTGAGCCTCACAACTAGAAGTGGCCATAGTAGGATGTTTCTTACTCAACCATGATATGCATGACCTACCAAGCATGAAGTAAAAACCACTGGTGGACACATGAGTTCATAGCAACTAGCTCAATCAGAGTTAAAAAAAGCATGTAAATCTAGTAGTAGTGATCCTCCCTTGGGATAAAACAATCCAATTAGCTGGGCACTACTCAAGTAGCGAAAGATGCACTTAACTGCCCACTAATGCTTGATAGCTAGGTGATGCATAAACCTACTCATCTATGAGATAAAAAAATGAATATCTGGCCGAATAATGCATAAGTAAGTCAAGCATCCAACAACCTGCTGGTAGAGAATAACATCAAATGCATATCTTTGCATCATGAAAACTGAATCATAAAACTGTCTCCATAGGATTGGCAATAGGCTTGCAGTCTTCTAGGCCAAAACGCTTCAATAATGTGTCAATATATTTGGTTTGACACAAAGCTATTTTGCCATCAACTTGCATAAATTGAAATCCCAAATAATGATGCAAATGCCCCAAATCTGACATCTCAAATGAGGCATGTCAATGAGCCTTAAAATCAGCAATATGCTTCTCATGAGGACTAGTGATTAGCATGTCATCAACATATAGAACAATGATCAGAAGCACATTATTAGCACGCTTGACATATACAGTGCTCTGAGTTGGACTATTCTCGAAACCATGTGCAATAATGTAGTCATGTATTTTTTCATACCAAGCACGTGATGCTTGCTTCAAACCTTATAATGCCTTTTTCAACCTGCACACTTTGTTTTCATGCCCTTTCTACACAAAGCTAAGGGGCTGAAAAACATACACTTGTTCATGCAAGTCACCATTCAAAAATGTAGTTTCAATGTCCAACTGATGTACATCCCAACCATGATGAGCTGCAAGTGCAGAGATGCTATGAACAGTAGTCATTTGGTAAGTAGGAGCAAAGGTCTCATCAAAATCAATGCCTCTTTCTTGAGCATAATCCTTTGCAACAAACCTAACCTTATACCTATCAACTGTTCCATCAGGATTACACTTCAGCCTGTATACTCACTTAATACCAATGGCGTTCTTGCTAGGAGGTAAGTCACATAAAGACTAGGTACCATTCTTCATTATGGCATCATATTCAGATTGCATAGCAACCATCCAATTTTCTGAATTTTGTGCTTCATAAAACGAAATAGGCTCTTTCTCATCATAGAGACTAGAGGCAACCATAGCATAGCAATCTGATGCAAAAGAAGCACTATGAGAGCCAGAATGAGTACAATATGATAGAGGTGCATCTAATTTTCTGTAGTGCAAAGTCTGTACTATCCATTTTGGCATAGTTTTTTCCTCTTCAATATTAGCTCTCTCATCAACAAGTGCATCATGTAAGTTTGCATGAGAAATGGAATGATCTACATCATTTGATGAAACCTATAAAGGCTAAGAAGTTGCCTCATTAGGACTAGCACTAGACCATCCACTTGTAAAAAGAGGCAACAAAGTTTCATACATGTCTTTGGAGCTACTTGATGTCTCCTTAGTACATGAAAGTATGGCTGAATAGCATCTTCCACAAAAACAACATCACGGCTAACCGAATTGCATTTAGTCTGTGGATGATACAGACGATAGCCTTTGCTTTCAAAACTATACCCAACAAAAATACATTTCATTGCTTTATCATCCAATTTCTTGCATTGTTGTTCAAGCACTAATGCATATGCTAGAGAACCAAAAACATGCAGGTGAGCAACAAATGGCTTACGACCATGCCAAGCCTCATATGGAGCGATAGACTACTATGCTTTAATTGGACATTTATTAAGTACATATGCTGCACACATAATAGCCTTGAGCCAAAAAATATGTGGTAAAACCTAACTCTTGACCATACACCTCGCCATCTCCATGAGTGACCTATTTTTCCTTTCAACAACTCCATTCTATTGAGGTGTATATGGCAGTGTACACTGATGTTTTATCCCATGTTCAACCAAAAATGCATTGAAATCAGAAGACATATATTCCCTCCCTTGATCAGAATGGAGGGTGCCCATTTTACATGGTGATAAATTTTCAACCAAAACCAGAAACTATTTGAAGCACATAAACACTTTAGAATTTTCTTTCAATGGATATACCCATGCATGCCTAGAAAAATCATCAATGAAAGTCACGAAGTAAAGATAGTTTCCAAAACAGGGTATTTGTATAGGACCTCCGACATCATTGTGAACAAGCTACGATTTTTGAGTAGCTCAAACTAAACCATCTTTTGGAATGAGCAACGCTGCATTTTGCCCAAAATACAGCTTCACAAGCATGTTTACCAGGTTCCTCAAGTTTTGCCAAAGAGGACACCATTTCAGATTTTTGTAGGTGTAGCAAACTAGCAAAATTGAGATGACCAAAATGTGCATGCCAAAGCTTTGCATCTGACATATCCTGTACATGTTGAATCATTCACAGATTTTTTATAGTGTATGAGCTTATACACTCCATGACATAAAATGCCAAAAGCAATAATGACATCGCCATTTGATAGATCATGAACTATACATATGTCATCAATATGTTGATATATTTAGGTAGTGATGTGTGTGAACACACTAGGACCGCCAGGGCACTTTTTTCCCTCTTTAGGAGGTTTTTTTCCCTCCGCTTTTATATACGTTTATTGCCCTAATGGGCTACTTATCTTTTGTACATTCTCTAGTAATACATTCAGTCTTGTGTGTTGTTCTCCAAGCTTCTTCTTCTTCCTTGTGCTGTTCGCGTGCTTCCGCAGACATCTATCTCCAACAATTGGTATCAGAGCAGGTCGTCGCTTCATCTAGGGCACCGTCGGCACTCCTCCGTTTGCAGTTTGAGAATCGCACGAATTTTGGTGAGCATACTCAGCATGTTTGAGAGATCCAAACAACCTCGCTTTGTGGTGCCAAAATCGCGATCTGAGCTCGTTTCGGCCTCCGAACGCACTATCACAGTGCTTGTGTAGGCTATTTCGTCTTTTTGTGCCAAAGGTATATACCAATTTCTGTTCGCCAGTATAAGCGTCTCGAAGTCTGCTACAAATCTAGCATAACTCGTTTGGGCAGTTCCGTTCAACTTTTTGAGATACAGTCAATTTTCTGCATCATTGTATTTTAGTCACCGGCCATGGCTGAAACCAGTGATGTATTCCGTATGTTGGCTGTTGAGGATAAGTTGGATGGTACCAACTACCCATTATGGGCTTATATGATGCGACATGTATTGGTTGCAAAAGGACTGTGGAACATTGTGCAGGGTGTTGAAAGACGTCCTGCTACACCTCTGACTACAGGTACTGCAAATATAGGTGCTGGAGCTGATGAAAATGGTGTCGAAGATGATATTCCATAGATTCCTGTTTGTGCTGCTGTTTCTGCTACACCTACTGCAGAGCAGATTTGTTGGGATGGCAGAGATGCCCAGGCACATGCATTGATAGCTTTATCTGTCAAACATGCCATTATTCCTCACATTCGCTCTTGCAGAACAACTAAGGATGCTTGGGATACACTTACCACATTGTACCAAGCTAGGAATGAGGCTCGTGTTGCTTACCTCTGAAAACAGTTGGAGAGTGAGCACATGAATGTAGGTGATTCTATGGACAATTTCCTAACGAAGATCAAAGACTTGAAGGAACAGTTGATTTCTGTTGATGAGGTTATACCAGACAACTCACTTGTGAAGACCGTTCTGAATGGTCTTCTTGATTCATATCAGAGTTTTGCTTCTACTCTTCGGTTGGTGATGAAAGGCAATCCAAATGCTTTATCATTTGAGGAGTTAGTCTCTATTATGTTGTAGGAAGATCAGTCCAGGCAAAACAGGTCCATTATGCGAGTTGCAGATCAAGCTTTCCTGGCTAGTCAGAAGGGCAAAGGAAAATGGAGCTCTTCAACTATTAAGCATAAATCTACTAATTCTGCATATTCAAAGAAGGAAGATAAAGATGAGAAGAAATCAGAAAAGCAGAAATTGTTTTGTAAGTACTGTAAAGGGAATGATCATATCATAAAGAACTGTCCAAAACTGGCTGCTAAAGAGGCAAAGAAGAAAGAGGCTAGAATGGTTGTTGTAGAGGCCTCTACACCAAAAACAGAGTCTGCAAATCTTGTGCAAGAAGAAGAATGGGCGTTTACTACTGTCTGCAGTTTTGACCCATCTTCTCATGAGCAGTGCATGTCTCTAGTAGACTCAGATGTTTGGTACTTTGACAGTGGGGTGACCAAACATATTACCTCGCAGCGCAATTTCTTCTCTTCACTCGGGCATGCCCCTACAAGGAATACTATTACATGTACCAACAACTCCTCTTATCCTGTCATGGGAGTTGGTAAGATCATTTTGACTACTGCTGATGGTAGTTCTTTCACTTTGTCAGATGCTTTATTTGTGCCAGGGATCAAGAAGAATCTGTTATCAGTCTCTGCATTAGCCAAGATTGGCTTGGTTGTGAAATTTGTTGATGACACATGTATAGTTCATGATCTGTCAAATGGCGATGTTATTATTGCTTCTAGCATTTTATGTCGTGGGCTGTATAAGCTCATAGACTATGAAAGATCTATTAAGGATTCGGCATGTGCAGTTCATGATTCTCACGCTATGTTAGATGCAAAGCTTTGGCATGCACGCTTTGGTCATCTGAATTTTGCTAGTTTGCTATGCCTGCAAAAATCTGATATGGTGTCTTCTTTGCCCAAGCTTGAGGCACCCGAAAAACATGTATGTGAAGGCTGTATTTTGGGCAAAATGAAGTGTTCCTCCTTTCCAAAAGATGGTTCAGTTCGGGCTATGCAGAAATTGCAGCTTGTACATAGTGATGTCTGTGGTCCTATGCAGACACCCTCTTTTGGAAATTACCTTTATTTCGTGACTTTCATTGATGATTTTTCCAGGCATGCATGGGTATATCCATTAAAGGCAAAAATCCGAAGTGTTCATGTGCTTCAAACAGTTTTGGTTTTGGCTGAAAATCTGCCAGCATGTAAAATGGGCACCCTCCGTTCTGATCGAGGGGGGGAATATATGTCTTCTGATTTTAATGCATTTCTGGCTGAACGTGAGATAAAACATCAGTGTACAGTGCCATATACACCTCAACAGAATGGAGTTGCTGAAAGAAAGAATAGGTCACTCATGGAGATGGCGAGGTGTATGGTCAAGAGTCAAGCTTTACCACATAGTTTCTGGCTTGAGGCTACCATGTGTGCAACATATGTACTTAAATGGTGTCCCACTAAAGCACTGCACTCTATCAATCCATATGAGGCTTGGCATGACCGCAAGCCATCTGTTGCTAATCTGCATGTTTTTGGTTGTTTGGCATATGCATTAGTGCCTGAACAACATCGTAGAAAATTGGATGATAAGGCAGTAAAATGCATTTTTGTTGGGTACAGTTCTGAAAGTAAAGGCTATCGTTTGTATCATCCATAGACTAAATGCATTCTGGTTAGTCGTGATGTTGTTTTTGTGGAAGATGCTATTTAGTGATTGCTTTCATGTACCAAGGAGACATTTGTTAGCTCCAAAGACATGTATGATACTTTGATGCCTCTTTTTACAGGTGGACAGTCTAGTGATGGTCCTAATGAGGCAACTTCTCAGTTTTTGCAGGTTTCATGTGATGATGTAGATAATTCTATTTCTGATGCAGATGTACATGATGCACTTATTGATGAGAGAGCTGATATTGAGCAGGCAAGAACTATGCCAAAATGGCTGGTGTAGACTTTGTGTGACAGCAAATTAGATGCACCTCTTTCATATCGTACTCGTTCAGGCTCTCATAGTGCCTCTTTTGCATCAGATTGCTATGCTATGGCTGCATCTAGTCTCTGTGATGAGAATGAGCCTGTTTCTTTTGATGAAGCACAAAATTCAGAAAATTGGATAACTGCTATGCAATCTGAATATGATGCTATAATGAAGAATGGTACATGGTCTTTATGTGACTTTCCTCCTGGCAAGAAGGCCATTGGCACTAAGTGGGTATACAAGCTGAAGCGTAAACTTGATGGTACAATTGACAGGTATAAAGCTAGGCTTGTTGCAAAGGGTTATGCACAGTAAAGAGGCATTGATTTTGATGAGACCTTTGCACCTACATGCCGTATGACTACTGTTCGGAGCATTTGTGCACTTGCAACCCATCATGGTTGGAATCTACATCAGTTGGACATTAAAACTACATTTCTAAATGGTGACTTGCATGAAGAAGTGTGTGTTTTCCAGCCCCGTGGCTTTGTGCAGAAAGGGCATGAAAACCAATTGTGCAGGTTAAAGAAGGCATTATATGGTTTAAAGCAAGCACCACGTGCTTGGTATGAGAAGATACATGCCTATCTTATTGCACATGGTTTTGAGAACAGTCCAACTGAAAGCACCTTATATGTTAAGCGTGCTAATGATGTGCTTCTGATCATTGTTGTCTATGTTGACGACATGCTGCTCACTGGTCCTATTGAGGGGCATATTGCTGATTTTAAGGCTGATTTGCATGCCTCATTTGAGATGTCTGATTTGGGGCATTTGCATCACTATTTGGGCATTCAGTTTATGCAAGTTGATGGTGGAATGGATTTGTGTCAAACAAAATATATTGACACATTATTGCAACGTTTTGGCCTTGAAGACTGTAAGCCTATTGCCACTCCTATGGAGACAGGTTTATGATTGAGTCTTCATGATGCTGGAGATGCATTTGATGCTGTCCTCTATCAGCAGGCTCTTGGATGCCTGATTTACTTATGCATTACTCGGCCAGATATTCAGTTTGCTGTCTCACAAATGAGCAGGTTTATGCATTGCCCAGGTGTCAAGCATTGGCGGCGGTTAAGTGCATCTTTCGCTACTTGAGTGGTACTCGGCTACTTGGGTTGTTTTATCCCAAGGGGGGGATCACTACCGCTAGATTTGCATGCTTTTTCTCACTCAGACTGGGCTGGTTGCTATGACACTCGTGTGTCCACTAGTGGTTTTTGCTTCATGCTTGGTAGCTTATGTATATCTTGGTTGAGCAAGAAGTAGCCTATTGTGGCCACTTCCAGTTGTGAGGCTAAGTATAGGGAAGCTTTCACAGCGAGTGTGTGTGGCTCAGACGCCTTATGGCTGATACATCTTCACTGACAGTTAGAGTGCATTGGGAGTTGCGAGGAACCTTGTGTTCCATGCTCACACTAAGCACATTGAGGTGCATTATCACTATGTCAAGGAGAGGTTCTTTGCTAGGGAGATCAGCTTGGCATATGTGCCCATGCAGGAGTACATTGCAGACCTTTTCACGAAGGCTCTGCCAGGGAGAAGTTTGAAGCTTTCCGCAAAGCTTTGGACTTACTTCCTTTTGTGGAGTGATTTCCACATAGCTTGGCACTTCCTTATACATGAGTGCCAGCTCCTTGTTCACCGCATCACTCCCAGGGGGGATTTGTTGATATATTTAGGTAGTCATGTGTGTGAACACACTAGGACCGCCGGGGTACTTTTTTCCCTCTTTAGGAGGTTTTTTCCCCCGGCTTGTATATACGCCTATTGCCCTAATGGGCTACTTAACTTTTGTACATTCTCTAGTAATACATTCAGTCTTGTGTGTTGTTCTCTAAGCTTCTTCTTCTTCCTTGTGCTGTTCGCGTGCTTCCGCAGACATCTATCTCCAACACAATAAAGTTCACAACCAAGCCAATCTTGGCTAAAGCTGAAACTGATAATAGATTCTTCTTGATCCTTGAAAAAAATAAAGCATCTGATAGTGTAAAAGAACTACCATCAATAGTAAGAATGATTTTACCAACTCCCATGACAGGATAAAAGGAGTTGTTGGGGCATCTGACAGTATTCCCTATAGGGGCAGGCTCGAGTGAAGTGAAGAAACTGTGGTGTGAGGTAATATGTTTGGTTGCCCCACTATCAAAGTACTTAACATTTGAGTCTACTATAAACATACACTATTCATGAGAAGATGGGTCATAACTACAAACAGTGGTAAATGTGAGAAGAGATGGATTTGAACTTGGAGAAGATGAAGTGGTGCTGCAAAAACTTTGCACTACACTAACCAAACAAACTCTAGGGATATGTAGTGGGCCCTTTTGGCTTGCCAAAGGATGTATTCGACACCCTATGTACCTTGGAAGATCACTCTCAAAAAGATAAATAAAAAGAGATAGATAGAAGTTGAACCAAAGGTAAAAAACTTTTTATTTTGGTTCATCTACTTGTTTAGTGTTTTGAACAATTCTTTGTCCACAGTAGCAATTGGCTTAATTCCTTTTGGGGAACTCTAATCAACTTAGTAAGCTAACAATCATGAGTGATTTCACCAAAAATGATGGACTATATGGACTATATGAGGATGAAACTTTGTAGGCATATAATAGATAGTATGCTCAATCTAACATGATTTAAATCATGGAAAATGTACAACTACACACTGAGAACAAGCCTTGGTAAAAGAATTATTTTGATGGAGTATTAACAGAGAAGTGAATTATGCAGATTTGCTTGAAAAGAAATTTAACTCTTGTGGAGAATTAAACAGGTAAAACATTAAAAAGGCTAAGGTAAGATGGAGGGGGAGAGTACTTCTCCCATGAATTTGACTCTTTTCTTCAAGAAAGGGGAATCAAAAGAGAGATTACTACGAGGTACACTCCTGAGAAAAATGGAGTGGGAGAGAGAAGGAATAGGACAATTGTTGAAGCTGCAAGATCTATGCTAAATGAGAAGCACTTACCTAATTACTTACGGGCTGAGGCTGTATCCGAAGCCACTTATTTGATTAATAGGTTACCTTCAAAATCACTTGATGGCATGACACCATATGAAGCTTGGAATGGAAGAAGACTAAGCTTGGATCATTGTAAGAGTTTTGGATGTATTGCTTATGCTCATGTTCCTTCATAGGTTAGAGGGAAGATGGATCCAAAAGCAGAAAGGTGTGTGTTCATTGGATATGACAACAACCAAAAGGGCTATAGATTATATAACCCAACAACCAAAGGGTTCTTGGTGAGTAGAGATGTAGTGTTTGATGAGAATAGTTCTTGGTATGAAGATTCATGCAAGAAGATCAACTTACCTTATGATCTTGAAGAAGATTTTCGAAAACTTGTCAAGGACAACACTCCTAAAATTGAAGAGCACGATACCTCAAAAGATGATGAAGCAACTCAAAAAGAAAAACTCAAAATGTGGAAGTCTAAAGGTAAAGCTAAAATGCAGGAACTTGGACAAGAGGTAGAATCATCACATCATTGCCTAAGGAGGTCCAGGAAGGAGAAAAGAAAACCATAGAGGTATGGGTTTGATACTTCTCTAGTTACTAAATAGTCAATCTATCTAACACAAGACATAAATAAAGAGGAACCCTCACCGTTTGAGGAAGCAAAGAAGAAATCAAAATGGAAGCATGCAATGGAAGAATAAATTGAAGCTCTTGAGGAAAATAACACCAGGGAATTAGTTCCCAAGTCTTCATCAATGAAAGTGATAGGCTCAAGATTGATTTGCATGCCTCATTTGAGATGTTAGATTTGGGGCATTTGCATCATTATTTGGGCATTCAATTTATGCAAGTTGATGGCGGAATAGCTTTGTGTCAAACAAAATATATTGACACATTATTGCAATGTTTTAGCCTTGAAGACTGCAAAACTATTGACACTCCTATGGAGACATGTTTAAAACTGAGTCTTCATGATTTTGGAGATGCATTTGATGTTGTTCTCTATCAGGAGGCTGTTGGATGCTTGAATTACTTATGCCTTACTCGGCTAGATATTCAGTTTGTTGTCTCACAGATGAGCAGGTTTATGCATTGCCCAGGTGTCAAGCATTGGTAGGTGGTTAAGCACATATTTCGCTACTTGAGTGGTACCCAGCTACTTGGATTGTTTTATTCCAAGGAGGGATCACTATTGCCAGATGCTTTTTTTGACTCTGATTGGGATGGTTTCTATGAAACTCGCTGCCACCACCATCTTCACTGACAGTGAGAGGGCATTAGTAGTTGCGAGAAACCTTGTGTTCCACGCTCACACTAAGCACATTGAGGTGCATTATCATTATTGCAGGGTGAGGTTCTTTGCTAAAGAGATCAGTTTGGCATATGTGCACACGTAGGAGAACATTGTAGAACTTTTCACAAAGGCTCTGCCTAGGGAGAAGTTTGAAGCTTTTCAGAAAGCTTTGGGCTTACTTCCTTTTGTGGATTGATTCCACATAGCTTGTCACTTCCTTATACATGAGTATTAGTTCCTTGTTCACCGCATCACTCTTAGGGGGGATTTGTTGATATATTTAGGTAGTGATGTGTGTGAACACACTAGGAATGTTGGGGCACTTTCTTCCCTCTTTAGGAGGTTTTCTTTCCCCGGGCTTGTATACATGCCTATTGCCCTAATATGTTACTTATCTTTGTACATTCCAATGGTAATACATTCAATATTGTGTGTTGTGCTCCAAGCTTTTTCTTCTTCTTCCTTGTGTTGTTCACGTGCTTCCGCATACATCAAAATCCAACACTTTCTTCCCTCTTTATGAGGTTTTTTATTCCCGGATTGTATATACCTATAACCCTAATGGGTCACTAATCTTTTGAACATTCACTTGGTAACACATTCAATATTGTGTGTTGTGCTTGTTAGTCGGCCGCCGGATTGGCAGTTGTAAAAAGTGAATCTTTTTCTAGTCCGCATGTACGAAAGGTTGTTACAAAGATGTTTGTATCTTTATATAAATGAATGAAAAAGAGGCGCTCGGTGACGATCGGTTGGATCACCAGCCTGTCTGTCTGGGTGATTGATCTGCACGTTACTGTGGTGTGTGTTTGCATCATTTTTGAGTACCTTGTTCTCATCTCTACCTTGTTGTTATCAATACCTGTTCGGTTGGTGAACTACCAAAACGACTAGCAAAGTCACCAGACTGTTTGTCTGGTCGATGAAGTCTGTGTAGTAACTGTAGTGTGTTTGAGAACTCTGAGTCGTATCGTGGTTGTCTTCTGTGTTGAAGATCTGCTATTGTACGGTAAAGATTAAGTTACAGTAAGGTTCATCTTAAGTTGAGTACGGAATCATTGTCCCGTAAAGGTTATTACTGCGAGTTGTGTTACGTTAGTTCTTATATGGTACGCTGATCCCTGAGTAAGTCTTAATTGGTGTAGGAATCTACATTTAGTAGTGTGTGTTTGAGAATTTTGAGTCTTTCTGTGTCCTTCGGTTCTGGTTGATTGTCTGCACCTATTCGGTAAAGAGTGAGTCACTGTTATTATCTCTGTTGTTACTGTGTTTTGTGTTCGGAGCAGTCTTGAGTTAATCAAGATCAGTCTGTATTACGATATTGAATAGTCTGGTGCTATAGGTTGAGAGTAGATCATGCGGCACTTGTCTATCTGGTACGACAACAGCATTTAGGTGGTCGATTAGCACGTTGGGTTCTACTTTTACAAGAGTTTGATTTCGAAGTAATCCATCATCCCGACAGCTCACATGCCTTAGCAGATTTCCTTTCT
Organism: Ceratopteris richardii; assembly: GCA_020310875.1. Classification (NCBI taxonomy): domain Eukaryota; kingdom Viridiplantae; phylum Streptophyta; class Polypodiopsida; order Polypodiales; family Pteridaceae; genus Ceratopteris; species Ceratopteris richardii. The sequence continues at coordinate 7,777,359 of CM035425.1, forward strand.
CGCTTAGATTCCGGTGAAGCTCTGGTCGGTGTAGATGATACCACACCAGCGATTTATGTTACTGAACCAACTAATGATGAATATGCAGAACCACCTATGCCATCTACATATTATGATCAGATATTAACTTTTCTTACTGATGGATGTATTCCTGCTCAGACCTCTCCTGCAATGTGTAGGAAGATTGCAATGTACAATCGCAGATTCTGGTTAATTGCTGGAGAATTATACTATAAGGATCACACTGGAATTTTACTTCATTGTATTCCTCCGCATGAAGTTAACTCAGTCATTATTCTGCCTCACTCAATTCCTTCCGGTGGACACTTTGCAGCAGATTTAACGCACCGGAAAATTCTGCAAAGTGGACTTTGGTGGCCTACTATGTATAGGGATGTATCTCAGTTTGTCAAACAATGTGATACTTGTCAGAGGTCTGGACAGCCTCTACAACGCCATTTTTTCCCTCTCCAACCTGTCTTGCCGTTGGAGCCTTTTCAGAAGTGGGGACTATATTTTATTGGACCTATTACACCTCCATCCATACTCAATAATAATCGTTATATTCTAACATGTACAGATTATGCTACCAGATGGGCAGAAGCATGGGCTTTAAGGTCCGCCACAGTTGTTTCGGTGGCAAAGTGTCTAATGAAAGATGTTTTCCCGCGTTTTGGCTTACCTCTGGAGCTTGTTATAGATCAAGGCACGCATTCTGCCAACAACTTAATGAGAATACTCACCCATTCTTTTCAGATAATGCATAAATTTAGTTCTCCTTATTATCCTCGGGCCAATGGTTTGGCTAAACGTACAAAGAAAACCTTGTTGAATATGCTTCGAAAACTGATTCTAGAATCACCGGAAAGGTGGGATCAACTGTTACCTGCAGTACTATGGGCATACCGGACTACATACAAGGTAGCAACAGGACTAACACCTTTCAAACTTGCTTACGGGCTGGAAGCCATAGCACCAATGGAGATTGTTGTGCCAAGTAATTTTCTGACTATTTAGGAAGTACAGTTAAGACAAGCTCAAACTCATGATCGATATCTAAAAACTCCAGTTTTTATGGTGGGGAAACTTGTACTCTTTTACAATGCAAAATCGAATGGCTCTGCTGGAAAATTCAAGTTACGATGGTTTGGTCCCTATCGAATTACTGAACAAGTAGGCCCAACCACTTTTCGGTTGACTACTTTGACCGGAATTCCTCTTCCGAAAGTCATCAATGGTTCAAAGTTGCGGCCGTATCATCAAGCATCTGGCTCTCGCTGACGTGTTCAACATTTTTTCATTTTATTTATTTTCTTTTTTTGTTTTTTGCGTACTTAATAATATAAGTCGGTCAATATCCGCATTTTGATATCTAATTATGACTAACAGCCGCCCTGCCTTATCGATTCCGCTCATGCATGCCCACAGAAGTTATGAGGTTATCATCTCAATATCGCGTGATGATTCACGAATTTAATTGCTTCTCGGTATCAAGTATCTACTTAACCTTTTTCGTTTCGCTGTTAATCGCTATCGTGTCTGTGTGATTTGTGTGCTTGTGCAATCTGTATACCCTGTGCTTTGTGTCTTACTGTGTGCGCCATGGAAGCTCTGGCAAACTTCACCGCTTGCGTGACGGACTCCCTGCCGATGTAGGAGAGTTCCTGCGCAGCCGCGGGTTGGCCAATCTTGCTGAATTGCCTTGGCATTCGGTGGATTGCCACCCTTTCTACGCACAAATAATCGCCGCCATCGCTACCACACCTGCTACCGAGTAGAGTTGGCCTATCACTTCCCTACTATCCCGTACCGTAATCACTCTCCAAACCTTCTCTGAAGCATTCCGGCTCTCTCTGCAAGGTAGGGAGAATGGCCCGAATTTGCCAATAGCCACAATGATCCAATTGTTTCCTAGGCATTCATCCAACGAATATGCAATCCTCTGTCACCCCGAACCTGAAAGATCAGCCCTGCAATTCTTGGTAGCCATCCTCAACCTGCAGAAACGCACATATGGCATATCTCGATCCTTTTACTCCGCTATAGATTTAGCTGCTCGAGAACCTGTCAACTTTGCTTCGTATTTCTTCCGCTGCATTCACAAAGAATGCGTGTCAATCATCAAGCAGGTCAACAAGGGAGATATGCCAAGGTCGAGACTGCCGCACATCCTATCTTTTCTATTTCCGACCATTCTTGCAGCGCAACCACCACCCCGAGGACCCATTCTGCAACATGAAGAATCTGCATAGCTACTGGACGAGGATGAAGAGGATGACGAAGAGATTTTCCACCTTCTCCGCTGGAAAAGAATCAGAATTAGTTCATCAGATAGTCAGGTACAAGGCTCTGCCGCCAATGAACAAGCAGATGACAAAGAAGAAGAAGGACAGGATGAAGAAACCTTCCATGACACCGCAATTTGAGCATGAAAAGCAAGAGGATGGAGAACATATCGTTAAAGAGGTTTTCGAAGAATTGCTTAAAGCAGTGGAGTCTACAGCTACCGGCCCTGACGACACTACACAACCAATAACCGAAAAGGTAACCAATACAACTACTATTCTTCCTACTCATCCACCCGAATCCCCAGCTGAACCCATTATTCCTATTCCACCCATTGTCCCCGACGAACCCACTGCTTCTTCATCCTCATCACCAAATTACTCTGCACCAAATTCCCAGCAGCTCCTCACCGCTTCTTCATCTCAACCCCTCCAATTCCTTCAATTCCCTTATTTTTTGAGTTAGCATCCATGGGTCAAATGCTGATCCACTTATCACAACAACTACCTGCACAAATGAAGCAAGTGACAGATAATATCCGACATGAATTTCAACACAAAGTTGATGTGCTGGAGGCAGACATCACTCCTCTCCAGGAAGAATTAAAGGCAGTCAAGGCAGAAAATCATGCGTTAAATGGACAAATTCAGGAGTTGCAGGCCAGGCTTGAAGAACAAGAAACAATTACCAGTCAGCGAGATGCGGCCTTGACAACAGTCCAAGAGAAAGATGAATTACTAAGTGTTGCAGATGCAGAGTTAGTCAAGTTGAAGCAGTTAGTACAGGATAAAGAAGATGCATGAGTAGCTTTAGGGAATCTATTAGAATAAACCAGACAACAGCTACATGAAGCAATACAGCAAGGACAAGAGATGGCAGATTTGCTTAAGAAGACTGATTACGAACTCCAGAGAACCAAGATTGATCTATCCGACGTCAACAATATTCTCAAATGCAAATTGACCATGGAAGCTCAACTACAAAAAGTGATAACAGATCTTCGAAGAGAAAGGGATGCCTACTCCAGGAAAATCCAATTTCAAAATTAGGAGATAGAAAGAAGGGAGAACCAGCTGGATGCTCAAAAAGATAGATTAGCCAAAATGGATAAGCAAGTTGCAGAAATGAAAGTGTCCAGGGATGCGGCCTTATCAAACAATTTTTATCTACAGGAAGCTTTTCTGCAGACACAAGAAGACGTTTTGATGACCAAAGTCATTTCCTTAAGTTCTGTCCGAACAGATGCCCAATTAGTAGAACCAGATATTTTGAAACAGATGTTAGAAGCCTTAAAGAAGAAAATCGCCCGAACTTTTAGATTAGCCCGATCGATGTATTTAGAAGGCATTGTAGATGAACCATAATTTTTGAAAACCTACGGGTTCGAGTCCACCGTGCGTGCCAGTGTTAGTCGGCCGCCAGATTGGCAGTTGTAAAAACTGAATCTTTTTCTAGTCCGCACGTACGAAAGCTTGCTACAAAGATGTTTGTATCTTTATATAAATGAATGAAAAAGAGGCGCTCGGTTGGATCACCAGAGTGTCTGTCTGGGTGATTGATCTGCATGTTACTGTGGTGTGTGTTTGCATCATTTTTGAGTACCTTGTTCTCATCTCTGCCTTGTTGTTATCAATACCTGTTCAGTTGGTGAACTACCAAAACGACTAGCGAAGTCACCAGACTGTTTGTCTGGTCGATGAAGTCTGTGTAGTAACTGTAGTGTGTTTGAGAACTCTGAGTCGTATCGTGGTTGTCTTCTGTGTTGAAGATCTGCTATTGTACGGTAAAGATTAAGTTACAGTAAGGTTCGTCTTAAGTTGAGTACGGAATCATTGTCCCGTAAAGGTTATTACTGCGAGTTGTGTTACGTTAGTTCTTATATGGTATGCTGATCCGTGAGTAAGTCTTAATCGGTGTAGGAATCTACATTCAGTAGTGTGTGTTTGAGAATTTTGAGTCTTTTTGTGTCTTTCGGTTTTGGTTGATTGTCTGCACCTATTCGGTAAAGAGTGAGTCACTGTTATTATCTCTGTTGTTACTGTGTTTTGTGTTCGGAGCAGTCTTGAGTTAATCAAGATCATTCTGTATTACGATATTGAATAGTCTGGTGCTATAGGTTGAGAGTACCTTAATTGGAATGTGTTCGGTAGACTTTGGGAAGGGTCCGATTACAGATAGTAAGATTGGGAAGCGTAAATAGATTCTTGATAGAGTTCTTGAGCATTAGTATATTACTGTGTGTGAAGTGGTTAGTTTGGGAAAATCAAGAACAGGGCCTCTGTCTAACAGACCCCTTCCACTCCCAAGAACCCAAGTAGATGTTTAAACGTGCTTCTGACGGCTAGTTGCGCGTTTAACATGCTCCAAGCTTCTTCTCCTTCCTTGTGTTGTTCATGTGCTTTCGTAGACCTCAAACTCTGACAATTTCAAGAAATAGGCAAGAGATCCAATCTTTTTCGAAACTTAGAAAGGTTATGAGTATCAAACAGAAAGTCCATGATCCTTTCCTAACAAGAAATTAGATCATTAAGGGTTTTCCTTCAAAAATACCATATCTTCCTTTCGAAATTAAGTGGTCTTTTCTTTAGATCATATAATTTCTTTTGTCTTTTTTTTGAGCTTATTTTATGTGATTTTATTTAAAAAAAGAAGGTGAAATCAAGAATTTATAACCATACATAGTCTCAAACATAGTCATTCTTATGGACACATGCCATGCACTAGTGTATGCAAACTGAATTAAGGACAAATATTCACTCCATTTTTGTTTTCCAATCATATAAATATGCAACATATCTTCAAGCACTTGATTCACCATCTTGGTTTACCCATCAGTCTATGGATGGAAAGTTGTACTCATGAAAAGTAGAGTACTGAAATGTTGCTTTCCAAAATTTTGATGTGAATCTAGAATCCCTATCAGAAATTATGTTTTTTATGCATCCCATGCAATTGATTTTTTTCTTTTACAAATAGTGTTTCAACATCCTTGTCAATATCAATCTTTTGCTTAGGGAAGAAGTGTAACATTTTGGTAAGTTGATCAAATGCAAAAAATATAGTATCATGTTTACATTTCTTCATAGGCAACCCAATGGTGAAGTCCATCAAAATAGAATCCCACATCTAATTTGGAACATAGAAAAGTTGTGGTATTCCAAGCATGCTTTTAAGCTTAGATTTCACATGTTCAAACTTTAAAGATTCCCTACTATATTTCCTAATATCCCACCTCATACAACATTAGAAATAAGAATTTTTCATCTTGGCATAGGTCGTGGAAAAATATGGATGTGTAGAAAAGGTTGCATTACTACAATCATGTAATATTTGAACATTCAATGGATATTTTGAAGATATGCATAATAAACTATTACAATATAAAGCTCCATCCTATAGATGAAATTTATCTTGATACATGGATCTCATAGTTTTATGCAAAAAGAACTTTCAATGGTGATTCAAAAAATATGCATAATGACTACTAAAATATAAAACTCCATTCGATGAAATGAAATTTGTCTTGATATATGCATCCCTTGTTTGTATGCAAAAAGTTTAAAATAAGTGCATAGTAAGAATCTGTTGTAGCTCATCTTGAATCTAATTGAGGAAAGGAGGATTTACTACAACAATAATGTTACATAGAGGTTTTCAAAATGCATCAATAATGTTATTTTCCTTACCATTTAAAAACTTAATGTCAAAACCATATTCACTTAATACTTCAATCTAACACTTTTTTCTATTGTTAAAAAATGATTGTGTGAAAATGTGTTTTAAACTATAATGATATGTTTTCAATTCGAGTATAACCCCTAGAAGTATATGTCTACAATGCTTAAGTGTATGTACTATAGCAAGAATTTCTAAATTAGAAGTAGGATAATTAAGTTCATGTTGTCTTAGTTTTTTGGAATTCATGTGCGATAGTGCGACCATTCTACCATCTTGTGAAAGAACACATCCTATCTGACTGCTACTCGCATCATTTGTAATAAAAAAAAGGTTCTTCTATCTCATGTATTCTCAAACCCATAATTTTGGATGACTTTTTTCAACAATTAAAAATAATTTTAATAAGAAAAATCCAAACCAATTCTATATTATTTTTTTCAATTCTTTTAGGGTAGTAGTTGTTGATATATTTAGGTAGTGATGTACATGAACACACTAGGACCACCAGGGCACTTTTCTCCCTCTTTACAAGGTTTTTTTCCCCCTATTTTTGTACATTCTAGTGGTAATACATTCAATTTTGTGTTGTGCTCCAAGCTTCTTCTTCTTCCTTGTGATGTTTGCATGATTCCACAGACCTCAAAATCCAACAATTGGTATCAAAGCAGGCTATAACTTCATCTAGGGTGTCATCGACACCCCTCAATCACAGTCTTAGAATCGCATGAAATTTGGTGAGCTGTAAGAAAATAACAGCACAGTGGAATAGACTAATAGACATAGTTGAGAGAAAACGCAGACAAAGATAGATGCAGACTGAGAGATAGAGAACTCAAATTCTCAGATTGCCGAGTGTAATGCAATTACAATGATGGTGCTCTCCACCTGTGCACCCCCAATGTGGAGCTTAGATGGCGATCTAGATAGACTCTAGATGAAGGGCTTACTAGTGTGCAATGCTATGTAAAGCTAACCCTGGGCCATGCTTATATAGCTTTTACAAGGTGGTTCGATATAGATAAACGTAGTTGAGAGATACAAAATAGTCAATAAAATATACAATTTGACAGTATCTCCATGACCAGAAGTCCTATCGTCTCGGCCCTATGGGCCCAGGGGAAGGGGACAAGCCCTTCTCTAGACTCCCCCCATTAAGGTTCTATGGGGAAATTGCGCGATGCCACAAGGCTTTATTTTCATCTTAAATGGCAACCAAATGGCCTCGAAGTTTATGCCCTACCTAACCTAATGGCTAGGCTTACAAAGATAATCTATAACCATCAAAGGCCACACATAGACCTCATCTAACTTGGAAGTTAGGGTTCCACAAATGTCTGGGCTCTCATAATGGCTTCTCCTCATAATGGGGGCCTTACGATTTAGAGCACCATGGATCATTTGTGCTCACATGGGGGTGGAGTATTTAGCATATCTAACACCCCTCCTCAATGTCCACTCTGCAGCGAACTACCTCCTTGGTCCAATTCCAAGCTTTGGAAAGTGTCAAAGAAGTTGCTCTCTCCCAAGAGCCTTGGTGAAGATGTCTGCTCCATTTTCTTCAGGAGGGCAATAACTTATCTCCACGACCCCATCCTCAATCAACTCACGCACATAGTGATACTAAATTTCTATGTGCTTGGTACGTGCATGTAAAACAAGATTTTTGGTGATGGCCATGTAACTTTGCTTGTCACACTTCAACTCTATAGCCTCCTGTCCTTGTATTCCTATGTGCCATAGGATCTTTCTCAACCATACTGCTTCACATGCAACTTTGTACTCAGCTTCAGTAGAAGATAATGCTATAGTCGGTTGCTTCTTACTAATCTAAGAGAAAATCCCTCATCCTAAAGAAAATCAATATCCAAAAACTCATTTTCTGGTATCAATATCTCCTGCCCAATCTGAGTCATAGTATCTGACTAGAGATAATCCTTCTTCATAAAGAATACCATAATCAGTTGTTCCTTTCACATACTTGAGTATCTGCATGCTTACCTTCCAATGATTTTGGCAAGGCTTATTAGAAAACTTGCTTGCTACTCCAACAAAATAAGAGATGTCTAGTCCACTATTGCACAGGTAGATGAGACTTCCAACTAGTTTCCTGTATCTTCCAATATCCATTGGAGATGAAGTATCTTCAATAGATAATTTTGTGTTGACCTCCATAGGTGTAGAAATTTCCTTGCAATCCTCCATGTTGAATGCCTTCAGTATTTGTCTTGCATACTTTTCTTGAGAGATGAAAATCTTCCTTGGTTTTTGCCAAACTTCAAGACCTAAGCAATAATGCATTAAGCGCAAGTTTGTGATTTCAAATTTTGAACTCAAGGAATTTTTTTTTTTGTTGAAGAAGAGCATCATCATTTCTTATAATCACAAGGTCATCTACATAGAGTACAAGCACAATTGTCTTCCCTCCTCTCTTTAGAACATACAAGTTAGCATCAGAAGCACATCTTTTGAAACCTAGATCCAAGAGATACTTATGTGTACCTAAGTATTGAAGTCTTATCGACTTGTGTCGATGAGACTATACCTCGATAGCCCCATAAGTGCATATAGTGGTGGATTAATACACGTTTAATTATCAATCCATGGAATTAATCATACCAAGTGTATGAAGGCGAGTGCACACATGATGGTAAGTGAAGTATTTAAGCCAAAATGCATGTATCTTGTCTCGAATACCTCTCCAACTCACTAATTCCCTGGAAATGCATGTCGCGATACCATTTACACTAGTAAACACAAATTCGGACTTGTCTCTCAGCTCCAGACTTCGAATATGGTCAATAGTGCATTCGTTACGAAGATCTCGATGAGACACATCTATTGATATCATCATCAATTGAATATGACAAACGTGCTTTAAGCCCACAACCTGTTATGGCTCATACACACACTAGAGCAACTCAAAAGCAATGGGAAGGGGTAGACAATAGTCCTACACACACATTTCAAGCATTACACACACACACAAAAGCTCTTGGAGAAGAAAGAAATCAATAGGAAAGAGGCAAATTCGAAAATCTTCTTCAATTCTCACAATGGCAAAAAGTGCTTTATAAGAGTCACAAAGTGACTTATATACATGTGCCCTAAAAATGGTTCTTTCGCACAAGTGATCGACACTTTTATCAACTAAATCTAATTTCGTAATATTTTACAAGGATTATGATACAATGATTGGGGCTTATGCATCTAGAGGACTCCTCTAGTGCATTTACATAGCTTCAAGGGATTTTCATAGGAATTTGAAGAAGAAAAATTGTGCCCATAGTTTGAAAATTTTTGGGTCTCCCCTTTTGTGATTCTTTTCTCTGCAACACTCTCGCCCTCTTTGTCTCTATTGTCTCTTGAAAGGCTTTACTCATTGCCTTAGGCCTTGATGTTGCAGTAGGTCCGGTTCTTTGTTGATAGCATCTTTATGGTTGACCATCGCATGCACCTGTCGAGGGCTCAAAGGTTGAGAGGTAATATATTACTTAGGGGATGACCATAACTCGGGACCTAGTGCTTGTCTTTAGCCTATTTCTTTCTTTCCACCCCACACACCTCGGACGAGGAAGTGGTATACAACCTCCCCTTGAAAGGTCCTGTTTGTGATTCTTTGTTTCCACTCTTTGGGACCTACTCCATTGGTGATGCAGCCTAATCTGAGCCCCTAGGGGGCTTTGGACAGAGGGTGGTTCTTTCTTATTGAGCTGTTTTGTTCTTTGATCTTCTTCTTCTTCTCTTTTTTATTCTCCCTCCACACATCCCTCCTTTTGAACTCTATCATCCCCGACAGGCTTTTTGTGGAGACGTGAGCATGTTTGTATGACCTGCTCTTTGTAATTTAGTGAATTGGCTTCACATATCATGAGTTATTTCCACTGTGCTGATTTTACTCCATCATCTGGTGCCTGCCTATGATCTGCAAAGAAGCCGAGCTCCTAGACCACCAGTCTTGCATTTAAGTTTGAAGTTATTTTTATAAAAATCTATGAATCCATTTGAAAAAATCCTGTAAAGAATGCTTCCTCAAATGTCTACATGTATGGACTCAGAGAAACATTAATCTAGAATATATTGCCATTATGGTTAGTCTACTGGGTGTCGTAGATAAATAAAAAATGATTGCATCGACCCCTTGATTGATACCCATAAAGTTCAAAAATGTATATTGCACACATTGGAATACCTTCATAACTGTAAGGAGCATGCTTAATATTTTATTTGTCATCTTAATGGCTAAGTCTGGCACTGTAGCATATCTTGATAACCAAAATTCTATTCTTCGTACCATGTATTCTTCTATCGGTAAATAATTACGTGGTGAACTTGGTAGTAGTGGATAGTTTAACTATTGATTACTTATTGTACCTTGGCGATGTGCTTCCCAACATTGCCAGGTACGTCTTCGAGGGACTGGGCAAAAAGATGGATTTATATGGTGTTGACTCCCAGTGCACTCTTAATGTCGGATTCTTCTCTAAGAACTTCCTTCTCCACACTGGGTCTTCCTTGTCAAGTTCTTCTTGAGTATATGAAAATGTGCTCATTTTGAAATGCAGATCATGATCAAGTTCTTTTTTTGTAGTTTTCTTCATATATTGCTGAGTTTCCTCTTTTAATAGTCCGTAAGGTATATTGAATGGCTTCAAAATTTGTTCGAAACTTTGACTTTTGATCTTTGCCTCTTTCATGCCTTCACTACCTGATCTTCAAACTGCTCTGTAACTTGGGACACTAGTAGTGCCCACTCATGACGGCTTAGTTCTACAACAGCCCGTTTATGTCTATTAATGCTTGTCTTTGCTTCCTCTCTTATAGGTGTGCATGGGGGAGAAAGAGGACGTACCTCAGTCTCCTTAGTAAGTGCTTGGGAACTTGGAACTATTGGTGTCCCCATTGTAACCTGTTGTGCTATCTAAGGCTTTAAGTTTGCAATGACTTCATACTTTTCTTTGATTTCACTAGTCGCTTTAGTGATTGCTTCCTTGTTCTTTAGGAGCTCTTCTCCTATTGCAACCATTTGATCAACATCTTTGTTACATTCTGCAAGAAATTTGTTTTCTGCTGTCTTCCACCTTTTCCTGAGTTCATTTGTGTCATACATATATTTCTTTTCCCATTCTTCTCTTATGGCTTGCTCTTGTTTTAGTTGATCTTCACACCTTGCTATTTGAGCTTCCAATGCCTAGGCATTATTTGGTGTGATTTCTTGTGCCTCTACTGGTTGGTTGCACGAAATGGAAGTCATTTATTTCTATTTCTTAGGTTATCTACTTCCTCCATATATACCTTGATTTGTGATTCCATGAGTTTGCTTCTGGTAGTTATTCATGCCTTCTCGGCTTCACCGGCTTCATACTTACTTTGAAACTCCTTGAGCTGATCTTGCAATTTTTGATTTTCATCAATGAGCATATTGGATTTTTCCATAGCTTCATTTAATTCTTTTTCCTTGGTGATAAGTGCATGTTGAACTTGTAGTACCTGTGCAGATAGCTTCTCACTCAATACCTTAAATTGATTGCATTCTGTCAATGCCTTGTCATAATTGCTATGTTCTTCTATAAGTTGTTGCTCAGTATCCAGGGTTGTTTGTATCATCTGCTTTACTACAAGTTTGAGTTGAGCTACATCCATGTTTAGCCATGTTTCTGGGATGCTCGGTGCTTCACCAGTGAGTACATCTTTTCCCTTGTCCATGTGTATCATTTTATTATGTGGTTTTCTAAGTTGAAGATGAATCTAACTTTCTTTTTCTTCATGTTTTGTAGGCTTTGTAGCACTTCCATGGAATGTCACATCTAGTGGAGAAGGCTCTGCTACAATCTGTATAGGCGTAAACAGTTCTTACTCTTCCATATCTTCCTGATCTTTTCCTTCCTTGGGCATCTTCAACATAGCGTCTTCGTCCAAGTGGGTCTCTGTAATTTGAATATTTGTTTCTTCATTCATCCTTATTGTGTGGACTTCTTCTTGAGATGATCCTATCTTTGGTATCTTCGTGGCTGTGTTGTCTGGCATTTCATTCATTTTTGTGCCTTCCACTTCAAAGGAATCCTTCACTTGATTTAATTCATCCCATTTGCCATCATCGTTTAATTCTCTTTGAATATCCACATTCATTGGGGATGGCACATGATCTTCCTAGACTTCCGAAGATGAACTAGAGTTCACCAACCCTAGTTCTCTGTATCTATGGAATTTGGTCAACTTCTTTCCCTACAAAGATTATGTATGAGATTGATGATAATGGTGCCCTTGTATTGGTAGGTTCACTTGTCCTTCCATATATCTATGAGTGTCTTCCATAGATTCCTTTAACTCTTCTTCCATGATGGGCTTGGTGTTTTCGATTTTCATCCGTGGAAGTACATGAATTCTTTTTGAAGCAGGAATAACTTCTTCTGCCTTTAATACTTCTCTTAATCTCTTCGCTCCTCTCATTCTGGGTTGAGAGCTTGTTCCTGCTTCTTCAATCACTTTGACTGCTTTCTTTTTTCTTGGGATAGTGGCCAACTTTGCATATTTTGCCATCTCCATTGATGAAGGCATCTCTTTAAGGTGTTCTTGAATACTTAAGGCATGATAGATCAGAATAGTCAATGCTACACTCCTATTCAAGAACTTCTTCTGGCCCCATTGGTTGTTGGCCTCAAATATGCGCTCTTGGACGTAGGGTGTGTTTGCGTACTTATCGCTGATAGACTAACAATACACAATATATAGGTTCGGGAATGGGGATTTACGAATATGAATACTCGTAAACATGCGTTTCTGTTCCTTTACTTAAGTGCAGACAAAACAATCCATAAACACAATGTATCCAGAATCTTAGCTTCATAGTAAATAGACTCTGATTTCAAAATAAACCATCGATTACATTATAGTATCATAGTTACAATCTGGCTTCCACTTCCAGAATTCAATCTCAGTGATCTGCATATCTGTTTGTTCCATAACCGTTGCTTTTGGAATCTGCTTCCGCATAACTCAATACCGTACTTCGTAAGAAAGGGGTAAGGGTTAAGGGCTTGACACCATTCCGAACCTCCAAAATAGAAAAGATATGGAAATTACCATTTTTCCAGAAACTCTTGATATTTCCGTTATTATATAAGAATGATGATTACAAGAATAGTTCCACCACACCTGCTATTAACACTGGCACGCACAGTGGATCCGAACCCACTGTGAAGAGAGATGGTGGATGCAATCCAAAGATGAGTTGGTGCTGCTACAACCAGCTTCACACCCGCCAACTGAGACTTCACAGTTGATTAGTAGACCCTTTGAGCTTCCAAAATCCACCAAAATATCAGCAAGTACTTTGGAACATGTATCCCAAAAGTTTAAGTGAAGACAGACAAGTTGCAAGATGACTAGCTCCCAAAAACTTGCTATTTTTGGACATACACCTGCTAGAAAAACTGAACAGTGCTCTTAACCTAGTAGGAATTAGATAAATTCCTTTTGGGAATAGCAAATAGACTTAGCAAGCCAAATCATAGGGTAGTTTGACCTTCCTGCATTCATTCTCATACCAAGAATCATTCTCATCAAAGATCACATCTTTGCTTACCATAAATTCCTTGTTGGTAGGGTTATAAAACCTGTAACCTTTTTGATTTAAATCATATCCAATGAAAATAAATTTTTCAGCCTTTGGATCTAGCTTTCCTCTTACCTGTGAAGGAATGTGTACATATGCTACACATCCAAAAATTTTGCAGTGATCCAATGATGGTCTCTTACCATGCCATGCTTCATATGGTGTCATACCATCAAGTGACTTTGATGGTAACCTGTTTATGAGATAGGTGGCACTAGAGACACTCTCTGCCCATAGATAGGTAATTTCTTCTCATTAAGCATAGATCTAGCTGTCTCAACTATTAACCTATTTCTTCTTTCAGCTACCCCATTCTGTTCAGGAGAGTACCTTGTGGTTATTTCCCTTGATGCCTCTGTCCTGCAAGAAGTCAACAAATTCATTGGAGAAGTACTCACCTCCTCCATCTGACCTTAGCCTCTTTAAATTCATTCCTATCTGATTTTCAACTAATGCAAGATGGGAAGCTTGAGGTAGACACCTACGACAAAGCCCTAGAGATCCCTGACAATAAAGAAACCCCCCAGGAGGGTTACACTACAAGCAAAGAAGATGTTTTCACCACTAGTAACGAAGACAACATGGATAGCGAAAGTTCCATCATTGGATCGACGATCCCGGAAACGGTGCCGAACACGGGGCCCAAGTCTCCCCAGCAAGGGGCATCCCGCAAAGGAAAACAGCCTATGGAGTTACCCTGGAAAAGCCCCCACAAGAACCGATTTCTAAGTCGGGACCAGATCCCAGCGAAAAAGAAAGATGAAGCCAAGAGAAGAAAGGACAAAGCTCCCTCCCGCAAAGAGGGATCAATACAAAAATGATTGTCATGTCGCTAAATGCTAGAGGGCTAACCGACCCCTCAAGAGCGACCATCATTGGTCAATGGCTTCGCGACATTAGCTTAAACCCAGACTTTATATGTATTCAAGAGATTAAAATTGACGGAGAAGACCTCCAGAAACGGCTCAGACAGGTCTCCTCGGCCCATGTGTGGATCCCAACGAAGCACCAGCGGGGGTCTGGAGGAACGGTTATCGGTGTTAAACAACTCTGGTTTGAAAAGCTTGAGAACTCCATTGAAGATGTAAGTCACCGTTGGATTGCTGTTTCTTTTGGTGCTCCTCTTTGTGTTACTATGGTTTCTTTGTACGCCCCTAGCGGGGATTTGGAGAGACTGAACACTTGGGCTTCCTTAGACTCGCTTCCCCACAACGTGCTTATATGTGGAGACTCAACATGGTGGAGGACCCTATGGACAGATGGATGGGCAAGGGCAGGATCATCGACAGTCGGGAGAAAGAAACGTGGGACATGACCAAACTCCACTTGGATTTGGTTGAATTCAAAGACTCGAATGGCTTTTCTTGGTCGAATCTCCAAGCGGGCGAGGACCTGAGGAAAGCTAGACTCGATAGATGCTACATCTCTCAGAGTTTTACTCACCAGTGGGGCCACCCTACCATCACGCAACGCACTGACCTCACTATCTCTGATCACTACCCGATCGTTATCACTTTTCATCCTTCCAACAAGATCCGCAAGGCTCCGTGGTTCCATGCCAACGCTACCACCTTCTCTCTCCCCTCTGTCCATCGAGAGATTGCCGATGTGTGGAAGGTGGCGTTCGCCTCTGGCTTGGCCCCAGCCAAGTGCTGGAGAAGTGCGGTCGACAAGTCTCGTAAGATCATGATCAGAACTAAGAAGATGCTCGAGACTGTGCGGCGGGCTCGTAGGGAAGCTCTTTACCACAGACTCTGGCGGCTCGAGGAGGAAGTGAACAAAGGAAAACGCCAAGCCCAGAAAGGTCTCCGAAAAATCAGAGCAGTGTTGAGATACGAGGAAGAAATACAAAGGAAAAACTTGCAAATCTTCTTCAAGGAGTGGTGGGCTGGCAAAGCCGACAAACCCACCAAAGAGATGTGCCGTATCCTTAAAAGGAAACACAACAGAGAATCGATCCCCCTACTGCTAGATCCACATGGCAATGTATGCAATTCGGAAGAAGATAATTTTGGCATCATTGAAGGGCACTTCACGAGACTCCTGGGAACCTCGAACCCCCTCTCCCACCATAGAAGGGACTGTATGGCTGCCATCTCTAGGATTTCCCTCCGGAGAATACCACCCAACCTCCACTCCTTGCTTCATGCCCCTATCTCTGAATCAGAAATCATTGAGGTCATTGATGCCCTCCCTTCGGTAAAAGCCCGGGACCCGACGGACTCACTAACGAGTTCTTTAAATCCTTCAAGCTGGTGATTGCCACCCCTCTTCGGATGGTTTGGCAAGAAGCGTTAATGTTTGGTGCTCTTCCTTCTTGTCTAAATAATGGAATTATCAAGTTGATACATAAGAAGGGGGAAAAGAACAGAATCGAGAACTGGCGGCCTATTACGATGCTCCAAACAGGATACAAGATCATCGCCAAAGTCATCGCCAACAGACTCTCGTGCCACCTGAGATCTTGGCTTAGTGAGGACCAAAAAGGTTTCATCAAAGGTAGGGCTATCGTGGAAACCATTATGGATATTTGGGAAGGTATTCAATTTGCAAATGAGTCTAATCAAGATGTGGTCTTCCTCAAGATCGACTTTGACAAAGCCTACGACAGGCTAGAATGGGACTATATTCTGCAGTCGCTCCAAGATCTCGGATGTAGTCAGAAATTCACCAAGATGATCGCGACCCTTCTCGGAAACGCAACGACCCAAATTAACGTTAACGGCAAACTTTCGAAGGCGATCCATCTTAAAAGGTCTATTAGACAAGGGTGCCCTCTGGCCCCCCTTCTTTTTGCCATCCCCACTGAGGGGCTGAGCAGACTTGTGGCACATCATGTGGAGGCTGGCAATATCAAAGGCCTCCGGCTGCCTCACGTCCACAGTCAAATCATCATGAGACTTTTTGCCGATGATATGAACGCGTTCGTTCACAATGATAATACCAGTCTGGAGACTTTCTGGAGGTGTCTTGCTACCTTTTGTGATGCCTCTGGATCCAAAATCAACCACTCTAAGACCGCCTTTAGGGCTATTGTGGGACATCAGCCTGGCTTTCTCACTGATCATGGCTGTCAAATCATTCCGCAGGGCCAAATCTTTCGACTTCTTGGAATCCCCTTGGGGTTTGGCGTCTCTATGGAGCAGCGATGGAACTGGGTGCTGGCCAAACTCGAAAACAAGCTTAACTATTGGAGAGGTATGCAAATCAATCTCGCTGGACGTGCGATGGTTATCAACACGTTCCTCCTCTCGTCTACCATCTATTTCCTCTCTTTTTGGAGACCGAATGAGCAAGGCCTGTCCAAACTGAATAGTATTTGTAGAAACTTTCTTTGGACGGGCGATCATAACAGAAGGGGGGTGCCTAAAATCAAATGGGCCATCTGCACTAGCCCTAGAGATAGCGGGGGGCTTGGTATCCTAGACATTGGGTGTATGGCTAACAAACTGGCAGCCAAATGGATGATTAAGGCTTGGTGCAATAGGGAGGCCTCGTGGGCCAAGCTGATCTTCAGAAACAAGAATGAGTTGGCCCTCATGGGGTTCCCGAACTAGAAGAATCTTGACATCATGACCCTGCTATTCTCCCCGATCCCCGTCTTCCCGAAAGGCTCCAATCTCGTGTGCTCCCTTTGGAAGGGCTGGAATAAAGTCAAAAGCTTCACAAGAATTAGTGAGGACTGGAAGTGGGTGGCCGGAGTCAGACAAAACGACTCTATATGGTTTTCGATACATGGCATCCGGAGTGTGGAGTCGTGGAACATTCAAAATGCCAAGAAGTTATGGAACAAAGGATTCAAAAAATGGAAACACCTCTAGAAACATGACACCAACAGCTGGATCAACTTCGAGGATATTGACCCTCACACAAACATCTCCTACGAAGAATGGAACACCTTGCAAAGCAGATGCCTCGCTTGGGATCGTCACAAGACTCGCCTTCTCATGGGACACGACACACCGAACTCGCTTGGTCTCAAATGGCACAATGGAAACAGCCTACTCAAAATCCCGAACATCAAAATCTGGCACCCCCTTATAGAGATTAAGAAGTCTGTCCTCTTATGGCAAATTCTTCATCGAGGAATTTGGACCAACCATAAGGCTAGCAAGCTTTGTGGGATCCCTCCTTGGTGCAAACGCTGCCACCGTGCTATCGAAGATGTCCCACACATCTTCCTTACTTGCCCCAACTCCTACAGAATCTGGCAGACGGTTGGAATGAAAATCAGACTTCAAAAATAGCTTAGTTGGAAACAAGTCCTTTTGGGAGAAGCGATCGGCTGCTTTGCGACTCTCTGGAACGCCATCAGAGGGGAAGTCCTGTGGAAAATTTGGCGGGAGAGGTGTGCTCTCAACTTCGGCGATCCCCCCAGGGAGTGGTCGATTGAGAGATCACTATTCCTCCTTGGCAAAAGGATTGTTAACAATAAGAAGTCCCCCCCCTTCAGGCACCATCAAGTCCTCCTTTTGATCAACAACAAGCTCAAACCCAAGTGGGCCCCGCATGAGGGCGATGAGAGGGTGATTAACCTTCTCTGTAATGCAACCTAGGTTTCAGTCAAGCTTCCCCTGCTTTGTGGGATTTGGGGGGTCCCGTGGGCACTAGTCCCCTTCTATTGTACCTTTGTTTCTTAATTTAATTCAAGTCCAGGAGAGTAGGCTATTGCCGAACTTCCTTTATATAAAAAAAAAACTAATGCAAGATATTTCTTAAAACAATTAAATACTTCATCCTTGTGCTTCATAAAGTATAATACAGTCCATCTGCTATAGTCATCAATAAAAGACACATAGTACCTTGAACCTGAGACTGAGGGGTCTTTGCTAGGTCCCCATACATCTGTGTGTACAAGCTCTAGATAGTCTTCATGCATATATCCTTTCTTGGAGAAGGGTAACCTGTGAGACTTACCAAATTGACAAGCACCACACTTGTAAATCATATGTTGCTTGGATACATTAGGTATCCCAAGCACACATTGGTCCCTGCACATTTGCTTCAAGGTCCTTTCTCCTATGTGCCCTAATCTCTTGTGCCAAATCTCAAGCTCTGAGAGTGTTTGGTCTTTATAACTGTATAATGCAATGTTCTTTGTATCTTCCAACTCAAAAGTGAAAAGTCTACCTGATTTTTCTCCTTTAGCTATCCTTTTGAATCCATGTCTTGGGTCATCCACAAATGCTCCATACTGATTGAATCTGACTTGCAACCCTTTCTCTACAATCTGACCAACACTCATTAAGTTCTTTGTAATTGTAGGTACATAAAGTACTCTGCTCAACAAATTCTGATTACCATCACAAGTTTTCACATTTCCAACTTTAACTACAAAATGCTTTGTATCATCACCTGTTTGGACTTGGTGTTTACCTTTTGGTTCCTCAAGATCAGAGAGTAGTGCCACATTACCAGCCACATGATTTGAACACCCTGAATCAATATAAAATAGGTGATCATCATTTGTACCTGACTTTGAAGTCATGTTCATGATCAAGAGAGAGTCATCCTGCTCCTCTGTGTAGTTGTTGTAGTCCTTTCTGTTTCTGAATCCTCCTTGGTAGTTGCCATTGTAATTGTTGTTGTAGTTGTTGTTATAATTGTTGTTGTGGCCTTGGTGATGGTTGAACCTTCCTCTAGACTGAGAGTATCCACCTCTTTGGTAGCCTCTTCCTCTCTGATTTTTGTAATTCCTGCAACAATCATCTGTGGTGTGGTTTGACAAACCACAAATGTTACATGGTAATGAGTTATAGGGTCTCCCCCTACCTTGCCTACCTCCTCTGCCCCTACCTCTTGAAGATCTACCTCTCCCTGCATAGTTGGCTTGGGAGGTAGAGCATTCATCTTCCACCTTCTTACTCTTGCCTTTATCCTTAGATTTCTTATCAGTGTATAGGGCAGAAGAGTTGTTACCTTTGGTAGTATCTCCACTCTTGGTAAGCTTTGCTTCATGTGTGAATAGTTGACCCATGAGAGTTGTAAGATCTGGAGTGTGCATGTCCATGTAGAGATCCATTGCAGTGGTGAAGCTTTCCCACTTTTCATCAGCCTTGATTCCATTAATTACCTGCCTTACAATTTGTTCTTCTTCAATTTCTTCTCCTATGCTTGCTAACTAATCTGCAATATCTTTGATCTTGGTCACAAATTCTGAAACAACTTGCTTAGGTTGCTTCCTTAGTGTTGTGAACTCAATCCACAACTGATTTTTCCTAGCCCTTGTATTAGAGGAAAAATATGATGACAAGGTTTCCCAAGTCTCTTGGGAAGTCTTACAATTTCTGATATGAGGTAAAAGAAAGTCAGATATAGAGTTGAGTAAATAGGACCTTGCCAATGCATCCCTTGCACACCATGTGTTGAGTTTTTCTTGCTCCTCCTTGGTTGGCAAACCTCTTGCTTTGAATGAGGGCAATTCCTCATCTCCTGAGATGTATCCATAGAGACTTCTTCCTTGTAAGTAGTTCTTCATCCTTAGAGACCATGCTTGATAGTTGTTGCTGTCCAATTTGTCAATAAATGAAGGAAAACCATCTCCCATTTTACCTTATTTGCTCTGATACCATTGTTGGGAGAAATGGATGGATGATCCAAGAGATTGAGTAGGTACTGCTAAAACTTGCTTTGTACCAGCCCTCTTTAGCTTCAGACTTGATTAGTAGACTTCCTTAGCTTCCCAATGACACCAAGAAATAGCCTATGTCCTTTGGAAATGGTGTGCAATGATTGAATCAAAACAGATAACTTTGGAAGTCACAAAGTCAAGAAAACCTTCTATTTTGGTCTTGACACCTGCTCAATGTTTTGCTCAGTGTGACTAGCACAGTAGCAATTGATAAAATTCCTTCTAGGGGTATTCAATTAGCTTAGTAATCTAACATTTGCAAGTGGAATGACGTAAAATGACAAACTATACTCAGAGAAATTGATTTAGCAAAATTAGCTATACCCCCAACTTTTTAGGACTATAGCACAAATAGACTAGTTAGCACCTCGATGCCGATTTTTCTGAATTGGCTGAATGAAATCACTTCAAACTTTGTCCGCATGTAGATGGCATTGACCTGAATCCAACAAGCTTTGAATCACTGAATTTGGAGTAGTATTGACCGAGATATGCCCTTGACAAGTTAACAGACTTTGGAGTAGACAAGCAGTGAATACAGAGATGAATGATGTAAATGTATCTATTGATTAACAATTGTGTACAATCCCATTGGCATGTCTAGCATTGCCAAATGGTGTAGAGAGGTGTAGGCTATGGTATAGTCCTTACACACACTCAAGCTCAACAGAATGAGCCTCGGGAATGGAGTGATTTACCCGCGACTTTTTCACATCCAATTTTATAGGAAATGACTTAGGATTTGAATTCAAATTCAAATCTTTGGCTTCCTATGATCAAGCATCTTAAAGTTTGGAGATATTCTCTCAATCAAGTGATCTATGTTTCCACGAATCACTTAGGTAGGTGATTACAAAAGATTCTAAGTCAAATTAGACTTTTACAATGAGATAAAGTGGTAATAAACCACTAGCATATGTTCCTATGGTTCTTCATGCATGTGGAGTCTTCATGATGTCTTCCAAGCCAAATGTTTAGGCTTGTGATTTACACCAACAATCACTACCAACAAGCCCATCAAGACTCTGAACAAAGAAAAAGGTTGAACACGGCTCATAGGTATAGAGAATTGGGATTAATGAATTCAAATTCATCATCTGACACAATAGAAGAACATGACACCTCTATGCTGAATGTGGATATATGAAGTGATTCCAAGGATGATGGTCAATGTGAAGAATTAAATCAAGGCATGGAAGGCACAAAGATTGAGCAGGTGCCTGATAACACAAGCAAGAGCACGACTAGGCAGGAGGCATCTTATGAAGGAATTCATATAATAAAATTAAATGAAGCATCTAACATTCAAGTAAAAGAGACTCATCTAGCAGGAGAAGCTCAAATAAAGAATCCAAATGAAGAAAAGGTAGAAGACACAGAGAAAGAGTCCGAGCCCTTCACACCACTAAGGGTAGTAGTAGAACCATCTCTGATGGATTTAACATTTCAAGGGAGTGCTACCAAATTGATCAATAAGCAAGAGGAAAGAAGAGACCAAGAAGTACAACTCCAAATAAGGCAACCGCATAACGAGACCATATACGTGGAGCAAGGAAAAGACATATGAACCGGGGAAGCACCAAGTATCCCCAAAACACGTGGATGTAGCTCAGCTCAAGCTGGTGGTACAACAAATGATACAAACTGCCATGGATACTCAACAGTTCATGCTTGAAGCTGATGCTGACTACGACAAGGCACCGAGAGAGAAGAATCAATTCCAAGAAATAGGTGAGAATTTATCTGACAAATTAATTCAAGCACAAAAGATAATATGAGAGAAAGAGCAGAAGCCAAAAAAGCCAAGAATCAATGCAACACACTCGAAACGGAAAATCTGAGGCTGCAAGAACAATTAAAAGAGCTACAAAGAAAATATGAGGCTAGCGAAGCAGATAAGGAACAAATGAATACTAGAAGCAAGATCCTTGAATCTCAAATCAAGGTGTACATGGATGAGGCCGATATTCTAAGGAACATGAATAAAGAACTAATGACGATCCTATTATGCAACCAACTAATAGCAACTACTGAAATAACAAAGAACAACACAAAAGCATTGGAGGAACGGATAGCAGAGTATGAAGATCAGCTAAAGAAAGAGCAAGCTATCATCACAAAATGGGAGAAAAGATATATGGATGACACTAATGCACTCAGGAAGAAGTGGAAAATGACAGAGAATAAGTTCTTAGTACAATGTGATGAAGATGCTAGTCAACTTGCTGCCATGGGAGAAGAACTTTTGAAGAACAAAGAAGAAGTCAGGAGAGCCACTGAAGAAATCAAAGAAAAGGATGAAACAATAAACACATTGAAAGCTCAATTAGCACAGCAGGTCAATTAGGGGACACCAATAGTTCCACACTCCACAATGGCTACTGAGGAGAATGAGGTACGTCCTCTTTCTCCCGCCTTACATCATTCATCGATAAGGGAGGAAACGGAGACCAACACTGAAAGACATACTCGGGATATTGCAGAACTAAGCCGAAATGAGCGGGCACTACTGGTGTCCCTGCTTACTGAAGATTTTGAAGAACAAGTCATCCAAGCCATGAGAGAAGCAAAAATTGAGAGTAAAAATCTAGAACAGGTAATGGAACCTTTCAATGTGCTGTATGGATTACGCAAAGAACAAACACGATAGTACATAAAGACCACAACAAATAAAGAGTCAGATAGCAACCTACAATTTAGCATGTAAATATTTACCTATACACAAGAGGAATTTGACAAAGCGGATCCTATCTGGAGGAGGAAATTTTTGGAGAAGAATCCTACACTATGGGTCACTGGGAATCGGCACCATATATACTTCAAATCAATCCATATTTTTGCCCAGTACCTAGACGATGCTCTTGGATGCATGTGTAGTAAATGATTCTCAGGCTATGTTAGATGCAAAGCTTTGGCATGCACGCTTTGGTCATCTGAATTTCGCTAGTTTGGTACGTCTGCAGAAATCTGAAATGGTGTCCTCTTTGCCCAAACTTGAGGCACCTGGAAAACATGTTTGTGAAGGCTGTATTTTGGGCAAAATGCAGCATTCCTCCTTTCCAAAAGATGGTTCAGTTCGGGCTACACAGAAATTGCAGCTTGTCCATAGTAATGTCTGTGGTCCTATGCATACACCCTCTTTTGGAAATTACCTTTACTTCGTGAATTTCATTGATGATTTTTCCAGGCATGCATGGGTACGTCCACTCAAAGCAAAGTCCGAAGTGTTCATGTGCTTTAAACAGTTTATGGTTTTGGCTGAAAATCTGTCAGCATGTAAAATGGGCACCCTTTGTTCTGATCGAGGGGGGGAATATATGTCTTCTGATTTTAATGCATTTATGGCTGAACGTGGGATAAAACACCAGTGTACAATGCCTTATACACCTCAACAGAATGGAGTTGCTGAACGAAAGAATAGGTCACTCATGGAGATGGCGAGGTGCATGGTCAAAAGTCAGGCTTTACCACATAGTTTCTGGCTTGAGGCTGTCATGTGTGCAGCATATGTACTGAACTGGTGTCCCACTAAAGCGTTGTAGTTTATCACTCCATATGAGGCTTGGCATGACCGCAAGCCATCTGTTGCTCATCTGTGTGTTTTTGGTTGTTTGGCATATGCACTAGTGCCTGAACAACATCGTAGAAAATTGGATGACAAGGCAGTAAAATGTATTTTTGTTGGGTACAGTTTTGAAAGTAAAGGCTATCGTCTGTATCATCCACAGACTAAACGCATTCTGGTTAGCCGCGATGTTGTCTTTGTGGAAGATGCTATTCAACCATTGCTTTCATGTACTAAGGAGACATCTGTTAGCTCCAAAGACATGTATGATACTTTGATGCCTTTTTTTACAAGTGGACAGTCTAGTGCTGGTCCTAATGAGGCAACTTCTCAACCTTTGCAGGTTTCATATGATGATGTAGATCATTCCATTTCTTATGCAGATTTACATGATGCACTTGTTGATGAGAGAGCTAATATTGAGCAAGAAAAAACTATGCCAAAATGGCTGGTGCAGACTTTGCGTGACAACACCATTGATTTCTACTCTAAAAGAAAATGATGCTCATCATCCAAAGGAACGGAAATTTGGCATTCCCTCTTCGGAAAGTAATTGTCTTTTCATCCCAGTTCTGATGAACTTTACCATTGCGCAACCATGGCCGGCCCAATAATAAATTACAATCTGAATTGTTCCCCTTCAGTTCCAATACAACAAAGGTAATGTTAAAGAGAACTTATGCAATCCGAATAGGGATATCTTTAACCAGCCCTACTGGTTGGACCCGTGATTGGTCTGCCATCCGAACAAAGAAGGTAGCGGGGTCAATACTGTTCCAACCCATTTGATTACACATGGTGGTAGATGCAATATTAATACTAGAACCCCCATCAATCAAAACTTTTGGAAGAACTTTATTTTTATATTGCTCTGTGATAATTGGTACCGCATAATCGACGATTCGGTCTGGCACATTCTGTACCATTGAAACTGAGGGTTCCGGATTTTCAAAAGGTATATATTTGTTCCGTAG
Organism: Ceratopteris richardii; assembly: GCA_020310875.1. NCBI lineage: Eukaryota > Viridiplantae > Streptophyta > Polypodiopsida > Polypodiales > Pteridaceae > Ceratopteris > Ceratopteris richardii. Next base: position 7,802,105 of record CM035425.1, read on the forward strand.
TTGTTGTAGTAATTGTGTTTGGAATGCGGGGACTAAATCTAGCAATGCCCCTAAAGACAATTTAGGGAATACTCTGTAGTCACTGATGATTCGTAGTTATTATACCCTTGCTTTCATCCGTCGAAACTTCATTTTTGTGCGAGATCTGTATACATGCTGATACCAATTGATGGCTCTTTGCGAGCTCTCTTCTGCTTCCATCGCAACTATACTTCTTATACAATCCTTTCTGGAAGATTCCCCTGGACGCAGTGGAGAGTTCACATAGTGCAGAGGGTACTCCATAGCCCACTGTACTGCCTTTGTCAAAGTTTGTTTTTGTTGTGCAGGAGGTAAGTAATCCATTTTTGGTCCACTGGAATAATCTTTCTGAGATCGGGTGACCATTGATGCTTTTGGCTCCAAACATTCCAAAGTCACCACATTGGCCATAGGTTGCTTGAGCTTTGCATCTTGCTTCCGCTGATCGTATTCCTTAGCTTCCTCACATTCCCACTATCTATGACCATATTGGAGATAGAACTAACACTGAATTGGATGATTACCAGGGATACCAAGCCCAGGTTGTTGGAATCTCCATTCTCTACCAAATTCTTGCCTATTATGGTAGAAGTCACGCCGTTGCTCTGGAAATTGCTATGAATCCGAATGTTGGGAGGGTCCTCCCAGTCTAACATCCTAACTATTTGACCATTGTCTATTAACAACTTGGGGCTTATACCCATTTAAATTATCTTTCCAGGAAGGTTCTTTTACTTGCATAGTAGCCACCAAGGTATTCCGTGCATTAAAGCAACATTCCTCCAAACTGTGATTAGTTTTGTTACAAATAGGACAAACGACCTAATTAAGTGCACAATGAGCTGTAATATGGCCCGCATTCCTACACCGTAGGCAATACAACTGCTTTTCTGGGATTGTACCCTTCTTGAATACCAAATTAGTCTTCTCCAAGCCCAAATTGGCAAACTGCATCTTCCAATCCATACAGATTGATAAGTCAATTATCTGATCTAGCATACGGGATTGTTCAAGCATGTATATATAGATCTTCTCTTTAATGGGTGGCTGTAGTCTGTCCACAAAGAATTCTGTTAACATTTCCTCTATAGAACACTTATCTGTCGGAAACTATCACAATTTAGATGTGAAATCTGATGCATACTACTCGATCGTCCTTTTCTGTAACATATACTGAAGTGAAGAATGTAACTTTGAAATACTCTTCACAGTAGAGAATCGTTCTAAGAACGCCGCCTTCAACTCATCATGTGTGGAAAAGTAATTGGTAGGGTATTCAATAAGCCATTTGACTGCATCACTGACTAACATGGCTTCAAACACCTAAAATTTGTACCAATTATCATGCAGATTACGATGATTACAAAAGTATTGATTCTCAAATGTCCGTACGTGCACATCTAGATCTTCATTCACTCGCCCGTAAAAATGAGTATAGTTTAGCACTGGTAGTGGATGCTTGTTAGCCATCAAGTTACCAAGCGTATGTAAGGTAGTAGTTTGAGGTAAGGGTATTAAAGTTAACTGCAATTTTGATGAGGTTATGTTGCCGTCGATTTGACCGTCCTCTACAGGGTATTCTTCTTCCTACAAGTGGTTCTGCTGGTCGGTCTCGCTAAATTCCCCATGCCACAATACTTTAGCTAGTTTACCATCCTTCCACTCAAAAACTAGGTCCTTCAAAAGCTTGTGGGGTAAAACTCCAGTTTCCACCCAAAACTATACTTCTTTTGTAATAGTGATTGCTTCCTCAAGAGGAATATCTTCCAACTTGAATGTTGCGAGTGTTTGTTGCATGAATTCATTTAGATAGTCATGATGATGAGGCTTTTGTAAGTACTCCTTGCCACTTTGTACCGGCATCAATCTACTTTGTGCGGTGCTCTTTTACCCCATCCCATCGTGGTCACCATATGTTTGCGTACTTATCGCCGATAGACTAACAATACACAATATACAGGTTTGGGAATGGGGATTTACGAATATGAATACTCGTAAACATGCGTTTCTGTTCCTTTACTTCAATGTAAATAAGTGTAGATAGACCAATCCATAAACACAATGTATCCGGAATCTTGGCTTCATAGTAAATAGACTTTGAGTTCAGAATAAACCATCGATTACATTATAGTATCATAGTTATAATTTGGCTTCCACTTCCAGACTTCAATCTCACCACTCTACGTATCTGTTCGTTCCGTAACTGTTGCTTCCGGAATATGCTTCTGCATAACTCAACACCATAATTCGTAAGAAAGGGGTAAGGGTTAAGGGCTTCACACCATTTTGAACCTCTGAGATAGAAAAGATATGGAAATTTCAATTTTTTCGGAAACTCGTGATATCTTCATTATTACATAAGAATGATGATTACAAGAATAGTTCGACCGCACCGGATGCTAATAGGTGTCAGGTTCCCTTGATTACCAATTTTTTTGGGTCACATGAGATAATAGCTATACTACAATCGTTTGTGGTGTTGTATATCGATGCATGTTGGGAAAGCAGAAATGTTGATGAATGAGTCTGACCTCCTCTTCAATGTCCACACGATTAATGTCCACAAAGGTGCATGTCTTTATTCCACAACTTTCTTCCTTTAGGTCAGTGTTCCCATCTTTCTCCCATATGAATGCTTCTTTAATTAATTCGTGTGTGAACTGCATTATCACCCATTCTCCTTCCGCATCGAGAACTTTTGCTTTAGGCACTAAAGGATTATGTAGAGCCGGTTGAAGAGTGTTCATAACCTGAGTACATCGTTGAAAATCCGGCTTATAAATGGGTAGCTCAAAGTACTTATGAATTCCTTCCTTTGTCATTACATCCACGGTTGATGGAAGTTCATGTAAGACTTTAAAATCATGGGACATCATAGGGAATTGATGATCAGTGTCCATGATCTTTATAGTCACCAAGAATAAATGCTCTCCTGCAAGTTGTTCTTCTCGAAACTAGTGGCCTTTCAGTTTGGTTACAATTTGCAGTGGAAGTTCTAGTAATTCTTCCTGAATGGTTGCCTCAAGATCATTAGAAGCCATCTACAACTGTAATAAAGGAAAGAATCAACTTATAGGAGAAAACAATTCATGTGTTTTATGTGTGGTTCTGTGATATGCCATTTATTTTTTGTCGCTCTGTTCCCTTTGCATAAGTAAGTAATGTCTCTTACCCCACTTTTCTTAAGACTTTATTAATCCTGAAAGAAAACAAAAGATTAACGCTAGTCGAAGCATTTATTTATTTACAATGTATGGTCATTCCTTTGACAGTGGAAACTAAGACGTATTCCAATAATGGAAATGTGCACCACTACTTTTGTTGAAGAGCCAATGTGCCAAATGCATGGCCTTGCAATGTGTCCCTGTCGTGCATACTTTGGTTGCAATGGACTCTTCATGAGTGCAAGTAGAACCTCATTGAGTTTGTTGTTCCTGTCATTGCTGCCTTTTAGGTCTCCATATCCACTTTGTAGTTGGTGCTTGAGGCATTTGTTTTTGTTGAGCTCCTTGCTCTGCGGTCCTTGTCTCCTTCCTACTTGTGGTCTGAGTTTTAGGTTCTATGTCCTTTTGGTACCCTTGGTGATTCTTTATAGACTTCTTTACGTCATGTTGTATGCATGATATCTCGTTAAGCTTTCCTATTTCTTGATTCATAGTTTGTCAGACTTTCTTCAGGATCCATATGCATTTCTGTGATTTTTGGGCTTCTACTAATGAATTTGGAAGCCATACACAAAGAAGTCATTGTGGATCCAATTGCAATTGCTCATGGTGGTTGTCCCATCATGCTTCCATTGATTGGTAGTTTTGCTTTTGTGTTAAGTTTATTGGTTGAGTCATTGGATCCTTTTGCACCCATTGTAGACGAGCATTATATGGGGGTGATGTTCGAACAGTAGACATCCAGGTGGGTTTTCTTCTCACAATGTGGATAGGTTGAGAAGTAATATCTGCACTCTCTCTCTCTTAGGCTCATTTATCATGGTGGTGATGGTCGCATATCATGCATCACTTCCCTATTTGCATGCAATTCTAAATTAAGGCATTCTTGGGATATAATCTTTACTGAATCCTTTTCTTTCTCCTCCTCTAAGTTCTCTTCCTTAGGTTTTATGACATTATGGATTGGAGATGGCCTTTCTTTCAGCAAACTAAAGATTTCTTTATGCCTTATTTTAGCTAATATGTATCCTTGTGGAAGATGTATACTCACTTAATTCTCAATAATCCAGTCTTGTCCTAGGGTCAAATTTTCGATTAGATCTTCGTTGTTGCATACCAAAACTTTTTGCTCCATAGTGGAATTTCCTAAGTGAAGGGATATTAGAGCTTCTCTGACACATTCTATGGCTTGACCTCCAATTCCTATCATACTTGCTTTAGTGGAACTTATTGTTGTTTGGAGATGCATGGTTGATGACATTCATATACAACTTAGAGCCGTTCCTGAGTCAATCAGAGCATCCACTAGTTGATACTCCATGTTTCTGATTCCTAGGTTTAAGTATGGTTGGGAGATGCAATAGTTCGTATTGCTTGTATTATTGACTCGGTAGTTGGCCATGGGTATAAGTTCCTCTCCTTGTAGATATCCTTCATCCCTTTATCGTATCCACTCTTTCTGTCCCTTGATATGCTCTAAGGCTTCCTGGCATGCTTCATCTCTAATTCTCTCTTCTTCCTTCTTTCGATTCTGTGCTCCTATAAGTCATGCTAACATTTGATCTATTAATGGCTCCATATATCATTTCACTCTACATCCACTTATGTAGTTGGGAAGTACATCTTCGTCCAATGTAGCTAAATTTACTACTCCGCTTGTTGAGATTCGATCGATCAATAATGGTCCGTATCCACGTTGCTCCAATTTCTTAGCATATTGCTTTAATGTATATACAAGGACCAAATCTCCTTCCTTTAAGCCTTTGTCTTTGACATGTGCATCATAATATGCTTTCTGCCTCATGTTGCAACTACTTGTAGTCTTGTTTCATGTAATTTCTCAATTTGATCTAATGCTTGGAGAGTTCATGGGCTGTCCACTCATATTGTTGTGCTACATGTAGAGTTGGCACTAAAAAGTCAATTGGTAAGATCGCATTCTGTCCACAAACTAGGTAAAAAAAGTAGTTCCAATGGCCATCTTGTAAGCCACTCGAAAGGCCCAAATTGCATGATGCAATTGCTTGTCCCAATCTCACCTTCCGTTGTTGACTATCTTTGTCAACACAACACATAACACTTTATTGGAACTGTTAGATATGCTCAATACTCCACCCTCATGTGACGACAAATGATCCATGGTGCTCTAAGTTGTAAGGCCCCCATTATGAGGAGAAGCCATTATGAGAGCCCGGACATTTGTGGAACCCTAACTTCCAAGTTAGATGAGGTCTATGTGTGACCGTTGATGGTTGTAGATGATCTTTGTGAGCCTAGCCATTAGGTTAGGTAGGGCATAAACTTCCACGCCAATGGGTTGCCATTTAAGGTGAAAATAAAGGCCCTGTGGCGTCGCACGATTTCCCCATAGAATCTTAATGGGGAGAGTGCAGAGGGGGGCTTGCCCCCTTTTGCAAGGTCCGAGGGGCCTATCCCCTCGGCCCGTAGGGCCGAGATGGTAGGACTTCTGATCGTGGAGATATTGTTGGATCATATATTTTACCGACTATTCTGTATCTTCCAACTACGTTTATCTATACCAAACTGCCTTGTAAAATCTATATAAGCACGGCCTAGGTTGAGCTTTATATAGCATTGCGCACTAGTAAGCCCTTCATCTAGAGTTTGTCTAGATCACCATCTAAGCTCCATAGTGGGAGCGCACGGGTGGACAACACCATCATTGTAACTGCATTACACTTGGCAATTTGAGAATTTGAGTTCTCTATCTCTCAGCCTGCATCTATCTTTGTCTGCGTTTTTTTCTCTCAACTCTATCTATAGGTCTATTCCACTATGCTGTTATTTTCTTACATGGTATCAGAGCTCAAGAGGCTTTGAGTGGTGCAAAAGCAGAAACACAAAGGTTGTAGAGGTCTGAACAAAGAAAGAGAGAAGATGTCAAGTGGTGCGTCATCATCTACGACTGGGGGCCAAGGTGTCTTGGAGAAAGTCTATGACAAGCCTAAGTATTGGCTTGAGTCCCACAAAGTCATAGAAGAAGCCTTAAAATGAAGACAATGTAAAGTTCACTTGTGAACTACCTCTTGTAACTTTTGAAGAGTTTACTTAATGTAAAAGTGAAAGAATCTTAAGTGGTTGAATCCACTTGATCAAAAAGGGAAAGAGAAGCCACGAATTCGTGATTTGTGGTAGATAGAGAATCAAATCAATCACAAATTGATTGGAGAGTGATTGAGGGAAGTTAGCCTCCCAAACTCAACTATAAATAGATGGCAGTTTTAGTCGTGGTTAGAGAGACCTATGTGAAGACCTCCAAGAGCTGAGATTTATGCCATATCAAGGTGTGATTCCAAGGCACACATATGTATCAGTAAGTCCATTGTATTGTACAAGCAATATAATTTCATTTTCATGATCATTTGAGTTCATATTTCCATGTTCTTGTGAAGTGTACTATTCACTGCCATATCTCTCAGTTTTCTCAGTCAGATTGCAGAGATGTTTTCTCTGAGCTTGGTGCATTATTTTTAGTGATTTAACTTGGTAAAGTTAGCTCTAGAGGTCTAATATATGCTCATAAATTTTCATTTTATTTGGGTATTGCAATCTTCAGTTATGTTCAGTTGAAGTCAACCCTGTCTGTCATTTTCACTTCTCTGTCAGGTACCCGACTTTTTTACTCATCCTGTCAGAGCTGTTTCTCAATGTGTACTTATCCAAATTCAATGATTTAAATATTTTTGGATTCAGCTTACTGTCTAGTATAAGCATGCAAATGTTCATAATCATTGGATTCTTAAGTCTGGAGTTATGTTCATTTTTTTGCTCACTGGTCTCAAACTATAGCAGCCCGTGAAAATCGGGATGATGTCATCAGTTGTTAAACATCATTCTCAGTGTGTGGTTCATTATTTTTGATGAGATTACTCTTGAACGTTAGCTCTTCAAGTTAACTAGATTTTCTTAAGAGGAATCAAGTTAATTGCTGCTGTGCTTAGAGAATTATGCAAAACACTGGATAGGTGTATGAACCAAAATAGCAAGTTCTTCACCTCTGAGCTAACTCCAACTTATCTGTTTTGATCTATCTTTTTGTGAGTGATCTTCCAAGGTACATAGGGTGTCTAATACATCCATTGGCAAGCTAAAAGGGTCCACCATATACTCCTGGAGTTCATTTGGCTGGTGTAGATCAAGGATTTTGCAACACCTCTTCATCTTCAAGCACATACCTATCCATCTCTTCACAGTGGTATCAGAGCAAGGTTGGACAACATGGCAGATGGATTTCCTTCATCAATTGACAAATTGGACAGAGGTAACTACTCAGCTTGGTCATTAAGAATGGAAGCTTATCTCCAAGGTAGAAGTTTATATGGTTATGTGGCTAGAGATGAAGTTATGCCAAGTTTTAGGAACAAAAGTCAACCAACACAAGAAGAGCAAGAAAGGTTGAGCACATGGTGCTCCAACGATGCACTTGCAAGGTCTTATCTCCTCAAATCTATCTTAGATTTTTTGTTGCCTCACATTAGAAGTTGTAAGACATCTCACGAAGTCTGGGATGCACTTGAAGCCTTCTTCTCTTCAAGTACCAAAGCTAGGAAGCATCAACTATGGCTGGATTTCACAACTCTCAAGAAGGCTCCCAAACAAAATGTGACTAATTTTGTCACAAAGCTCAAGGACATGGCGGATCAGTTGGGAAGCATTGGAGAGGTAATAGATGAAGAGCAAATTGTAAGGCAGGTCATCAATGGCTTGAAGGCAGATGAGAAGTGGGAAACATTCACCACAACTATGGATTTGTACATGGACATGCATGTACTTGATTTCAATACACTCATTGGACAACTACTTAATCAAGAGGCAAAGCTTATAAAAAATGGAGAAAGCTCTAAAGGTAATCAATCTTCAGATTTATACACTGATAAAAGCAAGTCCAAAGATAACAAAGGAAAGGCAAAGAAAGTGGATGATGAAGCAGGTACATATGAAGTTAACTATGCAGGTAGAGGAAGACATGGCAGAGGTAGAGGAAGAGGAGGTAGACAAGGCACGGGGAGATCCCAAGACTCCAACTCATGTTCTATTTGTGGATTAACTAATCATACAACTGAAAATTGCTTTAGGAATTCCAGGAATCAAAGAGGAAGAGGATACAATAGAGGAAGTTATGGCTACTCAAGAGGAAGGTTCAACAATTATCATGGCAACTACAACAACTACAATCATTCAAACTATCAAGGAGGCTACAAAGGAAGGAGAGACTTCAATAACTACATAGAAGACTCAAACAAAGAAGATTCATTATTGATCATGAACATGGCTATGCCACAAGGTAAATCTGATGAGCATGTTTTCTACATAGATTCAGGTTGTTCAAATCATGTGGCAGGAAATGTGGCACTCCTATCAGATTTAGAAGATCCAAGGAATAAGCATGAGGTACAAACAGGAGATGATACAAGACATCTTGTGGAGAAAATAGGCAATGTCAAAGCACCTGATGGAAACATCAACCTACTCGTAAGGTACTCTATGTCCCTACCATTACAAAGAATTGGATAAGTGTTGGGCAGATAATAGAGAAAGGTTTGCAAGTCAGGTTCACAAAAGCAGGAGCATTTGTTGAAGATCCAAGTCAAGGATTCAGAAGAATTGCAAAAGGTGAAAAGGCAGGTAGATTGTTCACATTTGGATTACAAGGCACTAGAAACATTGCTCTCTTTAATTATGGTAGTCAGACACTCACAGAATTGGAAGTATGGCACAAAAGGTTAGCACATATTGGTGAAATGTCATTAAAGCAAATTTGCAGGGACCAAAGTGTACTTGGAATCCCTAATTTGTCAAAACAACATATGATTTATAAGTGTAGTGCATGTCAATTTGGAAAGTCTCAGAGGTTACCATTCATGAAGAAAGGTTATATGCATGGAGATCTCTTGGAGTTGGTTCATACAGATGTATGGGGACCTAGCAAGGAAGCTTCAATATCTGGATCAAGGTATTATGTCTCCTTTATTGATGATTGCAGCAGATGGACTATCCTATTCTTTATGAAACAAAAAGATGAAGTTTTTTCATGTTTCAAAAGATATCTGGCTCTTGTGGAGAATCAAACAAGTAAATCACTAAAAAAGCTAAGGTCAGATGGAAGGGGAGAATACTTCTCCCATGAGTTTGATTCTTTTCTTCAAGAAAGAGGAATCAAAAGAGAGGTAACTACAAGGTACACTCCTGAGCAAAATGGAGTGGTAGAAAGGAGGAATAGGACAATTGTTGAAGCTGCAAGGTCCATGCTAAATGAAAAGCATTTGCCTAATTATCTATGGGCTGAGGCTGTATCTACAACCACTTACTTGATTAACAGGTTGTCTTCAAAATCCCTTGATGGGATGACTCCATATGAGGCTTGGAATGGAAGAAGACCTAACTTAGATCATTGTAAGATTTTTGGATGTATTGCTTTTGCTCATGTTCCTTCACAGGTTAGAGGCAAGATGGATCCAAAGGCAGAAAGGTGTGTATTTATTGGATATGACAACAATCAAAAGGGTTACAAGTTATACAACCCTACCAAAAAAGGATTCTTGGTAAGCAAAGATGTAGTTTTTGATGAGAACAATTCATGGTATGAAGATTCATGCAGGATGGTCAATTTACCATATGATCTTGAAGAAGATTTTCCAAAGCTTGGTAGAGAACAACCAAAGATTGAAGAACAAGACACCTCAGAGGATGATGAAGAATCTCATATGGAAAAGATCAGAGCATGGAAGTCTAATGGTAAAGCAAAATTGCAGGAACTTGGAGATGAGGCAGAATCATCACATCATGGCCTAAGAAGATCTATGAGGGAAAAGAAAAAACCAGAAAGGTATGGGTTTGACACCTCATTAGTAACTAAACATTCTATCTACATAGCACAGGACATAAACCAAGAGGAGCCATCAGGCCAAAGCCAAAACAGAATGGAAGCATGCAATGAAGGAAGAGATTGAAGCACTTGAGGAAATCAACACTTGGGATTTGGTGCCCAAGACTTCATCCATGAAGGTAATAGGCTCAAGATGGGTCTATAAACTCAAGAAGAATTCTGATGGTTCCATTAATAGGTATAAGACAAGGCTTGTAGCAAAAGGCTTTGCACAAATTCATGGAATTGATTATGAGGAGACCTTCTCTCCTCTGGTAAATATGCCTACTATTAGGGTTTTTCTTAGTATTGCCTCTTCCAAGAATTGGAAGATACTTCAACTAGATGTAAAGAATGCATTCTTGAATGGTTGGATAACAGAAGAGGTATATATGGCACAACCACCTGGTTTTGAGAATCAAGTTTATCTTGATTATGTGTGTAAACTTAACAAAGCATTGTATGATCTCAAGCAAGCCCCAAGAGCTTGGAATTTCAGGCTTGTTTCATTCTTGCAGGACAAAGGCTTTCAACCAAGTAAGGAAGATCCTTCACTCTTTATTAAAAAGAGTAATTCTGAGATCATCTACTTATGTGTATATGTAGATGATATTATATTGACAGGAAATGATGCAGATGGTATGAAGAAGATCAAAGATCAGATGAGAGAAGAGTTCAAGATAAGTGATTTGGGTTCACTTACCTACTTCCTAGGTTTGGAAGTTGTCTACAAAGATCATGGTTTGTTTCTCACTCAAAGAAAGTACATTAAGGACATGTTGGCAAAATTCAAGATGCAAGATTGTAAGATTGCAGGTACTCCAATGGAGGTCAATCACAAATTGAGCTCACATGAAGGTGAACTCATAGAGGACATCACATCATATCAAAGTCTAGTGGGTAGTCTCAACTATGCCACATTGACAAGAGTAGATATATGTTACAGTGTGAGTGTGCTAAGTCAATTTATGCACACACCAAGGAAACCACATATGGATGCTTCCAAAAGGATTCTCAAGTATCTCAAAGGAACCATAAATGAAGGACTTTATTATCCTTATGTATCTGATTTAGGTTTGAAGCTATTTTGTGACGCAGATTGGGCTGGCTCCAAGGAAGATAGAAGGAGCACTTCAGGTTATCTTACCTTTGCAGGTTCAAAGCTTATTTTATGGTCATCCAAGAAGCAACCCACAGTTGCTCTCTCTTCTACTGAAGCTGAATACAGAGGTCTTGCCATAGCTACACAAGAAGCTATGTGGATCAAGACATTATTCAAAGATCTTGGATTGGAATTTGGAACTCCAACTATTTTTTGTGACAATATGAGTTCTATTCATTTGGCTACTAATCCTATTTTTCATGCAAGGACTAAACATATTGAAGTTCATTATCACTATGTAAGAGAGAAGGTTCTAAGCAAAGAGATTCAAATATCATATGTGTCCACTCATCAACAATGTGCAGATATTCTAACCAAAGCATTGGATGGTAGAAAGCTTTGCAAATTCAAGGCTATGATTGGTTTGCAGGTAATCTTGGAAGATTGAAGACCTCAAGCATACTTGGCTTGAGGGGGAGCTGTTGGAGCAAGTCTATGACAAGCATAAGTATTGGCTTGAGTCCCACAAAGTCATAGAAGAAGCCTTAAAATGAAGACAATGTAAAGTTCACTTGTGAACTCCCTCTTGTAACTTTTGAAGAGTTTACTTAATGTAAAAGTGAAAGAATCTTAAGTGGTTGAGTCCACTTGATCAAAAAGGGAAAGAGAAGCCACGAATTCGTGATTTGTGGTAGATAGAGAATCAAATCAATCACAAATTGATTGGAGAGTGATTGAGGGAAGTTAGCCTCCCAAACTCAACTATAAATAGATGGTAGTTTTAGTCGTGGTTAGAGAGACCTATGTGAAGACCTCCAAGAGCTGAGATTTATGCCATATCAAGGTGTGATTCCAAGGCACACATATGTATCAGTAAGTCCATTGTATTGTACAAGCAATATACTTTCATTTTCATGATCATTTGAGTTCATATTTCCATGTTCTTGTGAAGTGTACTACTCACTACCGTATCTCTCAGTTTTCTCAGTCAGATTGCAGAGATGCTTTCTCTGAGCTTGGTCCATTATTTTCAGTGATTTAACTTGGTAAAGTTAGCTCTAGAGGTCTAATATATGCTCATAAATTTTCATTTTATTTGGGTATTGCAATCTTCAGTTATGTTCAGTTGAAGTCAACCCTGTCTGTCATTTTCACTTCTTTGTCAGGTACCCGACTTTTTTACTCACCTCCTCGGCTGAAGATTCACTAACAGATGACTCATGGGTGTTGGACATTGGTGCATCTCGTTGCATGACGAGTAGAAAAGACCTTTACAGTTCCTTACAGCCTCTAAAGGAACCCATCACAGTAAAAGTAGGAAACAATGCAAGATGTCCTGTAGAGGGTGAAGGTACGGTTTCTTTCATTAACTCTAATGGCGATATCAAAAAGCTTTCAAATGTGTTGTATGTTCCAAAAATAAAACAAAATCTACTTTCAGTAGCTTCTATAACTGAACAAGGTCATCAAGTATCTTTCAGTAAGACAGGAGCTAAGATTATGGACGGTAACAACAACATTGTTGGGACTGGCATAAGGAGGAACAACCTGTATGAGTTGTGTGCTCTTACAACCACTACAGACGTGGGCACAAGTAAGCTATGGCATGAGAGATTCGGCCACATTGGATACCCTATACTGAAGGAGATGCATCACAGAGGTATGGTTGCACACCTACCATCGATTGCACAAATGAAGGAACCATGTGAATCTTGCATGATGGGCAAGCAACAGAGGAAGGCATTTCCACAAGAAAGCAAGAATAGGGCAAGCTATCCTCTAGAGTTGGTGCATGCTGACTTGTGTGGAAAAATGCCTACACAGGCCTTGGGCGGATCTTCCTACTTCATGTTACTTGTCGACGACTATAGTAGGAAGATGTGGGTGTACTTTCTTCATGATAAGGCTCAAGCTTTTGGTAAGTTTAAAGAATGGCTTCAACTTGTTGAAACCGAAACAGGGAAGAAGATGAAGAAATTTAGGACAGACGCTGGTGGTGAGTTCACTATTGAGATATCAAGCTCAACATGTGATGATCCAGGATGACACGTATCAGTTTTTCGTTTCTCTGACATGTATAGTGGTCATACCGATATATGTTAGGGATACTTCATTGAGCTTTATTAGATTTATCTACCGAGAGTGATGGCACATTTGTTTCTTGCCAGCTCACTCATTCGCGGATATTAGGTTTTTCCTTATGTACTGATCTTCATATATTGCACTTGTTGTATTCTTGTTTTTTAGGTCATTCTTGTACATTCCTTTTATGTAATAGAAGAAGAAGAAGAAGAAGAAGATCATTCTTCCTTGCCTCAATCTGTGTGTGTGCTTCTCCTTGAGAGTGAGAGTGTGTGTGTGAGCTCTCTTCCTTATCTCCTTCCTCGTGACATGGTATCAGAGCGAGCGTGGCTGTAGAGAGCTAGTGGAGAAGGCGACGGTGAAGACTACGCGGCAAGGTGTGGAGAAAATGCGATTTCACAAACAGCCTCCGTTTGCTACGAAAATCGCCGTGAAGGTAGAAGACCTCAAAATATTTTCGAGAGTTATCCCTTTAGGGTCACTTGTTTTTGTTAGATCGAAGTTTCGGAGCCATCTCGACCTCCGTTTTGAGCCCGCAAGGTGGGGCCCACAGAAAAACCAGGTCAGTTCTAGAAACTGTAACTTGCGTTGTGTTCGGCGACACATATATTCCAGATCGAGAATTTCAAGGGATTCCGTGTACTGTTGATACACAAAAACTGTGTTTTTTTGAGATCGAACTATCACGTAATAGTGCAACAGTGTTCAAGCAGAAGTGCTGCTTGTAGTGTTTTGCAGTGTTGTGAATTGTTGCAGAAATGGCAAACGCAGATAGAATGAGTTAGCTTATGAGTGATAAGCTGGACAAGAACAACTTCCATGCTTGGAGATTCAGAATGACGAATTTCCTGATGGGAAAAGGCTACTGGAAGTACATCGAAGGAGAGAATCAAAATGCTCTGTAGTTACCAGAAAGGAATCGGACTACATAGCAGTTAAGAGCATATGAGGAATGTAATCAAGGAGCACGAAAGGTAATGTATTGGCTATCTGTTAGCACACAGGATATCATGATTGGACACATACAGGATGCCAAGACTCCAAAAGAGGCTTGGAACAGCTTGGTCACTTTGTATAAGACTAATACAAAGGCATGAAAATTGCAACTCAAGAACCAGCTACATACATTGGAAAAGAAGAGCATGTCGGTAAGTGACTACACTCTTAAAATCAAAGGCATATGTGAGTCACTTGCATCTATTGGCGTGAATGTAGATGATGATGATAAGGTGGAAGTGTGTCTTTATGGTTTAAGAGCTGCATATAAGCAGTTCAAAATTTCCATACAGACCAGGGAAAATATTCCGAATTTCGCTAATCTGGTATCTATGCTGATTATTGAAGAAAAGAATCTTGGTGAGGACTCAAACTCCAAAGGAAAGCCCAGTTCTGAGCAGGTATTCTACTCTGGCAGAGGAAGAGGTAGAGGTAGAGGTTTTGGAAGTGGAAGAGGAAACAGTAACCAAGACCAAGGTCAACAACAGAATCATGCAGGAGGAAGAGGACAGTTTCGAGGCAGGGGGAGCCAAAGAGGTCGCAGAAATTTCCAAAGAAATGATTCAGGTAATGATAGTAAAGGATGATCGAATTGTGGTAAACCTAGACACTTTGAATGTGATTGCAGGTTAAAGAATCAAAATAACAGAAGGCAGCAAAACAACTATGCATCCACAAGTGCAGATGATTCTGAGAAGCTGTTTATGGTTCAACATCACATGATGAATACGATGTCTGCTGGTGTTTCAAAATCGAATGATAATGTCTGGTATGTTGATTCAGGTGCTTCAAAGCACATGACCAATCATGCAGAATGGTTTAGTAGTTTGCAGAAAATGCCAGTTCCTGGATATGTTGAAACAGGTGATGATACATCGCATCCTATTGAGGATACAGGAAACATATCATTGTCTATGGAGGATGGGAAAACATCTTGCTGATGTGTTGCATGTTCCAAATATAACAAAGAATCTGGTTTCTGTTGGACAAATGGTTGATCAAGTATTACAAGTCAGGTTCAATGCTGATGGATTATATGTAGAAGAGTACAAGCAAGATGGACGATTGGTTTCCAAAGGAAACAAAGTGGGTAGGATGTTCACCTTAAATGTGAAGATTCCTGAAATGAATGCAGCCATGTTTGCAAAAGGTGCAGGAGTTATTGCAGATATAGAGATATGGCACAAACGGATTGGACATGCAAACTTGCAAAGGCTGAAAATGATGCAGTCAAAGGAGATTGTCCATGGACTATCAAATTTCAAAGTTGCAGAAATGCAAAAGGTATGTGCAGCATGTCAATTTGGTAAACAGTCAAGAGCATCATTTCCACATGACAAGCATGTTAGTGAGAATGTACTAGAAGTAGTACATACAGATGTTTGGGGTCCGGCAAAGACCACATCTATGGGCGGTTGCAGGTTTTATGTTATCTTCATTGATGATCATACACGTTAAGATCTGATGGAGGAGGTGAATACATGTCAAATGAGTTCAGCAGTTTTCTAAAAAATCATGGAATTCGACGTCAGTTTTCATGCAGGTACACACCACAACAGAATGGTGTTGCTGAATGCAAAAATAGACATATTGCAGAAATAACAAGAGCCTTGATGGCTGAGAAGAATATGCCTCATTGTTATTGGGCAGAAGCTGTGCATACTGCTGTATACATCATGAATAGAACTCCGACTGTTGCTGTACATCAAGTTACACCTGAAGAGAAGTTTACAGGTAAAAAGCCAAACTTATCACATCTGAAAGTTTTTGGCTGTATTGCATATGTACATGTTCCAGATGAGTTGAGGACGAAGCTTGATCCAAAAGCAGAAAAATGTGTCTTCATTGGATATTCCCTTGAGCAAAAGGGGTACAAATTTTATAACCCACTCACACGACAGGTGAAGGTGAGCAGAGATGTGGTATTTGATGAAATGTCAAGCTTCTATGCAGATGCCAAAGAAGGACTGAATCTTGAACCAAATGACAAAGAAAATGCTGAAAAATCTAGTGCAAAATCTCAAGTTTTGAGTGGACCGGATGCATCACCAAGCAATAGTTCCAACTCAAATCCATGGAGTGGAAGATTGCGTGGAAATTTCAGTCCAACAAATTCATCAAATACATCCAAGAAAGGTAAAGAAAAGTTTTCTGCTGGTAGTAAAACAGGTGCAGGTTTTGACGATGTTGATGGAGATTCAAGTAGTTCAGAAAAGAGTATTGATGAGGAACTTGGATTGCCCTCTGTGAAGACTCCAGGAGTAAGAAGGGCACATGCAGATGATACAAGAAGAAGTGACCCAGGACCAAGAAGGTCTGGGAGGATGCGTAATTCAGTGCAATGATTGACATATGATAGTTACATGGCTCGCCATTGTGCCTACATGACAAAGGTAATACAAGATGCTGAACCTTCTTGTTTTGAAGATGCAATTGGTAATGCAGATTGGGAAAAAGCTATGGATGAGGAGATGGCTGCACTTTATGGAAATGATACATGGAAGCTGGTTCCATTGCCGCAAGGAAAGAAATCCATAGGCTGCAAATGGGTTTACAAGGTAAAGCATAATGCTGATGGTAGCATAAGCATGTATAAAGCACGATTGGTAGCTAAAGATTATGCACAGACATATGGCATTGATTATGAGGAAACATTCAACCCTGTAGCTAAAATGTCTACTGTCAGAAAACTTGTTGCATTAGCTACAGCAAAAGGATGGACTTTGCATCAGATGGATGTGAAGAATGCTTTCCTACATGGTGAGTTACAGGAAGAAGTATATATGGACCAGCCACAAGGATATGAAGATTCAAAGCATCCAGAATATGTTTGCAGGTTGCAAAAGGCTTTGTATGGGCTGAAGCAAGCCCCTCGTGCATGGCATGCAAGGATTGCTGATTACTTAACCGACATTGGGTTCTCTATGTGTGATGCAGATCACTCACTATATGCAAGGAAGGCTGATGATGGCATCACTATTGTGGCTATTTATGTTGATGACATGATTGTAGGTGGTGATAATGAAGAAAGCATCAAAGAGGTAAAGAAACTTCTTATGCAGGAATTCGACATGAAAGATCTTGGTGTGCTGCGCTATTTCTTGGGCATTGAGTTTATACATACAGAAACAGGTATATGGATGTCGCAAAGGCAATATGCCTTGAATATGCTGCAAAAGTATGGTATGGCTGATTGTAAGCCAATTTCTATGCCATTAGATCAGAATTTGAAATTGGATACTATATCAGGTGAAGCATTGGAAAATGCTACTATGTACAGGAAAATTGTGGGAAGTCTTATATATCTCACAATTACAAGGCCTGATCTAAATTATACTGTTGGACTTGAAAGTTAGTTTATGCAGGATCCCAGGAAGCCACATTTGGATGCTCTGAGGCGCACTCTACGTTATGTGAGTGCTACTTTGGATTATGCATTGTTTTATGAAGCTGGTGTGGAGTTGCAGGTTCATGGATACACCGATGCAGATTGGGCTGGTAGTACTCCAGATAGAAGATCTACTAGTGGCTTTCTTTTCTCACTTGGAGGTGCAACTATTACATGGAGCAACAAGAAGCAACCCACTGTTGCTTTGTCGAGTACAGACGCTGAGTATAGAGGTGCTGGAATGGCAGCATGTGAGGCATCATGGCTGGAGATGTTACTTGCAGATTTAGGTGTGGAAGTGCAAAAGCCTATCACTATCTATTGTGATAATCTTAGTAGCATATAGTTAGCACGGAACCCTGTTTTCC
This sequence comes from Ceratopteris richardii, assembly GCA_020310875.1. NCBI lineage: Eukaryota > Viridiplantae > Streptophyta > Polypodiopsida > Polypodiales > Pteridaceae > Ceratopteris > Ceratopteris richardii. The sequence goes on from CM035425.1 coordinate 7,820,112, forward strand.
ATGCCAAAACAAAGCATATTGAGGTACATTATCTCTTCATCGGAGAGAAAGTATTATCAGGTGATATTGATCTTGTTTATGTGAGAAGAGATGAGCAGGTTGGTGATATTTTCACCAAAGCACTTGGAGCTGAGAAGTTAAAGAAGTTTCGAGAGATGCTTGGATTACAGGATATGGCGTTGAGCTTGAGGGGGAGTGTCAAGATATCAAGCTCAACATGTGATGATCCAGGATGACACGTATCAGTTTTTCGTTTCTCTGACATGTATAGTGGTCATACCGATATATGTTAGGGATACTTCATTGAGCTTTATTAGATTTATCTACCGAGAGTGATGGCACATTTGTTTCTTGCCAGCTCACTCATTTGCGGATATTAGGTTTTTCCTTATGTACTGATCTTTATATATTGCACTTGTTGTATTCTTGTTTTTTAGGTCATTCTTGTACATTCCTTTTATGTAATAGAAGAAGAAGAAGAAGATCATTCTTCCTTGCCTCAATCTGTGTGTATGCTTCTCCTTGAGAGTGAGAGTGTGTGTGTGAGCTCTCTTCCTTATCTCCTTCCTCGTGACATTCACATCAACAGAGTTTGAAGATTTCTGCAAGAGTAAGGGAATCAAGCATCAACTCATAGTGGCATATAGTCCTCAACAGAATGGTGTTGCAGAACGTCGGAATCAAACCGTCATGGAGATGGCAAGGTGCATGTTGAAAGGAAAGGGTTTGCCTAATCAATTTTGGGCAGAGGCTGTCAACACTGTTGTCTACATCTTAAATCAAAGCTACACCAAGGCACTTGATGGAAAGACTCCACAAGAAGCCTACACTGGTAAAAGAACTTCTGTTTCCCATTTCAAAGTATTTCGAAGTGAATGTTATGTACATGTTCCATATAGGGAGAGAAACAAGCTTCAACCAAAAAGCATCAAATGTATCTTCTTAGGGTACATCAAAGATAAGAAGGCTTATAAGGTTTATGACCCTGAGGCTAAGAAGATCATGGCGAGTCATGATGTGGTGTTTAAGGAGGAGTAGCCACATGCAGTGGAGGAGGAAAAGAGAGCTTCCACTTTATTATCAGGCGAAGGGGCAATCCACTATGAACCTGGCCCAAGAGCTATCCCTTCTACACAAGAGAAGGAAGAATCATCTTCAAATGATGAGTCTGAAAGTCACCAACCTATCGACACCCAAGTGGAAAAGCCATTGCCATGTTGGGTGAGGCAGATCTATGATTCTGCAAACCCCATCCCACAGTCACTAGAACAGGTTGTAGAGGCGATCACAGAGAATAGAGGAAGAGAGAGGGGAAAGTATCCATATTGTAAACACAGCCTTGATGGCTGATCTCATTCAAGAAGAAGCAAAGGGACCAACCAATGTGGAAGAGGCACTCCATGATCCAAATTGGAGGGTTGCCATGCAAGCAGAATACAACAATATCATGAAGAATGGAACTTGGGAGCTAGTGGATCGACCCCCTAAGCGTAAAGTCAGTGGCACCAAGTGGGTCTGGAAGCTAAAGTACAAGGATAATGGTACTCTAGAAAAGTATAAAGCAAGACTTGTTGCACAGGGCTACTCACAAGTTGAAGGCAATGACTTTTGTGAATCATTTGCCCCAACTACAAGAATGACTACTATCCGAATAGTACTAGCTATGGCTGCACATAAGCGTTGGCCAGTCTATCACATGGATGTTCAAATCAGCGTTCGTGAATGGAGACCTCAAGGAGCAGGTATATGTGTCTCAGCCACTAGGGTTTGAAGCTCCCCATTCAGAGAACAAGGTATGTAAGCTGAAGAAGGCATTATATGGGCTAAAACAAGCCCCTAGAGCATGGTACCAGCGGATAGATAAGTATCTCTTGGATCTAGGATTCAAAAGATGTGCTTGTGATGCTAACTTGTATGTTCTAAAGAGAGGAGGGGAGACAATTGTGCTTGTACTCTATGTAGATGACCTTGTGATTACAAGAAATGATGATGCTCTTCTTCAACAAAAAAAAGATGCCCTGAGTTCAGACTTTGAAATGATAGACTTGGGCTTAATGCATTATTGCTTAGGTCTTGAAGTTTGGCAGGAACTAGGGAAGATTTTCATCTCTCAACAAAAGTATGCAAGGTAGATATTGAAGGCATTTGACATGGAGGATTGCAAGGAAATTTCTACACCTATGTAGATCAACACAAAATTATCTATTGAAGATACTTCATCTCTAGTGGATGTTGGAAGATACAAGAAATTAGTTGGAAGTCTCATCTACTTGTGCAATAACAGACTAGACATCTCTTATGGTGTTGGAGTAGTAAGCATGTTCTCTAATAAGCCTTGCCAAACTCATTGGAAGGCAAGCATGCGGATACTCAGGTATGTGAAAGGAACTACTGATTATGGTATTCTTTATGAAGAAGGATCATCTCTTGTCAGATACCGTGACTCAGATTGGGTAGGAGATATTGATACCAGAAAATCAGTTTTTGAGTACTCCTTTTCTTTAGGATCAGAAATTTCCTCTTGGATTAGTAAGAAGCAACCGACTGTAGCATTATCTTCTACTGAAGCTGAGTACAAATCTGCATGTGTTGTAGCATGTGAAGCAGTATGGTTGAGGAGGATCCTATGGCACAAAGGAATACACGGACAGGAGGCTACAAAGTTGAAGTGTGACAACCAAAGTTGCATGGCCATCGCCAAAAATCTTGTTTTCCATGCACGTACCAATCACATAGAAATTCAGTATCACTATGTGTGTGAGTTGATTGAGGACGAGGTTGTGTAGATAAGCTATTGTCCTGCTGAAGAAAAAGTGGAGCAGACATCTTCACCAAGGCTCTTGGCAGAGAGCAACTTCTTCGACACTTTCCAAAGCTTGGGATTGGACCAAGGAGGTAGTTCACCGTAGGGTGGACATTGAGGGGGGGTGTTAGATATGCTCAATACTCCACCCTCATGTGACCACAAATGTGTCACGAGGAAGGAGATAAGAAAGAGAGCTCACACGCACACTCTCACTCTCAAGGAGAAGCACACACACAAATTGAGGCAAGGAAGAATGATCTTCTTCTTCTTCTTCTTCTATTACATAAAAGGAATGTACAAGAATGACCTAAAAAAGAAGAATACAACAAGTGCAATATATAAAGATCAGTACATAAGGAAAAACCTAATATCTGCGAATGAGTGAGCTGGCAAGAAACAAATGTGCCATCACTCTCGGTAGATAAATCTAATAAAGCTCGATGAAGTATCCCTGACATATATCGGTATGACCACTATACATGTCAAAGAAACGAAAAACTGGTACGTGTCATCCTGGATCATCACATGTTGAGCTTGATATCTCAACACTCCCCCTCAAGCTCAATGCCATATCCTGTAATCCAAGCATCTCTCGAAACTTCTTTAACTTCTCAGCTCCAAGTGCTTTGGTGAAAATATCAGCAACCTGCTCATCTGTTCTCACATAAACAAGATCAATATCACCTGCTAATACCTTCTCTCTCTGATGAAGTGATAATGTGCCTCGATATGCTTTGTTCTAGCATGGAAAACAGGGTTCCGTGCTAACTGTATGCTGCTAAGATTATCACAATAGATAGTGATAGGCTTTTGCACTTGCACACCTAAATCTGCAAGTAACATCTCCAGCCATGATGCCTCACATGCTACCATTGCAACACCTCTATACTAAGCCTCTGTACTCGACAAAGCAACAGTGGGTTGCTTCTTGCTGCTCCATGTAATAGCTGCACCTCCAAGTGAGAAAGAAAGCCACTAGTAGATCTTCTATCTGGAGTACTACTAGCCCAATCTGCATCGGTGTATCCATGAACTTGCAACTCCACACCAACTTCATAAAAGAATGCATAATCCAAAGTAGCACTCACATAACGTAGAGTGCACCTCAGAGCATCCAAATGTGGCTTCCTGGGAACCTGCATAAACTGGCTTTCAAGTCCAACAGTATAACTTAGATCAGGCCTTGTAACTGTGAGATATATAAGACTTCCCACAATTTTCCTGTACATAGTAGCATTTTCCAATGCTTCACCTGATGTAGTATCCAATTTCAAATTCTGATGTAATGGCATAGAAATTGGTTTACAATCAGCCATACCATACTTTTGCAGCATATTCAAGGCATATTGCCTTTGCGACATCCATATACCTGTTTTTGTATGTATAAACTCAATGCCCAAGAAATAGCGTAGCACACCAAGATCTTTCATGTCGAATTCCTGCATAAGAAGTTTCTTTACCTCTTTGATGCTTTCTTCATTATCAGCACCTACAATCAGGTCATCAACATAAATAGCCACAATAGTGATGCCATCATCAGCCTTCCTTGCATATAGTGAGTGATCTGCATCACACATAGAGAACCCAATGTTGGTTAAGTAATCAGCAATCCTTGCATGCCATGTACGAGGGGCTTGCTTCAGCCCATACAAAGCCTTTTGCAACCTGCAAACATATTCTGGATGCTTTGAATCTTCATATCCTTGTGGCTGGTCCATATATACTTCTTCCTATAACTCACCATGTAGGAAAGCATTCTTCACATCCATCTGATGCAAAGTCCATCCTTTTGCTATAGCTAATGCAACAAGTGTTATGATAGTAGACATTTTAGCTACACGGCTCAATGTTTCCTCATAATCAATGCCATATGTCTGTGCATAACCTTTAGCTACCAATCGTGCTTTATACCTGCTTATGCTACCATCAGCATTATGCTTTACCTTGTAAACCCATTTGCAGCCTATGGATTTCTTTCCTTGTGGCAATGGAACTAGCTTCCATGTATCATTTCCATAAAGTGCAACCATCTCCTCATCCATAACTTTTTCTCAATCTGCATTACCAATTGCATCTTCAAAACAAGAAGGTTCAGCATCTTGTATTACCTTTGTCATGTAGGCACAATGGCGAGCCATGTAACTATCATATGTCAATCGTTGCACTGAATTACGCATCCTCCCAGATCTTCTTGGTCCTGGGTCACTTCTTCTTGTATCATCTGCATGTGCCCTTCTTACTCCTGGAGTCTTCACAGAGGGCAATCCAAGTTCCTCATCAATACTCTTTTCCGAACCACTTGAATCTCCATCAACATCTTCAAAACCTGCACCTGTTTTACTACTAGCAGAAAGCTTTTCTTTACCTTTCTTGGATGTATTTGATGAATTTGCTGGACTGAAATTTCCACGCAATCTTCCACTCCATGGATTTGAGTTGGAACTATTACTTAGTGATGCATCCGGCCCACTCAAAACTTGAGATTCTGCACTAGAATTTTCAGCATTTTCTTTGTCATCTGGTTCAAGATTCAGTCTTTCTTTGGCATCTGCATAGAAGCTTGAAATTTCATCCAATACCACATCTCTGCTCACCTTCACCTGTCGTGTGAGTGGGTTATAACATTTGTACCCCTTTTGCTCAAGGGAATATCCAATGAAGACACATTTTTCTGCTTTCGGATCAAGCTTTGTCCTCAACTCATCTGGAACATGTACATATGCAATACAGCCAAAAACTTTTAGATGTGATAAAATTGGCTTTTTACCTGTAAACTTCTCTTCAGGTGTAACTTGATGTAAAGTAGCAGTCGGAGTTCTGTTCATGATGTATACAACAGTATGCACAACCTCTACCGAATAATAATGAGGCATATTCTTTTCAGCCATCAAGGCTCTTGCTATTTCTGCAATATGTCTATTTTTGCATTCAACAACACCATTCTGTTGTGGTGTGTACCTACATGAAAACTGACGCCGAATTCCATGATTTTTTAGAACACTGCTGAACTCATTTGACATGTATTCACCTCCTCCATCAGATCTTAATGTTTGAATGTACTTCCCTGTCTGCTTTTCCACCATAGCTTTAAAATTTTGGAAGTCAGTGAACACCTCGCTCTTCTCTTTCATGAAATATACCCATACTTTGCGTGTATGATCATCAATGAAGGTAACATAAAACCTGCAACCGCCCATAGATGTGGTCTTTGCTGGACCCCAAACATCTGTATGTACTACTTCTAGTACATTCTCACTAACATGCTTGTCATGTGGAAATGATGCTCTTGACTGTTTACCAAATTGACATGCTGCACATACCTTTTGCATTTTTGCAACTTTCAAATTTGGTAGTCCATGGACAATCTCCTTTGACTGCATCATTTTCAGCCTTTTCAGGTTTGCATGTCCAATCCGTTTGTGCCATATCTCTATATCTGGAATAACTCCTGCACCTTTTGCAAACATGGCTGCATTCATTTCAGGAATCTTCACATTTAAGGTGAACATCCTACCCACTTTGTTTCCTTTTGCAACCAATCGTCCATCCTGCTTGTACTCTTCTACATATAATCCATCACATTGAACCTGACTTGTAATCCCTGGTCAACCATTTGTCCAACAGAAACCAGATTCTTTGTTATATTTGGAACATGCAACACATCAGCAAGATGTTTTCCCATCCTCCATAGACAATGATATGTTTCTTGTATCCTCAATAGGATGCGATGTATCATCACCTGTTTCAACATATCCAGGAACTGGCATTTTCTGCAAACTACTAAACCATTCTGCATGACTGGTCATGTGATTGAAGCACCTGAATCAACATACCAGACATTATCATTCGATTTTGAAACACACCAGTAGACATCGTATTCATCATGTGATGTTGAACCATAAATAACTTCTCAGAATCATCTGCACTTGTGGATGCATAGTTGTTTTGCTGCCTTCTATTATTTTTATTCTTTAACCTACAATCACGTTCAAAATGTCCAGGTTTACAACAATTCCAACATCCTTTACTATCATTACCTGAATCATTTCTTTGGAAATTTCTGCGACCTCTTTGGATCCCCCTACCTCGAAACTGTCCTGTTCCTCCTACATGATTCTGTTGTTGACCTTGGTCTTGGTTACTGTTTCCTCTTCCACTTCCAAAACCTCTACCTCTGCCTCTTCCTCTGCCAGAGTAGAATATCTGCTCAGAACTGGGCTTTCCTTGGGAGTTTGAGTCCTCACCAAGATTCTTTTCTTCAATAATCAGCATAGATACCAGATCAGCAAAATTCGAAATATTTTCCTTGGTCTGTATGGAAGTTCTGAACTGCTTATATGTAGCTCCTAAACCACGAAGGCACACTTCCACCTTATCATCATCATCTACATTCACGCCAATAGATGCAAGTGACTCACATATGCCTTTGATTTTAAGAGTGTAGTCACTTACCGACATGCTCTTCTTTTCCAATGTATGTAGCTCTGTTGCCCCAGGTACCACAGACGCACGAACGCAGAGAATAACAGATGTACGAACGCAGAGAAAAAAATACTCAAAGACAGAAAGAGATAAGAGACGACACCAAATTGGGTACAATCTCCCCCCACATGCTCTGATGGACACTCTACCAGAGCATGCGTATTTATAGTAAATTCCTATTACGTCCTGAATAGAAGATACATGAGGGCCGCGCTCCGAAAAGCGTGTTTTTGCTTTATTTACAAGTTCGTAATTTTCTATTTTTACAAAAACGTCGCTTTCTAAAGCGATCCATTATTTTTTACAAAAATAACTAAAAATAACCATCTTCTAAAAATATTCTTCTAAATATCTCCAAGTCCATGCGCGTTCACACCCTCATGGATCTTCACCTGCTAAATCAAAACACAAAACACATTTAAATCCTCAAGGCATTACACCTTCATTCCAAATATCCCATAAAGTATAACATGCCGCCCAGTTGATGAGCAACTGACCTCAGTTGATAAAAAATAAAATAGACATGGATGGCCAATCACATGTCGCATCACTGAACAATCATAGGCATGTGCCATGTAAATTAAAAAAAAAAACATGCATGGAACTGGAAAACTGGAATTTAATATGATTGTGAATGATAAGGAGAAATCAAATGATGATAATGTGGAATTAGTGATGATTTGTGAATCCATTGTGATTCTTCGAATGAATGATTTATATATTTAATCACATATCTATGGTATTGATTACCTGTGCGTGTAGTAGTAACATCATGATCAAGTATTTTTTCTGGAATTAAAACTTCAGCATCCTCTTCTAACAATGGAGGATCATCCAAAATAGGAATGAGTGGTAAAATTCCTTTAAATGGTTTCAATAAACTGATATGAAAAGAATTATGAATATTCCAATGAGAAGGTATATCTAATCTAAAAGCATTCTCATTAATTTTTTGAATAATATGGAAAGGTCCATAATAATGTGGTGCAAGTTTTACCTTAGGATGTTGTAGAATATTTTTCAAACGTCGTTTAATTATGCGTAACCAAACATAATCATTTTCATTAAATTGTTTAGCTGCTCGTTTCTTATTAATATTACGGGTATAACGTTCCTGACTCTTTTTAATATGCTCATGAACCTCATGAAGTATAGAAATATGATCTTGTGCAAAAGAATCAGCCATAGGTATGTCAGTTTGAATGATAGACATGGGAGTAGGAAGCTTTTTACCATATACAATTTCATTTGGTGCATGTCCAGTAGTGGTATGTGTTGTGTTATTATATGCAAATTGGAGTAAAGAAAGTTTCTCATCCCAATTAGTTGGATTATCTAAAGAATAACAACGTAATAGATCCAAAATAGTACTATTCATAGCTTCACTTTGCCCATTACTTTCAAGATGAAATGCAGAACTAAAATCTATTTTAGAGCCTAAATTTTTAAATAATGCAACCCAAAAGTGATTACAAAAACGAACATCACGATCGGATAAAATTACTTTTGGAAAACCATGATGTGGAAAAATACATTTAATAAATAATCTAGCAGCTTGAGGTGCAGAAAGAGTTTTCGTACAAGGAATGAAATATGCTTGTTTACTAAACCTATCAACAATTGTCCAAATCATATCATGATGTGATGAAGTTGTAGGAAGACCAGTAATAAAATCAATAGAAATTTGTTCCCATGGCCCATTAGGTATGGGAAGTGGCATTAATAATCCAAATGCTTTACCATGATGTCTTTTGACACGTTGACAAACAATGCATTGGGAAACATATTGTGTAATATCCTTTTCCATATTTGGCCAAAAGAAGAATTCTTTACATGTAGAAACAGTACTTTGTATGCCCCTATGACCCATATATGGTGGTTCATGCATCTCTTTCATAACAAATTCTTTAAAATCTTGTGTAATACATAGCTTATGATCAAAATACAAGAATCCATTATGAAATGTGTAATGGTCTTCACTAAATGTAGTAGAATTATTGAAAGCATTCCATGTTTGTGAGAAATATAAATCAGATGCATATGTAGGAATCATGTCATGAAATGAATGAATATGAACCACATAAATGTTATTAACAAAAACAATATTTGTTTGTGGGGATGGAAAACGACTTAGGGCATTAGCTACAACATTAGCTTTGCCAGGTTGATATTGAATCATAGGCTGAAAATTTTGTATGTATGAAGCCCATTTGATATGTCGATCTGAAATCAATGGTTGATTGAGTAAATGTTTAATAGCTTGTTGGTCGGTTTTGATTATGACTTCTGTACCCATGAGATAATGTTTCCAAATTTTTAAAGCATGTACAACTGCCAAAAGTTCTTTATCATATGTACTGTAGTTCTTTTCAGAAGGTTTAAGCTTCCTACTTTCAAATGCAATGGGATGATCATTTTGCATCAATACAGCACCTATACCTGAGCCACTAGCATCTGTAACTACATGGAAAGGTTGTGTAAAATCAGGTCATTGCAAAACAGGTGCATGAGAAAGTGATTGTTTAAGTTTTTCAAAAGATTGTTGTTGTGGCAATCCCCATGCAAATTTTAACTTTTTCTTTAATAATAAAGTGAGTGGGAGGGCTAAATAAGAAAAACCTTTTACGAACTTTCTATAAAAACTAGCTAATCCAAGAAAAGAGCGAACATCATTCACCGATTGTGGTATAGGCCATTCTTTAATTACTTTAATCTTCTTTGGATCTACATGAACTCCTTGACTTGAAACAATATGGCCTAAGTACTCTAATTCTCTTTGGAAAAAGTAACTCTTTTCAGGATTTGCATAAAGTTGGTTGGTGCGTAACAAATTAAAAACTATTGCTAAATGCTTTTCATGGTCATCATCATTCTTACTATAGACAAGTATTTCATCGAAGAAAACAAGAACAAAAGCTTGGTATTCAAGAAAAATATTATTCATCATGCGTGCAAATGTAGCAGGTGCATTGGTAAGTCCAAAAGGCATTACCATGAATTCAAAGTGATCGGTCTGAGTTCGAAAGGCAGTCTTAAAAATATCATTTGGTGACATTCTTATTTGATGATACCCAGATTTAAGATCAATTTTACTAAAGACACGTGCTCCATGAAGTTTATCTAATAAATCATCTATCCTAGGAATAGGATATCTATTTTTTATTGTGATCTTATTGAGTGCTCTATAATCAATGCACATCCTATAAGTCTTGTTCTTCTTCTCTACTAAAAGAACAGGTGCTCCAAAGGGAGAAGAACTAGGCCTGATAAGTCCTTTGTGAAGTATATCCTTAACTTGAATGGTTATTTCTTGTTGATGCAAAGGTCCATGCCTATAAGGTGCTTTATGGGGAGGAGAACTACCAGGAATTAAGTCTATACTATGATCAAGGGATCCTCTCGAAGGTGGTAGTTTAGAAGGAAAATCAGCCATAAAACAATCCTTATAAGAATCCATAAATGATTTGGGTATTAGGAAGTGGATGTAGATAATCGACTATGTTATTGACAAAAACAATACATGAATTGTAGCCTTTTCGGAATGCACGTTTTACTTGTGTATGACTAATTAATGGGAATGATTGGAAATCATGTATTGCAGACAAACAGATATCTTGATGGTTAAACTTAAAACGCATGGTGTGTCTATGATAATCAATGCATGGATTATAATGGTGACGAAAAGGCATACCAAGTATAACATCATAGGACTGCAAAGGAGCAATTAAGAATGTGCGTTTATCCATGTATGAGCCTATACAAATTTGAACATTATGCACTTCACTTGTAACATTATATCTGTTTCCTTGGAATGCAGCCTTAACTTTGTACATAGAAGGAAGTGGGGTTAATTGGAGATCTTTGACTAATATGTGAGAAATAAAGTCATGTGAACTACCATCATCATGTAAAATATTAACAACTTTACCATTAATAGTACCTTGCATGCAAAGTAAAGAATGAATAGAAATTGTGTTACCCAAGGTACTTAGATCCTGCTCCAATGCGTCTTCAGTCCAATCAGGTTGAATGTCTTCAAATTGAATATCTTCAAGAACCACCTCCATGTTATGTACTTTAGCTCCGCCAGGTTGCATGTGGTTAGTTGGGAACCTACATCTAGCTTTGGTATGACCAATCTTACCACAATTCCAACAAATGATACGGGACCTCTTTTGTTGGGCATCCATCGTCGTAGTTTGAAAGGTTGGAGGTTTGGTAGGGTGTAAGGGGTTTGTCTTGGGGATTGGGGAAAAAGTGGATTGAGGAGGTCATTGAAAAATAGGTGGTCGTTGAAAAGTAGGTGGACGTTGAAAAGGAGGAGAAGAAAAAAATAGAAAAGGAACGTTTGAGTGGAAAAGTGGGTTTGATTAGTTGTGGTCGTTGACGTGTTTGTTGTAAGCGAATGGACTTAGTGATAGATTGAAATTCTTTCTCAGCATCATGTGCAAAAGAAATAGCTTCATAGAGTGTCGTCGGACGTAAGGTGTTGAGCTTAGCTTGGATTCCCATCTCCAAACCATCTTCATATTTCCGCTGTAAAGTATCTTAAGGAATCATTTCAAGTGAACGTATAAGTAATAAACGTTGCCAAAAACGTTCAGTATAGGTAGAAACAGTATCTCCATCTTTCCATCCAAAAGTCGTCCAAGAGCGACGGGCATGTAAGTGAAACTGAGGAGGAAGGAAGGACTCCTTGAGCTTGTCTTGAAAGGCTTGCCATGTGGTGGGGCGATCTGTGCTATGGCGCAAAACATTCCACCATAACTGAGTCTTTCCCACTAAGTAGTTGGTTACAAATTTCACTTTTTCCTCTTCAGAATAAGATTCATCAGAGTAGAAATCATCAAACTGGGATAACCATGAGAGAACAAATTGGCCATCTTTGCGTCCGTCAAATCGTGAAAATTGGAAATTTTTGGTACCAATTGGATTGTGTTCCTTGCTCTTGGGCGGTAATAATGGCCTTGACTACCCGGACTAGGTTATTGTCATCGCTTTGTAGTTGTTGGAGTGCAACATCACGTGCTTTTATTTCATTTTGGGCATGTTGAAGTTCATGTTGTAAAAGTTTGACTTGTTGCTCAATTGATACCCCAGGGAGGGGTGAGGAACTAAAATCATCAATATTTTGAGTAGTGTCCATGGCCGTATGGAAAGATGCAAAACCTAGGTCTAAACATAGGAAAATACGTTTAACAATAACATTTAAATAACTACTACTAATAATAATAATAATAATAATAGTATTATTAATAAATAAATAGAAATATTGTGATAAATAAATAAAAGAAAAATAAAATAAAAATAAATAAATAAATAAACAAATAAATAAAAGGAGAGAGAGATAAAAGTTATGTTAAATATTTATTAAAAGGAATAGAGTATCAAAAAGAGGAAATAGCTTAGTGGATAAAACTTATCTCTTGGTAGTATGAGGTTGTGGGTTCAAATCCCCTACATACTAAATAAGGAACTATGTGGGTTAACTAGGCTAACTAGGGAAATAACTAAGCCCTTATTGCCACTCATATGTTAGAATTGGTTCGCGCGTAGCCAACGGCTGCCAACGGAACCAAGAGAACCATGAGTGCCAGAGAAGCCAAAGATGCCAAAGTTATGCCATAGTTCTATGCCTTAGTCGACGCCTTGGAGTAACCGAAAAGGAGCACAGGGGAGCACAGGGGGTACAGAGGGTACAGAGAGCACAGAGAGCATAGTGAGCACAGAGGGTACAGAGGGTACAGAGAGCACAGAGAGCACAGAGAGCACAGGAGGTACAGAGGGTACAGAGAGCACAGTGAGCATAGGGGGTACAGAGGGTGACAGTGTGAAATTCGAAAAACTTGACCGGCGTAACTAAAACCAAAAAACTTCAAAAAAACTTAATGAACGAAAAACCTGGACCAGACGGTTGAGATGGATGCCGATTCGCGAATGGACTGGATGCCACAAATCGCAATCAAACGCCGCAACTGGACCAGACGGTTGAGATGGACGCCGATTCGCGAACGGACTGGATGCCACAAATCGCAATCAAACGCCGCAACTGGATCAGACGGTTGAGATGAACGCCGAATCGCGAACAGACCCGAATGCTGCAAATCGCAATCAAACGCTGCAACCACCTCCGCAAACGTCTTGGCTCTGATACCACTGCTGCCCCAGGTACCACAGACGCACGAACGCAGAGAATAACAGACGTACGAACGTAGAGAAAAAAATACTCAAAGACAGAAAGAGATAAGAGACGACACCAAATTGGGTACAATCTCCCCCCACATGCTCTGATGGACACTCTACCAGAGCATGCGTATTTATAGTAAATTCCTATTATGTCCTGAATAGAAGATACATGAGGGCCGTGCTCCGAAAAGCATGTTTTTGCTTTATTTACAAGTTCGTAATTTTCTATTTTTACAAAAACGTCGCTTTCTAAAGCGATCCATTATTTTTTACAAAAATAACTAAAAATAACCATCTTCTAAAAATATTCTTCTAAATATCTCCAAGTCCATGCGCATTCACACCCTCATGGATCTTCACCTGCTAAATCAAAACACAAAACACATTAAAATCCTCAAGGCATTACACCTTCATTCCAAATATCCCATAAAGTATAACAAGCTCGTCCTTGAGTTGCAATTTCCGTGCCTTTGTATTAGTCTCATACAAAGTGACCAAGCTGTTCCAAGCCTCTTTTGGAGTCTTGGCATCCTGTATGTGTCCAATCATGCTATCCTATATGCTAACAGATGGCCAATACATTACCTTTCGTGCTCCTTGATTCCATTCCTCATATACTCTTAACTGATCTGCAGTCCGATTCCTTTCTGGTAACTGCGGAGCATTTTCATTCTCTCCTTCGATGTACTTCCAGTAGCCTTTTCCCATCAAGAAATTTGTCATTCTGAATCTCCAAGCATGGAATTTGTTCTTGTCCAGCTTATCGCTCATAAGCTGACTCATTCCATCTACATTTTCCATTTCTGCAACAATTCACAACACTACAAAACACTACAAGCAGCACTTCTGCTTGAACACTATCGCACTATGACGTGACAATTCGATCTCAGAAAAACACAATTTTCGTGTATCAACAGTACACGGAATCGCTTGAAATTCTGGATCTGGAATATATGAGTGTCGCCGAACACAATGCAAGTTACAGTTTCTGAAACTGACCTGGTTTTTCTGTGGGCCCCATCTTGTGGGCTCGAAACGAAGATCGAGATGGCTTCGAAACTTCGATCTCACAAAAACGAGTGACCCTAAAGGGATAACTCATGAAAATATTTTGAGGTCTTCTACCTTCATGCCCCTTTTCGTAGCAAATGGAGGCCATTTGTGAAATCGCGTTTTCTCCACGCCTTGCCGCGTAGTCTTCACCGTTGCCTTCTCCACGAGCTCTCTACAGCCACGCTGGCTTTGATACCATGTCACGAGGAAGGAGATAAGGAAGAGAGCTCACACACACACTCTCACTCTCAAGGAGAAGCACACACACAGATTGAGGCAAGGAAGAATGATCTTCTTCTTCTTCTATTACATAAAAGGAATGTACAAGAATGACCTAAAAAACAAGAATACAACAAGTGCAATATATAAAGATCAGTACATAAGGAAAAACCTTAGATCCGCGAATGAGTGAGCTGGCAAGAAACAAATGTGCCTAGGTTGAGCTTTATATAGCATTGTGCACTAGTAAGCCCTTCATCTAGAGTTTGTTTAGATCACCATCTAAGCTCCACAGTGGGAGCGCACAGGTGGACAACACCATCATTGTAACTGCATTATGCTCGGCAATCTGAGAATTTGAGTGCTCTATCTCTCAGTCTACGGCTATCTTTGTCTGCGTTTTTTCTCTCAACTCTGTCTACAAGTCTATTCCGCTGTGTTGTTATTTTTTTACAGGAACTCTCTGCCTAACCATTAGCTTGAGGGTGATAGGGGGCTGCTTTTTTATGAATTACTAGGAATTCATTCATCAAGGATTCTATTACTTCGTTGATGAAGTGCGTTCCTCGCTTACTGTTGGGATAGGTGGATGGATGCTCCAAGAGACTGAGTAGGTACTGCTAAACCTGCTTTGTACCAGCCCTCTTTTGCTTCAGAGTTGATAACTAGACTTCCTTAGCTTTCCAATGACACCATAAAATGTCCTATGTCCTTTGGAAATGATGTGTGCAATGATTGAATCAAAACAGATAACTTTGGAAGTCACAAACTCAAGAAAACCTTCTATTTTTGTCTTGATACCTGCTGAGTATTTTGCTCAGTATGACTAGCACAGTAGGAATTGGAAAAATTCCTTTTAGGGGTATCTAATTAGCTTACTAAGCTACCTATTCCAATTGAAATGATGTAAAATGATAAACTATGTTAAGAGAAATCAATTTAGCAAGTTAAGCTATACCCCCGACTTTTTAGGACTGTAGCTGAAAATGACCAGAGTTCACCTCGACGTAGATTTCTTCATAATGGCTACGTAGAATGTCTTCAAACTTTAATAGAATGTAGACTACTTCAAGCTGAATCCAACAAGCTTTGAATCACTGAATTTGGTGAAGAATTGACCGAGATATGCCCTTGACAAGTTGACAGACTTTTGAGTAGACTAACAAAGAACTCAGAGATGGACAATATGAATATATGTATTAATGAACATTTGTGTACAACTCCATTGGCATGAATCTCATTGCCAAATGGTATAGAGAGGTGTGGGCTTGAGTGTAGACCTCACACACACTCAAAAATCAATAATGCTAGGCTCGGGAGTGCTCTCTCTTGCCCGCGCCTTTTTATGTCCATTTTTATAAGAGATGACTAAAAATTTGAATTCAAATTCAAACTTTTGGCTCCCTATGATCAAGCTCCTAAATGCTTGGAGATATTCTTTCAATCAAACAACTTATTTTTCCACGAATCCTTTTGGTAGGTGATTACAAGAGATTCCAAGTCAATTTGACTTTTACAACGAGGTAAAGTGGTAGTTAACCACTAGCATATGTTCCTATGCTTCTTCATGTGTGTATGGACTTCAATGCATCCTTTGAGCCAAATGTGTAGGCTTGTAATTTACACCAAAAGCTCCCCCTCAAGCCAAACATTTTGGCTTAAGTCTTCATCTTCAATCTTCAAGTATATCTTGCAATCCAATCCTGGATTTGAACCTGCAAAGTTTGGTTCCATCCAAAGCTTTAGTCAACAAATCTGCACATTGCATGTTGGTTGATACATAGGTAAGTTGAATGTCCTTGCTTATCAATTTCTCTCTCACATAATGGTAATGGACCTCTATGTGTTTGGTCCTAGCATGGTAAATAGGATTAGCTGCAAGGTGAAGAGAACTTGTATTATCTCCAAAGATTATTGGAGACCTAGTGAATAAGCCAAATTGTGTATACAACAACTTAATCCAAATTGCTTCTTGTGTGGCATTAGCTAGTCCTCTATACTCTGCCTCTGTGGATGACAAAGCAATAGTGGGTTGCTTCTTTGAAGACCATGAAATTGGTTTGTCACCTGCAAAAGAAATATATCCAGAAGTGCTCCTCCTATCATCCTTGCATCTTGCCGAATCTGCATCTGAATAAATTTTGATATCAATATCTGAAGTGTAAGGAAATACAAACCATGGTTCTGTGTACCCTTGAGATACTTCATGATTCTCTTGGCAGCCTCTAAGTGAGGTATCATTGGCTTGTGCATAAATTGACTTAGCACACTAACTCCATATGCAATATCTATCCTTGTTAAGGTAGCATAGTTTAAGCTACCCACCATACTTTGATAACCTGTAATGTCCTTGACTTCATCACCTTCATGGGCACTTAGCTTTAGGTTTACCTCCATTGGAGTGCTTGCTACTTTAGCATCCTGCAAGTGAAACTTCTTTAACATATCTTGTACATATTTTTTTTTAGTGATATATATCCCTGAATTAGTGTAGAATAATTCAAGTCCCAAAAAATATTTCAATAGACCAAGATCATTGATCTTGAACTCCTTCATCATTTGACTTTTGATATATCTGATTCCATTGACATCATTACCTGTTATGATGATGTCATCAACATAAACACAAAGGTATATTACCTCTGAATTACTTCTCTTAATGAACAGAGAAGTATCTGCCTTGCTCATGACAAAACCTTGGTCTTGGAGGTATGTAGTTAACCTGTAATTCCATGCCCTAGGTGCCTGCTTCAATCCATATAAAGCCTTTTTTAATTTGCAAACATATGTTATCTTCTTGGGGTCCTCATATCTAGGAGATTGTGACATATATACCTCCTCTAAAATCCATCCATTCAAGAAAGCATTCTTGACATCCAATTGGTACATATTCCAATTTTTTGATGCAGCCACACTTACCAACACTCTGATGGTTGGCATCTTGGCCACATGTGAGAATGTCTCCTCATAGTCAATGCCTTGGGTTTGTGCAAAACCCTTGGCTACCAATTTGGCTTTGTACCTATTGATTGTGCCATCAGAATTTCTTTTAAGCTTATAGATCCATCTGGATCCTATTACCTTCATTGAGTCCTTCTTAGGTACTAACTCCCATATAGTTTCTTGCTTTCTCTTTGTGATCTTATAAATGCTTTCTCTTTGGACTTCCATGCTTTGAATTCTTCAAGATTGATAGTGTCTTCATCATCTGAACTTGAGGCTTCATTCTGAGTAGGTTCCTCCTTTGTAAGACTTGGAAATTCCTCTTCCAAATCATAGGGTAATTTGACCTTCCTGCATTCATTCTCATACCAAGAATCATTTTCATCAAAGACAACATCTCTGCTTACCATAAACCCCTTATTGATAGGATTATAAAACCTGTAACCTTTTTGATTTAAATCATACCCAATAAAGATGCATTTTTCGGCCTTTGGGTCTAGCTTACCTCTTATCTGAGAAGGAATGTGTACATATGCTACACATCCAAATATTTTGCAATTCTCAAGTGAAGGTCTCTTACCATGCCATGCTTCATAGGGTGTCATGCCATCAAGAGACTTAGATGGTAACCTATTCATGAGGTAAGTGGCAGTAGAAACACTCTCTGCCCATAGATAGTTAGGTAAATTTTTCTCATTAAGCATAGATCTAGCTGTCTCAACAATTAATCTATTTCTTCTCTCAGCTACCCCATTCTGTTCAGGAGAATACCTTGTGGTTATCTCTCTTTTGATGCCTTTGTCCTGCAAGAAGGCTTCAAATTCATTGGAGAAGTACTCACCTCCTCCATCTGACCTTAATCTCTTCAAATTCCTTCCTGTCTGATTTTCAACTAATGCAAGATATTTTTTAAAGCAATTAAATACCTCATCCTTGTGCTTCATGAAGTATAATACAGTCCATCTGCTATAATCATCAATGAAAGACACATAATACCTTGATCCTG
The DNA here is from genome assembly GCA_020310875.1 of Ceratopteris richardii. Classification (NCBI taxonomy): domain Eukaryota; kingdom Viridiplantae; phylum Streptophyta; class Polypodiopsida; order Polypodiales; family Pteridaceae; genus Ceratopteris; species Ceratopteris richardii. Next base: position 7,838,807 of record CM035425.1, read on the forward strand.
AGATTGAGGGGTCTTTGCTTGGTCCCCATACATCTGTGTGTACAAGCTCTAGGTAGTCTTCATGCATGTATCCTTTCTTTGAGAAGGGTAACCTGTGAGACTTCCCAAATTGACAAGCACCACACTTATAAATCATATGTTGCTTGGATACATTAGGTATCCCAAGCACACATTGGTCCCTGCACATTTGTTTCAAGGTTCTTTCTCGTATGTGCCCTAACCTTTTGTGCCAAATCTCAATCTCTAAAAGTGTTTGATCTTTATAACTGTACAGTGCAATATTTTTTGTATCTTCCAACTCAAAAGTGAAAAGTCTACCTGATTTTTCTCCTTTAGCAATCCTCTTGAACCCATGTCTTGGATCCTCCATATATGCTCCATATTGGTTGAATCTAACCTGCAAACCTTTCTCCACAATCTGACCAACACTCATCAAATTTTTGGTAATGGTTGGTACATAGAGTACCCTACTCAACAAATTCTGATTTCCATCACAAGTCTTAACATTTCCAACTCTAACTACAGAATGCTTTGTGTCATCACCTGTTTGGACTTGATGCTTACCTTTTGGTTCCTCAAGATCAGAGAGTAATGCTACATTGCCAGCCACATGATTTGAGCATCCTGAGTCAATGTAGAATAGGTGGTCATCATTTGTACCTAATTTTGAAGTCATGTTCATGATTAGAAGAGAGTCATCTTGCTCCTCTGTATAGTTGTTGTAATCCTTCCTGGATTTGAATCCTCCTTGGTAGTTGCCATTGTAATTATTGTTGTAGTAGTTGTTGTAATTACTGTTGTAACCTTGGTGATGGTTGAATCTACCTCTTGACTGTGAGTAGCCACCTCTTTGGTATCCTCTTCCTCTCTGATTCTCGTAATTCCTGAAACACTCATCTGTATTATGATTTGATAAACCACAAATGTTGCATGGTGAGGAGTTATAAGATCTCCCCCTACCTGGCTTACCTCCTCTGCCCCTTCCTCTTGAAGATCTACCTCTCCCTGCATAGTTGGCTTGAGAGGTTGATCCTTCATCTTCCACTTTCTTGCTCTTGCCTTTATCTTTAGACTTCTTATCAGTGTATAGGGCAGAAGAGTTATTACCTTTGGATGTGTCTCCATTTTTGTTGAGCTTTTCTTCATGAGTAAACAATTTTCCCATGAGGGTTGTAAGATCTGGAGTGTGCATGTCCATGTAGAGATCCATGGCAGTGGTGAAGCTTTCCCATTTGTCATCAGCCTTGATCCCATTGATCACTTGCCTTACAATCTGTTCTTCTTCAATCTCTTCTCCTATGCTTGCTAACTGATCTGCTACATCTTTAATCTTGGTCACAAATTCTGAAACAGCTTGCTTAGGTTGCTTCCTTAGTGTTGTGAATTCAATCCACAACTGATTTTTCCTAGCCCTTGTGTTGGAGGAAAAATATGATGACAAGGTTTCCCAAGTCACTTGGGATGTCTTAAAATTTCTAATATGTGGCAAAAGAAAATCAGATATAGAGTTGAGTAAATAAGACCTTGCCAATGCATCCTTAGCACACCATGTGTTGAGCTTTTCATGTTCTTCCTTGGTTGGTAATCCTCTTGCTTTGAATGAGGCAATTCCTCATCTCTTGAGATGTACCCATAGAGACTCCTTCCTTGTAAGTAGGTCTTCATCCTTAGAGACCATGCTTGATAGTTGTTCCTGTCCAATTTGTCAATAAATGAAGGAAAACCGTCTCCCATTTTACCTTAGTTTGCTCTGATACCACTGTTGGGATAGGTGGATGGATGCTCCAAGAGACTGAGTAGGTACTGCTAAACCTGCTTTGTACCAGCCCTCTTTTGCTTCAGAGTTGATAACTAGACTTCCTTAGCTTTCCAATGACACCATAAAATGTCCTATGTCCTTTGGAAATGATGTGTGCAATGATTGAATGAAAACAGATAACTTTGGAAGTCATAAACTCAAGAAAACCTTCTATTTTTGTCTTGACACCTGCTGAGTATTTTGCTCAGTATGACCAGCACAGTAGGAATTGGAAAAATTCCTTTTAGGGGTATCTAATTAGCTTAGTAAGCTACCTATTCCAAGTGGAATGATGTAAAATGATAAACTATGTTAAGAGAAATCAATTTAGCAATTTAAGCTATACCCCCGACTTTTTAGGACTGTAGCAAAAAATGACCAGAGTTCACCTCGACGCAGGTTTCTTCAAAATGGATGAGTAGAACATCTTCAAACTTTGATAGAATGTATATTACTTCAAGCTGAATCCAACAAGCTTTGAATCACTGAATTTGGTGAAGAATTGACCGAGATATGCCCTTGACAAGTTGGCAGACTTTTGAGTAGACTAACAGAGAACTTAGAGATGGACAATATGAATATATGTATTAATGAACATTTGTATACAACTCCATTGGCATGAATCTCATTGCCAAATGGTATAGAGAGGTGTGGGCTTGAGTGTAGACCTCACACACACTCAAAAATCAGTAATGCTAGGCTCGGGAGTGCTCTCTCTTGCCCGCGACTTTTCATGTCCATTTTTATAAGAGATGACTAAAAATTTGAATTCAAATTCAAACTTTTGGCTCGCTATGATCAAGCTCCTAAATGCTTGGAGATATTCTTTCAATCAAACAACTAATGTTTCCACGAATCCTTTTGGTAGGTGATTACAAGAGATTCCAAGTCAACTTGACTTTTACAATGAGGTAAAGTGGTAATTAACCACTAGCATATGTTCCTATGCTTCTTCATGTGTGTATGGACTTCAATGCATCCTTTGAGCCAAATGTGTAGGCTTGTAATTTACACCAACACTTACTATCTCTATAGGTAGTTCAAAGCTAGTAAAGACATTTTGAAAGAGAAACTTTGCTATGATTTGTGCATCATCCTTTCTTGTTGCATTCACTTCTACCCATTTTGTTAGATAGTTCATTGCCACTATTATGTATTCTGCATGTAATCCTTTAGCTGGAGGGTTAATAGGTCCTATGAAATCAATGCTTCATTTTGAAAAGGTTCTTGCACAAATCATGGGTTGTTGACAGTCAAGCATAGAAGCACATCAAGGAAGTGGACACACAAGAAGAAGGAGCATGTAAGGAGCTCCAAGAAGCACATGTCAAATTTTCTGAAGAAATCCCCACCAAAATAGTGAATTTTATCACTAAAAACCATTGTAAATACCATTTTCCATTTTTTCAACTCCATTTTGTTCAAGCCGAGGAGTCCTTAAGCTTGAGGAGTATTAGAGGTATCATCATTTCATAATTTTTAGACTCCTTTTGAGCCCTCAAATAAGCCTTGGAACCTAATTTTTAACTAGGTCGGACACTAGGTCTTGACAAGGCCAAAACCACTCCAAAAACTATAAAAAGGGATGGTCAGCTCCCTTTTGAGGTTAGCTTGTTGTAGATTTGAGCTTTGTAAGAGAGTTCTATTGTAATCCAAGATCTTCCATTGTTCCACTCTTTGCTCTTACCTTGTGCGCATGTGTGTATGTTTGTGCATGCTTGTGTGCTTTCACTCACGCACTTGTGCCATCACTTGCTCGCGGTCTTCATATGGGTCCTCATGCCTCCACGGATTGACATTTATGAGGTGAAGCTCCTCACGTTGGTACTTGCCATTGTGCTAGAGTGACACCAAATTTGGCGCCATTGCCGAGGAGAGAGCTTGGAGGACGAGCATGTGATGCTAAGACGTAGAGTAGGGACGTTGGAAGGTAAAAAAATCACCATTTTCAGTTTTTTTCTGAGTTTTGCTTCATCTCCATCATCATCATCACCTCCATCTCCTCTCCTCTTCACCTTCTTTGATTTTTTCACTTTTTTGACTATACATCCCCTATTTTTGCCTCTTCCCCTTCATTCTTGGTTGTGCGAGGAGTTCAGAGAGAGTTCATAGCTTAAGCATGGATGAAAGATAGAGATTCATGCTATTAAAACATCACAAATCTGAGCGATGATATCCCGGGGTTACAAGACCTGCGTCTCATATCACGTGCCATATCTTGAGTTTGGTGAGTGACATTGCATCCACAGGCACATAGGAGTGAGAAGGAGAACCTAAGCTACACATATTTGCAAAAAAATTTGAATTTGGACCTCAAAAAATCCAAGTATCATGTCTAGTTGAGTTTTGGTATTGCGATACCAGAAGTCCCGTGTATTGCGATACTTGTCGAGGTATCATATCGCGTTTATCCACTTGAGGTATTGCGATACCATTCTGGTATTGTATCGTCAAGTGCTGGTATCGCGATCACAGTCCTCCGAGTGGTATCATATCGTGTCGGTCACAGTATCGTATCGTCGATTGAGCGGTATCGTATCGTCAGCCAAGTTGGTATCATATCGCCAACTCGATATCGTATCGTCTGGAAGGTATCGTATCATGAAGTTGGTATCGTATCGTGTCAATCAGAGGTATTGTATCATGGCCATTTCCCGTATCGTATCATGGAAGTTGGTATCACAATCATAAATCGCCTCGATGGTATCGTATCATCTAAGGTGGTATTGTCTGTAGTGGTATCGTGCATCATGGAAAATAGAGGTATCGAATGATGAAAATCTGGTATCATATCACATGTCTTGAGGTACTCCCAGAGGGATTTCGTTTCCCTATTTTAACCCCCAGAACCGTGAATTGACATAACTTTCTCATACGAAATCCGTTTGCGGTGATTTTGGGTTCGTTGGAAAGCTCGAGGATTATTAGATATAGTATTTTGAAGTTGACCCTCAGGTGGGACTAGGAAACCAAGGAGTCCCAAACGATTTTGAGCAATACAAGAGAACCTTGGGACCAGAAGACAAGGCTTATGAACCTGAGATCTGGCAGGCACTTAGGCAAGGATAGACAAAGCATTAGATCATTTGAGGCTAGTATCAACCATACAGTTAAGTCTTGGGCACAACAACTAAGTGGTTATCCCTACACACTAAGTTCAGAAACAAGTGACTTAGAAATGTCTTTTAGCATGGAGAGACCAACACGGACCTCAGGTACTACCTATTTACAGACACTAGAAGGCCCCTATAAGACACAATTGGAATATGTCAGGACCAACCGATTAGGTGCTCGCATCTATGAGGATGGTCTAAGACGATTAGTTGTCCAACTCAAAAATCTAGATCAACCCTTTGGACTTGAATACCGAGTGATCAAGTTCGAAGAGGGTGCATACATTGATAAGGAAGGAACCATGTATGTGGTTACCAACCTACCAGATAGGACATATGAGTTTGGAAACATCATTCCTGAGAAGGAGCTAGGAGACCTAGAGCAAGGAGACCTAGGATGAGAACCCAAGACTCCTAGAGGTAAGTCAGTTTTGACTAGAGTAATCACTCCAGAGTGGATTCCCCAAGACAACAAAAGCATAGAACTATTCGTGAATAGAGAAACAGAGGAAGCCTTTTGGAGATTCAAGTCAGATCAACCTAGCACAGTAGTCACCATCTATGACTTCAAGGATCCGGAGACACCAAGCCAAGTTGTCTATCTAGATCACACATCTGAGAAAATGTTCTTGGTAATAGAGCAGGATAGGCATGCATACACTTGGCAAGGTGAATCAAATTTTCCTCCACCAAGGTCTAGTGTTCCCCATGGTATCCAAGGAGTAGGATCATCCAAGGCTCATGAAACCCAAAGGGAAAGCGCTAGAGAGAGACTGGAGGTAAGCTTTGCACACACTATGGGTAGAGATAGATCAAGACATGAGGGTGAAAGACCTGAAAGAGAGAGACATAGAGCACCTAGGCATGAAAGAGATGAACATGATTTTCCATTGCCCAGACCTCGAGAGCACTCAAGAAACCTTAGACCCTCTCAAGTGGTCAAGGCAATGAAGAACTATTTTGATGAATTCGGAGATCCTTATGATCACGTGGCCGAGTTCAAACAAGTGTTAAGGGATGAGCAAGTTGAGGACTTTTTCACATAGTTTGAGGCATTTGGTTTGACTCTTAAGGGTACTGCCTTAGATTGGTTTCAACCTCTAAACAGTCGCAACTATAGAGAGATAGGTCAACTGCTAGAAGAATTCGTTGTAGAATTTTCCAAAAGTGGTATTAGGCATAACACATCATCCTTGATCCACAGCTTCAAGCGGACACCCCAAGAAACAGTGCGACTTGTTGAAAGAAGGTTTAGATAGTACTTGGAAAGATGTCGTGTGCCAGAATTACCCACAATAGCTAAACAAGTGGCCTTGTTTTTAGATGGCTTACTGAGCACAAAGTTAAGGTCGTATGTGTACTTGAAAGAGCCTAGATCCATAAAAGAGTTTGTGAGGATGTGCATTGACATAGAAGAAAACTTAGGTGAGGAGTTAGGACTATCCAAACTCTATAAGGACTCTGATAGTTCTTCTAGTCATACCTCTAGAACCTCGGAGATAGATGAGATAGCTGAGCAGGTGGCCAAGAAGCAAGGAGTTCAAAATAGACAAATGCCAAGGGTCACCCCATTGAAGCGATGTTATACACGTGGAGGAGACCACATGGCTAATGTCTACCCAATGATGGCTCAACCCCCAAGGAAACTCTAATGCTCCATATTACACTATTGAGAGAAAATACACGAACCATACAGCTCAAGATTGTCCATACAATAGGCAGGCTATTAGACAAACGTATCAACAACGTTACCAACAAGGTAGGTATCAAAACCAGTACCAAAAACCATATTATAGGCCATAGCAACAATATCAACCTCAATACCAGCAGCAATATTAGGCACCATACAGGCCACAACCAGTCCTAGGAAACCAACCACAAGCTCCTACCAATGTGATTCCAGTTAAGTATGTAGTGGTAGAGGAAAACCCTAATAGAGCATTGGTGCATGTGACCCCTTTTGTCTCAGAAAATGAATCTCATGCTCATAGTTTAGACTACTCCCATGACGATAGTCCACATGGTTATTACACAGAGTCACCTGAGCATAGTGAGACTTATTCGTATCAACATGAGGCACCAACTATGGAACAAACTTGGGAGCCAGAATACTCCAATGTCATGTATACGAATCCAAATCCTAGGCCCCAATTGAGACAAATAAGACCACAAGCCTCTAGAGGACCATGTTTTAGATGTCAGGGTGATCATTTTATTCGTGAATGTCCCCACTCACCAACTCTAAGACAAGGACAAAATATCACAATACAAGGCTTTTGTCCTGAGTGTGGCAAGGAACATCTCCCGAGAGAATGTCCGAGCAATGCCTCTAGTGCACCCAAGGTTACACCCATCAATGTGGTAGGCTTAGTGGCAGATTCAAGTTCAAGTAGCAGTAATGTGGCTCCTGTACAGGCAGTTACTAGGGCACACACATTGAAACATGATAAACCAGCTGAGCAGTCAGAGCCAAGTGACTCAGGAGAGCCTAGTAAAAGGAAAACAAGAACATGGAAGGATACCAGGGAGAGAACCAATCCTAAGTGGAATATAAAGTTATATGAAATAGAAGAAATCTTGAAAGACGCCAAAAAAGAAAAAGAAGACATTGCATCTCAAAGCCCCTCACATGCTGAACCTCCATCCACACCACCTCATTCCACCCTAGCACCCACTGTAAATAAACCACAACGAGGGTCTATTCTTGCAGATCCAACTCCAGAAGGCTTGGACATGATGTTCAAGGCCTATCACATTCAACTTCAAGAAGGGCCAACCGCTACAAACTTAGACAAGAGTTACCCTAGAGCAGAATTAGAGATTGAACGAACAAAAATGTGCATGAAAATGGTAGAAGTAGCTCAAGCTAGGCTCGAGACTAGTCAAAAGTTCAATAAGACAAACTCTATTAAGCCAGATTTGCATTTCCAGGGTTTACTAGAAAGATTAGAGCAATTGGTAAAAAAACCCTAGGTTTCTTTACCTCCACAGACTCAACCAATTATTGAAAGAGAAAGCTTACCACCAACGAAAGCTTATATTCCTGTTTCTATGGATGAGGGAACACCTCTTTCAATTCAACAATACTCTCAAGAGTTCTTGCGGGAAATACAAGAAGAGAAATGGGCCAACGAGAAGGGTAATCCCCCTCCTATTCCTGAAGTTAATGATCTTCACGATCAATTTCCCCAAGACATCCCATCTATTTATGGAGACCAAGTAGAGCAACAAGAAGATGAAAGATTAGATTTTGAATCTAATTCCTTGCAAGAGTTGCCACAATTCACAAGCCCATGGGAATCTGAATCTCTTTAGATCAGAGCTCCCACAATATTGGTAAGAAATGAAGACTAAGTGGTTCCAAGAAACACTGACATCATGAAGAACACTAAGGTTCAATGTCATCTCACTGTAGAAGAGCTGCTCAAAGCAAAACATGAGCTAAGGAATCATGTAAAGGATCAGGTTCCAGAACTTGATTCCAAAATGCCAAAAGTAGGCTCTAAGCAAAAAGTTCTTGAAATACCTCCCAATAAAATAGGAGACATAAGCGAAAGTTAATACTTATCTTCCGATCACCTACCAAGGTTACAAAACCAAAGCAATCATAGATTCAGGTGTTGGTGTTGCTATTGTGACCACCTCGTTGAGGAAGTGATGGGGCAAACCCACTCTAAGACCAACTAGAATGAAGCTTCAAATGGCAAACGGTCATTTTGAAAGACCTCTAGGATTGCTAGAAGGGATAACTCTAACCACTTGTGGGGTAGAGTTTGAGCACACTTTTGCTATATGTGACTTTGAGAAAAATAATATCTACGAGATGATCCTAGGAAGTGTTGGGAAGATGGATGCATACTTCAAGATGATGAGTAGGTATTGCCAAATCTTGCTTTGTACCAGCCCTTTGTTGCTTTAGACTTGATACGTGGACCCTCTTAGCTTTCTAATGACACCATAAAAATGCCGATGTACTTTGGAAATGATGTATGAAAATGTTTGATCAAAATAGACTAGTTCTCTATTGACAAATCTAGGAAAACTTTCTATTTTGGATCATATACCTACTACTTGTAATGATCAGTATGACCAGTATAGTAGGAATTGGAAAAATTCCTTCTAGATTCTTCTAATTAGCTTAGTAAGCTAATTATTCCAAGTGGAATCACTCAATATGATCAATCATGTACAGAGAAATCAATTTAGCAAAACTATCTTTACCCCCGACTTTTTAGGACTGTTGCAGATGTAGACCAGTGACTGCTTCGACGTTGATTTCTCACAATCAACTAAATACAATTGCTTCAAATTTTGATAGCATGTAGAGGAATTGAAGCTAATTCCAACAAGCCTTGGATCATTGAATTTGGTGGAGAAATGAGAGAGATATGCTCATTGCAAGTTGACAGTAGAATATGACTAACATAGAGATATCATATATGAACAATATGAATGTACTGTTATCAGTTTATAGGGCATAAGAACTATTACCTCTTGATGTGTCTCCATTCTTGTTGAGTTTGGCTTCATCGGTGAATAGTTGCCCCATGAGAGTGGTAAGGTCTGGAATGTGCATGTCCATGTATAGATCCATGGCAGTTGCGAAGCTCTCCCATTTGTCATCTGCTTTAATACCATTAATGACTTGCCTTACAATCTACTCTTCTTCAATTTCTTCTCCTATGCATGCCAACTGATCTGCTACATCTTTAACTTTAGCCACATACTCTAAAATAGCTTGCTTAGGTTGCTTCCTTTGAGTTGTGAATTCAATCCACAACTGATTCTTCCTAGCCCTTGTGTTGGAAGAGAAATAAGAAGACAATGTTTCCCAAGTCACTTGGGATGTCTTACAGTTCCTAATATGAGGAAGAAGAAAATCAGAGATTGAGTTGAGTAAATAAGACCTTGCCAAAGCATCCTTAGCACACCATGTGTTGAGTCTTTCATGCTCTTCCCTTGTTGGTTGTCCTTTGCTTCTGAATATGGGCATCTCCTCATCTCCTGAGATGTATCCATAAAGACTCCTTCCTTGTAGGTATGTCTTCATCCTTAGAGACTATGCTTGATAGTTGTTCCTGTCCAATTTATCAATGAATGAAGGAAAACCATCTCCCATTTTTACCTTAACTTTGCTCTGATACCACTGTTGGGAAGATGGATGAATACTTCAAGATGATGAGTAGGTACTGCCAAATCCTGCTTTGTACCAGCCCTTTGTTGCTTTAGACTTGATAAGTGGAACCTCTTAGCTTTCCAATGACACGAGAAAAGTGCCTATGTACTTTGGAAATGATGTATGAAAATGTTTGATCAAAACAGACTAGTTCTCTATTAACAAATCCAGGAAAATTTTCTATTTTGGATCATATACCTACAACTTGTAATGCTCAGTATGACCAGTACAGTAGGAATTGGAAAAATTCCTTTTGGATTTATCTAATTAGCTTAGTAAGCTAATGATTCCAAGTGGAATCACTCAAAATGATCAATCATGTACAGAGAAATCAATTTAGCAAAACTATCTTTACCCCCGACTTTTTAGGACTATTGCAAATGTAGACCAGTGACCACTTCGACGTTTATTTCTCACAATCCACTGAAAAAAATTGCTTCAAATTTTTACAGCACGTAGAGGACTTGGAGCTGACTCCAACAAGCCTTGGAGCATTGCATTTGGTGGAGAAATGATGTACTATATTAATGCACAATGTTGTACAATGCCATAGGCATGATGATCATTGAATAATGGTGGAGAAAGGTGTAGGCTATTATGTAGGCCTCACACACACTCAAAAAGTACAATGAATAGCTCGGGATTGATGAGTCTTACCCACGACTTTTTTCCTAGAAGTTTATATAAGTGTTCATTTCCAATTTGAATTTGAATTCAAATTTTGGCTTTTTCTAAAAAAGGTGATCCTTCATTATAGGAGATATTCCATCAATCAACTCTTAACTTTTCCACGAGTTCTTCTTGGTAGGTGTTTACAAAGATTCCAAGTCAAACATGACTTTTACAAAGAGTAAAATGGTAATTTATCCAATAGCATTGATTCCCATGCTTCTTCATATACGTATGGACTACAAGCCAAATATGTAGGCTTGTGAATTGCACCAACACGAAGAGCCTTCCTACAACAACTACAAATAGTAGAGGATTGGGGAACCAACTCCTTGTACTTACAACACTTAGGGGTCACCACCAAGGTCAATTTGAAGGATTACACCTTCAGAGATGTACCACCCCTACAATGGAATCCTATCCACAAAGCGAAAGAAGATTCTATCTCTGTGCATTCTGGACGTTCACCTGATCCATCATGGCTACATGAAGATACTCATTTGTGGATGTGCAAGGTTGTAGAGGAAGAGGAAAAGTGCCTAAAAGCAAGAGAAGAAGGAACTTCCCTAGGAGACTGTAGCTCACTGATGAGTAGCACCTCCTTTAATGTCAATCCGGGAAGACATGAGGATGGTATGAAGACCTCGAGCAAGTGAAGGCACAAATGTGTGAGTGAGAAGCATACCAACATGCACACACATACACACACACACGCGCGCACACGGCAAGAACAAAGAGAGAGATACAATGGAATCACTTCTATTGCCAAAAACTTCTCGTACAAGCTCAAATCTACAAGAAGCTCGCCCCAAAAATGAGCTCTCTAGCTCTATTTATAGTTTTTTGACTAGCTTTGGCCCTGTCCAGACCTAGTGTCCGGCTTAGTTAAAAATTAGGTTCCAGGGCTTATTTGAGGGCTCAAACGAGGTCTAAAAAAAATGAAAATTGGTAGGCAATTACTCCTAAGGCTCCTCAAGCTCGAGGACTCCTCGGCTTGTACAAAATGGAGCTACAACAAGGTGAAATGGTATTTACATTGGTTTTTAGTGATGAGAATCACTTTTAAAATGATGTAGGGATTGGAAAAACTTTCATGGGTTGCCTTAGTGCTAGATCTGCATGTATGCCCGTACTTGCTTCTTCCTGTATGATGCCAACACTCTCCACCCCCTAGCGTTTGTCATCTCTGACAGACCTCTGCTCCACGGTTTGATCAACGTACTACTGTAGTATGTCTATTGCCAATTCTTGTTCTTTGATCCGTAGTCCCCTGACCAAATCTCTTTGGAGGACATCCCAATTCACTGTGCCAGGCATGTCAGGTTGTGGCGTGGTGTAGAGCTCTGAATGCATTGTTTGTTCGCACGCGAATAATTGTAGTAGAGGAGTTGGGCGTGGCGCGAACACTTCTGAGTGTGATTCCCAGAACCTCGTGGTGAACATGTCATCAAACGTTTGCTTGTAGCAAGCAGGGAGATATCTTATTCGTGCATGCCATGCATAAGCCACTCGGATACTCGGGGTCGTGCTCATATCATAAAGTAAGTCATAATTACCATTTATGAAGCCCGGAATTGGCGGCCGGATGTGACGTACATTACGGAAGGTCTTTAACACTACTTGCATCATGTCTAGGATTTTGAGCATCATCTGCACGACGACATCTGGCATGGGGTGAAGGCGTGGCATCCAATGTCTGATAGTAGCCATCATGTATGCTACTGTTGGTGTGCCTGTTGGTGGTGTAATTGAGGGGTAATTGAGCCATTGTTTGCAATTTGCATTATTCTGAACCTTGATGGCAAATGCTTTCCATGATCTTCTTCTTTGTACTAGCCCAAAGCAAGGGTTATATTTCAAATGCATGGGAGTGTGATCCCATGTTCGTAGCATTTTTGGATACGTCTCCAGTAATTTTTGCCTCCAGATGGGTTGGAATATGGCCCCTTTTCTGGCTTCCTCTGGAATATCCTCTGGTTTGAATTGTGTTGCGAAAGTAGGGTACTTGTTGGTTTTGCGTTTGATCTCCGCATTGTAGTCTGCCAGCAGTACAAAGTAGGGCTTATATTGCAACTCTGAACTAGTTATCAGTCGCCTAGGAGCCAAGTGCCTGAAATATTCTGACTGAAGTATTGTATCCTTGATAGTTTTCATGGCCATCAACTAGGTGGAGATACGCTCTTTGTGTGTGGACCCCATTTCTTCTACTTGTTTCATCCAAGCAACAGGGGGTTCTTCGTAAGTGTCCTGTCCCTCATCAGTGATTCTACCTCATGGAAGTGGTTGAGGCTCATAGTTATCTTCAATGGTCTCTTCCATCGGAATGGTTATTGCTTCTTCCTCTGATGGTTGATCGGGTGGAGAGAGGGGTCATTCATATTGTAACAACTTAATCTTTAATTCTGCAACTTGTTGGCATAGCTCAAGTACCTCGTTGGCCGTGGAAGATTCAGGCTCTGATGAAGTAGCAGCATTGACCATCTCTTTAAGTTATGTGGGGTGTGGTGGGGGCACTTGGGATCTTTGTAGTTCCTTTACCTGGTCTGCCAATTGGTCGTGTGCTTCCAAGAGGTTGGCATAGGTTTCCAATATTTGCTGGATACTTTCTGAGGGGATAGCGCGGAAGCTAGCAAGGCCTATGGGTGCCCCTGGAGTGTTTTCTATGGCTGCTTCGAGATTGTCTTGATTTTGTTGTTGTAATCTTCTGTTCTCTTCTTGGGAAGCTGCTAGGTGGCGACGAAGTAAAGCCATGTTTCTTTGTAGTCTAGCATTGCGGGCCAGCTGATCTCTGAGTTGTTCTTCCATAGCCTTACTCGTCTTCGTATACTTAGCTTCAAGCTCTGCATTCGATTGTTGGAGGGCGGTCACCTCATCTTGTAATGTTGTATTACTCAACTCCAAGGCATGGACATGTGCCTGGAGGTGGGATGACAGAGTACAAAGCTCCTTATTGTTTTCTTCTAATAATCTGTATTCATGTTTAAGCTGGGCCGCAGCTTCGAACATAGTGTCTAGTGCATGACTAAATGAGGTGGATGCAGAGATGGAGATGGGAGATGCAAGGGGTTGGGGAATGGGGAAGGGAAAAGTGGATGTTGTGGTGACAATGGTTGTATGTGGTGTTGTGCATGAAGTTACGAGTGGTGATGTGGAGACCAAAGTGGTGGTGAGTGGTCCTGTGGAGGGTGAAATGTCCATGGGGTCGGACGTGATTGTGTGTGAATTGTGAACGTGAATACTGGAATGGTGGGTGGTGTGTTAGTGGTGGCCGTGAACGTGGGGGAGGTGGGGTGGGGAAGGGATTTTCTATTATGATTTTCAATTTGTTGAACTATATTTACAAGATTTGCCAAGAATAGAGGCAAGGTGGTTTGTGTTGGTTGTGAGGGGGTTAAGAGGGGCACAGTGGGTAGGGGTTGGTAAGTCGAAAATGTAGTGGTGAAGGGAAATTGGTGTGTGTAAGCCGCCGGATTGGCAATTATAAACCTTTTTCTTTTCATATTCCACACGAACCGAAAGGTCGTTGCGTAGAATTGTAACTACTTATACATCAATGAAAGAACACTTCGGTGATGACCAGAAGAATCGCCAGACTGTCTGTCTGGGCGATACGTTCTGTGGAGTTCCCGTAGTGTTGTGTTTGAGAATTCTGAGTAATACTGTGTCTTTCTATCTTTGTTTGATTATTTGCACCTAAACGGTAAAGATTGGATTATGATAATGTTTATAGTAAGTTAAGTATTGAATCACTGTTCCGTTAAGTTAATTGCTGTAAGTCTATGCTACGGTAGTGTTTACCTTGTGCGTCGGGTACTGAGAAAGTATTAATTCGTGTACGAGTCGAAAGTCTGTGAGAGAACCCATCGGAGTATTGGTAGTAATTTGTATTAACAGAGATTTAAACATTAAGGTACTGTGGTGTGAGTGGTTAATTGGGAAAATCAAGTATAGGGCCTTTGATTATTCATACCCCTTCCACTCCCAAGAACCTGAAAAGAGCTTAAACGCGTCTCTGAAACGAAGCGCGTTAGGAGTGATTCCCGTAGCATTCCGGTAGAACATACTACAATTCCGATAGATTTTGGTGTAATTTTGGCACAGTCTGCAGAAGATACAGTAACTTTGGAGTCTACAGGAACACATTGTGTAGTTGATCAGACACCGTTTGGTCAAGATTCGAACCTCTCTAAGGATAGGGGTGTGTTATCCAGAGAGATCATTGAAGGTGAAAGAATACCCTGGATTGGGGAAAGTTCCACTAATTCCGGTGGAAGTTCGGTCCAAGTTGCAGAAAATTTACAATTTTTCGGTGACAGTGTTATACTTCCCGGTGAATCTTCATTTCGGACACCACTGTTTGGGGCAAGTTTGCCTACGTTTGATACCAAAGAAGAGGATAGGCTATTCGAATTGGAAATTTGTAAAAGGTTGAGTGCTATTTTCGAACCGAAAGGTGAGCAATCTGATCATACAGACTCCGAAGGACCGGAAATACCTCCTCAGAACTCAGGAGATAGTAACAATACCACCACTAGCACCATGAGTGGACAACAACAACAACAACAACAACAACAACAACAACAACAACAACAACAGCAACTGCAACAACCACTTCCACCTCGACCGGTTCCAACAGGAGTAAATTACACCAAGTTCGGTGGATTTCCAGGTGACGATCTTGATGCCCATGTACGCACCTTTGAAATAAGTTATGCAGTACTAAACCATCCACCCCATCCGGCATACAAGGCCATCGTATTCCAGTCAACAATAGTAAATGAAGCCGCAAGGTGGCTCACAGAGTATGATTTCAATCATTTTGTTACCTATGAAGTAGTAAGGGATGCGTTTTTATAGAGGTTCCGATTGAAGAAGAACCCTGCCGAAATTTTTGATTACTTGCAGAACAATAAACAGAAGCTGCACCAGACTGTGCAAGAATATGCCATGCTGTTTAGAACTCATTTGAGACAACTACCGCTGGCCCATACCAACCTGTCAGATGATGTCATAACTCAGTGGTTTATTAATGGTTTGATCTACAGCTCAGACAGATTATGATCATCCGTTGTGTGGGAGCTATGACACTAGATGCGGTTATTGCAATGGTCTTGCAGCTCGAGCATAACGTTGGAGGCTTTACTGAAGACCTGGAGTGGTTGAAAGCTAGTAAAAATGTTGCAAAGGATCCGGCTAGACAGATGTACTGCATTAAGTGTAAGAACCCAAGGCATACCAGTGCCACCTGTGCCCTTAATCAGATGTATTGCGCTATCTGCAATACCAACGGACATTCCACCAAAAATTGTGCCTATAACACCAAAGTGCAGGGACCAACAACTGTAAATGCCATTATACAAGAACCAAGACAGCCGGCCACCCACTATGTACCACCTCATATGAGAAATAATCAGCAACAAGGATACAAAAATTATCGGGGACAGAGGAATACAAACTTCAATACAAATCGCTGGCAGACGGGAACATCACAGGAAGGTACTTCTTTGCCACCACCTTGCTGTCATTTTTGCAGAGATTTGGGTCACATCCGAATATTCTGTAAAGATGCAGCCGAATATGATCACAGGAAGAAAGAGCGTCAGAACCCAATGACCAATATGGTCTATATCTCTCCAGTGGAAACTCAAGCAGTAGTGATTCAAACAAGATCTGGTAAGCAGTTACAACCAGCAGCAGAAGTGTTTGAACCTGGCATCCATGAACAATAGAGAATGTATAACAAAGCTAGCCAATGGACCACCAAAGAGCCTACAATGTTCCCAGATCCAATTCCGGTGACACAAGTTCCGCTGCCAAAGGAATGATCGCAGGAACAAGATTCTACCCTAGTAATAGGTGCATCATCTTCAGAATTGGTGAAAAGTACAATTCAAGTAGATCAGGCATGGGAAATTTTATCTAAGGCGTCCATTACTCTCCCTCTTGGGCAGTTACTTGCATTAGTGTCGGGAGTTCGGTAGCAATTCCAGCAACAGCTCAGCCCTGGGTCTTCCTGCATTCCAACAACAACAATAGTACAACCGGAAGCTGATTCTACGGTGGATCATTCGGTCCCCTTGATTACGGTATGGTACAAAAATCACAAGATTACTCAAGTACTAATTGATGGTGGTTCCAGTGTAAACATAGCCACTGCAGCTCTTTGTAAGAAGTTAGGGTGGACCCAAATTGAGCCTGTCCAATTTTTTGTTAGAATGGCCGACCAATCCCGAGTCCAGCCGGTAGGACTCGTAAGGAATGTCCCGATCACTTTGCAGGGTACAACGTTTAAGATGACTTTTGTAGTCTTAGAACTACCGGAGTCTAGTCATGACTATAATCTTCTTTTCGGACGACCCTGGTTAAAACATGCTAAAGTTGTACATGATTGGTCAGCACAGGAACTAACTTTCAAAGACAACCACCGTAAATATGTTGTCAAACTGGATGCTATTCAGCCCTATGAACTTCATGCCAGACCATATGTAGCAGAGCCGGTCCACATGTTGGATGGCTTATCTGACAATGAAGAAGAAGCATTTTTGAAGAACAATGAAGATCTGATTTCCTTAGGTACTGTAGATCTGCAATCTATTGTAGACAACTGGAGTCCGCAGCCTGTACGGTGGTGCCTGTGACTGAAGAAGTGGAGACAGAAGATACTGTTGCTATGGATGAAGCCGCTCTAAAACAACTTTTACAGTCAGCTGACGATCCAGACAAACCTCATCAATTCTATGTTCCCGAAGATCAGTTAATCACCTATAATTTGGGAATGAAGTAAATCCACAACCTATCAAGATAAAGGAAGGATTGTCTGAGGTGTTTCAAGCATATTTGATCCAGTTTCTTTGTGAGTTCTCTGATGTTTTTGCATGGGATTACCGTGATATGAAAGGTCTGGATCCTCGCATCTATCAACATCGGGTCATGCTTAAACCAAAAGCAAAACCAATTAAACAACCCAGCTACCGGATGAACCCTAACTATGCAGCACATGTCAAGGCAGAGCTTGATAGGTTACTAAGGGTCGGATTCATTGTACCAATAGAAGATGCCGAATGGATATCTCCAATTGTTATTGTTCTTAAGAAAAATAAGCAGCTCCGAATCTGTGTGGATTACCGGAAACTGAATGCGGCCACGGTGCCTGATACGTTTCCTCTTCCATTTCTTGATACAATGTTAGACAGAGTGGCCGGACACGAGATGTACTCCTTTTTGGATGGTTATAGTGGTTATAACCAGGTCAGAATGGCTGAACAAGACATACCGAAAACAACTTTCATTACCAACTGGGGTGTTTTTGCTTGTACAGTCATGTGGTTTGGATTAAGAAATGCTCCTAGCACTTTTCAATGTTATATGCAGGAAATCTTCTCACCCTATCTCACTTCTTTTATGCAAGTATATCTAGATGACTTCTCTTTATTCGGTAAGATGGTAGCACACCTGTATCATTTATGGTGTTGCCTTGAGAAATGTCGTGAATACCGACTCTGCCTGAACCCCACCAAATCTGTCTTTGCAGTTTCTTGTGGTAAGCTCCTTGGCCATATTGTATCTGCACAGGGCATACAAGTTGATCTAGACAAAGTTGCAGCCGTGTTAGAAGCACCTGTGCCTAACGCCGAAAGAAGTGATGCGCTTCATGGGTCAAGTCAGGTGGCATGGTCGACATTTACGGTGGCTTGCCCATTTGGCAATACCCCTAAATCGGCTAATAACTAGTACTCCTCGTCAGTTTGATCGGACTCCGGAATGTCAAATTGCATTTGATCGTCTAAAAGGATTATTAATGCAGGTTCCAATTCTATAGCCTCCTGATTGGGAATGCCCATTCCATGTTTTTGTAGATGCATCGGATATAGCCATTGGAAGTGTTTTAATGCAGCAAATTGATAAGTGGTTCTGGCCTCTCTATTATGCAAGTCGACGACTTGCTCCTGTTGAAAAGAATTATTCAGTCACTAAAAGAGAATGTCTCGGTTTAGTGTATTCTGTAAAGAAATTCCGGCATTATTTGCTAGGCTGAAAATTCACCTTTCATGTAGATCATGTTGCGCTGGTGTATCTGGTCTGACAACAACACTTAGGTGGCCGCTTGGCACGTTGGGTTCTATGATTACAAGAATTCGATTATGAAGTGATTCATCGACCCGACACTGCACATGCATTAGTAGATTTTCTCTCTCGATTAGATTCCAGTGAAGCTCCGATCGGTGTTGATGACACCACACCAGCAATTTATGTTACTGAAACAACTAGTGATGAATCTGCAGAACCTCCTGTGACACCGACCTACTATGATCAGTTATTAACCTTTCTTACTGATTGATGTCTTCCTCCTCAAACTTCTCCTGCTATGCATCGAAAAATTGCAGTTTATAGTCGCAGATTCTGGTTGATTGCTAAAGAGTTATATTATATGGATCACACTGGAGTCTTGCTTCATTGTATTCCTCCACATGAAGTAAACTCGGTTATCTCTATGGCACACTCAATACCCTCCGGTAGACATTTTGCAGCAGATTTAATGCACCGAAAAATTTTGCAAAGTGGGCTCTGGTGGCCTACTATGTACAAAGATGTGACTCAGTTTGTGCAGCAGTGTGACACTTGTCAGCGATCTAGACAGCCTTTACAACGCCATTTCTTTCCTCTACAACCTGTATTACCTTTGGAACCTTTTCAGAAATAGGGTCTTGATTTTATTGGACCAATCACACCTCCAGCAATCCTTAACAACAATCACTACATTCTGACATGTACAGATTATGCTACCAGATGGGCAGAAGCTTGGGCTTTACGGTCCCCCACAGCTATTTCGATGGCCAAATGCCTAATGAAGGACGTATTCCCATGATATGGATTACCTTTGGAACTTGTAACAGATCAAGGAACGCACTTTGCTAACAGTTTAATTCGAGTGTTAACGCATACTTTTCAAATTTTGCATAAATTCAGTTCATCGTATTATCCTCGTGCTAATGGCTTAGCTAAAAGTACCAACAAGACCTTGCTGAGTATGCTTCGAAAATTGACTGTGGAATCACCAGAAAGATGGGATTAGTTACTACCTGCAGTATTATGGGCATACCGAACTACATACAAAGTAGCAACCGGACTGACTCCTTTCAAGCTGGCTTATGGGCTAGAAGCAATAGTGCCTATGTAAATTGTAGTACCCAGTTTACACATGGCTATCACTCAAAAATTGTTACCTGAAGACTCTTTATCATTTCGGTTGAATACACTCAGAGACTTGGATGAACATCGCTAGGAAAGTTTTCTAACCCTTCAAGAAGTGCAGTTGTGGCAAGCTCGTACTCATGATCGATATCTTAGAACTCCAGTTTTTACGGTGGGACAACTTGTGCTGTTTTATAATGCTAAATCAAATCGTGCGGTTGGAAAATTCAAATTAGGATGGTTTGGTCCTTACCGGATTAGTGAACAAGTGGGCCCAGCTACTTTTTGATTGACTACATTGACCGGAATTCCTCTTCCTAAAGTGATCAATGGTTCAAAGTTGTGGCCGTATCACCAAGCACCTGAATCTCACTGACATGTTCTTAGTTTTTTGCGTGTTATTTATTTTCTTTTTGTTTTTGCGTGATTAATTAAATAAGCCTGTAAATATCCTCGTTTTGATATCTAATTATGATAGAAAACCGCCTTGCATTATCGATTCTGCACATGCAGGCACGCCATAGTTATGAACGTTATCATCTCAACATCGCGCGATGATTAGCATTTTTTATCGCCTCCCGTTACCAAGTATCTACTTAATCTTTTTCATTTCACTGTTAATCGCTATTGTGTCTGCGTGTTCTGTGTGCTTTGCGTTTTCTGTCATCACTGTGCATTTGTGTTACTTTGTGTGCGCATCATGGAAGCCCTGGCAAACTTTGCTACCTTCCGTGATGGACTTCCTCAGGACGTAAGTGAATTCTTGCGTGTCCAAGGTTTGTCCAACTTCGCTGAATTGCCCTGGCATTCAGTGGAGTGCCACCCGTATTATGCTCAGATAATCGCTGCTATTGCCGCCACACCTGGTATGGAGCAGAGTTGGCCTATTACGTGTTTCCCATCTCGTGTTGTAGTTACCCTGCAGACATTTGCTGTCGCTTTCCGACTCTCTCCGGAAGGACGAGAGAATGGTCCTAATCTTCCAATCGCTACTATGAATGAATTGTTTCCCAAGCACTCTTCGAATGAGTATGCCATACTTTGTCACCCTGAGCCTGAACGAACAACTTTGCAATTTTTAGTAGCCATATTAAACTTACAAAAACGCACTTATGGGATTTCTCGCCCATTCTACTCGGTGATTGATATGGCTGCTAGAGAGCCTATCAATTTTGCTTCTTACTATTTCTGACGCATTCACCATGAATGCGTTACAGTCATAAAACACGTTAACAAAGGTGATCTCCCACGTTCACGTTTATCGCACATCCTTCCTTTTTTGTTTTCGGCCCTCCAAGCAACACAACCGACTCCACGAGCTCCAATTTTATATCATGAGGAATCTGCTCAAATACTTGAAGACGACGACGAAGATGATGAAGAAATCTTCCAGCTTCTCCGTCGAAAACGAATCCGGATAAGTTCGTCTCACAGTCAAGTGCAAGGGTCTACCACTGGAAATAAAGCAGACAAAAATGAAGAAGAGATTTTCCACGACACTGCTATCTCGATTCACCATGATTCATCCGCTCAATCATCTCCAAACCAGCAACAAGATCAGAGTGATTCTGCTGATTCTGAAGACAGATCTTCTAAGGAATCTCAGCAGTAGTCCCAACAAGATGTGAAAGAAGATACACAGGCTATTGTTGCAGACGTTTTGGTAGAATTGATTATGGCAGTGGATTATGCAATTGCCAAATCTCCAATGACTACGCAGGAACTTACAAAAAATTGTTGGTGGCCAACAAACTGCAACCCATTCCTCCACCCATACCTCCACTTAAACCTATTGTCCCCATTCCACCGATTGTACCTGAAGCACCGGATTCATCATCCTCTTCACCTAACTATTCTCCACCCAATTCCCATCAACTCCTGACAGCTTCTTCATCTCAACCACGTCCTCCTCTTCTGTTTCCTTCAATACCTATGTTTACAGAGTTAGCATCTATGGGTCATATGTTGATCCAACTATCGCAGCAACTACCAGCACAGATGAAGGAGATTACTGATAATCTCAAACACGAAATACAACATAAAGTTGATGTTTTAGAAGCGGATATCATTCCGTTGCAGGAAGAGGTAGATGCACTGAAGGCAGAGAATCATAATCTGCACTTCCAGATTAGACAGTTACAGGCTCGCCTTGCTGAACAGGAAACAGTGATCAGTCAAAGAGATGCTGCATTGGCTGAAGTAACAGCCAAAGATGATTTATTATGTGCTGTTGATGTAGAGATTCTTTAGTTACAACAATTAGTTAAGGATAAAGAGGATGCCCGCATAGCACTGGGAAACTTGTTAGAAGAAACTAGAGCACAATTGGATGAAGCCGTGCAGAAAGGACAGGAAACGACAAATTTACTGAAGCAAACCAATACAGAGCTAGAGTTTGCAAATGCAAACCTCTTTGAAGCAAATTCTGCTCTTAAAACGTAGATGATGTTAACCGCTCAACTCCAGAAAGAGGTTCCAGCGATCCGAAGAGAGTGAGATGCATATTACCGGACCATCCAATTTTAGAATCAAGAATTGGAGAGAAGAGAGAACCAATTGGGTGCTCAAGCAGAAAGATTATCTAGAGTTGATAAAAAAATTCAAGAGATGAAAGTGAACCGGGATGCAGCTTTGGAAAATGACTTTTATCTGCAGGAAGCCTTTCTGCAAACACAGGCAGAAATTTTGATGAGCCAGTAATTGCAACAAGTTCAGTAAGAACTGATGCTCAACTCGTAGAACCAGAGATTCTGAAAAAAATGTTAGACTCGCTAAAGCAAAAAATTCCTAGAACGTTTAAATTAGCTAGAACAATGTATCTTCAAGGTACAGTTGATGAGCGATAAAATTTTGTATACCTGCGGGTTCAAGTCCACCGTGCGTGCCAGTGTAAGCCGCCAGATTGGCAATTGTAAACCTTTTTTTTTTCATATTCCGCACGAACCGAAAGGTCGTTGCGTAGAATTGTAACTACTTATACATCAATGAAAGAACGCTTCGATGACGACCAGAAGAATCGCCAGATTGTCTGTCTGGGCGATACGTTCTGTGGAGTTCCCGTAGTGTTGTGTTTGAGAATTCTGAGTAATACTATGTCTTTCTGTCTTTGTTTGATTATTTGCACCTGTACGGTAAAGACTGGGTTATGATAATGTTTACAGTAAGTTAAGTATTGAATCACTGTTCCGTTAAGTTAATTACTGTAAGTCTGTGCTATGGTAGTGTTTACCTTGTGCGCTGGGTACTGAGAAAGTATTAATTTGTGTAGGAGTCGGAAGTCTGTGAGAGAACCAATCGGAGTATTGGTAGTAATTTGTATTAACAGAGATTTAAACATTAAGGTACTGTGGTGTGAGTGGTTAATTGGGAAAATCAAGTATAGGGCCTATGATTATTCAGACCCCTTCCACTCCCAAGAAGCCGAAAAGAGCTTAAACGCATCTCTGACAGCAATGCGCGTTTAACAGTGTGTTAGTGTTGGGGTAGGGAGATGTGGTTGTTCAAGAGCTGGTTGATAAGATGGGTGACCTAATATGGTTTGATGGGTGGCGGGATGACCTAAATGAGGTTCGAAAAATGGGCAAGCAATGATAGAGGTTGGGATAGGTAAGGATGGCATAATGGTGGTGTGCGGCATAGGTTCTGTAAGATGGCTGTGGTTTGTTTAGTGATGCTAGAGGCTGTTGAAGAATCACTCACGAATTTGACATACAGACAGACACAAAGGAAAAGAAAGATAAAGAGAAGCAGAATCAAAGTATTCAGAAAATCAAAGCCTTAGTGAAGGGACAAATTCACGACCATTATGTACAGCGTAGAAACTTCCAGAATTAGAGTTTGTTAGAGTTTGTTACACCGGATCAAAACTGTATATAAAGAGAGACGAGAACAGAAAAAGTGAGAGAGAGAGAGAGAGCACGAGTGTGCGTGAGAAGAGCGCGCAGTGCGAATAAAGCGCATATAGAAATCAAGAATAGGTTTAGAAGACGCCAGAGATCGTGTATGTAGAGATGAATAACAGAAACCTGAAATGTCAGGTATTCATCTGAGAGAGATGGTAAGAAGAAACTACGCAGTGTAGGAGAGTTTCTATAGCTTGAGCAAGAAGAGGCCAAGCTAGTTTGTACTCATCTTCTCTAATAGAAAACACATGTTCATGTGGAAGGTTTGCACGCATTCTTCGTATGTGAAGAAACCTGAGTATTTTCATGTTATGGTATAAATTTAGTTAACAGTTACAGTTCTTTCAGTAAACATGTCTTTCCGGTACTTTCTTAGTAAACGTATTTTTCGGTCAGTTACAGTTTTCTCAGAAAACATGTTTTCCGGTAGAACAACGAAGTATATCTCGCAGAATAAATTAAAATTTTGTATGAGAGATAGCTTATCTTGTAGCTAGACATCTCTACTATCAGTTCATCAAGGATTTCGGTGAAATGAATATGTACACACAATACAAAGCCTGACCGAAAAGAGGCATTCTGAACTGGTGAAGTTTTTTTCCTTAAACTTCAGAAAGAGTTCATTCAGTGAAGGAAGTCCACGCATCACTTCCTTACTTCATCTACATACACTTGAAGTAATTACAAACAGAATTGCGGTTGATTCCGGTATAATTACGGTGACAGTCTGGTGACAGTCCGGTGAAGTTCTAGTGGAATTTTAGTGAATTCAAAACACAGTCTTATATGTTTGAGTAACAGTAATTTTGCTAAGCTACTGCTGATTATAGAGGTGTCTAATATCACTCTAGCTTAGCCCTCTTCGGTGGCGCAGTGAATTCCGCAGGCTTGACAAGGTTTCAGTCTTTGCCGCGTCGACCATAATATTTGGCATCAGTGCTATAATACTGTTGGAACTGAAGGATTCACTAGGCAAGGAAGCTTAAGAAGGGAGTCAGAGAGAAGAGAAAGTACAAGCAGACAGAGCAGTCAACGACGATCTGGCAAGTAGGCCAATATTTTTTCAGGACACTAACGCATATAAAAGAGGCAGACACACAAGGAGAAGGAGCAAGTAGGGAGCTCCAGGAAATGTATGTCAACATATTAATAGAAAATCCCTACAAAAATAGTGATTTTCAGCACTAAAAACCATTATAAATACCATTTCACATTTTTGTAGCTCCATTTTGTGCAAGCCAAGGAGTCCTTGAGCTTGAGGAGCTTTAGAAGTATCTACCTGTCAGTTTTCACATTTTTTAGACTTCGTTCGAACCTCCAAATAGAGTAGAGAACTTAATTTTTAACTAGGCCGGACACTAGGTCTGGACAAGGCCAAAACCTAGTCAAAAACTATAAATAGAGCTAGAGAGTTCATTTTTGAGGTGAGCTTGTAATTGATCTAAACTTGTATGAGCTTTTTGAAAGTAATCTAAGAACTCCATTGCTTCTCACTCTTTGTCTTGCCCTGTGTGCGCGTGTGTGTGTATGTGTGTGCATGTTAGTGTGCTTCACACTCACGCACTTGTGCCTTCACTTGCTCGAGGTCATCATACCAGCCTCACGTCTTCCCGGATTGACATTAAAGGAGGTGCTCATCACTGAGCTACACCAAATTTTGGAGCCGTTGCCGGGGATCGATCTTTGAGGACGAGCGTGTGATGGTAAGACGTAGATTTGATACGTTGGCGTTGTAGGTAATCTCTTTACTTTTCTTATTTTTCTCTTTCTTACCTCACCATCATCATCATCACCATCTCCCACCTCCATCTCCATCATCGCAAAAATTTTCAGTTTTTGATTATATCACTGTTTGTTATTGATCTTTGGAGTTGTCCTCTCCAATCATTTAGCATAAAGAATCAACAAGACATCTTTATTTTGTCAATCCTGGAAGTATTCTTGAGACCACAACCCCTTCAAGATGATAGAATCCAAGAATTAAGAGAATAATGGCTGGAATTCTGAGAATAGTGAAGATGAAGAGGAAATTTCTAGGGTTTGGATTATCTTGAGCAAATCTACACCATTTTCTACAATCTTGGTGTCTATTCCATGCTATTTTATCAGTAGAACACAATTATGAAGTCAAAATCAAAAAAATATCACCTATATCATACAGACGAGACAATCGCGATTCTGTGCAAACAGACGATTTTTAGCTCCAGCACCATTTTTCATCAACTCATCACTCAACACAACAGTATTCAGCTCTCTTCATACACATTCTACAGATTTACACAATAGAAGCTCACAAATCTCCATGGATACACAAGATCTAGACTCACAAATCAAAGAAACCACATAGAAGAGGAGAAACACGATTTTCAGCAGAAACTCCTTCTCTATTCACTTGGATAGCATGTACACAAATGATTAACCAACCCCCTCATAATAGAGGAAATTAGCTTATATACATTTTCAAGTGTCCCTTTTCACACTTGGATTTTGGTCCTTTCCTCTATTATTCTAAAAATATGCTATCTAGGAGTTTCCAAAAATTCTAGAAAAAATACATAAGATTCTATCTTACATAAGGAAGACTCTTCCTTATTTTTACAACAATTGCATAAATATTTCTACAAATTTCCATCATTTTACAATTATTTTCCTTCAAAAAGGTTTCCAAAAATGCATCTTCCAACATCCTTCCCCTCCTAAGCCTTTCGGCTCCTGACGAAAGATTTTCCTGCTCCTCTACACTGATCACTTTTCTTCATTTCTTCTTTCTTTGATATACTTGTGACAACAAATCATGACTTTTTCTTTCTGATATATTTAGATTGTTGACCATCTCGAATAACACCTTTCTCCACTATACTGCAGCTTCGGGTTTATCTATGAAATCCTTCTTCAAGTATTCTGTATAAGCAGCTTCATATGCAGTAAGTCTGGATTCTGTAACAACTGATAGGTTTCCAAAAATCTCCGACTCCCTCTCAAAAAACCCATAATCAAAGGCATCCTCAAAAATCTGTAAGTAGTGACTACCCAAAAATATAATTCTGCTGTAATAGGCCATTAAGCAGATTATGTCAGGTGTTTCGCTCAAATCAAATAATAAGGCGTCTATTGGAGAATTAAAGCCGATATAATTCAAGGTTCTAATATCTGTGTCAGTATAAGTTTCTATACAAGCCAAAATTAGTCTCATTATTCTTACAAGTAGTATGCAAGCAGGGTCATTGACATCTTTAAATGTAGTTATTACCGACTCAGTAGTATTCACCATATAACTCTTGGTAGGCCATGTGCCTGCCTTTGGACCTGCTACTTTCGGGAAATTCATCCACTTTGGTGGAATTTGACCTTCTCTTCTTCTATCCCGAAAAGTTGTCCATTCTCTTCTTCGTGCTACTGGACAATAGGCTGGATTGATCTTTAAATGAAGAGGTGCCTCTTTCCAGATTTTCCTACATTCTTTGTTGGCATCCAACCATTTATTTCTCCACTTAGGGTTGGCTCTCTCAAATAGTTCTTTAGTGACATTGATGTCCTCTTCATACTCAAAGTATTTGTTTGGAGTTAGCCCAACTCTGGCCATCTGGTAGTTCTTTATACTCTCCAAAATCATACAAAATGGTATCCCCAATCCATCTGCTGCCCAGTGATGCTGATCTGGATTGATTCCCTTATTCAATGCGAATGTGATAATTTGCTCTTCGTACTCATCATGCATCTTTCTGATGAACTCCATTCTAGAATCTCTACTTGTCAGCAATTTCTTCACAAAATCCTCTGAATATTCTTCTTCTGATCTTTTGTCTGCCGGTTCATTGTCATGTTGTATTCCCGCAATATTATCTACCCCATATTCTTCTGCATGTGTGGTTTCCACATGTGTCTCTTCCTGGATTTGTGGCTTATTCAATTTCTTCTGCAATTCTTCTATAGTCAACATCAGACTCCCATTCTGTTGTGCCCATAATTCCCTTTCTTTTTTCCACTCATTCCGTTCCTTTTCTCTCTTTGTCTGCCACTCACCTCTTTCCTTTTCCATATCCAAGTATAGCTTATTATACCCTCTCATAGACGTAGCAGCATGTGTACTAGCCTGCTTTTCTAATTCTTTGGCTTCTTTCAATTCTCCTTGTAATCTCTGAATCTCTTTATGTAATCCTTCTTTTTCCTCCTCTGTCAACTGGGCTGTCTGACTTTCCTCCTTCAATTGTCCTTCCTCCAATAGTAGCTTATTGATTTCTTCATTAGCTTTAGTCAAAATTTGATAGGAAGTTTGCAGAGTTCTATATCTCCCCTCAATCTTTCTCAATTCTTTTTCCAATTTATCGTTATGCTCTGTTAGTTGCATACTCTTCTCTTCCAAGTATTGAATTTGCTTCTGTACTTCCAGCTCTTCCAAAGCAATTATTTTATTGGAAAACTCTCATTCTTCTCTTGCACCTTCCTTGGTTGCTCTGCCATATGCTCCTTTTCCCTTTTACGCTCTTTAATAACCATACTGCCTTTTTCAAATTCTGACTCTGCTACCATCCCTGAAATGATCATATTTCGGCTTGAGGGTCTAAACTGTTCAATATTATTCATAATGAGTTGACATGCTGATCTAATACTCTTTGGTATTCTTTCTAGTCCTCCTTCCATTGCTATTTGTTTGGTTTCTAGCTGTTTGTCCTCTTTGCATTCACTCTCCTCTTCCTCTTCTCCTTCATATTCTATAATTTTGGCCTTGTTTTCTTCATGGCTTGGATGAGTGTCCAATGTTTCTAAATCTGCCATGTCTTCTTGAACACCTGAACTCTTTTGCTCCAAAACATCTGCGATCAGCTTTATATCTTGTACCTTTTCTTTCTCCAACACCTGTTGAGTTTCTTTAGAAAGATATCCTTCCTTTGTTTGCATCTCCTTTTCCTGGCTTAGAGTTTCCTAGAATAAATTGTATTCAGTTTCTTCACCAAAATTTCCCTGACATTCACCTACTTGTTCTTCCTGTCTCTCCTTTTCCTGTGCTAAAACTGTTTCAGCTATTTCTAAATTTTAGACCTGATCATTGCCTTTATCTTCTTTGTATCCTTCTTCCTGTTCATCAATGTCCATGAGGTCCATTGCTACCTCTTGCTTCCTGTAGTGGATCTTGATCTGTGCCTTTCTGTTCTATGACTGAGCTGTACACCTGTGCCTTCTTAGCTATTTCTTCTATGCTCTCATCCAGTTTAAAGTAGGTCTATGAAGGTTTTGTCCATATAGATTTCATCCCACTATGCACTATTCCACAACTAACTTCTTCCCTTATTTCACTTGCTTGTTCTATCATTACTGCCTTTCCCTTCATTATTCTTCTTTCATCTTCCAGACTAAGCTGTTTTTCTGCCTACTCCTGAAGTGGTTTCTCCTGAGACTTCTTCTTTAATTCCTCAGGTGTCTTTTGTTTCTCAGAGGTCTGTATAATGACATTGGGAGTATTTGGTATTGACAAATTTAGACTTTTTAACAAAAAGCTCTCAATATCACTGTCAGAATCAGATGAGAAGTGTGAATGTCCTCCTTTTTCTGGTTCTGTGCGTCTTGATACTTCTTCCACCAAGGATGGCTTCTGTGTTTCTTCCATGACTACTTCCTCTCTCTCTTTGGTAATAACAGTTTCAGCTATGGATTTACCCTTTCCCTTCTTGGTCAATTTCTTCTTTTGTACTGGCTTCTTTGGAACCTTCTTTTTTACCACCACAGTGGTTCTGGTCTTTGGAGGTCCTTGTAATTCCTTAAAATAGGCTAGCAATTCAACCTCTTTTCTGACAAACACCTCCTCAGTTTCAGCTGTCATCATTTGATCATGAAGAGCTTCATAGTGCTCCACCTCCTCCTGAATCCAGTCTGTAGCTTTGCATGAGTAGTCTTCCAACATTTTTTGGTATTTTGCTTCATACATAGCTCTCTTGTTATTCCCTTGGGTTAGATAGGTGTATAGTTGCTCTTTGCTTGTTTGGGGTGGATGTGGTTCACTAGAGGCTTGAACCTGTTTCTGTGCCTCCTCATGTTCCTCTTTTGTGGCTTCCTCCATTTCTAGTTCCACCTTCCTTGGGTCCAACCTTCTTTTCTTTACAGGAATTACTTCTTCAGATAGCATTTTCCTTTTCATACCTGTTCCCCTCATGCGGGTTTGTCCTTCTGTTTCTCTTTTAGTCATTTTCCTTGGAGGACTCTTGATTCCAACCATAAGATTTCTGAAATATTGTGCCTCTGGAGCCAATTTTAGTTGATCTTCCATCCCAAGAACATGATAAATGATTCTTTTTAAGAACTAGGCTCCATTCATGAACTTCTTCTGCTCCCAGTGCTTTGCTGCTTCTTTCAGTTCTTCATGGATGTATGGTGAGACATCCATAACTCCAAAAGGTTTGGTTCTATCTTTGTTATTGAACATCAATAATGTGACTCACTTATGAGGCATTGTATATCTTGGTAATTTTGGAAAACAAAAGTATTGTAAGAACATCCTTACAGCATATTCCTCATTCTCCCTTCCTTTGAAATCAGTGAATTTTGCATATCCTGTGTAAGTCTCCTTATTCTTTTTGATAAAACTTGGGTCAAGTTTGGTTCCCATTGTGTAGAATTGCAGTGCTCCTCTGATGTGTTCTGCCTTGATAGTGACACCTACTTCCTGATTATCCTTGTTTTTGACTTTGCATCTGAAATAGGCATCATTCCCTCTTCCTATTTCTATCAAACTGTTCATTACCTGTGATACTCTCTCAAAGTCAATGAAAAAGATAGGCTCTTCCAATGTTCTGTGCAGCCCTACTGCCTTCCATCTTTTCATGTTGACTTCCACTCTTTGGAATTTGTAGAATTCCTGACACAACATTGTATACTTGTATCCTCCTACCCCCACCGTGAATATATGCTGGCCAATTATGTTTAGGGTCTCCTTAAGTTCCTTCACCACTTTCTCAGCTTCTGGAATTTCTGATTCTTCCTCTGACTCTAAGTCCACCTGTTCCTCCACAGCTTCACTATCCAGAAACCAATGGCCTCTTGATAGCACAACTGATTCTGCCTTGAAGTCATGAATTGGCAGCTCCTTAGTGTTCACCATTTTATGAGGAAACTAAAATAAAGAAAAACTCTACCCACATAAGTTGCAAGAAATCAAAGAGTAATATGTAGGAATTCATTTTCAGAAGTCATGTCATAAGAATGAGAAATCCAAAATAACCTTCATTTCTCCAGAAAAGACTCAACAAGTGATCATCACATGTGTAGCAAGATGTCTAGTGCAGTCCCTTTTCCTAACCATTCTTTTGGAAAGATAAATCATGTATCAAATGATAGAAAACAAAAAATTAACTAAAGAACTAACTAACAAGAAATAAAAACATAAAAAATACATAGATCTCTACTATTCTTCTCCCTAGATCTTGCTTTGTGACATATGATTTTTCTGTTGTAAAAAACAACAGAAAGTAAACAATTTTTAACAATTTCTCATTCTCTTTTTTTCAACAGATTTTTTTCTCTCTTCTTTTTTTCAGCAATGATTTTTTCTTTTCAAATACTTTTTTCCATTTCTTTTCTTTTTTCATTTTCATTTTTTTTCATAATAATTTTTTTCTTTCTTTTCTTCCCCTCCTAATTCTCTTTTTAGAAAAGAAAATCAGGTCTAATATGTATTTTTTCATAATTTCTATGATTTTCTAGATATAGTTCAAATCCGGATGATCTTTCTCCACTAGAACAATTCTGATTTTTTAACCCAGTACTTCGTGACTCCAATTGGTCTGGTTCCCAGCAACCAATCATTCCCTTTGGATAAGTATTTTGTAGGAGCTTTTGGTCTCCATATCCATTTTGTCCTTGATTCCTATTTTAATGAGTAGACGTGCTGTAGACTTTGATTCCATGTGCTTTTTGCTCTGATGCTTTGATTCTTTGAACCTTGCCATGATTGCCATCTTCTTCTTATCTCACCACCCATCTTTGTTCCTCCAATCCTTTGCTGATTTGGATCATATGAAGCTTGATTATTTAGCATTTGTATTGGTAATGTCTGTGTATCCTCAAGTGCAAAAGTGAATCCTTCCAAGTGTATATCATGCACATCTGATTGAATTTCCTGTTTTTCATTACTCACTAGAAATATTAAAAACCTTTTGTCATTTATGTTCAATTTAAGCTTCATTTTTTCAAAATCCAAGATCACTTTACCTTGTTGAAGCCATGGTTGACCTAAAATCACTTTTTCAGTCATCAAATTATCTGGCCATTCTTCACAGTCTATTGTCATATATTCTTCATTAAACTTTACTTCAATAGTCAGTGAAGACATGCTCTGTACTACTTGACCTTCCAAAGTTTTGATTAGGGTTCTACTTTCTTTCCTTTTTATGTTGAATTTACTTACCAGGGCTGAACTAATCAGATTTACTTGTGCTCCAGAATCTATCAAAACCCTAATGTTTTCATTTTGAAAATCCATTATCATCACAGGGACATGTTCCTTTGGTTTGAGAGGAGATTCACACAGACAGACTTCCCTAAGCTCATTGAATTTTCTTATCCTTTCCATAGCTTCCTGTTGAGCTTCTTTTCTAATGTCTTCCTCTTCTCTTTTCCTGTTTTGGGCTTGTTGCAACCTTCTCCATTCATCAACAGTTAATGGACAATCATACCTCTTAACTCTACATCCACTTATAAAGTTTGGCATGATTTCTCCGTCCATGTTAGCTAGTTGAATGGCTCCACTGTTGCTTATTTGATGTATAATGTATGGTCCATGTCCTTTTTTCTGGAACTTTTTCTGATGTTCTCTGACTGTGTAAGCCAGCACTAGATCTCCTACCTGTAGATCTTTCTCTTTTATGTGAACATCATGATAAGCTTTTTGTCTTTTCTTGTCCACATATAAACTCATAATGGCCTGGAGTCTAGATGTTCCCAACTTTTCCAATTCTATCACTCTTTCTGATAGTTCATGTCCAGTCCAATTATAGTGACTTCCTACTTTTAATGTTGGAATAAGGAATTCCATAGGTAAAACTGCATTTTGTCCATATACTAGATTGAATGGTGTGTTCCCTATTGCAGTTTTGTAAGCCACTCTATACGCCCATAGGACATGACTAAGTTGTAGATCCCAATCATTTCTGTTTGTGTTTACTTATTTTGATAGTAGAGTACAAAGTATTTTATTAGTACTTTCTGCTAGCCCATTGGCTTGTGGGTGATATGGGGCTGATTTTCTATGACTGATCAAGAAATATTCAGTGATGTTTTCTATGATCTGGTTTATAAAATGGGTCCCCCTATCACTTACTAGTTCAATTGGAAATGCAAATCTGGTGATAATGTTTTCATATAGGAATCTGGCAGTAGTATTAGCATCATTTCTCTTTGTGGCTTTGGCCTCAGCCCACTTTGTCAGGTAGTCTGTAGCCACTATGATGTATTCAGCATGGGATTGTTTTGCTGGAGGATGTATAGGTCCAATGAAATCCAATCCCCATTTACTAAAGGCTCTGGCTGAAATTAATGGAACCAATGGCATGTCATTTCTTTCTATTTGGTTGACTTACCCTTTGACAGATATCACATTTTTTTACATAAGTTCTTGCATCAAGAAATAGCGTTGGCCACCAGAAGCCAGAATATAAAATGAGTTTGGCAGTTCTGTCACTTGAGAAGTGTCCTCCTGCCACTCTAGAGTGTGCCATTTCCAACATTTCCAGATATTTATTCTCAGGAACACAAATTCTTAGGTATCCATCCATTCCTCTGTTAGACAACTGTTCCCCTATCAATTGATATTCCTCAGAGATTACTTGTAAGTTTTTTGATTCTGTACCAATTTTCACTTGTTTTCCTTTCTCCTTCCTTCTCAATTCTCCAATGATATTCTCACTCCAATCTGGATTTTTCTGGAACTAATATAGAGTTATGAATTCTGAGTCTTGTAATGCTTGGCACTTCTTGCAATTGGCAATGTATTTCGATACATCTTGAATTTTATTAGGCCAATGTACCCCCATCCTATTGAGATTACTTAGGGTGACTACCCTAGAAGCATGAGTGCAATGGTTCCAATGATGAG
This sequence comes from Ceratopteris richardii, assembly GCA_020310875.1. NCBI lineage: Eukaryota > Viridiplantae > Streptophyta > Polypodiopsida > Polypodiales > Pteridaceae > Ceratopteris > Ceratopteris richardii. The sequence continues at coordinate 7,872,741 of CM035425.1, forward strand.
CTCTCCTCAGGTATTCTTGTGCTCCTCCTCAGGAGTGCAATATTCTAATATGCCAGTGTGGTTGAGATGGTATAAATGCCCAGCTAGTAACATGAAGTTCCTGCTTTGCAAAACTAGGTGTGCATTATTCCCAATTGTTCTACAAGGTCCCATGGTTAATAATGGTACTAAAGTCATGGCCCACTCACGAACACTTTCTACCTTAAAGAGATAAGTGTCTGGCAGATTGTCATCTAAAGGTGAACTGGGTTCTTCAGACTGGATTCGAGATAAATGATCTGCCCTCAAGTGTGTTTTCCCTTGTCTGACCACTACTTCAAACTCAAATTCCATTAGTAATAAAAACCATCTGATTATTCTCCCAGTGTGACAAGGTTTATTTACCAAATATAACAAAGCTTGATGGTCTACAAAGAACTTAAACTTGTTGGCCAAAAGGTAATGTTTGTATTTTTTTACAGCAAATACCATGCCCAATCCCTCTCTTTCAGTGGTTGTGTAATTTTTCTTTGCTAGATTCAATTGTCTACTAGCATAGGCCACTGGAAAATCTAACTTGCTTCCTTCTATTGGTTGTGCTAACACACATCCCAAAGCATAATTGGAAGCATCCACATGGACCTGAAAAATTTTGTCCCATTGAGGTGTTTTCAGAATTGGGGCTGTTACCAAACAAAGTTTTAGAGTCTCAAAGGCTTGGTCACACTCCTCGGTCCACTCAAACTTTGTAATTAGGGCATATAAGGGTTTTGCTATGTCAGCAAATTTGTGTACAAATTTCCTATAGTACCCACAATGTCCCATAAAAATTTGAAGTTCTTTTACACTTGTTGGTCTTGAAAGCTCTATTATGGCCTTTATTTTATTCTCATCAGTTGAAATTCCATTTTTAGAGACTATATGACCCAGCATTCTTCCTTGTCTCACAAAGAATACACATTTCTCTGGATTTAAGCATACTCTGTAGGTTCTGCATTTCCTGAATATATTTTCTAAGTCCTTCAAGTGATCTTGTCTTTTTAATGAAAAAGTACAAAGATCATCTACATAGATTTCCATTACTTTTCTAAAGAACTCTTTGAAGACATGACACATCAATCTCTGAAAAGTTGCTGGAGCATTGGTTAACCCAAAGGGCATAACCCTAAAGGCATAGATTCCCCATTCTGTGGAGAAGGCAGTTTTATGTTGGTCTTCCAATGCTATAGGGACCTGGTTAATTCCTGAAAAGCCATCTAAAAAACTATAAACCTCCTTCCCAGCAACTCTTTCTAGAAGATGATCTATTATAGGCGGTGGATAATTATCCCTTATAGTTGTTGCATTTACCTTTTTCAAGTTAATGCATACCCTAAGTTTCCCATTCTTTTTTGGTACCACAACTATAGGAGATATCCATTCTGTATACTCTATTTCATAGATGAAATTGGCAGCTAATAGCTTGTCAATTTCTTCCTTTATCTTAGCAGAGTATTTATCATTAAATGTGTAATGTCTCTGTTTACTAGGTTTTGCTTCAGGTGTCATAGGAATCTTATGCTCACAGATTTTAGGATCAATACCTTTCAAATCTTTGTAGCTATAAGCAAATACATCCCTATATTTTCTTGCCAAGTTTCTTAGTGCCTCTTCTTCTTGAGTTGTCATGTCATCAGCCACTACAATGTGTCTTTCTTCTCCCTCCTCCTGAGTGATCATGATCTTTTTAGTTTCTTCCTCATTATCATAAGCCTCTCCTTTCTTCTTTTCCCTCTTGGGTTTCCTTCTGAGAAGTAATCTATTTTCCACTTCATAAGTCTTGAAATTTTCTGGTACATCAAATTGCTGGTCTTTGCTCATTTCCTTTGTCTTCTTCTCATTTTCCTGATTTTCTTTTGTTTCTTTGTGTTTGTTTTTCTTGTACTTACTTGAAATCTTATCCTTAATAGCATCTTCAGCTTTTACTTCCTCCAAAAATTGTGTCTTTCCTTTTTGTAATATTATTTCTTCTTCTATGTCCTCTTCTGTTCTGGATACCTTTATCATTTGTATTCCAATGTGAAAAATATCATATCCTTCTTCATTTTGAAATTCCACTCCTACATATTCATCACTGGCTAGATCCATGGTAGCCAAAATTTGATTCCACCCATAGGGCTCAAATTCCTCATCCTTGAATTGTTGAGGTACATAATTCTCATCTTGTAGCCCTCTTTCTTCCACACAATCCTCTCTTCTTAATCTCCTTTTCCTATTGGTCAGATTTCTTATCATATTGCACCTCCATACAGATGATTTAGCTTCATCCTGATCCTCCATTTCTGATTCCTCACTCAACTCTTGATTCTGATGAATTTTATACCATTCTTGAGGGGGTATGTCACAGTAGTGCCCATTCTTAGATTTACCTTGGTTATTCTTCCTTTGCTCTGTAGGTATAAGCAATTATTACCCCAATCTTGTACAATTTGCATTTGTCTCATGAATGGTCTTCCTAGGATAATTTCATATGAAGTAGATTGTGGGAATTCAACTATAGCAAAGGTATGTTCTATCTCTATCCTACATATGTCCACAATCACTTTTTCCCATATCCCTAAGGGTTTTTCAATGTGTCCATCTACAAGTTGCAATCTCATTTTTGTGGGTAATAATTCACTTTTTCCCCATTTCTCCCAAGTTTGTTTAGTCATGATGGCCACTCCTGATCCACTATCCAAAATAGCTTTGGCTTGGTTTTTACCAAATTGTATTTTTAAAGTTGAGTTTCCCTCTTCTCCCTCACAATATCCTCCTATCTTATCAATAGGAATATACCACAACTCCTCCATTTCCTGTAGTAGTGGGTGAAGATTTTTTGGTGTTGTTTCCCATTTTTTCACTTGGTTCTGTAGGTGAGGATTTTGTTTTATTAAATCTTCCCATGTGGTGTGATACAGAATTGTGCATCTTCTGTCTATTCACTTGAAGTGTTACTTGTGGGTTTTCTTCCTTGATACTCTTTCCTCTTGTTTTTGTTGACTCAGATTCCTCAACTATTTTTTGAGAATTGTCTTCTTCCCCCATTTTGAGTTGTACTTCACGAATGATCTGTTTACACTTCTGCATTCTTTCATGTTCTAAGTCTGGCATAGGATAAGCCATTGTATGATCAGCAGGGCTTGGTCCCTCTTGAATTCTTCCTTTGTATGCTTTTATCAGAGTGTCTAGACTTTTTGAATTTCCTATTTCCAACTGGGTCTGTGTCTTTGAAGAAGAAGTATTGTTTGATTGTTCCCTATTTTCTTCTTCCATATTTTTACTCATTTTTTGCTTCCTCTCCCATTTCCCTTTTTGTCTATTTTTCTTCACCTTTGAGTTTGATTCTTCATTTTGTTCCTTAGTTGTTCTTTGTTGTTTTGTTTGTGACCTTGTTACAGCATTTACATCCACTAACTCAATGTCACTCAATTCTTCCTGCTCCATGATACTGACTGCTTTTAGTGGTATGTTATTAGATGTGTTTTGTTGTTTTTAAGGATTTTTTGGGCAATCCTTTATCAAATGCTCCCTACCACAATCCTTGCAATATGCTCCTTCTATTCTTAATGTAGGAGGTTGTGGACAATCTCTAATAAAATGATCTCCCCCACACCTATAACAAGTTATCTTTGGTCCTCCTTTGAATTGAGGTTTTTGATTGGACATGTAATTATTGGTTATATCCATGAAAGTGGCAGTGTCCATCTCAATTCTTCCATTTCCCAAGTCTAAGGCTTGTAATTCTGGCTCTCTTGATTCATAACCTTCCCATTCTTCTTGAAATCCCTCATTCCATTGATAATCTTCTTTGTATGGTGACTTTGTTCTTGAATTTCCCTCCTCTACTGGTGCGTATTTGATTGGCACTACATTTGTTGGTATAGGAGGTTGTTGCCCTAGCACAGGTCTTGGTTGCTCACTATACACTGATTCTCTTTGGCTCCCATAGTCTCTCTCCTTTATGGGTTGTTTATTATAGAAGCATTCCTCCCTAGTATGGTTGGTCCATTTCCTCTCTAGTGTACAGTATTTGAGTGTCTTTCTGTCTTGCAAATGTGGAGGTTTTTGATATGGGCAATGTTGTATCATATGACTTTCTCCACAATTGTAGCATTTTTTATTTGTGTTTATCCTGGAGTTTATCAAATTGGTTTTAGTACTTACCTCTAGGGCCTTAGCAATGGCCTGAGCCAACTCTTCTGCTGGAGGAATTTTGTCTTCATATGATCGGGGTTGATCAAATGCTAACAAATCTTGGCCTCTATTATCCTCCAAATCTATTGCTTCTTTCACACAAGCTCCTAGATCAGGGCATCTCCTGTAGTATACTAGGGTTCTTAATTGAGCACTTCTCAACCCTTCTATGAATAGGGATACCTGTCTAGCCATGGAAGGGACTTCCTCTTTAGGGCATCTATCAATATATTGCTGAAATCTCCTGGCTGCCTCTCTGACATTTTCATCTTTTTGTTGCTTAAAACTATGTATCAAAGTGGCTGTGCTATGTTTTATCCCAGTCTTTGAGAATTCTCCAATAAAGGCCTCTAGGAAGGATTCAATATCTAGGTACATTTCTTTTCTTAAAGGGATGAACCATGATAATGCAGGTCCAGTTAGGGTTAGACCAAATGCCTCAAATTGAACTTTGTAATCTTCCACCTCCTCCGCTCTAATTAATTGCCTAAACTCTGCAGCATGAGCATGGGGATGTGAATACCCTTCATATTGATTTTTCATACATTTGGCTACTTGATATGGTCTAAGCATTCTACCCTGAGGTTTCCAATGCTGTCTTCTTCTGAGTGGAAATTCATTATATCCTTCTAGTTCTTTGTCAAAGGGATTTGGTGAAGCATGTGTCCTTCTCCCATGTTGTTGCTCAGTATTAGTGTAGTTTTCATGTGGTCTAGGTAAATCTGGTTGTCCCATGTTATGTTCCCAAGGTCCTTTGTCAGCACATTGTCCTAAGTCATTTGAATTTTCTGGGTCTGGGGAGAAGATGTACACACACCCTTGCCTATCCTCATACCTACCATCTTTGAACTGGGCTACAAGTGTTATGTTTAAGGGAACTTCTAAGTTTCTCAATCTAATGAGAAACTTATGCATCCCATCCTGATATACATAGGTGCCAAACCTATTTGTACACATGTACTTGAGGATGTTTCTGTAATCCCCAGTTTCAATGGGCTCATTTGTTTCATTTAAATTTTCCATGTTGTTTTCTTGCCCTAAATTTCTTTCTTGAGCTTCCCCTACTCCTGACTCTACCTCCTTTCTTCCTAGGTCTTGCTTGGTAAGTGAATTTAGTTTGTTCCCAGACCTAAGGATCATTCAGCTAATTTTCACGATTTTGAACTCAAAATCGTGTTTTTCACGATTTTGTGTTCAAATGAGTGATTTTTCACCAATTTCTGTTGAAAATCGTGTTTCCCACGATTTTCTACCTGAGAAAGTGTTTTTCACGATTTTGTGACTAAAATCGTGTTTTCCACGATTTCGAACTCAGAATCGTGTTTTTCACAATTTTGTGTTCAAACTAGTTATTTTTTACTATTTTCTGTTGAAAATTGTGTTTTTCACAATTTTCTAACTAGGGTTGTGTTTTTTCACAATTTTATGACTAAAATTGTGTTTTTTCACGATTTTGTGCTCAAAATCGTGTTTCTCACGATTCTGTGCTCAAAATTGTTGGAGTTAGACGTCTGCGGAAGCACGGGAACAGCACAAGGAAGAAGAAGAAGCTTGGAGCACAACACACAAGACTGAATGTATTACTAGAGAATGTACAAAGATAAGTAGCCCATTAGGGCAATAGGCGTATATACAAGCCGGGGGAAAAAAACCTCCTAAAGAGGGAAAAAAGTGCCCCGGCGGTCCTAGAGTGTTCACACACATCACTGCCTAAATATATCAACAAATCCCCCCTGGGAGTGATGCGGTGAACAAGGAGCTGGCACTCATGTATAAGGAAGTGCCGAGCTATGTGGAAATCACTCCACAAAAGGAAGTAAGCCCAAAGCTTTGCGGAAAGCTTCAAACTTCTCCCTAGGCAGAGCCTTCGTGAAAAGGTCTGCAATGTTTTCCTGCGTGGGCACATATGCCAAGCTGATCTCCCCAGCAGAGAACCTCTCCCTGACATAGTGATAATGCACCTCAATGTGCTTAGTGCGAGCATGGAACACAGGGTTCCTCGCAACTGCCAATGCGCTCTGACTGTCAGTGAAGATGGTGGTGGCAGAAGACTGGCCAACACCCAAATCAGCCATAAGGCGTCTGAGCCACACACACTCAGCAATCGCTGTGAAAGCTGCCCTATACTCAGCCTCACAACTGGAAGTGGCCACAGTAGGCTGCTTCTTGCTCAACCAAGATATACATGAGCTACCAAGCATGAAGCAAAAACCACTGGTGGACACACGAGTGTCATAGCAACCAGCCCAATCTGAGTCAGAAAAAGCATGCAAATCTGGCGGTAGTGATCCCCCCTTGGGATAAAACAACCCAAGTAGCCGAGTACCACTCAAGTAGCGAAAGATGCGCTTAACCGCTTTCGAATGCGTGACTCCTGGGCAATGCATAAACCTGCTCATCTGTGAGACAGCAAACTGAATATCTGGCCGAGTAATGCATAAGTAAATCAAGCATCCAACAGCCTGCTGATAGAGAACAGCATCAAATGCATCTCCAGCATCATGAAGACTCAATCGTAAACCTGTCTCCATAGGAGTGGCAATAGGCTTACAGTCTTCAAGGCCAAAACGCTGCAATAATGTGTCAATATATTTCGTTTGACACAAAGCCATTCCATCATCAACTTGTATAAACTGAATGCCCAAATAGTGATGCAAATGCCCCAAATCAGACATCTCAAATGAGGCATGCAAATCAGCCTTGAAATCAGCAATATGCTTCTCAAGAGGACCAGTGAGCAGCATGTCGTCTACATAGACAACAATGATCAAAAGCACATCATTAGCACGCTTAACATATAAGGTGCATCAGTTGGACTGTTCTCAAAACCATGTGCAATCAGATAGGCATGTATTTTCTCATACCAAGCACGTGGTGCTTGCTTTAAACCATATAACGCCTTCCTTAACCTGCACACCTGGTTTTCATGCCCTTTGTGCACTTAGCCACGGGGCTGAAAAACATACACTTCTTCATGCAAGTCACCATTCAGAAATGCTGTTTTAATGTCCAACTGATGTACATTCCAACCATGATGGGCTCCAAGTGCACAAATGCTCCGAACAGTAGTCATACGGCATGTAGGTGCAAAGGTCTCATCAAAATCAATGCCTCTTTCCTGCGCATAACCCTTTGCAACAAGCCTAGCCTTATACCTATCAACTGTACCATCAGGTTTACGCTTCAGCTTGTATACCCACTTAGTGCCAATGGCCTTCTTGCCAGGAGGCAAGTCACATAAAGACCATGTACCATTCTTCATTATAGCATCATATTCATATTGCATAGCAGCCATCCAATTTTCTGAATTTTTTGCTTCATCAAAAGAAACAGGCTCATTCTCATCACAGAGACTAGATGCAGCCATAGCATAGCAATCTGATGCAAAGGAGGTACTATGAGAGCCTGAACGAGTACGATATGACAAAGGTGCATCTAATTTGCTGTCACGCAAAGTCTGCACCAGCCATTTTGGCATAGTTTTTGCCTGTTCAATATCAGCTCTCTCATCAAAAAGTGCATCATGTAAATCTGCATCAGAAATGGAATGATCTGCATCATCATATGAAACCTGCAAAGGCTGAGAAGTTGCCTCATTAGGACCAGCGCTAGCCTGTCCACCTGTAAGAAGAGGCATCAAAGTATCATACATGTCTTTGGAGCTAACAGATGTCTCCTTAGTACATGAAAGCAATGGCTGAATAGCATCTTCCACAAAGACAACATCACGGCTAACCAGAATGCGTTTAGTCTGTGGATGATACAGACGATAGCCTTTACTTTCAGAACTGTACCCAACAAAAATACATTTTACTGCCTTATCATCCAATTTTCTGCGATGTTGTTCAGGCACTAATGCATATGCCAAACAACCAAAAACACGCAGATGAGCAACAGATGGCTTGCGGTCATGCCAAGCCTCATATGGAGTGATAGACTGCAACGCTTTCGTGGGACACCTGTTCAGTACATATGCTGCACACATGACAGCCTCAAGCCAGAAACTATGTGGTAAAGCCTGACTTTTGACCATGCACCTTGCCATCTCCATGAGTGACCTGTTCTTTCGTTCAGCAACTCCATTCTGTTGAGGTGTATACGGCACTGTACACTGGTGTTTTATCCCACGTTCAGCCAGAAATGCATTAAAATCTGAAGACATATATTCCCCCCCTCGATCAGAACGGAGGGTGCCCATTTTACATGCTGACAGATTTTCAGCCAAAACCAAAAACTGTTTGAAGCACGTGAACACTTCGGACTTTGCTTTGAGTGGATATACCCATGCATGCCTGGAAAAATCATCAATGAAAGTCACGAAGTAAAGGTAATTTCCAAAAGAGGGTGTCTGCATAGGACCACAGACATCACTATGTACAAGCTGCAATTTCTGCATAGCCCGAACTGAACCATCTTTTGGAAAGGAAGAACGCTGCATTTTGCCCAAAATACAGCCTTCACAAACATGTTTTCCAGGTGCCTCAAGTTTGGGCAAAGAGGACACCATTTCAGATTTCTACAGGCGTAACAAACTAGCAAAATTCAGATGACCAAAGCGTGCATGCCAAAGCTTTGCATCTGACATAGCCTGAGAATCATGAACTGCACATGCCGAATCATTCACAGATTTTTCATAGTCTATGAGCTTATACAGCCCACGACATAAAATGCCAAAAGCAATAATCACATCGCCATTTGAGAGATCATGGACTGTACACCTGTCATCAATGAATTTCACAACCAAGCCAATCTTGGCTAATGCAGAAACTGATAACAGGTTCTTTTTGATCCCTGGCACAAATAAAGCATCTGACAAAGTGAAAGAACTACCATCAGCAGTAGTCAGAATGATCTTACCAACTCCCTTAACAGGATAAGAGGAGTTATTGGCGCATGTGACAGTATTCCCTGTAGGGGCAGGCTCGAGTGAAGAGAAGAAACTGCGCTGCGGGGTAATATGTTTGGTTGCCCCACTGTCAAAGTACCAAACATCTGAGTCTACTGCAGACATGCACTGATCATGAGAAGATGGGTCAAAACTGCAGACAGTAGTAAACGCCCATTCTTCTTCCTGCACAAGATTTGCAGACTCTGTTTTTGGTGTAGAGGCCTCTGCAACAACCATTCCAGTCTCTTTCTTCTTTGCCTCTTTAGCAGCCAGTTTTGGACAGTTCTTTATAATATGATCATTTCCTTTACAGTACTTGCAGAACAATTTCTGCTTTTCTGATTTCTTCTCATCTTTATCCTGGTTCTTCGATTGTGCAGCATTTGCAGATTTCTGCTTACTAGTAGAAGAGCTCCATTTTCCTTTGCCCTTCTGACTAGCCAGGAAAGCTTGATCTGCAACACGCATAATGGACCTGTTCTGCCTGGACTGATCTTCCTGCAATAGAACAGAGACTAATTCCTCAAATGACAAGGCATTCAGATTGCCTTTCATCATCAATCGAAGAGTAGAGGCAAAACTCTGATATGAATCAGGAAGGCCATTCAGAACGGTCTGCACAAGTGAGCTATCTGGTATAACCTCATCAGCAGAAATCAATTGTTCCTTCAGGTCTTTGATCTTTGTAAGAAAACTGTCCATCGAATCACCTTCATTCATGTGCTCACTCTCCAACTGTTTTCGGAGGTAAGCAACACGAGCCTCATTCCTAGCCTGGTACAAAGTGGTAAGTGTATCCCAAGCATCCTTTGCTGTTCTGCAAGAGCGAATGTGAGGAATAATGGCACGTTTGACAGACAAAGCTATCAATGCATGTGCCTGGGCATCTCTGCCATCCCAACGAATCTGCTCTGCAGTAGGTGCAACAGAAACAGCAGCACGAACAGGAATCTGCGGAATATCATCTTCGACACCATCTTCATCAGCTCCAACACCTGTATTTGCAGTACCTGTCGTTACAGGTGTAACAGGACGTCTTTCAACACCCTGCACAATGTTCCACAATCCTTTTGCAACCAGTACATGTCACATCATATAAGCCCATAATGGGTAGTTGGTACCATCCAACTTATCCTCAACAGCCAACATACGGAATACATCACTGCTTTCAACCATGGCCGGTGACTAAAATACCTTGATGCAAGAAATTGACTGTATCTCAAAAAGTTGAACAGAACTGCCCAGACGAGTTCTGCTAGACCTGTAGCAGACTTCGAGACGCTTAAACTGGCGAACAGAAACTGGTATATACCTTTGGCACAAAAGGACGAAATAGCCTGCACAAGCACTGCGATAGTGCGTTCGGAGGCGGAAACGAGCTCAGATCGCGATTTCGGCACCACAAAGCGAAGCCGTTTTGATCTCGGAAACACCCTGAGTATGCTCACCAAATTTTGTACGAATCTGAGACTGCAAACGGAGGAGTGTCGACGGCGCCCTAGAAGAAGCAACGACCTACTCTGATACCAATTGTTGGAGTTAGACGTCTGCGGAAGCACGCGAACAGCACAAGGAAGAAGAAGAAGCTTGGAGCACAACACACAAGACTGAATGTATTACTAGAGAATGTACAAAGATAAGTAGCCCATTAGGGCAATAGGCGTATATACAAGCCGGGGGAAAAAAACCTCCTAAAGAGGGAAAAAAGTGCCCCGGCGGTCCTAGAGTGTTCACACACATCACTACCTAAATATATCAACAAAAATCATGTTTTTTCACGATTCTGTGTACAAAATCGTTCTTTTTTTTTTCACGATTTTGTGCTCAAAATCGTGTTTTTTCACGATTTTGTGCTCAAAATCGTGTTTTTCACGACTCTGTGCTCAAAATCGTGTTTTTCACGATTCTGTGTACAAAATCGTGTTTTTCACGATTTTGTGCTCAAAATCGTGTTTTTCACGATTCTGTGCTCAAAATCGTGTTTTTCACGATTTTGTGCTCAAAATCGTGTTTTTTCACGATTCTGTGCTCAAAATCGTGTTTTTCACGATTCTGTGCTCAAAATCGTGTTTTTTCACGATTTTGTGTACAAAATCGTGTTTTTCACGACTCTGTGCTCAAAATCGTGTTTTTTCACGATTCTGTGCTCAAAATCCTGTTTTTCACGATTCTGTGCTCAAAATCGTGTTTTTCACGACACTGTGCTCAAAATCGTGTTTTTCACGATTTTGTGCTCAAAATCGTGTTTTTTCACGATTCTGTGTACAATTTTGTGCTCAAAATCGTGTTTTTCACGATTCTGTGCTCAAAATCGTGTTTTTCACGACTCTGTGCTCAAAATCGTGTTTTTCACGATTTTGTGCTCAAAATCGTGTTTTTTCACGATTCTGTGTACAAAATCGTGTTTTTCACGATTTTGTGCTCAAAATCGTGTTTTTCACGACTCTGTGCTCAAAATCGTGTTTTTCACGACTCTGTGCTCAAAATCGTGTTTTTTCACGATTTTGTGTACAAAATCGTGTTTTTCACGATTTTGTTCCCAGACAATCGTGATTGCTCACAATTGTAAATAACACGATTTTCTGATGAAAATCGTGTTCTGGGAATCGCGATGTTGTTCTTAGTGCTCAAAATTGCGATTTTGTGTTGACTTCAGAATCGCGATTTTGACCAATTTTTTGAATTTTTTTCAAGTTTTGATTTTCAGATTTCTCTTTCTCCTAATAGAATCGCCTTATTGATTTTTTAACATGCAATGAAAGAAATTTATCAGAAAATACTTTTTTCCTATAGAAAACCCAAAAAATCAAAAGATCGCAATTCCGTGATTTCTGATTATTTTCTATTTTTTGTGTTATTATATCACTCAAATGCAAAAATATGTACTCAAGAATGATGTTAGGACTCCTTATCTTGCTTGCTTGGGTGAAAGTTTCTCCAATGATAGTTGATTGCAAGAAGTCGCGATTTTGATCACTCTCTCTCCCTCACTCTCACTCAAATGAATTTTTCTTTGAATTCCAGGTTTTTATAGTGTCCAGAAAATCGCGATTTTGTGTGATTTTCAAAATTCTTCACTCTTCCACTTGTCCAATCCTTTCTTACCCAATCTAGATGACATCTTTTGCAATTTTCTTTCTCAAAGTACCCAAATATGCTAGAAATTCCAAAAGTTTTCCCTTACAAAAAATCGCGATTTTGTACAGAAAATCGTGTTTTTTTCTGAAGATCTTATTTTGTGCAAATTTGAGTATTCTTTCTTCTTGTTTTCTTTCAATACCTTCTTTCCTTTGTAATTCACCAAACTCCTGTACTTCTACACCAAAATCACAACCTTACTCAGAAAATTGTGTTTTTTCTAAACTTCTGATTTTATGAAAATTTGAGTATTCTCTACTCTTGTTCCTCTTCAGTATCCTTTACCAACTCCAATTCCACAATCACCTGCAATTTTACCTCACAATCACAATCATTAATCAGAAAATCGCGATGTTGTGCAGAAAATCGTGTTTTTCAAATTTGCTCACTTTTGACAAAATTTTTTGCTTTTCTCTCACTTGGTCCCTATTACTCTCATCCACAAAGCTCCAATGCATTGTTTGATTGTTTTTGATGAATTTTATGAATTTTTTTTTTGGTATTTTGCCCTAAAATAAAGGTGAACACTTTACTTAGGGTTCCTTGTTTTGGTGATCTACTGATCCTATGTTTTTTGATTGGTTATGATTTCTTATGGCTCAGCTATCACAACAGTTCATAAGAAAGTTTTTCCGAAGAAAATGTGCTATGAAGTGCAAGCAATTTTTGCAAAGATAAACTCAATCACATATTTTTCTTCAAAATGCAGCTCAACTCAAGATTTATGCTCAGATTTGGTTAACAAATGAATCTTTTCTACTTGCATCTAGCTACTTTAACTGAATTTTCCTTAATGCAACCATGTTATCTTCCCAAGATCCGCATTGGTGCCTAGTACTTGGTCAAAAAGAACTCTAAAAATGCAAGAATAGACTCATGAATCTTTTATACCTGCATCTAGCTACTTTAGCTGACTTTTCCTTAGTGCAACCATGTTATCTTCCCAAGATCAACCATGGTGCCTAGTACTTGGTCAAAAAGAACTCTAAAAATGCAAGAATAGACACATGTTACCTCATCTTCAACTTTCTTGGCTTATATCTTCCACACACCTGCACTTTTACTTCCAAAATGTAATGAGCAACTATCAATTTACAAAAATTTCAGCACTTCCATTTCTAAAAGATGATCTATTGCTTTCTTTTCCCAAAAGACAAACAAAAGACATCTACCTTTTCATGTTCACATTTCTTGATTAAAGAGTGTTACGTTTCCCTTGTGTTTGTTACCATCACCTTTAGAAGATCCAGCAAGGTCCAACTTCAATGAAGCTTTTGAATTACTCCCCGGCAACGGCGCCAAAAAATGTTTGTTATTGATCTTTGGAGTTGTCCTCTCCAATCATTTAGCATAAAGAATCAACAAGACATCTTTATTTTGTCAATCCTGGAAGTATTCTTGAGACCACAGCCCCTTCAAGATGATAGAATCCAAGAATTAAGAGAATAATCGCTGGAATTCTGAGAATAGTGAAGATGAAGAGGAAATTTCTAGGGTTTGGATTATCTTGAGCAAATCTACACCATTTTCTACAATCTTGGTGTCTATTCCATGCTATTTTATCAGCAGAACACAATTATGAAGTCAAAATCAAAAAAATATCACCTAGATCATACAGACGAGACAATCGCGATTCTGTGCAAACAAACGATTTTCAGCTCCAGCACCATTTTTCATCAACTCATCACTCAACACAACAGTATTCAGCTCTCTTCATACACATTCTACAGATTTACACAATAGAAGCTCACAAATCTCCATGGATACACAAGATCTAGACTCACAAATCAAAGAAACCACATAGAAGAGGAGAAACACGATTTTCAGTAGAAACTCCTTCTCTATTCACTTGGATAGCATGTACACAAATGATTAACCAACCCCCTCATAATAGAGGAAATTAGCTTATATACATTTTCAAGTGTCCCTTTTCACACTTGGAATTTGGTCCTTTCCTCTACTATTCTAAAAATATGCTATCTAGGAGTTTCCAAAAATTCTAGAAAAAATACATAAGATTCTATCTTACATAAGGAAGACTCTTCCTTATTTTTACAACAATTGCATAAATATTTCTACAAATTTCCATCATTTTACAATTATTTTCCTTCAAAAAGGTTTCCAAAAATGCATCTTCCAACATCCTTCCCCTCCTAAGCCTTTTGGCTCCTGACGAAAGATTTTCCTGCTCCTCTACACTGATCACTTTTCTTCATTTCTTCTTTCTTTGATATACTTGTGACAGCAAATCATGACTTTTTCTTTCTGATATATTTAGATTGTTGACCATCTCGAATAACACCTTTCTCCACTGTACTGTAGCTTCGGGTTTATCTATGACATCCTTCTTCAAGTATTCTGTATAAGCAACTTCATATGCAGTAAGTCTGGATTTTGTAACAACTGATACGTTTCCAAAAATCTCCGACTCCCTCTCAAAAAACCCATAATCAAAGGCATCCTCAGAAATCTGTAAGTAGTGACTACCCAAAAATATAATTCTGCTGTAATAGGCCATTAAGCAGATTCTGTCAGGTGTTTCGCTCAAATCAAATAATAAGGCGTCTGTTGGAGAATTAAAGCCGATATAATTCAAGGTTCTAATATCTGTGTCAGTATAAGTTTCTATACAAGCCAAAATTAGTCTCATTATTCTTACAAGTAGTATGCAAGCAGGATCATTGACATCTTTGTATGTAGTTATTACCGACTCAGCAATATTCACCATATAACTCTTGGTAGGCCATGTGCCTACCTTTGGACCTGCTACTTTCAGGAAATTCATCCACTTTGGTGGAATTTGACCTTCTCTTCTTCTATCCCAAAAAGTTTTCCATTCTCTTCTTCGTGCTACTGGACAATAGGCTGGATTGATCTTTAAATGAAGAGGTGCCTCTTTCCAGATTTTCCTACATTCTTTGTTGGCATCCAACCATTTATTTCTCCACTTAGGGTTGGCTCTCTCAAATAGTTCTTTAGTGACATTGATGTCCTCTTCATACTCAAAGTATTTGTTTGGAGGTAGCCCAACTCTGGCCATCTGGTAGTTCTTTATACTCTCCAAAATCATACAAAATGGTATCCCCAATCCATCTACTGCCCAGTGATGCTGATCTGGATTGATTCCCTTATTCAATGCGAATGTGATAATTTTCTCTTCCTACTCATCATGCATCTTTCTGATGAACTCCATTCTAGAATCTCTACTTGTCAGCAATTTCTTCACAAAATCCTCTAAATATTCTTCTTCTGATCTTTTGTCTGCCGGTTCATTGTCATGTTGTATTCCCGCAATATTTTCTACCCCATATTCTTCTGCATGTGTGGTTTCCACATGTGTCTCTTCCTGGATTTGTGGCTTATTCAATTTCTTCTGCAATTCTTCTATAGTCAACATCAGACTCCCATTCTGTTGTGCCCATAATTCCCTTTCTTTTTTCCACTCATTCCGTTCCTTTTCTCTCTTTGTCTGCCACTCACCTCTTTCCTTTTCCATATCCAAGTATAGCTTATTATACCCTCTCATAGACGTAGCAGCATGTGTACTAGCCTGCTTTTCTAATTCTTTGGCTTCTTTCAATTCTCCTTGTAATCTCTGAATCTCTTTATGTAATCGTTCTTTTTCCTCCTCTGTCAACTGGGTTGTCTGACTTTCCTCCTTCAATTGTCCTTCCTCCAATAGTAGCTTATTGATTTCTTCATTAGCTTTAGTCAAAATTTGATAGGAAGTTTGCAGAGTTCTATATCTCCCCTCAATCTTTCTCAATTCTTTTTCCAATTTATCGTTCTGCTCTGTTAGTTGCATACTCTTCTCTTCCAAGTATTGAATCTTGTTTTGCTTCTGTACTTCCAGCTCTTCCAAAGCAATTATTTTATTGGAAAACTCCTCATTCTTCTCTTGCACCTTCCTTAGTTGCTCTACCATATGCTCCTTTTCCCTTTTATGCTCTTTAATAACCATACTGCCTTTTTCAAATTCTGACTCTGCTACCATCCCTGAAATGATCATATTTCGGCTTGAGGGTCTGAACTGTTCAATATTATTCATAATGAGTTGACATGCTGATCTAATACTCTTTGGTATTCTTTCCAGTCCTCCTTCCATTGCTATTTGTTTGGTTTCTAGCTATTTGTCCTCTTTGCATTCACTCTCCTCTTCCTCTTCTCCTTCATATTCTATAATTTCGGCCTTATTTTCTTCATGGCTTGGATGAGTGTCCAATGTTTCTAAATCTGCCATGTCTTCTTGAACACCTGAACTCTTTTGCTCCAAAACATCTGAGATCAGCTTTATTTCTTGTACCTTTTCTTTCTCCAACACCTGTTGAGTTTCTTCAGAAAGATATCCTTCCTTTGTTTGCATCTCCTTTTCCTGGCTTAGAGTTTCCTGGAATAAATTGTATTCAGTTTCTTAACCAAAATTTCCCTGACATTCACCTGCTTGTTCTTCCTGTCTCTCCTTTTCCTGTGCTAAAACTGCTTTAGCTATTTCTAAATTTTTGACCTGATCATTGCCTTTATCTTCTTTGTATCCTTCTTCCTGTTCATCAATGTCCATGAGGTCCATTGCTACCTCTTGTTCTTGATCCTCATTGGATGTGAATTCCTCATTATTCTTCAAATCATGCAGCACATCCTTTATGCTCTGAATGATCTCTTTTTCCACTACTTTCCCTGTAACTTTTTGATCATTGCCTTCTGCAATTATTTCCTGTGCTTCCTGTAGTGGATCTTGATATGTGCCTTTTTGTTCTATGACTGAGCTGTACACCTGTGCCTTCTTAGCTATTTCTTCTATGCTCTCATCTAGTTTAAAGTAGGTCTATGAAGGTTTTGTCCATATAGATTTCATCCCACTATGCACTATTCCACAACTAACTTCTTCCCTTATTGCACTTGCTTGTTCTATCATTACTGCCTTTCCCTTCATTATTCTTCTTTCATCTTCCAGACTAAGCTGTTTTTCTGCCTACTCCTGAAGTGGTTTCTCCTGAGACTTCTTCTTTAATTCCTCAGGTGTCTTTTGTTTCTCAGAGGTCTGTATAATGACATTGGGAGTATTTGGTATTGACAAATTTAGACTTTTTAACAAAAAGCTCTCAATATCACTATCAGAATCAGATGAGAAGTGTGAATGTCCTCCTTTTTCTGGTTCTATGGGTCTTGATACTTCTTCCACCAAGGATGGCTTCTGTGTTTCTTCCATGACTACTTCCTCTCTCTCTTTGGTAATAACAGTTTCAGCTATGGATTTACCCTTTCCCTTCTTGGTCAATTTCTTCTTTTGTACTGGCTTCTTTGGAACCTTCTTTTTTACCACCACAGTGGTTCTGGTCTCTGGAGGTCCTTGTAATTCCTTAAAATAGGCTAGCAATTCAACCTCTTTTCTGAAAAGGAAAGGCAAAGAAAGTGGATGATGAAGCAGGTACATATCAAGCTAACTATGCAGGTAGAGGAAGACATGGCAGAGGTAGAGGAAGAGGAGGTAGACAAGGCAGGGGGAGATCCCAAGACTCCAACTCATGTTCTATTTGTGGATTAACTAATCATACAACTGAAAATTGCTTTAGGAATTCCAGGAATCAAAGAGGCAGAGGATACAATAGAGGAAGTTATGGCTACTCAAGAGGAAGGTTCAACAACTACCATGGCAACTACAACAACTACAATCATTCAAACTATCAAGGAGGCTACAAAGGAAGGAGAGACTACAATAACTACACAGAAGACTCAAACAAAGAGGATTCATTATTGATCATGAACATGGCTATGCCACAAGGTAAATCTGATGAGCATGTTTTCTACATAGATTCAGGTTGTTCAAATCATGTGGCAGGAAATGTGGCACTCCTATCAGATTTAGAAGATCCAAGGAATAAGCATGAGGTACAAACAAGAGATGATACAAAACATCCTGTGGAGAAAATAGGCAATGTCAAAGCACCTGATGGAAACATCAACCTACTCAGTAAGGTACTCTATGTCCCTACCATTACAAAGAATTTGATAAGTGTTGGGCAGATAGTAGAGAAAGGGTTGCAAGTCAGGTTCACAAAAGCAGGAGCATTTGTTGAAGATCCAAGTCAAGGATTCAGAAGAATTGCAAAAGGTGAAAAGACAGGTAGATTGTTCACATTTGAATTACAGGACACTAGAAACATTGCTCTCTTTAATTATGGTAGTCAGACACTCACAGAATTGGAAGTATGGCACAAAAGGTTAGCACATATTGGTGAAAGGTCATTAAAGCAAATCTGCAATGACCAAAGTGTACTTGGACTTCCTAATTTGTCAAAACAACATATGATTTATAAGTGTAGTGCATGTCAATTTGGAAAGTCTCACAGGTTACCATTCATGAAGAAAGGTTATATGCATGGAGATCTCTTGGAGTTGGTTCATACAGATGTATGGGGACCTAGCAAGGAAGCTTCAATATCTGGATCAAGGTATTATGTTTCCTTTATTGATGATTGCAGCAGATGGACTATCCTATTCTTTATGAAACACAAAGATGAAGTTTTTTCATGTTTCAAAAGATATTTGGCTCTTGTGGAGAATCAAATAGGTAAATCACTAAAAAGGCTAAGGTCAGATGGAGGGGGAGAATACTTTCTCCCATGATTTTGATTCTTTTCTTCAAGAAAGAGGAATCAAAAGAGAGGTAACTACAAGGTACACTCCTGACCAAAATGGAGTGGCAGAAAGGAGGAATAGGACAATCGTTGAAGCTGCAAGGTCTATGTTAAATGAAAAGCATTTACCTAATTACTTATGGGCTGAGGCTGTATCTACAGCCACTTACTTGATTAACAGGTTGCCTTCAAAATCCCTTGATGGGATGACTCCATATGAGGCTTGGAATGGAAGAAGACCAAGCTTAGATCATTGTAAAATTTTTGGATGTATTGTTTTTGCTCATGTTCCTTCACAGGTCAGAGGCAAGATGGATCCAAAGGCAGAAAGGTGTGTATTTATTGGATATGCCAACAATCAAAAGGGCTACAGGTTATACAACCCTACCAACAAAGGATTCTTGGTAAGCAGAGATGTAGTTTTTTATGAGAACAATTCATGGTATGAAGATTCATGCAAGAAGGTCAATTTACCATATAATCTTGAAGAAGATTTTCCAAAGCTTGCTAGAGAACAACCGAAGATTGAAGAACAAGACACCTCAGAGGATGATGAAGAATCTCACATGGAAAAGATCAAAGCATGGAATTCTAAAGGTAAAGCAAAATTGCAGGAACTTGGACATGAGGCAGAATCATCACATCATGGCCTAAGAAGATCTATGAGGGAAAAGAAAAAGCCAGAAAGGTATGGGTTTGACACCTCATTAGTAACTAAACATTCTATCTACATAGCACATGACATAAACCAAGAGGAGCCATCATCATTTGAAGAGGCCAAAGCAAAAACAGAATGGAACCATGCAATGAAGGAAGAGATTGAAGCACTTGAGGAAAACAACACTTGGGATTTGGTGCCCAAGACTTCATCCATGAAGGTAATAGGCTCAAGATGGGTCTATAAACTCAAGAAGAATTCTGATGGTTCCATTAACAGGTATAAGGCAAGGCTTGTAGCAAAAGGCTTTGCACAAACTCAGGGAATTGATTATGAGGAGACCTTTTCTCCTGTGGCAAAGATGCCTACTATTAGGGTTTTGCTTAGTATTGCCTCTTCCAAGAATTGGAAGATACTTCAACTAGATGTAAAGAATGCATTTTTGAATGGTTGGATAACAGAAGAGGTATATATGGCACAACCACCTGGTTTTGAGAATCAAGTTTATCCTAATTATGTGTGTAAACTTAACAAAGCATTGTATGGTCTCAAGCAAGCTCCAAGAGCTTGGAATTTCACGCTTGTTTCATTCTTGCAGGACAAAGGCTTTCAACCAAGCAAGGCAGATCCTTCACTCTTTATTAAAAAGAGTAATTCCGAGGTCATCTACCTATGTGTATATGTAGATGATATTATATTGACAGGAAATGATGCAGATGGTATGAAGAAGATCAAAGATCGGATGAGAGAAGAGTTCAAGATAAGTGATTTGGGTTCACTTACCTACTTCCTAGGTTTGGAAGTTGTCTACAAAGATCATGGTTTGTTTCTCACTCAAAGAAAGTACATTAAGGACATGTTGGCAAAATTCAAGACGCAAGATTGTAAGATTGCAGGTACTCCAATGGAGGTCAATCACAAATTGAGCTCACATGAAGGTGAACTCATAGAGGACATCACATCATATCAAAGTCTAGTGGGTAGTCTCAACTATGCCACATTGACAAGAGTAGATATATGTTACAGTGTGAGTGTGCTAAGCCAATTTATGCACACACCAAGGAAACCACATATGGATGCTACCAAAAGGATTCTCAAGTATCTCAAAGGAACCATAAATGAAGGACTTTATTATCCTTATGTATCTGATTTAGGTTTGAAGCTATTTTCTGATGCAGATTGGGCTGGCTCCAAGGAAGATAGAAGGAGCACTTCAGGTTATCTTACCTTTGCAGGTTCAAAGCTTATTTCATGGTCATCCAAAAAGCAACCCACAGTTGCTCTCTCTTCTACTGAAGCTGAATACAGAGGTCTTGCCATAGCTACACAAGAAGCTATGTGGATGAAGACATTATTCAAAGATCTTGGATTGGAGTTTGGAACTCCAACTATTTTTGGTGACAATATGAGTTCTATTCATTTGGCTGCTAATCCTATTTTTCATGCAAGGACTAAACATATTGAAGTTCATTATCACTATGTACGAGAAAATGTTCTAAGCAAAGAGATTCAAATATCATATGTGTCCACTTATCAACAATGTGCAGATATTCTAACCAAAGCATTGGATGGTACAAAGCTTTGCAAATTCAAGGCTATGATTGGTTTGCAGGTAATCTTGGAAGATTGAAGACCTCAAGCATACTTGGCTTGAGGGGGAGCTGTTGGAGCAAGTCTATGACAAGCCTAAGTATTGGCTTGAGTCTCACAAAGTCTTAGAAGAAGCTTTAAAAAGAAGACTATGTAAAGTTCACTTGTGAACTACCTCTTGTAACTTTTGAAGAGTTTACTTAATGTAAAAGTAAGAGAATCTTAAGTGGTTGAGTCCACTTGATCAAGAATGGAAAGAGGAGCCACGAATTCGTGATTTGTGGTAGGTAGAGAATCAAATCAATCATTGATTGATTGGAGAGTGATTGAGGGAAGTTAGCCTCCCAAACTCAACTATAAATAGATGGCAGTTTTAGTCATGGTTAGAGAGACCTATGTGAAGACCTCCAAGAGCTGAGCTTTATGCCATATCAAGGTGTGATTACAAGGCACACATATGTATCAGTAAGTCATTGTATTGTACAAGCAATATACTTTCATTTTCATGATTATTTGAGTTCATCTTTCCATGTTCTTGTGAAGTGTACTACTCATTGCCATTACTCTCAGTTTTCTTAGTCAACTTGCAGAGATGTTTTCTCTGAGCTTGGTGCATCATTTTCAGTGATTTAACTTGGTAAAGTTAGCTCTATAAGTCTACTATATGCTCACAAATTTTCATGTCATTTGGATGTTGCAATCTTCAGTTATGTTCATTTGAAGTCAACAGGGTTTGTTCATCTTCACTTCTCTGTCAGGTACCCGACTTTTTCACTCATCTTGTCAGAGCCATTTCTCAATGGTTACTTATCCAAATTCAGTGATTTAAAGCTTGTTGGATTCAGCTTACTGTCTAGTATAACCATCCAATTTACATAATCATTGGATTTCTACATTTTGAGTTTTGTTGATTTTTCTGCTCACTGGTCTATTTCTGTAGCAGCCCGTGAAAATTAGGATGATGTCATCACTTGTTAAAACTCATTCTCAGTGTGTGCTTTGTTATTTTTGATGAGATTACTCTTGAAAGTTAGCTCTTTAAGCTACCTAGACTTCCCCAAGAGGAATTAAGCTAATTGCTGCTGTGCTCAGAGAATATGTAAAACACTGGATAGGTGTATGAACCAAGAATAGCAAGTTTTCACCTCTGAGCTAACTCCAACATATCTATTTTGATCTATCTTTTTGAGAGTGATCTTCCAAGGTACATAGGGTGTCTAATACATCCATTGTCAAGCTAAAAGGGCCCACCATATACTCCTGGAGTTCAATTGGCTGGTGTAGATCAAGGATTTTGCAACACCTCTTCATCTTCAAGCACATACCTATCCATCTCTTCACATTTTTTGACAAACACCTCCTCAGTTTCAGCTGTCATCATTTGATCATGAAGAGCTTCATAGTGCTCCACCTCCTCCTGAATCCAGTCTGTAGCTTTGCATGAGTAGTCTTCCAGCATTTTCTAGTATTGTGCTTCATACATAGATCTCTTGTTATTCCCTTGGGTTAGATAGGTGTATAGTTGCTCTTTGCTTGTTTGGGGTGGATGTGGTTCACTAGAGGCTTGAACCTGTTTCTTTGCCTCCACATGTTCCTCTTTTGTGGATTCCTCCATTTCTAGTTCCACCTTCCTTGGGTCCAACCTTCTTTTCTTTACAGGAATTACTTCTTCAGATAGCATTTTCCTTTTCATACATGTTCCCCTCATGCGGGTTTGTCCTTCTGTTTCTCTTTCAGTCATTTTCCTTGGAGGACTCTTGATTCCAGCCATAAGATTTCTGAAATACTGTGCCTCTGGAGCCAATTTTAGTTGATCTTTGATCCCAAGAACATGATAAATGATTCTTGTTAAGAACTGGGCTCCATTCATGAACTTCTTCTGCTCCCAATGCTTTGCTGCTTCTTTCAGTTGTTCATGGATGTATGGTGGGACATCCATAACTCCAAAAGGTTTGGTTCTATCTTTGTTATTGAACATCAATAATGTGACTCACATATGAGGCATTGTATATCTTGGTAATTTTGGAAAACAAAAGTACTGTAAGAACATCCTTACAGCATATTCCTCATTCTCCCTTCCTTTGAAATCAGTGAATTTTGCATATCCTGTGTAAGTCTCCTTATTCTTTTTGACAAAACTTGGGTCAAGTTTGGTTCCCATTGTGTAGAATTGCAGTGCTGCTCTGATGTGTTCTGCCTTGATAGTGACACCTACTTCCTGATTATCCTTGTTTTTGACTGTGCATCTGAAATAGGCATCATTCCCTCTTACTATTTCTATCAAACTGTTCATTACCTGTGACACTCTCTCAAAGTCAATGAAAAAGATAGGCTCTTCCAATGTTTTGTGCAGCCCTACTGCCTTCCATCTTTTCATGTTGACTGCCACTCTTTGGAATCTGTACAATTCCTTACACAACATTGTATACTTGTATCCTCCTACCCCCACCGTGAATATATGCTGGCCAATTATGTTTAGGGTCTCCTTAAGTTCCTTCACCACTTTCTCAGCTTTTGGAATTTCTGATTCTTCCTCTGACTCTAAGTCCACCTGTTCTTCCACAGCTTCACTATCCAGAAACCAATGGCCTCTTGATAGCACAACTGATTCTGCCTTGAAGTCATGAATTGGAAGCTCCTTAGTGTTCACCATTTTCTGAGGAAACTAAAATAAAGAAAAAATCTACCCACATAAGTTGCAAGAAATCAAAGAGTAATATGTAGGAATTCATTTTCAGAAGTCATGTCATAAGAATGAGAAATCCAAAATAAACTTCATTTCTCCAGAAAAGACTCAACAAGTGATCATCACAAGTGTAGCACGATGTCTAGTGTAGTCCCTTTTCCTAACCATTCTTTTGGAAAGATAAATCATGTATCAAATGATAGAAAACAAAAAATTAACAAAAAATTAACTAAAGAACTAACTAACAAGAAATAAAAACATAAAAAATACATAGATCTCTACTATTCTTCTCCCTAGATCTTGCTTTGTGACATATGAGTTTTGTAAAAAACAACAGAAAGTAAACAATTTTTCACAATTTCTCATTCTCTTTTTTTCAACAGATTTTTTTCTCTCTTCTTTTTTTCAGCAATGATTTTTTTTTTCAAATACTTTTGTCCATTTCTTTTCTTTTTTCATTTTCATTTTTTTTCATAATAATTTTTTCTTTCTTTTCTTCCCGTCCTAATTCTCTTTTTAGAAAAGAAAATCAGGTCTAATATGTATTTTTTCATAATTTTCATGATTTTCTAGATATAGTTCAAATCCGGATGATCTTTCTTCCACTGGAACAATTCTGATTTTTTAACTCAGTACTTCGTGACTCCAATTGGTCTGGTTCCCAACAACCAATCATTCCCTTTGGATAAGTATTTTGTAGGAGCTTTTGGTCTCCATATCCATTTTGTCCTTGATTCCTGTTTTAATGAGTAGACCTGCTGTAGACTTTGATTCCATGTGCTTTTTGCTCTGATGCTTTGATTCTTTGAACCTTGCCATGATTGCCATCTTCTTCTTCTCTCACCACCCATCTTTGTTCCTCCAATCCTTTGCTGATTTGGATCATATGAAGCTTGATTATTTAGCATTTGTATTGGTAATGTCTGTGTATCCTCAAGTGCAAAAGTGAATCCTTCCAAGTGTATATCATGCACATCTGATTGAATTTCCTGTTTTTCATTACTCACTAGAAATATTAAAAACCTTTTGTCATTTATGTTCAATTTAAGCTTCATTTTTTCAAAATCCAAGATCACTTTACCTTGTTGAAGCCATGGTTGACCTAAAATCACTTTTTCAGTCATCAAATTATCTGGCCATTCTTCATAGTCTATTGTCATATATTCTTCATTAAACTTTACTGCAATAGTCAGTGAAGACATGCTCTGTACTACTTGACCTTCCAAAGTTTTGATTAGGGTTCTACTTTTTTTCCTTTTTATGTTGAGTTTACTTACCAGGGCTGAACTAATCAGATTTAGTTGTGCTCCAGAATCTATCAAAACCCTAATGTTTTCATTTTGAAAATCCATTATAATCACAGGGACATGTTCCTTTGGTTTGAGAGGAGATTCACACAGACAGACTTCCCTAAGCTCATTGATTTTTCTTATCCTTTCCATAGCTTCCTGTTGAGCTTCTTTTCTAATGTCTTCCTCTTCTCTTTTCCTGTTTTGGGCTTGTTGCAACCTTCTCCATTCATCAACAATTAATGGACAATCATACCTCTTAACTCTACATCCACTTATAAAGTTTGGCATGATTTCTCCGTCCATGTTAGCTAGTTGAATGGCTCCACTGTTGCTTATTTGATGTATAATATATGGTCCATGTCCTTTTTTCTAGAACTTTTTCTGATGTTCTCTGACTGTGTAAGCCAGCAGTAGATCTCCTACCTGTAGATCTTTCTCTTTTATGTGAACATCATGATAAGCTTTTTGTCTTTTCTTGTCCACATATAAACTCATAATGGCCTGGAGTCTAGATGTTCCCAACTTTTCCAATTCTATCACTCTTTCTGATAGTTCATGTCCAGTCCAATTATAGTGACTTCCTACTTTTAATGTTGGAATAAGGAATTCCATAGGTAAAACTGCATTTTGTCCATATACTAGATTGAATGGTGTGTTCCCTATTGCAGTTTTGTAAGCCACTCTATACGCCCATAGGACATGACTAAGTTGTAGATCCCAATCATTTCTGTTTGTGTTTACTTATTTTGATAGTAGAGTACAAAGTACTTTATTAGTACTTTCTGCTAGCCCATTGGCTTGTGGGTGATATGGGGCTGATCTTCTATGACTGATCAAGAAATATTCAGTGATGTTTTCTATGATCTGGTTTATAAAATGGGTCCCCCTATCACTTACTAGTTCAATTGGAAATGCAAATCTGGTGATAATGTTTTCATATAGGAATCTGGCAGTAGTATTAGCATCATTTCTCTTTGTGGCTTTGGCCTCAGCCCACTTTGTCAGGTAGTTTGTAGCCACTATGATGTATTCAGCATGGGATTGTTTTGCTGGAGGATGTATAGGTCCAATGAAATCCAATCCCCATTTACTAAAGGCTCTGGCTGAAATTAATGGAACCAATGGCATGTCATTTCTTCTGTTTGGTTGACTTACCCTTTGACAGATATCACATTTTTTTACATAAGTTCTTGCATCAAGAAATAGCGTTGGCCACCAAAAGCCAGAATATAAAATGAGTTTGGCAGTTCAGTCACTTGAGAAGTGTCCTCCTGCCACTCCAGAGTGTGCCATTTCCAACATTTCCAAATATTTATTCTCAGGAACACAAATTCTTAGGTATCCATCCATTCCTCTCTTATACAACTGTTCCCCTATCAATTGATATTCCTCAGAGATCACTTGTAAGTTTTTTGATTCTGTACCAGTTTTCACTTGTTTTCCTTTCTCCTTCCTTCTCAGTTCTCCAATGATATTCTCACTCCAATCTGGATTTTTGTAGAACCAATATAGAGTTATGAATTCTGAGTCTTGTAATGCTTGGCACTTCTTGCAATTGGCAATGTATTTCGATAAATCTTGAATTTTATTAGGCCAATGTACCCCCATCCTATTGAGATTACTTAGGGTGACTACCCTAGAAGCATGAGTGCAAGGGTTCCAATGATGAGCTCTCCTCAGGTATTCTTGTTGCTCCTCCTTAGGAGTGCAATATTCTAATATGCCAGTGTGGTTGAGATGGTATAAATGCCCAGCTAGTAACATGAAGTTCCTGCTTTGCAAAACTAGGTGTGCATTATTCCCAATTGTTCTACAAGGTCCCATGGTTAATAATGGTACTAAAGTCATGGCCCACTCACGAACACTTTCTACCTTAAAGAGATAAGTGTCTGGCAGATTGTCATCTAAAGGTGAACTGGGTTCTTCAGACTGGATTCGAGATAAATGATCTGCCCTCAAGTGTGTTTTCCCTTGTCTGACCACTACTTCAAACTCAAATTCCATTAGTAATACAAACCATCTGATTATTCTCCCAGTGTGACAAGGTTTATTTACCAAATATAACAAAGCTTGATGGTCTACAAAGAACTTAAACTTTTTGGCCAAAAGGTAATGTCTGTATTTTTTTACAACAAATACCATGCCCAATCCCTCTCTTTCAGTGGTTGTGTAATTTTTCTCTGCTAGATTCAATTGTCTACTAGCATAGGCCACTGGAAAATCTAACTTGCTTCCTTCTATTGGTTGTGCTAACACACATCCCAAAGCATAATTGGAAGCATCCACATGGACATGAAAAATTTTGTCCCATTGAGGTGTTTTCAGAATTGGGGCTGTTACCGAACAAGTTTTTAGAGTTTCAAAGGCTTGGTCACACTCCTCAGTCCACTCAAACTTTGTAATTAGGGCATATAAGGGTTTCGCTATGTCAGCAAATTTGTGTACAGCTTTCCTATAGTACCCACAATGTCCCATAAAAGTTTGAAGTTATTTTACACTTGTTGGTCTTGAAAGCTCTATTATGGCCTTTATTTTCTTCTCATCAGTTGAAATTCCATTTTTAGAGACTATATGACCCATCATTCTTCCTTGTCTCACAAAGAATACACATTTCTCTGGATTTAAGCATACTCTGTAGGTTCTGCATTTCTTGAATATATTTTCTAAGTCCTGCAAGTGATCTTGTCTTTTTAATGAAAAAGTACAAAGATCATCTACATAGATTTCCATTACTTTTCTCAAGAACTCTTTGAAGACATGACACATCAATCTATGAAAAGTTGCTGGAGCATTGGTTAACCCAAAGGGCATAACCCTAAAGGCATAGATTCCCCATTCTGTGGAGAAGGCAGTTTTATGTTCGTCTTCCAATGCTATAGGGACCTGGTTGTATCTTGAAAAGCAATCTAAAAAACTATAAACCTCCTTCCCAACAACTCTTTCTAGAAGATGATCTATTATAGGCAGTGGATAATTATCCCTTATAGTTGCTGCATTTACCTTTTTCAAGTTAATGCATACCCTAAGTTTCCCATTCTTTTTTGGTACCACAACTATAGGAGATATCCATTCTGTATACTCTATTTCATAGATGAAATTGGTAGCTAATAGCTTGTCAATTTCTTCCTTTATCTTAGCAGAGTATTTATCATTAAATGTGTAATGTCTTTGTTTACTAGGTTTTGCTTCAGGTGTCATAGGAATCTTATGCTCACAGATTTTAGGATCAATACCTTTCAAATCTTTGTAGCTATAAGCAAATACATCCCTATATTTTCTTGCTAAGTTTCTTAGTGCCTCTTTTTCTTGAGTTGTCATGTCATCAGCCACTACAATGTGTCTTTCTTCTCCCTCCTCCTGAGTGATCATGATCTTTTTAGTTTCTTCCTCATTATCATAAGCCTCTCCTTTTTTCTTTTCCCTCTTTGGTTTCCTTCTGAGAAGTAATCTATTTTCCACTTCATAAGTCTTGAAATTTTCTGGTACATCAAATTGTTGGTCTTTTTTCATTTCCTTTGTCTTCTTCTCATTTTCCTGATTTTCTTCTATTTCTTTGTGTTTGTTTTTCTTGTACTTACCTGAAATCTTATCCTTAATAGCATCTTCAGCTTTTACTTCCTCCCAAAATTGTGTCTTTCCTTTTTGTAATATTATTTCTTCTTCTATGTCCTCTTCTGTTCTGGATACCTTTATCATTTGTATTCCAATGTGAAAAATATCATATCCTTCTTCATTTTGAAATTCCACTCCTACATATTCATCATTGGCTAGATCCATGGTAGCCAAAATTTGATTCCACCCATAGGGCTCAAATTCCTCATCCTTGAATTGTTGAGGTACATAATTCTCATCTTGTAGCCCTCTTTCTTCCACACAATCCTCTCTTCTTAATCTCCTTTTCCTATTGGTCAGATTTCTTATCATATTGCACCTCCATACAGATGATTTAGCTTCATCTTGATCCTCCATTTCTGATTCCTCACTCAACTCTTGATTCTGATGAATTTTATACCATTCTTGAGGGGGTATGTCACAGTAGTGCCCATTTCTTAGATTTACCTTGGTTATTCTTCCTTTGCTCATTAGGTATAAGCAATTATTACCCCAATCTTGTACAATTTGCATTTGTCTCATGAATGGTCTTTCTAGGATAATTTCATATGAAGTAGATTGTGGGAATTCAACTATAGCAAAGGTATGTTCTATCTCTATCCCACATATGTCCACAATCACTTTTTCCCATATCCCTAGGGGTTTTTCAATGTGTCCATCTACAAGTTGCAATCTCATTTTTGTGGGTAATAATTCACTTTTTCCCCATTTCTCCCAAGTTTGTTTAGTCATGATGGCCACTCCTGATCCACTATCCAAAATAGCTTTGGCCTGGTTTTTACCAAATTGTATTTTTAAAGTTGAGTTTCCCTCTTCTCCCTCACAATATCCTCCTATCTTATCAATGGGAATATACCACAACTCCTCCATTTCCTGTAGTAGTGGGTGAAGATTTTTTGGTGTTGTTTCCCATTTTTTTACTTGGTTCTGTAGGTGAGGATTTTGTTTTATTAAATCTTCCCATGTGGTTTGATACAGAATTGTGCATCTTCTGTCTATTCACTTGGAGTTTTACTTGTGGGTTTTCTTCCTTGATACTCTTTCCTCTTGTTTTTGTTGACTCAGATTCCTCAACTATTTTTTGAGAATTGTCTTCTTCCCCCATTTTGAGTTGTACTTCGCGAATGATCTCTTTACACTTTTGCATTCTTTCATGTTCTAAGTCTGGCATAGGATAAGCCATTGTATGATCAGCAGGGCTTGGTCCCTCTTGAATTCTTCCTTTGTATGCTTTTATCAGAGTGTCTAGACTTTTTGAATTTCCTATTTCCAACTGGGTCTGTGTCTTTGAAGAAGAAGTATTGTTTGATTGTTCCCTATTTTCTTCTTCCATATTTTTACTCATTTTTTGCTTCCTCTCACATTTCCCTTTTTGTCTATTTTTCTTCACCTTTGAGTTTGATTCTTCAGTTTGTTCCTTAGTTGTTCTTTGTTGTTTTGTTTGTGACCTTGTTACAACATTTACATCCACTAACTCAATGTCACTCAATTCTTCCTGTTCCATGATACTGACTGCTTTTAGTGGTATGTTATTAGATGTGTTTCGTTGTTTTTGGGGATTTTTTGGGCAATCCTTTATCAAATGCTCCCTACCACAATCCTTGCAATATGCTCCTTCTATTCTTAATGTAGGAGGTTGTGGACAATCTCTAATAAAATGATCTCCCCCACACCTATAACAAGTTATCTTTGGTCCTCCTTTGAATTGAGGTTTTTGATTGGACATGTAATTATTGGTTATATACATGAAAGTGGCAGTGTCCATCTCAATTCTTCCATTTCGCAAGTCTAAGGCTTGTAATTCTGGCTCTCTTGATTCATAACCTTCCCATTCTTCTTGAAATCCCTCATTCCATTGATAATCTTCTTTGTATGGTGACTTTGTTCTTGAATTTCCCTCCTCTACGGGTGCGTATTTGATTGGCACTACATTTGTTGGTATAGGAGGTTGTTGCCCTAGCACAGGTCTTGGTTGCTCACTATACACTGATTCTCTTTGGCTCCCATAGTCTCTCTCCTTTATGGGTTGTTTATTATAGAAGCATTCCTCCCTGGTATGGTTGGTCCATTTCCTCTCTAGTGTACAGTATTTGAGTGTCTTTCTGTCTTGCAAATGTGGAGGTTTTTGATATGGGCAATGTTGTATCAGATGACTTTCTCCACAATTGTAGCATTTTTTATTTGTGTTTATCCTGGAGTTTTCTAAACTTCTGATTTTATGAAAACTTGAGTATTCTCTACTCTTGTTCCCCTTCAGTATCCTTTACCAACTCCAATTCCACAATCACCTGCAATTTTACCTCACAATCACAATCATTAATCAGAAAATCGCGATGTTGTGCAGAAAATCGTGTTTTTCAAATTTGCTCACTTTTGACAAATTTTTTTGCTTTTCTCTCACTTGGTCCCTATTACTCTCATCCACAAAGCTCCAATGCAACTTCCTAAGCAGAAAAGAAATTTGTTTGATTGTTTTTGATGAATTTTATGAATTTTTTTCTTTGGTATTTTGCCCTAAAATAAAGGTGAACACTTTACTTAGGGTTCCTTGTTTTGGTGATCTACTGATCCTATGTTTTTTGATTGGTTATGATTTCTTTTGGCTCAGCTATCACAACAGTTCATAAGAAAGTTTTTCCAAAGAAAATGTGCTATGAAGTGCAAGCAATTTTTGCAAAGATAAACTCAATCACATATTTTTCTTCAAAATGCAGCTCAACTCAAGATTTATGCTCAGATTTGGTTAACAAATGAATCTTTTCTACTTGCATCTAGCTACTTTAACTGACTTTTCCTTAATGCAACCATGTTATCTTCCCAAGATCCGCATTGGTGCCTAGTACTTGGTCAAAAAGAACTCTAAAAATGCAAGAATAGACTCATGAATCTTTTATACCTGCATCTAGCTACTTTAACTGACTTTTCCTTAGTGCAACCATGTTATCTTCCCAAGATCAACCATGGTGCCTAGTACTTGGTCAAAAATAACTCTAAAAATGCAAGAATAGACACATGTTACCTCATCTTCAGCTTTCTTGGCTTATATCTTCCACACACCTGCACTTTTACTTCCAAAATATAATGAGCAACTATCAATTTACAAAAATTTCAGCACTTCCATTTCTAAAAGATGATCTATTGCTTTCTTTTCCCAAAAGACAAACAAAAGACATCTACCTTTTCATGTTCACATTTCTTGATTAAAGAGTGTTACCTTTCCCTTGTGTTTGTTACCATCACCATTAGAAGATCCAGCAAGGTCCAACTTCAATGAAGCTTTTGAATTACTCCCCGGCAACGGCGCCAAAAAATGTTTGTTATTGATCTTTGGAGTTGTCCTCTCCAATCATTTAGCATAAAGAATCAACAAGACATCTTTAGTTTGTCAATCCTAGAAGTATTCTTGAGACCACAGCCCCTTCAAGATGATAGAATCCAAGAATTAAGAGAATAATGGCTGGAATTCTGAGAATAGTGAAGATGAAGAGGAAATTTCTAGGGTTTGGATTATCTTGAGCAAATCTACACCATTTTCTACAATCTTGGTGTCTACTCCATGCTATTTTATCAGCTAAACAGAATTATGAAGTCAAAATCAAAAAAATATCACCTAGATCATACAAACGAGACAATCGCGATTTTGTGCAAACAGACGATTTTCAGCTCCAGCACCATTTTTCATCAACTCATCACTCAACACAACAATATTCAGCTCTCTTCATACACATTCTACAGATTTACACAATAGAAGCTCACAAATCTCCATGGATACACAAGATCTAGACTCACAAATCAAAGAAACCACATAGAAGAGGAGAAACACGATTTTCAGCAGAAACTCCTTCTCTATTCACTTGGATAGCATGTACACAAATGATTAACCAACCCCCTCATAATAGAGGAAATTAGCTTATATACATTTTCAAGTGTCCCTTTTCACACTTGGATTTTGGTCCTTTCCTCTATTATTCTAAAAATATGCTATCTAGGAGTTTCCAAAAATTCTAGAAAAAATACATAAGATTCTATCTTACATAAGGAAGACTCTTCCTTATTTTTACAACAATTGCATAAATATTTCTACAAATTTCCATCATTTTACAATTATTTTCCTTCAAAAAGGTTTCCAAAAATGCATCTTCCAACAATCACCTTCTCCACCTCATTTCCCTCATTCCACTTGTGAGAGAGAGCGAGAGAGCGATATTGTGTGTGTTGTTTTTGCTTGGTTCTTGAGCTTTCTTGCAGGTACTTGCAGCATCATCATCGCCAGCACTCCGCATAGGTACGAAACGTCACGAAACTATCTCTGTGTCGCAGACCTATGTCGATCGCGATCGACAGAAAAATCGCCCATTTGGCAAAACAAAGTGCACCACCATAATCTACATGATGAGCACATTCCAAATCACTAAAAATAGTTGAAAAATTCCGTGTTTCTCTGTCAATCGCGACCGACGGACCCTGTCAATCGCGACCGACAGACCTTGTCAATCGCGACCGACCGACTTGTCGATTGCGACCGACAGACCCCACGACCGACTGACTGCCACGTAGGACCCTATCAATCGCGATTGACACCGTTGATCGCGATCGACAGCCACGACCGACACCTCTATCAGTCGCGATTGACACTGTCGATCGCGACCGACTGAATTTCAATGATTGATTGACTTTTTCGCGTAGCCACGTGTCCATCGCGACGGACACAGCCCCGATCGACTGAAATCACGGCGAAAAACCTGGAAAAAGTGTCGGTCACAATTGACACCATCGATCGCGATTGACAGGACCCACGATCGACTCTGTCGATCGCGATTGACACTGTCAATCGTGAATGACGTGTTGATCGCGACCGACAGGCCCCGACGGACACCTCTGTCAATCGCAATTGACAGACCTGTCGATCGCGATTGACTAGCTTTTCGGCCAAAAAATTAGGGTTAATATTTCCAAGTCTTTGGGGGAAGCTTTGGCATAATTAGAGAGTCATTAGTGATTTGTGAGGTCCCTACACATGTGTTTTTGAGAAAAATCCTATGATCAGTTAGCCTGTTTGAACCCTGTTTTAGCACCAAGACCCTGAACTGGCATAACTTTCTCATATCAGGATTATTAGATAGGGTATTTTGAAGTGGACCATACCCCGAGGTAGGAAAACTGAGGGATCCTTGGGATTTTTTTCCATAAAGGCCAAGGATAATGTGGTCTGTGAGTCACATGCATGAAAGTGGTCTATTGTGTCATTTGAATCTAAGTCTTGAGCTAATCTTGGGACTGATACAGGTCTATTGAGAGCAATTGAGAGCATCCAAAGCAAGGGCTTTGTGCAAGCTTGAGAATCGGGTTCTCGAGCACTAAAGAACAAGGGATCAGCAAGAAAGGTCGGAATACTCTCAACTCCCTCTGTCAATTCCTAGCTTAGGCTAAGAACGACTAGTGCTAGGAGTAAGTCAGGGCAACGATAGGCATCAATCAAGTTGAAGACTACCTATGCACTCAAGTTCAAGATTAAACATAATCTCTTCGTGATGCGATAACCTTAAAGGAAAGAATCTAACGTGGAACGATCAACTTACAGTGCGAAAATTAACTCAAATATTCCTGACGACGTGATTTCTGACAAGAGCATAAACACGGTAACCACTAAAAAGAATCAAGTAACTGATACAAAAGAACTCAGCAACGAGGTTATACTTGGGCAAATTTGGGCTATTCAATTGGGCTTATGAACCTTAGATCAGGATGGCATCTAGTAAGGGATAGACAAAGCCTTAGGTCTTCAGAGGCTAGCGTTAACCACACTGCTAGGTCTTGGGCCCAGCAGTTGAGCCACCACTCATACTACCCTAGCTCTGAGACTAGTGAATCAGAGATGTCTCAAGGCATGGACCGACCTACGGGAAGTTCAGGAGTGCCATACTTGCACAGGGTAGAAGGCCCTTACAAGACGCAACTGGAATACCTTAGGACCAACCGATTAGGTGCTAGCATCTATGAGGATGGCCTAGGAAGATCCGTGGTCCAAATCAAAAACCCAGACCAATCTATTGGGCTAGAGCACCCTGCTGTCAAGTTTGAAAATGGTGCATACCTTGATAAAGAGGGAACCATATACGTGGTCACTAGTCACCCAGAGAGGACAGATGAATTCGGGAATGTGATCCCTGAGACGGACAAGGAGGGGAGCCTAGGACCCCTCGAGGGAAATTTGTTCTTACTAGAATCCTCAATCCCGAGTGGGTTCCCCAGGACAACAAGAGCATAGATCTGCTTCTGAACGGAGAGACTGACGAAGCCTTTTGGAGGTATAAATCTGATCGGCCAATTGATATAGGAACAATCATGATCTATGAGTTTAAAGATCCAGATAGCCCAGGCAGAGTGACCTATCTAGATCACGCTTCAGAAAGGACCTTTGTGGTTACAGAACATGATAGACATGCTTACACTAGGATGGGTGAGTTTATTTTCCCCCAACCAAAATCTAACGTGTCCTTTGGCCACCCGGGAGCTGGAACGTCCCATGCTCATGGAGTTCAGAGAGACATAAAGAGAGACAGACCTGAGGTAAGCTTTGCCAACTCCTTGGGAAGAGGAAGAACGAGAACGGAAACAAATAGAGTGGAACTTGAGGGACATAGAGCCCCAGGGAACCGAAGAAGTGTGGATGAATTCCCTCTACCAAGACCAAGAGAGCACACGAGGACCTTGAGACCGACCCAACTAGTTAAGTCCATGAAAAACTACTTCGATGGCACTGGAGATCCCTACGATCATGTGGCTGAGTTGAGGCAAGTCTTGAGAGCTGAACAAGTGGAGGATCTATTCACGCAGTACAATGCCTTTGGTCTAACCCTTAGGAACACAACCCTTACGTGGTTTCAACCATTGAATGAGAGACAATTCAGGAGTATAGACCAACTCCTAGAGGCATTCATTATTGAAGTCTCTAAGAGTGGCATAAGACATAATACCTCCTCACTGATTCACAGCTTCAAGCAAACCCGTCAAGAAACCGTGAGACTTGCAGGAAGAAGATTTAGGCAATACTTAGAAAGATGCCCTGTTTCGGAGCTACCCACACCAACTAAGCAAGTGGCTTTATTCTTGGATGGATTGCTAAGTACCAAATTGAGATCTTATGTGTACTTGAAGGACCCTAGGACCATAGAAGAGTGTGTACGCATGTGCATTGACATCGAGGATAACCTAGGGGAGGAGTTAGAGCTTTCCAAGATATACAAAGATTCAGACAGTGCCTCTAGCCTCTCTTCCACTCAATCCACATCAATTGAGGAACTTGCAGAGAAAGTAGCTCAGAAATTAGGTGTCACTAGCAAACAGATCCCAAGGTTTGCCCCTCTGAAAAGATGCTATACTTGTGGTCGCGACCACATGGCGAATGTATGTCCCATTATGGCTAAACCCCAAGTAAATCCTAGTAGCCAGTACTGCACCATAGAACGGAGGTACACCAATCACACCACGCAAGATTGCCCCTACAATAAGCAAACCGTTAGGCAGACGTACCCACAACCATACCCTCAACAAGGAAGATACCAGAACCAATACCCACCTCAGCAATATGCGAGGCCTCAACAAACCTACCAACCATACCAAAACCAACAAAGGCCTCAGCCTGTGCTAGCACAACAACCCCCTGCTCCAGCTAATGTGATTCCGGTAAAGTATGCTGCTGCAGAAGAAAACCTGAATAGAGCTATAGTCCCTGTAACACCAGTGCTTTCAGAAAGTGATCCTAGTGACCATAGCTTCGATTCTACACATGTTGATAGTCCCCAGGCTTACTACATGCAATCTCCTGAACATGGTGAGTCTTACTATAGTGAAGAGCCAAATGAACCTAGTTGGGAGTCAGATTACACAAACGTCATGTATGCAAATCCCAACCCTAGACCTCAACCTAGACAAGTAAGACCCCCATTCCCTAGAGGACCATGCTACAGATGTCAAGGAGATCACCTCATTCGTGATTGCCCCATGCCTGTACCTACCCAAACCCAATCAGTGACGATCCAAGGCTTTTGCCAAGAGTGTGGAAAGGAGCATCTCTTACGAGAGTGCCCTAAGAATCCTAATAATATGCCGAAAATCACTCCTATTAACGTTATTGGGTTAGTGGTAGCTTCCACAGGAAGTGTCACTTCCACTGCACCCATACAGGTAGTCACTAGAGCTCAAGCATTGCAGAAAAACCAAGGGGTAGGCCAGGAAAAGGGCCTAGAGGCTAGTGAAATTGAGAGCATAACCAAGAAAAGGACTAGAGCTTGGAGAGATAGTCGTGAAAGAATGAAAAGGCAATGGGCAAAAAAGATGAGTGAACTTGAGGAAAGCCTGAGAGAAACAAAGGCCAGGATAACTGAACTCACATCTCAAACTCCCTCTCACACTACCCCACCACCACCATTCCCATCTCCATCTGACCCGCCACCTTCCAACCCACCTCACACAATTCCACCACCCCCAAGAGTAGGATCAGTCCTAGCAGATCCCACTCCCGAGGACCTCAATATGATGCTTAAAGCATATCAGGCCAAAATCCAAGAAGGGCCAAACGTAACTGATCATGAAAAGTGCTACCCTAGAGCAGAATTAGAGCTTGAACGAACTAAAATTTGTGCCAAAATGGTGGAGCTGGCTCAGACCATGTTTGAAGCCAGTCGCCTATTTAACATCTCTAGTTCAACGAAGACACAGTTGCACTTTGATGGACTGTTAGAAAGAATAGAGAAGCTGATTGCACAATCAGAAAAGGAACCCGCCTCTCAACACAAGGACAAGGCAAGTGAAAGGGCAGGTCTTCCTACCCAGGAAGCCTATCTGCCTAACTCTACGGAACCAGACACATCATCTTCTATGAATCGGTTCACACCAGAATTCCTACGAGAGATTCAAGAAGACAAATGGGCTAAGGAAAGTGAAGTCCCTCCTCCCATTGAACTTGTGGATGATGCACATGACCAATTCCCACAAGACATCCCATCCATTTATGAGGAGCAGGAGAGCACCCACTCTCAGGAAAGATTAGACTTTGAGTCTAACTCTCTACAAGAATTACCCTTCACAGGTCCATGGGAGGCTAAGTCTACTTGTATGAGAGCACCGACGGTCATGGTACGAAATGAGGACTCAGTCTTACCTAGGAACACAGAGGT
Source organism: Ceratopteris richardii (assembly GCA_020310875.1). NCBI lineage: Eukaryota > Viridiplantae > Streptophyta > Polypodiopsida > Polypodiales > Pteridaceae > Ceratopteris > Ceratopteris richardii. The sequence goes on from CM035425.1 coordinate 7,910,613, forward strand.
AGTGAAGAACACTTAAGTACAATGCAACCTCACCTTAGAAGAGCTACTCAAAGTAAGGCCAGAGCTATGGAAACATGTAGCCAAACAAGTACCAAAAATAGCAAAACCTCGTTCCCAAGTAGGATCTCATCGCACAGTGCCAGAAATACCATTGGACAAGATAGGAGACATGAGTGAGGGCGAAGAGGGAAACACATATCTTCCTATCACCCATCAAGGATACACCACCAAGGCCATTTTAGACTCACGCGCAGGAGTTGCAATTGCTACCACTTCCCTATGGAAGCGTTGGGGCAAGCCAACACTCAGACCCACAAGGATGAAATTGCAAATGGCCGATGGTCACATAGAGAGACCCTTAGGCTTGCTAGAAGGAATAACTCTCACCACTTGTGGTGTTGAGTTTGAGCACACTTTTGCCATATGTGACTTTAGCCAGAACCATGCCTATGAGATGATTTTGGGAAGACCATTTATGCGCCAGTTGCAAGTGGTACAGGATTGGGGAACCAACTCCTTGTATTTGCAACACTTAGGTGTCACAACCAAAGTGAATCTCAAAGATTACTCTCATAGAGATGTCCCTCCTATCCAATGGAATCCCATCCATAGAGCCAAAGATGATACGGAATCGGTGCATTCCATAGGATCAGGATCCTCATGGATGCATGAAGACACCCACTTATGGATGTGCAAAGTAGTAGTAGAAGAAGAGAAGAGAGAAAAAGCCAGAGAGATAGGTGCAAAAGAAACCCATAGATCAATCCAAGACCCAGCCTATGCACCGGTAGTTTTTCCAGACGAAGAATTTGAACCTCACGGCTAGGCAGAAATTCTAGCAACAATGGATGTAGCCATCAATGAAGAACAATGGACACCCCACTGTGATGAGGATGGCTATGACATTTCAGTCTTCTCCATAGAACCCATCATGGGAGAGGCAGTTCTAGAAGAGTGCGAACCTAGCCCTGATGCATTTGAGGATGCGAGTGACTCCGATCTAGAGTCAATTATTATGGACCCACCTTTTGCATCAGATGAAGAATACTTCCATGAAGTGGAATTTCAACCCCAGAGGCACGGAGAGCTTTCAAACGATGTAAGGCTAGCCACACATGTAACCCCTAAGGAAGAAGGAAAGAAAAGGAAGAAGAAAGAAGTCACACCAAAAGAGGAAGAATCTTTGTTTGAGGTCCCGGAAAATTTTAAGAAGTATGAGATAGACGACAGGAGAGTAATGATTAGAATGCCTAAACGAGAGGCGCAATCGGGGGAGGCCTATGATAACAAAGAAACCACCAAGAAAATAGTGGTAGCCATAGAAGAAGGGGAAGAGAGATGCACGTACATAGGCCATGACTTAACAGAAGAGGAAGAACAAGAGCTAATAGCCTTGCTAAGAGAATACAGAGATGTATTCGCTTGGAGTTACAAGGATTTGAAAGGAGTGGACCCGGACATATGCTCACATACGATTCCCATGACTATAGAGGCCAGACCCTCAAAACAAAAGCCATACACATACAATGACAACTATGCTGCCAAGATCAAAGAAGAGATAGACCGCTTGGTTGAAGCTGGATTTATCTATGAAATTGAGCACACTGAATGGGTATCCCCCATTGTGGTGGTGCCCAAAAAGAATGGTAAATTACGTGTATGCATTAACTTGAAGAAGGTTAACGCAGCCACTATCAGGGATAGTTATCCGCTTGCTATCACCGAGCATTTATTAGAAAGGGTAGCCGGCAAGGAAGTGTACAGCTTCCTAGATGGGTTCTCTGGCTACAATCAAGTGGCCATTGCACCAGAAGATCAACATAAAACGGCTTTTGCCACAGAGTGGGGCATATTCGCCTTTAGAGTAATGCCATTCGGGCTTACCAATGCTCCCGCAACCTTCCAGAGATTGATGTGCCATGTGTTTAAAGAGTTCCTCAGAAAGAATTTGGAAGTCTATGTTGATGATCTATGTGCTCATTCCAACATCAGACAAACCCATATTCCTGAACTCAGACAAATCTTTGACAAATGTAGAGAATATCAGGTCTGCCTGAACCCCGAAAAGTGCATTTTTATGGTCAGCCAAGGCAAGATTCTAGGACACATAGTGTCAAAGAATGGCATATCTACTGATGAAGAGAAAGTGAGAGCCATAGCCGAGTTATCTAGGCCAAAGAATGTCAAGGAAGTACAAGATTTCATGGGGCATTGTGGTTATTATCGACGGTTTATACACATGTATGCCATCATAGCAAAGCCTCTGTACGGACTTTTGACTAACTTTGAGTGGACGGACGAGTGTGAAAATTCCTTCAATGAGCTTAAACGACGATTATGTTCAGCCCCAATCTTGACTACACCAGATTGGAATAAGCCTTTCCATGTTCATGTGGATGCATCCAATTATGCTATTGGGTGTGTACTCACGCAACCTACTGGTGAAGGTAATATGGATCTTCCAATTGCCTATGCTAGTAGACAATTGAATGCAGCTGAACGAAATTATACAACCACCAAACGAGAAGGATTAGGCATGGTATATGCAATTAAAAAGTTTAGACATTATTTGCTTGCAAATAAGTTTAAATTTTTACTAACCATCAGGCACTACTATATCTCGTGAACAAGCCATGCAATACAGGTAGATTAGTAAGATGGTTTCTCTTACTAATGGAATACGACTTCGAGGTTGTGGTAAGGAAAGGTAGGACTCACTTGAGAGCATACCATCTCTCTAGACTCACATCTGGAGAAGCTCCACAAGGAGTGTCAGATGACCTTCCTGATGCTTACCTGTTTAATTTGGAAGTGGTGCCACAGTGGGCTAAGCCATTAGTGCCAGTATTGACATATGGGCCTAACCACCCAGTAATAGCCACACAGGATAGAGAGGTAGTAAAAGCCCAAAAGTACCACATCATGGCTGGAAGTATGTACAAGCACACAGATCAAGGGATCTTGGCTTGTTGTGTAGACGAGGACGAGTACGCTAAGTGGTTGCAATTAGCACATGTAGGTGCATTAGAGCAACACTACTCAAAACAACGAACCGTACAGACCCTGAGGAGACTAGGAGTGCATTGGCCTACTATGGAGGCTGATGTCCAAAAGTTGTGCAAGGAATGCCCAATCTGTTGCACTAAACCACCTGTGGAACATGCCACTCTCTATCAAGTGTCCATAGTGCCAGATTGGAGTGAACCACTAGTATCCTTCCTGAGGACGAAAACATTCCCTCCAGACATGACCCTGGCTAGGAAAAGGAGTTTAGAACAAGAAGCCCAGGATTACTCACTCATTAGTGATAATCTATACAAGCGTGGTAAAGATGGTTACCTGAGACTATGTGTCCATGAGAGTGAATATCTCAAAATCTTGGAAACTACTCACCAAGGTGTAGCAGGAGGACACTTTGGACCAGATCGGGTGATCAAGGCAATACTATTTGCAGGCTTCTGGTGGCCAACCCTTCATATGGATGCACATACTTGTGTGAAACGGTGTGATGTGTGTCAGAGAACTCAGTATCCTATACACAAAGATGAGATGCCCCTGAAACCTATGATGGGTGGACGTGCATTCTCTAAGTGGGGAATAGACTTTGTAGGTCCTATTAATCCCCCAGCCAAGGGTTCACATGCTGAATACATCATTGTTGCCACAGACTATCTAACGAAATGGGTAGAGGTAAAAGCTACGACAAAGAACGACGCTTAGACAACTGCTAAATTCTTGTTTGAGAATGTATTCACAAGATACGGGCTACCTATAGAGCTAGTAAGTGATAGAGGCACTTTCTTGAATGAAGTGATTGAAAATCTACTCCAAGAATTCTTGGTAGTTCATAAGAAGTCTACCCCCTACCACCCACAAGCTAATGGGCAAGCCGAAAGCACAAACAAGATTCTGTGCAATGTACTGACGAAATTAGTGAACAATAAACGCTCTGATTGGGACAAACAGCTACACCATGCTGTTTGGGCATACCGAGTCGCCTACAAAACGGTACTCCAAGCCACCCCCTTTCAGATGGTATTTGGCCAAAACGCAGTGCTATCCTTGGACTTCTTAATACCTACATTGAAAGTAGCACAAGAGCATGAACGGGTCATGAACTCTCCTCTAGACTTTTTGACCTTGAACGATTAGGAGAAACAAGATTGAGGGCGGCTGCAGGGATATATGCAGCTAAGAAATGACAGAAGGCATACTTTGATGCCCACGTGAAGGATAAAGGCTTGAAGGCTGGAGACTTAGTTTTAGTCTACACATTGAAGCAACATGCGAGAAAACTGGAGAAGAGAGGCTACGGACCCATGATCATTAATAGGATCTCAACCAGTGGAGCAGTTCAACTCACTACTCTGGAAGGTGATGTTCTTCCTAGCTATATAAGCGGGTGCAGAGTCAAGTTATATCAGGAACCTCTGACGGAAGAGATGCTAAGTCGACTCAACATTGCTAAGAGACGCAAAGAAGAAGAAAAACGAATTCGCAAAGAAGCTCAAGCAGAAGCATTGGAACGCATCCGGAGAATGAAGTTGAGAAGACAGGGTAGAGAGCAACCTAGGACAGATGCATATGCAGATCAAGGGTATCATGTGGCTATGTGTGAAGTTTCGGGTGTCAGCTCTCATAGGATAATTGATAGACGTCCTTTTATAAACTTAGAGATAGGACAAGGAAAGAGTGCAAGGACTGTAAGAGCCTTGATTGACTCAGGTGCAGCCACTAGTGCTGTTAAATTGTCTCACTGTCAAGAGTTGAAATTAACTGTTAATCCTATAGAAGCATATCTCATAGGATTGGGAGGTGTGGAAACCCCATGCATGGGCGAGGGGGAACTTCCCATCTACATTCAAGACGAAGTAATGACAGTCAAAGTACTAGTGTGTCAAGATGAGGACCTCACTGAGCCTCTTGTCTTGGGCCAGGACAGGATCTATGATCATGCAGTCAACCTAAACCTAAGAAGTGGACTTCTTCAGGTATGGGTAAATCATAGCCAAATTACAGTTGAATTGGAAAATGAGGCACTCAAGGGACTAGGTAAAGCACGAACTCCTGGTCCTTCCAGGGGCACACATGAAGTTGACAATGCTATTCTTGTCCAAAAATGTATGATGCAGAAAGAGGCTTGCCTCAACAACGGAGTCAAGGAGAAGACGACACTCCCTTCTTTTCCAAAGGCCAGAAGGAGGCAGCAACCAAAGGCAGTTCAAGTACAGAAGGAGCAAAGTACTACCTATACTGGAGGCCAAAAAAAGGAGCAAAGCAGATTGTTCCAACCATTGAAACAAGTATGGATGCGGAAAGGCAAACACCCTGTTGCGACGAGGCCAACCCCACGGCCAAAACCTCTTATTAGTAGTCAACAACACGACGCTAATAAGAAGTCTTTCATAAATTCTTCTGCAAAAGTAAAGTCTATTTGGATACCCAAGAAGTCGATGAAGGCCAGCCCACAATCACGACAAATCCGGGTGCCTAAGGCTTGCTTGCAGGCTCAAATAGCTACACCAAGGCCACACCCGCCACAACATGTTTCACTCACTCGAACATCCGATGCCCGGTCTTACACATCACACACGGACACATATTCTTCCATGAGATCAAGTAGAACCACTTGTAAATGGGCCCCTAAAAAGCCTCATTCTCAAGTAGATACTCCTATCAAACCTTCCAGAGTCTCCACAAAATCAAGATCTAAGCCCATCCATTGCATTTGGCAACCTAAAACTTGTAATAAACCCCCGGACCCCAGTTGTAAATCCATGCCCACCTACTAACTACGTCACTCTCACACTACATCATTCCACCTAGCTCCTAGGTCTAACCAATCCCTAACTACACACACAAGCACCGAGCACTTAATAGCCTACTAATCTTTCCCAAACCTCATGTTAATGTTGTAATGGGGACAATAACGGTTCTATATTGTCCTTTACAATGTTAACACATGTTTCTATATTCTCACAGAATCAAGAGGCAGGAAGTAACATGGCAGATACGGCAGGAAATAGCTCCCAGGCAGGCACCAGCCCCCAAGTCGTGGACATTGAAAGCCTTCCCATTGAGGAGGAATTGAAGGAACGCCCAGTGGCATTGAGGGCATTACACGCCATACAGGTTGAGAGACTGCAGAATAATGAAGGATTGAAACCTATATGGAAGAAGGCAGGACTCTACGAGTACTTCAAATTCTAATTGCCAAAGCTCGATTTTCTAAGGTGCTCTTATTTGATTAGCACCCTCACTCCGAGCAAAGACAAAAAGGGATACAGCTCCTTTGTCCTCCCATCTCTCACCAGGGGCAATGAGCTCAAGCGTTTCAGATTAACTATCAACTTGGTAAGGGAAGCTCTAGACATGAAAGGTATGCACATTCCTACGGAGAAAGAGACTATGGTCCCCGACAATATGAAGAACAGGAATCTGACGAAATTAAAGGACATGGTGGCAAGGACGCCTACAATCGCCATTCATTTGCGAATGGTCATGCAACACTTTGCATTTCCCGCTCAAGAGAGGTTCACAATGCCACCTAAGAAGATATGGTTTAGTCTATATTTGGCTGATGCCTTTGATCTGACAATCAATATGCCCCATTGGATTATCGACCAAATCCACTTGGCTCATCAAAGGTGGTATAAGAAACAAAAATCTATACTGTATGGATGCTGTGCTCTTACCAGGATCGTGTATAGATGTCTCGCATATGATGTACCTGTGCAAAGGGCACTCATTTGGACCAGGGTACAGGAGCTTCAGCATAGATTATCCTCCGCAGGGCCACTGTTGCTCTAGCACAATGGTGAGAACCACGTTAAGAAGCTCCACCTCCTTAATGTCAATCCGCGGAAGAGATAGGAGTGATATGAAGATCGTGAATGTGAGATGAAGTGAGAGTGAAGGTGAGAAGCATAGAAATGCACACACACATACACACACACTACGAAGAGACAAGCAAGACACAATGGAAGGTGAGAGATCAACTCTATTACTCAAGAACACTCTTACAAGCTCAAAATAACTCTAAGCTCACACTAGCCAACCTCAAAAATGAGCTCTCTAGCTCTTTTTATAGTTTCTAGACTAGTTTTGACCGGTTTCACATCTAGTGACCGGCGTAGTTAAAAATTAGGTCCTAGATGCTATTGGGAAGGGTAAACGATGTCTAAAAATAACGAAAATTGATACGCTTGTTCTACCTAAGCTCCTCAAGCTCGAGGACTCCTCGGCTTGCACAAAATGGAGCGAGAAATTAAGAAAAGGGTTTTTCTATGTTACATATGTTACATTAGTGATAAAAATCACTATTGGAGGTTTTTGAAAAGTATTTTTAAAACATGATTCTTTGAAAAAAGATTCGACTGGCTCACTGCTCCATCGTTACATGCTCCGCGTCGTCTGTGCCTCTGGCTGCTTCCAACACCCCCCTCCCTCTCGCTTTTGTCGTCCTTGAGAGAACCTTGTTGTGAGGTCTGCCGGATATAGTTCTAGAGGAGGTCTTGAGCGAGGGTGTGCTCGAAGATACGAATGCCTCGGGCCAGATCGGCCTCGAGTTTCTCCCAGTCTACTGGTTGCGGTTCTTCTGGTGGCGGGAGTTGATAGTGTGTGGAATATACCATTCGTTCACAGGCAAATAATTGTAATAAATGTGTAGGCCTACTTATGAATACCTCTAAATGGTATTCCCAGAAGCCGGTTGTGAACATCTCTTCAAAAGTCTGCTTGTAGCACGCCGGTAGGTACTTTATTCTGCAATGCCAGGCATAACACACCCGTAGCGATGGCGTTGTACTCATATCATATACCAGGTCGAAATTGCCATGCTCAAAGCCCGGGGTGTTTACATGAGGTGCCTTGACGCGTCGGAAGACTTTAAAAATCATTTGCATCATGTCAAAGATTTTGACAGTCATATGCGCTGCTATATCGTCCATATGCTTTAGTCGAGGGAGCCAGTGGTGAATTGTAGCCATCATGTAGCCTACAGTTGGTAACTCGATGGGTGGCTTAAAGTAGGGGTAATTCAACCAGTCCTGGCACTGCTTATTGTTTTGTACCTTAATAGCAAAGGCTGTCCAGGAGCGGCGTCGTGGTACTGGTCCCCAACATGGGTTGTGCTTTAAGTGCAAAGGTGCCTTTACCCATGTACTCATCATTTCTGGATACTTCTGTAGTAGATCTTTGCGCCACTCTGGTTGATAGATCTCTCCTTGCTGTGCATCAAGTGGCAAATCTTCCTCTTCGAATTGAGTCGCATGTGATGGTTTCTTACCGGTTTCTTTCTCAATGGCTAGCTGGTATTGGGTCATTAACGGCGCCAAATTTGGTGTTGCTCTAGCACAATGGTGAGAACCACGTTAAGAAGCTTTACCTCCTTAATTGTCAATCTGCGGAAAAGATAGGAGTGATCTGAAGATCGTGAATGTGAGATGAAGTGAGAGTGAAGGTGAGAAGCACAAAGATGCACACACACATACACACACACTACGAAGAGACAAGCAAGACACAATGGAAGGTGAGAAATTAACTCTATTACTCAAGAACACTATTACAAGCTCAAAAGAACTCTAACCTCAAACAAGCTAACCCCAAAAATGAGCTCTCTAGCTCTTTTTATAGTTTCTAGACTAGTTTTGACCGGTTTCACATCTAGTGACCGGCCTAGTTAAAAATTAGGTTCTAGATGCTATTTGGAAGGGTAAACGATGTCTAAAAATAACAAAAATTGATACGCTTGTTCTACCTAAGCTCCTCAAGCTCGAGGACTCCTCGGCTTGCACAAAATGGAGCTAGAAATTAAGAAAAGGGTTTTTCTATGTTACATATGTTACAATAGTGATAAAAATCACTGTTGGAGGTTTTTGGAAAGTATTTGAAAACATAATTCTTTGAAAAAAGATTTGACTGGCTCCTTGCTCCGTTGTTACATGCTTCCGCATCTTCTATGCCTCTGGCTGCTTCCAACACCCCCCTCCCTCTCGCTTCTGTCGTCCCTGACAGAACCTTGTTGTGAGGTCTGCCGGATAAAGTTCTGTAGGAGGTCTTGAGAGAGGGTGTGCTCGGAGATACGAATGCCTCGGGCCAGGTCGGCCTCGAGTTTCTCCCAGTCTATTGGTTGTGGTTCTTCCGGTGGCGGGAGGTGATAGTGTGTGGAATAGACCATTCGTTCACAGGCAAATAAGTGTAATAAATGTGTAGGCTTGCTTACGAATACCTCTGAATGGTATTCTCAGAAGCCGGTTGTGAACATCTCTTCGAACGTCTGCTTGTAGCACGCCGGTAGGTACTTTATTCTGCAATGCCAGGCATAACACACCCGTAGCGATGGCGTTGTACTCATATCATATACCAGATCGAAATTGCCATGCTCAAAGCCCGGGGTGTTGACATGAGGTGCCTTGACGCGTCGGAAGACTTTAAAAATCATTTGTATCATGTCAAAGATTTTGACAGTCATGTGCGCCGCTATATCATCCATATGCTTTAATCTAGGGAGCCAGTGGCGAATTGTAGCCATCATGTAGCCTACAGTTGGTAACTCAATGGGTGGCTTAAAATAGGGGTAATTCAACCAATCTTGGCACTGCTTATTGTTTTTTACCTTAATAGCAAAGGTTGTACAGGAGCGGCGTCGTGGTACTGGTCCCCAACATGGGTTGTACTTTAAGTGCAAAGGTGCCTTTACCCATGTACTCATCATTTCTGGATACTTCTGTAGTAAATCTTTGCGCCACTCTGGTTGATAGATCTCTCCTTGCTGTGCATCAAGTGGCAAATCTTCCTCTTCGAATTGAGTCGCATGCGATGGTTTCTTACCGGTTTCTTTCTCAATGGCTAGCTGGTATTCAGCCATTAACATAAAATACGGTTTATACTGTAGCTCATGCTCAGATATGTATCGTCGCGGGGCCAAATGAGCAAAGAATGGAGACTGTAAAATTCTTTCTTCTATCATCGCCATGGCATGTAATTGTGCCTCTACTCTAGCTGAGTGTGTGGTCCCAAGTTCCTCAATTGTCTTCATCCACGCGGGGGTCGGGAGTTCATAAGTCATCTGGTCTTCGGTCGTGACGCGTCCGCCTGGGATGGGTTGTGGCTCGTACGCCTCTTCAAACGTTTCCTCCACCGGGATGGTGACAATTTCTTCCTCAGCTGGAAGCTCAGGTGGGGAATCCGGCCTGGGTGGTGCTTCATATACTGCAATCCTTGATTCAAGGTTTGATACCTGGGCCCGTAATGCGTTGAGTTCCTCTAAGATGTCAGGAGAGGGGTCCACAGGTGTTGGTATGTCTGGTTGTGCTGGTGCTTGTAACTGGAGTAATTTATGATCTTCTTTGAGTTTCTGTAACTCCTCATTCATGCGATCGTATTCATCTAGCAGCCTTACATGATCTTCTAGCAGCATCCTCATCGAGTCTGAGGGAATGGCTTTGAACCCACTAGGACTCAAAGGTTGGTCTGGGTGGTCAAGAGCTGCTTCTAAGTTTTCTCGGTTCTGATCCTGTAGGCGCTGGTTTTCCTCCTTTGCTGCTGCTAGATGTCTTCTGAGTAAGCCCATGTTTCGTGTTAGCGTTGCATTGCGGACTGTCTGGGCTCTTAATAAGTTATCTAGGTCAGCAGTGGCTTCCTTGGTCTTTTCTTCACTTTCTAGTTCCAATTTGTGATATGCCTCGCGTAATTCCTGGTATCGGGTGTTCAGAGAGGCATTCTCAATAGACAATAAATTAAGCTGCGACTGTAAGTCAGTGGTTGTCCTCTGCAGCTGCTGATAATTATCGCCAAGAGATGTGAACTCATCTCTGACTTGCGTCATACACATGAACATCTGTCGAAATGCATTATCTACAGTGGGTGATAGTATTAATGGGGTGCTTAATGAAGATGCAGTGGGTATAGATGCAAAGGGAACGGGGAATGGGGGTGGGAAGGTGGATGCTGTGGTGATTGTGGAAAATTGTGAGGTGCCTAAATATGTTTGTGCCGTGAGGGAAGTGAGTGATGGTGCAGTGGATGGTGAGATGTCCATGTCATTGGACGTGTCCAGTGCGGTGACTGTGAATATGGGTGTGACTGTGGGTGCTTGTGCTGGTGTAAATACGGGATTTACAAAGGTTGAGGAGTAATTTACAGGGGGGCTGGCTGGAGCAGCTTGGTGGAAAGGGGAAATAGGGGTTACAGTGGGTCGGGGAGGTGAGACGGGGGAGAAGGTTAATGGCGGTGGGAATGAAAAAAGGGGTCTTGGAGTTGTGGGGAAAGATGGAAAAGATGGATGGAGGAATGGGTTGGATAAAAAGGTGGGTGTGTGAGGGGGTAGACTAGGTCTAATGGGTGCAGGAATTGTGGGGTTAGTGGTTGTAACGACGATTTCTGCTACGCCACCGGCGAATGAAGATGTTAGTCGGGGGGAAGGAGGGTGAAGGGGGAAGGCTGGATGGATGGGCGGTGATGGGGGAGCGGTTGGGGTGGTCGGTACTTCAGTGACTACTGAGGTATGTACAGGTGTAGCGCGGGGTGGGGAATCTACAAGGATGGTTTCTGCTGCCAACGAACTTTCGGGGACGAGGCGTGCCTCCCTGGCTTGTTCTGAAGACTGTGCTCCTGTTGGTACACGAATGTATTCGCCGAGCTTTGAAAGTAGTCGTACGCGGCGGGGGTCAAACTATGGTAGTGGCTTTCTTTGCAGGTACCTGAGGGCTTCGTTGGAGCCTACTGATTTGACTAACTCGCGGAATCCTTTGATGTATGCGTCTTCGAATCCGCCTGTGACAAGTTCCTGTTCTATTATTGCTTGACTCTCTTCCTCAGTCAGCTTTTTGCATGCCCAAACTTTTTCCATAGTTCTATACAGCTTCTTAATAGCCAGTGTGTAAGCTGCTGCTTCGTAAGTTTCATCTTCATGGGTACTTGTATCACCATGTGTGTCTGTTTGTTGGCCTTGGCCATCTGTCTGTTCATGCTCTTGGGATTCCTGAGTTCCCTGGCTAGCTTCGTCGTCTCCTTCATCGTCATCGGTTGCTGTTCTTTCGTCATCAGAGCTAGACACAATCTGTCCTTGTGGCTGATCCCTGTGTGTGGTAGGGTAGCTAGGCCTTTCAAATTCTTGAGAAAACAATTGTCCTTCTGAAAACTGGAACTCATTGGAGAATGCATCGGGCATCTCAAAATCAAAAGTTGGATCCAGTGGTGTTGTTTGTTCTGGTTCTAAATGGGGTATTGGAAAAGAGAAAGCGTCCGCACCAATGGTGGTGGGAAGTTCTGCTGTCGTGGTTGTAGGTTCTGGGGTTGTGGCTGCTTGAGGTTCAATAGTATTGGTGGTGCCCTCCGGCGTAACTGGTCTTGATAACCGTATACGAATTGGTGGTATCGTGGGAGTGGATGCGGTCGGTGACTGCTCTGGAGATGGTTGTGGTGAGGGTGATTCTGGCACCTGAAGGCAGGGTATGGTTCCTCTCATGCGTTTTCCGGCTCTGCCTTTGCTAGACTTTCTAGCCTTCTTAGTGGTCCCTTTGAATGCCTTCAGTTCCTCACTGGTCATGGCGCGCTCTATGGGTAAGTCATATGCCAAGCACATATATATAATCCTTGTAAGTGCACAACACCCATTGATGACCTTCTTTCGCTCCCACCTATGTTGTGCTAAATAGAGCTGATCAATTATCCATCTTGCAAGGTCTACTGTTTGAGGGCCAGTGCATGCTAAGTATAATCCAAACCAGATTCTTTTGTGGGGCATGGTAAAACGATCCTGAGCTGGGAAAGCAAAATGCTGCATGCATATCCGTAAAGGCTTGGAGAGCTCAGGGGTTATAGCTGAAATATCCTCCCACTTAGTTACGTCACCACGTTTCATCTGCTCTGGGACTAGCCGTTCTCGCTCCGTCGGAGTATGCGTTCCATGTATTTTAAGAGCTGCGCGAATTAAATCTTTAGACAAATAAAACCTTCTCAATGGAGGGTCATTTACCAAGGATGGTAACATAAATGTGCCAGGTAGATCCTTGTTCGCTGAAGCTATCAAGGTGGTTACTAAGTAAAAGCATCTATAAAAATCAGGTTTAGGTAGAGGGTCACTAAAGTATTCTGTAAATCCCGCTCGTGCCCAAACGTGCGTTAAATCTTGTGTATTCTGCAATCCTTCAAATTCTCATGAAAAGAACTGGTACTTGGCCCATGTGCGCAAATCAAATGCCAAATTGGCCTCAAATATGAAATCAACGTCTGCTAATGGTCCTGCTAGGCCTTGAAACCAGTGAGAGTTACGATGAATCTTCTCAGTGTATCCTCTAGGAGGATCGTCTATTGGCATGGGTCCTGGAGAACCTTGAAACTCTGGTGGTTGCATCGTAGGATAAGATTTCGCGAGTAATTCTCCAATAGTGGCCATTGGTGTGCTTGGGCCAGCTTCTGATGGTCCTTCTTCGGTTTGCATGATGACTTACGAGCTAATGGAAAAGATCTGCTACAAAAGATTAGCACATTAGCATGGAAATTAATTATGATACCATTAAAGTGAGACCGCAATCCCTTTCCATAACCGATGTGTAACCCGTGTAGCCAAGTGTCGTGAAGTGATTGATGCAATGATTTTTTTGCAGAGCTAATGCAGGTCTCTAGACGCCTACATGCTTCAGATTATGCATACATTTCTTAATGAGCTTTTATTATGAGTGATGTGGGGTTTGGTGTATGAATTCATACAAGGTTTGGTTGAGGGTGAATTATTACAAGGGTGGAGTTTAAACGGGGGGGGGGGGGAGAATTGTTAGATAAGGGGGTACAAGAAGACATTTGGATACGTTTCGGTATCCATTTCGTAAGATTCTTTGAGTGGGTGGTGTGTTTCTGCTGAGGGACAAAAAGTGGTATCGGGTTTGTTGGTATTGAAGGATGAAAAGATTTCTGAGGGGTATATATTACATGGCTTGAGGGTTGGGCTACAATACATTGTTTGGGTACCCAAATCTGCGTGGGTGTGGGTCGATTGATAAGATACTTCTTGGCGATCCAAATCTGTCGAGTATTTGTACTTGGGGAAGAAGATCGAGGGGACTTTGGATGCTGACTCTGCTTTTTTTGAAACTTTGTCCTATTCTTGTCTGTAGTGTTGCCAATAGGCTGTGGTTGTTGTCCTTTTGGCACCCATATTTGTCTCGTGCCACTTGTTCTGTGATGTTGATACTGCTGCTTTCCTTGCCTTATCTGGTGGTGTCGTCGGTCTGGGTTCCTCTGTTGTGGTTGACTCCTTCATGGTTGGGTTTGAGAGGTCCATTGGATGCTCTGCTTTGGAAAAGAAGGGAGATCCAACACTTGCGTGACCTGCCCATTAGGAAGTGATTCGTTCTTTATCTTTAATCTAGGCCAGTTCGCAGCAAGTTTGGAAGGATGAGCACCGCAGGGTGTTGTGCTCATTTGGCCTCTGATGCAACCCACCTGACCGCTGATTGTGTCCATCTGCCCTTGCGGTTGGGTAGCTGCCCCTTCTAGTTTGCAGGAAGCCCCAGGGAAGATCTCCTGTCATCCTTCTGATTGACAACTGTCCATAGCCAAGCCCGAGTGGGTTGGTGTAGACGTAACGTGACTGATCTGACCCAAGATCTTCCGGTCTTCCGTCGCATGTATTTCATAGGGTCTAGGGTTACAAACCTCAGTTGGAATGTCGTTAGGGAAGTCAAGCGGTATCACTCGCTTTTGCTCTAAGGTTCCAATCTGTAAGGAGCCTTGTCTAAGATTTAGGTCCACTGAGTGATCGTATAGCCAATCTTGGTGCCAAGGATTAGGGGTTCTATCAGGTCGTCATCATGGCACACTAGTAGCTTCGCTGTCATGGTCACTTCCTTAATGAGGATAGGAAGGTCCACCTCACCCATGCAAGGGGTTTCCATGCCTCCTAGGCCTATGAGGTATGCCTCAATTGGCCGCATTTCTATTCCCGAATCCTTATAGTGGGACCATCTAATCGTACTAGTCGCAACACCTGAGTCAATTAAAGCCCTGAGCTCTTGGCAAGGGTTGCCGTGCTCTAGCCTGACTGTAATGAATGGTCTCCTGTCCACTATGCTAGGATGAATGGTTGAATTTACTTGACACATGGCCATGGGGTATCTGGGTGTAGTTTCCAGATGGTTATAATGTTCTCTCCCTAGTCCTTGTCTTCTTAGCTTCATGCGCTTAATGCGTTCTATTGCTTCTGCCTGAGCTTCCGCTCGTATTCTATTTTCTTCCTCCTTACGCTTCTTTGCCAACGTGAGTCGTCTAAGCATATCCTCAGTAAGAGGTTCCTGGTATAGCTTGACTCTACAGCCACTAATATAATTAGGCATTACATCTCCTTCTAACGTGGCTAACTGTACTGCTCCACTTGTCGAGAGTATGTTAATGACCATAGGTCCATAACCTCGCTTTTCTAACTTACGTGTGTGTTGCTTTAGCGTATATACTAGAACTAAATCTCCTTCTTTTAGGCCTTTATCTTTCACATGTGCATCAGAATATGCTTTCTGTCGTTTCTTTGCCGCATATATTCCTGTTGCTGCCTTTAGCCTGGTTTCTCCTAATCATTCCAAGTCCATTATTCTTGCTGATAATTCATGGCCAGTCCACTAATGTTCTTGTGCAACCTTAAGGGTCGGTATCAAGAAGTCCAAAGGAAGCACTGCATTCTGACCAAAAACCATCTGAAAGGGAGTTGCATTGAGTACGGTCTTGTAGGCCACTCGATATGCCCAAACAGCGTGGTGTAACTGTTTGTCCCAATCTGAACGTTTGTTGTTCTCGAGTTTCGTCAGTACGTTACAAAGAATCTTATTAGTGCTTTCAGCCTGACCATTGGCCTGAGGATGATATGGTGCAGATTTTTTGTGAATCACCATAAAATCCTGTAACAATATTCAATGACTTGGTTTAGAAAGTGAGTTCCACGATCGCTCACTAACTCTATAGGCAATCCATATCTTGTAAAGACATTTTCAAATAAGAATTTTGCAGTTGTGTGTGCATCATTCTTTTTTGTGTCTTTTGCCTCTACCCATTTCGTAAGATAATTTGTGGCAACAATAATGTATTCCGCATGTGTACCTTTTGTAGGGGGGTTAATGGGTCCTACAAAGTCTATACCCCACTTTGAAAATGCACGTCCTCCCATCATGGGTTTCAATGGCATTTCATCTCTGCAAGTAGGAAATTGAGTTCTTTGGCACACATCACATCTCTTAACATAGGTATGTGCATCCATGTGAAGAGTGGGCCACCATAATCCTGCAAAGAGGATGGCTTTGATTATCCTATCAGGTCCAAAATGACCTCTTGCCACACTTTGGTGTGCAGTCTCTAGTATGCTCAGATAATCGCTTTCATGAACACATTGTCTTAGATATCCATCTCGTCCTCTTTTGTATAGATTATCGCCAATAAGTGAATAGTCTTGAGCTTCCTACTCCAGACTGCGTTGTCGAGCTAAGGTCATTTCTTGAGTGAATGTCTTCGTCCTCAAGTATGTCACTAACGATTCACTCCAGTCTGGTGTGAGAGACACGTGATACAATGTAGCATGCTCTATTGGTGGTCTTTCACAACAAACATGGCATTCTCACGACTTGTAGACATCTGCTTCCATCGAAGGCCAATATACTCCTAGTCTATGCAGAGTCTGTAATGTACGATGTTTTGAATAATGTTGCTTTAGTGCACCTACGTGTGCTAATTGCAACCAATTTGCGTGTTCTGATTCATCTACACAACAAGCAAGAATCTTTTGATTATCCTGTTTATATATGCTTCCTGCTATGATTTGATATCTCTAAGACTTGGTAATCTCTCCTTCTTTGATCTTTATCCTAGGATTCTTTGGTCCATATGTGAGAATGGGGACTATTGGTTTAGCCCATTCTGGTGCCATCTCAAGATTAAACAAATAAGCATCTGGTAGATCATCCGCTACTCCTTGAGGAGCTTCTCCTGAGGTTAATCTTGAAAGGTGGTCAGCTCTAAGATATGTCTTTCCTTTCCTGACTACTACTTCAAAATCGTACTCCATGAGTAATAGAAACCAACGTATTAGTCGTCCTGTGTTACAGGGTTTGTTGACTAGGTACAATAGGGCTTGATGATCTGTAAAGAACTTGAATTTGTTGGCCAACAAGTAGTGTCTAAACTTCTTTACCGCGTAGATCATCCCTAATCCTTCTCGTTCCGTCGTGGTGTAATTCCTTTCTGCTGCGTTCAATTGTCTGCTCGCGTAAGCTATGGGGAGATCTATGTTACCTTCATTCGTGGGTTGTGCTAACACACATCCTATGGCATAATTGGATGCATCCACATGTACATGGAATGGCTTACTCCAATCTGGGGTAGTCAATATAGGTGCTGAGCACAAGCGTCGTTTAAGTTCATTGAATGAATTTTCACATTCATCTGTCCATTCAAAATTGGTTAAAAGAGAGTACAAAGGCTTGGCTATGATTGCATACATGTGTATGAATCTCCTATAATAACCGCAATGGCCCATAAATGCTTGTACCTCTTTTACATTAGTTGGTCTAGGTAATTCTGCAATTACCTTCACCTTTTCTTCATCCGTGGAGATTCCATTTTTTGACACAATGTGTCCTAGAATTTTGCCTTGTCTGACCATGAAAACACATTTTTCTGGGTTCAAACAAACCTGATATCTCGACATTTGTCAAATATTTGCCTTAACTCTGGGATATGCGTCTGCCTGATATTAGAATGAGCACATATGTCATCGACATATACTTCCAAACTCTTGCGTAAGAATTCCTTAAAAACATGACACATGAGTCGCTGGAAAGTGGCGGGTGCATTTGTGAGCCCAAAAGGCATTACAAGAAATGCAAATATGCCCCATTCAGTGGCAAAAGCCGTCTTGTGTTGGTCCTCTGGAGCAATGGCTACTTGATTATAGCCTGAGAAACCATCAAGGAAGCTGTAAACTTCATTGCCCGTAACTCTTTCCAATAGATGTTCTGTGATAAGAAGAGGATAACTGTCTCTAATCGTGGCGGCATTAACTTTTTTAAGGTTAATACACACACGCAATTTTCCATTTTTCTTGGGCACAACCACAATGGGGGATACCCATTCGGTATGCTCAATTTCATAAATGAATCCTGCTTCTATCAAGCGATCTATCTCCTCTTTAATCTTCGCAGCGTAGTTATCATTGTACGTATAAGGTTTCTGTTTCGTAGGTTTTGCATCTGGAGTCATAGGGATTCTATGAGAACATATATCTAGATCTACTCCTTTTAGGTCTTTGTAACTCCAAGCGAACACATCTCTATATTCGCGCAATAGGGCAACTAGCTCTTCTTCTTCTTCAGCTGTCAAATCATGCCCTATGTAGGTACATTTTTCTTCTTCTCCTTCTATAGCAACTATTATTTTCTTGGTTTTCTCTCGGTTATCATATACTTGTCCGTCATTCGCCTTTCTATTAGGCATTCGTACCATGATTCTTCTATCTTCGATTTCATATTTCTTGAAATTCTCGGGTACTTCAAACAAAGATTCTTCTTTTTCTGACATGGTTTCTTTCTTCTTTCTTTTCTTGCCTTCATTTTGAGTAGTCATTTATGTGGCTAACCTCACCTCATTCGTAATTTCTTCTTGTTTCTGAGGGTGAGTTTCTACTTCGTAAAAATATTCTTCTTCTGATGCAAAGGGTGGGTCCATGATAATTGATTCTAAATCAAAATCACTTGCATCTTCAAATGCATCAGTGTTAGGTTCACACTCTTCTAAAATTGCATCGCACATGATTGGCTCTATCGTAAAAACTGAAATATCATAGCCATCCTCGTCACAGTGGGGTGTCCATTGTTCTTCATTGATGGATACATCCATGGTTGCTAGGATTTCTGCCCAACCATGGGGTTCAAACTCTTCGTCAGGGAATACTACAAGTGCGTAAGCTGGGTCTTGAAGGGTCCTTGGATGTGGTTCTGCACCTAAGGTCCTTGCTTCTAATCTTTCTTCCTCTTGTTTTGCCACTTTACACATCCATAAATGAGTGTCCTTGTGCAACCAAGAAGGATCTGATTCTAATGAGTGCACGGATTCTGTTTCTACTTGTGTCTTATGGATGGTATTCCATTGTAATGGGGGTACATCTCGATGTGAATAGTCTTTAAGATTGACTTTGGTAGTCACTCCTAAATGTTGCAAGTACAAAGAATTAGTTCCCCAATCTTGTACAATTTGCAACTGACGCATGAATGGTCGTCCCAATATCATCTCATAAGCATGATTTTTTGCAAAATCACAAATGGCAAAGGTATGCTCAAATTCTACACCACAAGTGGTGAGAGATATGCCTTCTAGTAAGCCGAATGGTTTTTCTATGTGTCCGTCAGCCATTTGTAGCTTCATCCTGGTAGGTCTTAATGCTGGCTTACCCCAACGTTTCCATAAAGCGGTGGTAGCTATGGCTACTCCAGCTCCTGAATCTAAGATGGCTTTCGTGGTGTAGCCCTGATGGGTTATCGGAAGATCAGTGTTACCTTCCTCTCCTTCGCTTACATCTCCAATCTTTTCTACTGGTATCTCTGATACCTTATTTTGTGATCCTATTTGTGAGGGAGTAGTAGCAAGCTCGGGGAATTGATTTGCTACATGTTTCCACAATTCTGGTTTTACCTTTAACAACTCCTCTAGAGTGAGATTACACTATACTTTGGTATTCTTGATCACTTCCGTGTTTCTAGGGATTACTGATTCTTCATTCCTCACTATTATCGTGGGTGCTCTCATATTAATAGACTTTGCTTCCCAAGGTCCTGTGAACTGAGGTAATTCTTGTAAAGAATTAGATTCAAATCCTGTGTGTTCACTTAGTTGTTCCTCCTCTACACCATCATAAATAGAGGGAATGTCTTGGGGAAATTGCTCCTGCAAGTCGTCTACTTCTTGAATAGGAGGATGAGTTCCTTGTTCTTTTCTCCATTTCTCTTCTTGGATCTCTCTCAAAAATTCATGTGAGTACCTATGTATGGAAGACACATTGTCTTGACTTTCTGTATTGGGTACTTGAGAGAGGGATGGTGCATTCCTTTCCTGTGTCTCTGGGACAATAGGGTTCCTACACTGATCCTTTTTCTCTTTGCTTTCAATCAAGTATTCTAGCCTCTCCATTAGTCCTTGAAAGTGTAACTCCGGTTTTTCCATGTTATTCCAATTAAGATATCTAGAGGCTTCGAACAAAGCTTGTGCTAGTTCTACCATCTTCATGCAAAGTTTAATTCTCTCAATTTCTAGATCAGCTCAAGGGTAGTTTTTGCTCATTTCAGCTACTTGAGGTCCCTCTTTTAATCTAGCCTGATATGCACGAAACATCATGTCTAGATTTTCCAGTATGGGTTCCGCTAAAACTGATCCTGATTTCTGAGCTGGGTTCTCGTGATTTAATTCCTGAGAAGTCAATTCTAGGATTTTGGCTCTAGATTCCTTTAAACTTCCTTCCAACTCAGTTATCTTTTTACTCCACTTTCTCTTTATTCTTTCTCTAGAATCTTTCCAAGATTTTGTCTTTTTACTAGTAGATTCTGCAACTTCACTAGTTCCGGCTACTTTCTCTTGATTAAGCTGTTGGTTCTGTAAGAGCGTCTGGGCTCTAGTGATAGCTTGGATAGGCACGTATGTAGGGTTGGATCCATCTGCGTTATTTACAATACCTATCACATTGATCGGTGTCACATTCAAAGCATTAACAAGGTTCTTAGGACAATCTTTGATTATATGCTCCTTGCCACAATCGGCACAAAAGCCTTGGATGTTATAGTACTATGATTGTCCGGATATCGGGGGATGTGGACAATCCTTTATGAAATGGTCTCCTTGGCACCTAAAGCATGGTCCTCTAGGGCCCTGAGGTCTTTGTTGTCTTACTTGGGGCCGTGGATTTGGGTTTGTGTACATCACATTAGCGTAGTCGGGCTCCCAACTAGGTTCCACTGGTGGACTATCATAATGATATGTCTCCACGTGTTCTGGTGACTCCGTGTAATAAACGGGTGGACTATCTACATGCGTAGAGTCAAAACTGTTTGAGTTCGGGTCATTCTCTGTGATCAAAGGTGAAGAAGGCACTAAGGCCCTACTTAGGTTCTCTTCTGCAGCAGCGTATTTGACTGAGATGACATTCGCTAGTGGGGGTGGCTGCTGGGCTAAGACAGGTTGAGGTCTCTGTTGAGCCTGGTATGGGTAGTTCTGAGGAGGCCTATAGTAATAAGGCTGAGCATTGTAATGGCCTTGATACCTACTTGGCTGCTGGTATGCTTGCGGGTAGTTCTGTCTCACGGTTTGTTTGTTGTATGGGCAGTCCTGAGCCGTATGATTCGTGTATCTTCTTTCAATTGTACAGTATTGGCCACTAGGGTTGGCTTGTGGTTGTGGTGCATTGGGACACACATTTGCCATGTGATCACCACCACAGGTGTAACAACGCTTGTTCATTAGTACCCTAGGTTTGCTAGAAACTCCTAGTTTGTGGGCCACTTTTTCTGCTAGGTCTTCTATCGAGTTAGACAATTTTGTGGATGCTAGAGATGAACAGTCTGAGTCCTTATAGACTTTTGAGAGTTCCAACTCGTCTCCTAAGTTGTCCTCAATGTCTATGCATATTCTCACACATTGCTCTAGCATTCTGGGTTCCTTTAGGTACACATAGGAGCATAGTTTAGAGCTCAACAAGCCATCTAGAAACAATGACACTTGCTTAGCTTGTGAGGGTAGCTCTTGCATTGGACATCATTCAATATATTGTCTAAACCTACGTCCTGCGAGTCTAACTGTTTCTTGAGGGGTCTGTTTGAAGCTATGAATCAACGAAGACGTGTCATGTCTAATCCCACTTTTAGAGAATTTAGTGATGAATGACTCTAAAAAGTGATGGATGTCTCTAAATTGCCTCTGTTGCAACGGTTGGAACCAAGTTAAAGCGGTATTTTTTAACATTAGTCCAAATGCGTTGTATTGCATGAACATGTCTTCGACTTGTTCTGCTCTTAGTACTTGCTTGAATTCTACGACATGGTCATAGGGATCTCCTGTCCCATCAAAATAATTTTTCATTGATTTTACTAATTGAGTGGGTCTCAATATTCTTGTGTGTTCACGTGGTCTGGGTAGAGCAAAATCATCTCTACCACCTAGTATTCCATGATCTCTTTGTCTATCCGCTCTATTAGTGTCCGTGGTTGTTCTATCTCTCCCTATGGGATGAGTGAAGCTTACTTCGGGTCTTTCTTTATTTTTCTCTCTTTGATTTCCATGGGCTGATGATGTTCCTGCCCCTTGTTGACTTGTATTCTTGTATCTCCAAAAGGCTTCATCAGTTTCTTTATTTACAAACAACTCTATGCTTCTGTTGTCCTGAGGGATCCATTCCGAGATTAGTACTCGTGTCAGTACAGATTTCCCTCTAGGTGTTCTAGGCTCTTCTAATGGTTCTTTTCCTTGAGATTTAGTTTCCGTCTCTGGCTGAATCATGCCAAACTCATTGGTATTGTTTGGCTGCGTACTTAAGATGTACATTGTTCCTTCCTTGTCTATGTACGCGTCTCTCTCGAATTTCACCACTAGATGTTCCAATCCAATGGGTTGATCGGGGTTGTGCATTTGCACCACTTGCCTTCGCAAACCATCCTCATAGATGCGAGCACCTAATCGGTTGGTTCGGAGAAACTCTAGTTGCGTTCTATAGGGTCCTTCTGGTTTTTCTAAATAGGCTACATTCGACCCTCCTTCCGGTCTTTCTGTGCTAAATGCCATTTCTGATCCGCTAGTATCTGAGCTCTCGTAGGGATAACTAGTGTTCAATTGTTGAGCCCACGATCGTGTAGTAGTTCTTACACTTGCCTCTGATGATCTAAGGCTTCGTCGGTCTGACTTACCTATATGTTTGCCCGATCTAAGGTTCATTAATTTTCTTCCTTGCACACTCAGTACACGCTCAGATTGTCAATGATTCTTTGTGATTACTTTCTTGATTCTTTTTAGATTTCTTTAGATTCTTGTCTTAATGTATGCGTCAGGAATTCGACTTTCCGTGGTACTTTGAGTTCTCGTTCCGTCAGACTTATGTTCTTTCCTTTAGGTTTTCGTGTCACACACCTTTACTTTAATCTTGATCTTGATAAATTTAATTCTCTTGAACTTGAGGCATTCCTATCGTCTTAAATCCACAATGCTAACGTTTATCCTAAGCTAAGAATTGACTGAGGGGGTTGAGTAATCTTCCAACCTCGAGTCAGCTTTTCTGGTTGCTCTGATGCCCAAGAAGTCGTGCTTCCCAAGCTTTATGCCCCTTCTGCCTTGCTTTGGTTGCCTTTGATTGCCCTTGCTAGACCTGGAAAAATCCAATATTAGAACAATTCACAGTTGGATGATCAAGCACTTGAGTATATACACCTTTTAAGTCCCTACCCTTTTGCCAAACTTTTTAATGCTTGCCCCCTGGCTTTCTAGTCCCAAACTAGGTCAACCTCAAAATAGATTATCTAAAAATAGACGTATTCTTTAAGAAAAAAAACAGTTGAGGTCACGTAGTACTCGTAAAGAGCTTTCTAACGAGCTATTAAGCTCAAAAAACGAACTTCGGATGAAAAAGTTATGACCGTTCAGGCCCTGGGGGGTAAAAACTGACAAACAGGTTTTTCTCCAAATATGAGCTAAGGGGTCTCCTATGAGTATAATCACCCAAAAATTTCCCAAAAATGGCCTCAAAATTGGCCAAAAAATGAAACCCTAAAATTTGCGATGGGGGTGCACAATCGCGATGGCGTGAGACAATCGCGATGGTCTGGGACCGTCGCGATGGTGTGAAGGTGAACCGTCACGATGGCGTGATGGGCGAACCGTCACGATGGTCTGAAGTGTGAACCGTCGCGATGGTCCAAATGAACCGTCGCGATGGCGTGAAAGTGAACAATCGCAATGGTCTGAAGTGCACGGTCGCGATGGTCCAAAAGTGAACAATGGCGATGGCTCGATCAGGCGGACAATCGCGATGGCGTCAGTCAACGGTCAACGTGAACAATCGCAATGGTCCAAAGTGAACCGTTGCGATGGTCACAGATGCGATGGCTTGAGCCAATCGCGATGGTCCGGGCGCGATGGCTTGAGCCAATCGCAATGGTCCAAAATTCGAGTTGTCGCGATGGTGTAAGGGTGTCGTCGCGATGGCGTGAGGTGCGAGCCGTCGCGATGATCCAACTTGGCACGTGGCACCGTCGGCGCGATGGCGTGAGCCAATCGCGATGGCGTGGGGTCAACCGAACAATCGCGATGGTCTGCGAACCGTCGCGATGGTCCAAATGAACCGTCGCGATGGTCCGGCTGAGCCGTCGGGATGGCGTGAGCCAATCGCGATGGTGTGACACAATCGCGATGGTCTGAGACCGTCACGATGGTCCACCAAAACGAGAATTTTGCAGATGCGGCTATGGATTCCTAGAGGCGCAGGTGTGCTCTTCACGCTGGTGTGGTCGCCTTCTTCAAATTCCGAACTTTGCAGACCATCGCGATGGTCTGACACAGTCGGAAATTTCTGACAGAAACTGAAAATTTTACCTTTTCCAAGCTTTCCTGATGCTCTGGAGCTCTGTACCTACAAGAAAACTCAAGAAAACAAAAGCACATGCAAGCACAAAAGCTCTCTCTCACTCTCTCGCATGCACAAATGAGGGGAAATGAGGAGAATGGGTGGATATGGTGAATTTTCTGATTTTTTTGGAGATGAAGATGATGATGCGGTGATGAAGATGGAGTGTGGGGGAGGTGAAAAACACTAAAAACTAAGTAAAAACAACCACAAAAACTGAAATTTTTACCTTCCAACACTACTTCTTGCTATACTCTTACCATCACACATTCGTCCTAGACTCGATCCCCGGCAACGGCGCCAAATTTGGTGTTGCTCTAGCACAATGGTGAGAACCACGTTAAGAAGCTCCACCTCCTTAATGTCAATCCTCGGAAGAGATAGGAGTGATATGAAGATCGTGAATGTGAGATGAAGTGAGAGTGAAGGTGAGAAGCATAGAAATGCACACACACATACACACATACTACGAAGAGACAAGCAAGACACAATGGAAGGTGAGAGATCAACTCTATTACTCAAGAACACTCTTACAAGCTCAAAATAACTCTAAGCTCACACTAGCCAACCTCAAAAATGAGCTCTCTAGTTCTTTTTATAGTTTCTAGACTAGTTTTGACCGGTTTCACATCTAGTGACCAGCCTAGTTAAAAATTAGGTCCTAGATGCTATTTGGAAGGGTAAACGATGTCTAAAAATAACGAAAATTGATACGCTTGTTCTACCTAAGCTCCTCAAGCTCGAGGACTCCTCGGCTTGCACAAAATGGAGCGAGAAATTAAGAAAAGGGTTTTTCTATGTTACATATGTTACATTAGTGATAAAAATCACTGTTGGAGGTTTTTGAAAAGTATTTTTAAAACATGATTCTTTGAAAAAAGATTCGACTGGCTCACTGCTCCGTTGTTACATGTTTCCGCATCGTCTGTGCCTCTGGCTGCTTCCAACAACCACCCTCCAAGAAAATGAGAGGCGCCCTTCAAATGCCCTGTGCACAAGCCCGCGGAGCGACATTGACACCAAAGACAACTCCACGACTTCCAAGGCGGGTACAACCCTTCACTATCAGATTACCAAGACACAGCACTGACGGACCTAATCTGGTGTTCCCACCTGTACCAACCGACCTAGAGTTTCCTCACAGCTTCACTTTAGAAGACCTAACTGATGAGGAGGTAGCCAGAATCATCGAGGCTGTTAATGCAGAAGTCGAGGCAGAACAGACTAGTGGACAACAAACTACTACAGACCAACCCCATCCCAGACAACCAGATGTCGTCAATGTGGAGGATGAAGAAGAAGAAGAACAAGAGGAAGAACATGATGGACAATCCGAGGAGGAAGAGCAGGAATATGATCAAGAAGCTCTGCAGGTACTTGAAGGTGCCCCAGCTTATACTAAGGCATTGAAAAAGCTCTATGATACCATGAACAGAGTTCAAGAGTAGCATAGACTGTCCTTAGCAGCAGGCAAGGCCCTCATGAATCAAATACTTGAGGAGGAAGGTGTAGACAAGCAATACCGCGCCACTCTTGACATGATATCTGAGGCTTTAGGAGTACCTGAGACGGTGCATACCGCCCTTGCACAAGCACGAAGAACAGAGCGAAGATACGGCAGACGTCCCCCTTGATCAGGAAAGCAAATGAATGTATTAGTATCAAAACCACAAGGCACATCCACAACCACGGGCACCGCACACACTGTCCATGATACTGAGGAAACCCATGTATCAAGTGCACCTCCATCACCCCCGTTGCCATCCCTGCCTCCAACTCCACCACATTCACCTCCCACAACCAGTGTAACCACTACTGTCACCGCCTCCGAGTCCACGACCCATACTGAAGCACAGACCGTCACACAACCCACACACCCTATCTCCACTTCTTTTGTCTATACGGCCACTGAAACAGTAGTTCTAACCGCTGCCACAGAAAACCTCAACCCCCCGATCACACTTCCGGGCAGTTCATATTCACAATTGTACTCACCACTGTACACTTTCACCACCATCACCGCACCCACAATTCCAATATTCACAATCACTCCCACTACTGCATCCACTGTTGAATTTATGGACATCTCACCCACCTCCGCACCTCTCCCTCCCCCCATACACCCACCATCTCCCATTCCCCCACCTCCCACTTCACCATTTTCCAGCACCGCATCTACACTTCCATTCCCCTTCCCCTTTCCCTTCCCTTCTGCATTCAACACCCTTCCCGCATCCACCCCTATTAATAATGTATTTAATAATATGTATCAGTGTATGTCGCAACTACAACAGCACTACCAGCATCTTGATAACCAACATACGCGCCTCTTTCGAAGTCATGAGGAACTTCAACTACGCTTCATTGATCTCGAAAGGGAAAAGCGGCTACTACAACAACAGCATGCCACCTTACAGGAACAACACGAACAGTTAGTAGCCAACCCACCCCAGTCAGATGCAGAAGAAAAGAAACAAATGGATGATTTGCTGCACTCCCAGATAACGGAGAATCTCAAGCTCAGACGCAACCTAGCCCTCTTACGTAAACACATGTCTACAACACTCGAAGAGAATAAACGGTTGCAGAAACAGAATGAAGAAAACTTGGAAGCAGCCATGGAGGGTTCCCCGCACGAAATCGACCCAGAGAAATTCAAGGCCATTCCCTCAGAGAATATGCAGATTGTGTTAGAAACCCATGCAGATCTCCGGGAAGCCCATGCAGCATTGGAAAGAGAAAGAGATGACCTATTAAAGCAGCTGGCAACCCAGCATGAGTCACCAACCAAAGTCACAACCGCAGTTGACACGTCTGAAGAAGTCGAAAAACTCAAAGCAGAACTAGAAGAATTACGAAGTAAAGTCATGCAATACGAGCGCCAACCTTCGCCTCTTGTAGAGCCTGAGCCTGAAGACTTAGTGCCAATTGAAATCGAGGAAACCTTCGAAGATCGATACGTTCCCATGCCTGCACCAGGGGGCAAGCAAATAGAAGAGGGCATGGACACCATCGAGATAGAGGCTCCTGAATGGATGCAGAGGTTAGAGAAAGTGGCCACAACCCATGATGACAGAGTGGCAGTTTAGATAGCATCAATGTCACGATTGGAGGAGGTAGTTATAAAATCGGATTACTTTAGAAACCTCTCCCATCATCGGTGGATCGGCACATCCGACGATTTGTATGTTCCTTTCTGTGTGTTAATGGCCGACTACAATGCCGAAATCAAGCAACACACCTCAAAAGAACCAACCTCGGCTACACAGTTTGCACCGGACGACATCCCAGCAAGTGCCAAGAACGGAAATATACATCAATCGATGTGGAGGATTCGTCTACTGGAAACCTACCCAGAGATGGTAAGAACATGGAATAACATGCCTTTGTACATCAAATACAACCCATGCTACTGCCCTGTATTTCGAAGAAGGTCATGGACGGAATACACAAAAACTGTGCTGACAACCAAAGGATGCGAGAAATGGCTCAATTATGTCTACTTAGCACCACCTAAAGACAACCTACCATAGGATATATGATCTCGACGATTCGGCATTGGGGGGTCAGGTTTAAAAATGTACCAGATGTCATGGCCCAAATGTGCCTTAAAATTTTTGAACTCATGTTGGTCACCTTCAGGACTTTCAAGAATGTCAAGGAACCTCATCTGTCCGCTCTTGGATTTAATGAAGGTAATCAGGACCTGGTCTACGACATGAGCGCAACACCATCTATTAATGTTGTATATGCATGGCACGCGCGTATCAAGTATCTACCAGCCTGCTTCAAACAGACGTTTGAAGAAATTTTTGTCACGGGATTTTGGGAATATCATTCAGAGATATTCATTCTCAGACCATCACATTTATTGCAGTTGTTTGCAGTGGAACAAGCTCTCCATTCAGAAAAGTTACGTATACCACATCCAGAGGTTCCCGAGCCGGTAGATTGGGATGCTCTACTCACGGACTTGGACAAAGGGTTGCGGATTGCAGAACATCACTTAGCACAAGACGTTGTTGAGTACTACATCCAACGACCCACCCAACAAGGGTCTGTCAGGGACGACAGACGCGAAAGAGGGGGGGGTGTTGGAACTGAAGGACTCACTAGGCAAGGAAGCTTAAGAAGGGAGTCAGAGAGAAGAGAAAGTACAAACAGACAGAGCAGTCAACGACGATCTGGCAAGTAGGCCAATATTTTTTCAGGACACTAACGCATATAAAAGAGGCGGACACACAAGGAGAAGGAGCAAGTAGGGAGCTCCAAGAAATGTATGTCAACATATTAATAGAAAATCCCTACAAAAATAGTGATTTTCATCACTAAAAACCATTGTAAATACCATTTCACATTTTTCTAGCTCCATTTTGTGCAAGCCAAGGAGTCCTTGAGCTTGAGGAGCTTTAGAAGTATCTACCTGTCAGTTTTCACATTTTTTAGACTTCGTTCGAACCTCCAAATAGAGTAGAGAACCTAATTTTTAACTAGGCCGGACACTAGGTCTGGACAAGGCCAAAACCTAGTCAAAAACTATAAATAGAGCTAGAGAGCTCATTTTTGAGGTGAGCTTGTAATTGATCTAAACTTGTATGAGCTTTTTGAAAGTAATCGAAGAACTCCATTGCTTCTCACTCTTTGTCTTGCCCTGTGTGCGCGCGTGTGTGTATGTGTGTGCATGTTAGTGTGCTTCACACTCACGCACTTGTGCCTTCACTTGCTCGAGGTCATCATACCAGCCTCACGTCTTCCCGGATTGACATTAAAGGAGGTTCTCATCACTAAGCTACAAATACCTTCAGAGGTATCGTAGTTCTAGCCACATCAGTGGTATCAGAGCCGGTTAACCACACAAGTGGTACCAGAACAGAAAGATTCTGAAGAGTAGAAAGACTCTCAAAGAACAAACAGAAGTAAACATACAAGAGAATTTGAAAAACTTTCATAAAGAAAGGTGAATGTTGAAGATATCAACAAAAAACGGTATCAAGAAGTATTCCGAAGTCATTTTCAAGGAAAAGGTTTACAAAGGTAAAACCTCTTAACGTCACACTCACCGGAAGAAACAGAAACAAGAAGATTATGGCAGATCATGTTACTATTGACAAATTGGACAGAGATAATTATCCCGCATGGGTAATGCGCATGGAAGCCTTACTTATGAGTAAGGACTTAATGATGTATGTGACCGGAGAAGAAAAGAAGCCGACTTTTGAAGACATTAGACAACCAAAGGAAGAAGAATTAGAAGCCTTGAAGCTGTGGCAGAAGAAAGATGCAACGACAAGAGCTTACATTTATAATACCGTTACAGATCATCTACTACCACATATTAGAGGTCTAGAGAAAGCGGAGGACATATGGAGTTCGTTGGAAGATCATTTCCAAAATACTACGAAAGCTAGGAAGGCTAGCTTATGGTCCGAATTCACAACGTTCAAAGAGAAGTCGAATCAAAGCATTAGTGACTATGTTACTAAGATGAAGGATCTAGCAGATAGTCTTGGGTCCATAAATGAAGATATCGAAGATCACAGATTGATAGCGCAAGTGCTCACAGGTTTGAGAGGAGATGAAAGGTGGAAACCTTTCGTACTCTCAACTGAACTATCTTTAAATCATTTTGTACCAGATTTAAATCAGCTTCTTGGTTTGATGCTCACATATGAGAAAGACCTGAAAGGAGATGGAGATAAAGGACAAAGTTCTGCAATGTACACAAAGAACAAGAAGAAAGGAGATAAAGGAAAGTCAAAAGATGAAGAAGAGTCGATTTCTCAGGCTTATTATGCAAGAGGTAAAGGCACTGGCAGAGGAAGAGCAAGAGGCTTTGGAAGAGGAAGAAGTAGTCAGAATATCAACGAGAAGGCTTGCTGGATTTGTGGATTACGTAATCATCTGGCTCATGATTGTTGGCACAATCAACAAGGATCAAATCAAAATCAGAACAGTAATAGCAGAGGCAGAAGTGGAAGATATCAAAGTAATTTTCAAAGAGGTAGACCGAATCAAAGAGGAGGCTATGGTAGAGGTGGAGCAAGAAGCTGGGGACAGAATCATCCTACAACACCACCTACAACAACTATGCAAATGACACAGAAAATGAAAGTCATACATCATTGATGATGAACTCAATCGGCACATCAAATAACGAAGATCTAAAGGTATTTTATATTGATTCTGGATGTTCTAATCATTTGTCAGGAAATATAGAACTGATGTCAAAATTGGAAAAAGGTAGTTCCAGTCATACTGTTCAAACAGGTGACAATACGAGACATAGTGTAAATTCAATTGGAAAAGTGAAATGTAAGAGTGGAGCAGATTTGCTAACCAATGTTTTGTATGTTCCTACAATACCTAAGAATTTGATTAGTGTGGGATAGATAGTTGAGAAAGGTTTTCAGGTCAGATTTACAAATGAAGGAGTATTTGTAGAAGATCCCGAGAATGGATATCATCAGATCGTCTCTGGTAAGAAAGAAGGTAGACTCTTTACTTTAAGAGTACAAGGGAACATTGGTCAAGCGTTGCTCACACATGGTGAAAAGGTGATTACAGAACTTGATCTCTGGCATAAGAGATTAGGTCATTTTAATGAAAAGGGAATAAAAGCTATGATTTCAAATCAGTGAGTACTGGGATTACCGAATGTACAGAACCAACATATGATTCACAAGTGCGAAGCATGTCATATGGGAAAAGCCCAGAGGTTACCTTTCCAGAAGAAAGGATTCAAACATGATGGAGTACTTGAACTCATTCATACAGATGTATGGGGTCCAAAAAAAGAAGGATCAATCAGTGGCTCAAGGTACTATGTTTTATTCGTCGATGATGCTACAAGATGATAACGTTATATGTTTTGAAGGAAAGATCAGAAGTATTTGAAACCTTCAAGCATTTTCATGCATATGCTGAAAGACTTACAGGATGGAAGCTTAAGAGACTGAGGTCTGATGGAGGGGGAGAATACTTCTCTTGAGAGTTCAATGATTATCTTTGGAATGCAGATATTAAGAGAGAAATAACGTGCAGGTATACACCACAACAAAATGGTGTAGCAGAAAGAAGGAACCGAACTCTAGTTGAGTTTGCACGATCTATGCTCAAAGAAAAGGATTGTCCAAATTATCTTTGGGCTGAAGCTGTAAATATAGCTACATACTTGGTAAACAGATTACCGTGTACAGCTTTAGAAGGAATGACTCCTTATGAAGCTTGGTGGGGAAAGAAGCCAACACTTATCACTGCAAAGTGTTTGGATCAGTAGCTTATGCTTATGTACCATCACAACTCAGACATAAGCTTGAACCAAAAGCAGAGAAATACGTGTTCGTCGGATATGATGAAAAACAGATGGGTTACAGGTTATGGAGTCCTCTAACAAAACAATTTACTGTTTCCAGAGATGTTACATTTGATGAACAGAAAAGCTGGTATATAGATCAAAGTCATACAACGGAAGAATTGGAAGAAGAGGTAATAAGAAAAGAAAAAGGGAAATCAATTGTGCAGGTGAACAGAGATGAAGACTATATGCAAGCAAGTACGTCCAAAAATGGATTAACAAGAAGGAATGAAGAAATTCCTATATTTGATGAAGAAGTGTATTCAGACACTTTTGAAGAATGTGAATCAAGAAGGTCAAGCAGGACTAGAAGACAACCAGAAAGGTATTCTTATGGTACTTCGTATATAACTCAGAAGAATTATGCATATATGGTCAAAGATGATGAAGAACCTCAGAACTATGATGAAGCTAAAGGCAAGAAGCAATGGAAGAAGCAATGGAAGAAGAGTTCAGCGCACTGGAGGAAACCAAGACATGGGAGCTTGTTCCTAAACCAAATGGTAAGAAAGTGATTGGAAATAAATGGGTTTTCAAAGTTAAGAAACTTGCAGATGGAAGGATAGCCAGTACAAAGCTAGACTGGTTATCAAGGGCTATGCTCAGACGCATCGCATAGATTATGATGAGACGTTTAGTCCGGTGGCAAGGATGTCAACCATAAGGACAGTGATTGCTATAGCAGCATCAAAAGGATGGAAGCTAAGTCAGCTAGATATAAAGAATGCATTTCTGAATGGATATATATCAGATGAAGTCTACATGGAACAACCGGAAGGGTTTGTAAGTTCCAGATACCCAAATTTTGTTTGCAGATTAAGAAAAGCACTTTATGGACTGAAGCAAGCTCTAAGAGCTTGGAATTACAGACTTGTGAAATATCTCAATGAACTTGGATACCAAAGTTCGAAGGCAGATCAAGTCTACTCATCAAGAGAACAAAAGAAGGTATGATCTACATTTGTATTGATGTAGATGACATTATAATCACAAGTACATCAGATGAAGGATTTAAAGAAGTAAAGAGATTGCTTGAAAAGGAGTTTAAGATCAGTGATCTAGGAAAGTTATCATACTTTCTTGGAATGGAAATCACATACACAGATCATGGTGTATATGTTTCACAAGAAAGGTATCTCCTAAACTTACTGAAGAAGTTTAATATGGAGAACTGCAGAGAAGCTTCAACACCGCTTGAAGTAAATCATAAACTCAACAAATATAGTGGTGCAGAGTTTAAAGATATGAGAAAGTATCAGTCGTTAGTAGGAAGTCAAATTTATGCTACACTAACAAGACTGGATCTTAGTTATGCAGTGGGAGTTCTCTCACAGTTCATGCATTGTCCGAAGGATCATCATTGGGTTGCAAGACAGAGTTCTTAGATATATTAAAAAGACTATAAAAGAAGGATTATATTATCCTTATACGTCAGATATAAAGATGAGAGCATACAGTGACTCAGACTAGGCAGGAAGTCAAGATGACAGAAGATCAACACATGGGTATATGATATACCTAGGAGACAAGCTAGTAAGCTGGTGTTCGAAGAAACAACACACAGTGGCTTTATCATCAACAGAAGCCGAATATAAAGGACTTGTAGAAGCAGCTAAAGAACTGATATGGATGCAGACCTTGTTCAAAAGCATGGGTATTGATCAAGGTATACCTATCATACATGGAGATAATATGAGCTCGTTGTATCTCGCAACAAATCCAGTATTTCATGCAAGAACAAAGCACATAGAAATTCAGCATCATTTCCTGAGGGAAAAGGTAATGGAAAAGGAGATAGAAATAGTATACACTCCAACAAAAGATCAGATTGCAGATATTTTGACAAAGAGCTTGGATGGAACAAAGACAAGCAGATTCAAAGAAATGGCAGGTATAAAAGAAAGAAAAAATTATGAAAGACAGGAAGAGTCAAATTAGTGATTGAGGGGGAGCTGTTGAAGAATCACTCACGAATTTGACATACGGACAGACACAAAGGAAAAGAAAGATAAAGAGAAGCAGAATCAAAGTATTCAGAAAATCAAAGCCTTAGTGAAGGGACAAATTCACGATCGTTATGTACAACGTAGAAACTTCCAGAATTAGAGTTTGTTACACCGGATCAAAAATGTATATAAAGAGAGACGAGAACAGAAAAAGTGAGAGAGAGAGAGAGCACGAGTGTGCGTGAGAAGAGCGTGCAGTGCAAATAGAGCGCATATAGAAATCAAGAATAGGTTTAGAAGACGCCAGCGATCGCATATGTAGAGATGAATAACAAAAACCTGAAATGTCAGGTATTCATCTGAGAGAGATGGTAAGAAGAAACTACTCAGTGTAGGAGAGTTTCTATAGCTTGAGCAAGAAGAGGCCAAGCTAGTTTGTACTCATCTTCTCTAATAGAAAACACATGTTCATGTGGAAGGTTTGCACGCATTCTTCGTATGTGAAGAAACCTGAGTATTTTCATGTTATGGTATAAAGTTAGTTAACAGTTACAGTTCTTTCAGTAAACGTGTCTTTCCGGTACTTTCTCAGTAAACGTATTTTTCGGTCAGTTACAGTTTTCTCAGAAAACGTGTTTTTTGGTGGAACAACGAAGTATATCTGGCAGAATAAATTAAAATTTTGTATGAGAGATAGCTTATCTTGTAGCTAGACATCTCTACTATCAGTTCATCAAGGATTTCGGTGAAATGAATATGTACACATAATACAAAGCCTGATCGGAAAGAGGCATTCTGAACTGGTGAAGTTTTTTTCCTTAAACTTCAGAAAGAGTTCATTCAGTGAAGGAAGTCCACGCATCACTTCCTTACTTCATCTATATACACTTGAAGTAATTACAAACAGAATTGTGGTTGATTCCGGTAAGATTCCGGTATAATTACGGTGACAGTTTGGTGACAGTCTGGTGAAGTTCTAGTGGAATTTCAGTGAATTCAAAACACAGTCTTATATGTTTGAGTAACAGTAATTTCGCTAAGCTACTGCTGATTATAGAGGTGTCTAATATCACTCTAGCTTAGCCCTCTTCGGTGGTGCAGTGAATTCCACAAGCTTGACAAGGTTTGAGTCTTTGCCGCGTCAACCATAATATTTGGCATCAGTGCTATAATACCTTCAGAGGTATCGTAGTTCTAGCCACATCAGAGGCAAGGGGTTCAGTGGGTTGGGTGGGAGGTGATGGGGGAGATGGTATCTGTGCGCTGTCGTCATGTGCACATCTTCCTGAGCACTGGTAGGGAGTGAGGTAGAGACTTCCATCTGAATCATTTTTCCCCTGCGTGGCTGTGTATCGATCCTTCGTTGGTCATATTGAGGGGTGGAGCGATATACCATGGTTCGCATGGCTTCCACTATCTACCAAAAGATTCAATGATTCCACAAAAAGAGGGTCTACATTCTCTGCCTGCAGCATCTGGTTCACTAGTGTTCTATTTGCCTCTTCTGATAACTTGTGCCTTTTTTGTACTTGCTTGATCGTTTTGTAGAGCTGTTTGAGTTGTGTAGTGTAGGTAGGGGCTTCCTCCTCACTCTCCTCTGATTCATTTCCTTGTGCCTCTTCTTGATCCTGTGTGCCTTCAGTGTGAGTATGTTGTGCCTCATCTTCCCAATGTACTCTTCGTGCCTCACCATGTGGTTGTCCTCTTTGGGATGATGATCCAGGGCCGTCGGTGTCTAAGAAGAAGTCACTCTCAGATAAATGTACTGTTTGCAAAAATCTCTCAAAGTCAAAGGATGTATCCTCTCCCAATGTAGCCATGGATGCAAGCTTAGCATCCGAGGGTAGTGGAGGGGCGGATGGAGTGGGTTGTACCACACCCTCTGATTGTGGTTGTTGGAGATGGATTGTGAATGGGGCTACTTGGGCTTCTTCTCCAAGGGAGATTTCTGTGGTGGACTCGCGAGGAATTGGAACATGTGAAAGTGATCCACACATTCTTTTGGCTAGTTGCACCCCTAGTTTTCGCCCCTCGAAGAACTGTACCTAGGAGTATTTAAGTGCCGGTGCAATCGGCACATCATAGGCGAGGCATCTATATATAATTCTTGTAATGGCACAACAACCATGCAAAGTGGGTTTCCTTACTCCTCGTTTTCTTGCTTCATATAATTGTTCCAGGATCCACACTGGCATTTTAATAGGCAAGCTACCAAATCTTTTTATGAGGCTGAGTGAATCGATCTTGAGCCGGAAATGTGAAGTGTTGAAGGCACATTCTCAACGGTATGGAAATGTTCCGGGTGAGGGCACACATCTCTTTCAACTTCTTGAGTTTACTGTTCTTCATAGACTCCGGTATCAAAGGATCTCGATCGGAGGGTACATGTGTGCCGTACATCTGAAGGGCTTCCTTGATTAAAGTTATGTTCAACTCAAACTTTTTCATTTCCTCCTAGTTTGATAGAGGGGGCACCAAGAATGTGCCTGAATGATCTTTATCTCCTGTCGCTTTCAGAGTGGCAATCAAGTAATAGTGCCTAAGGAAGTCAGGTTTAGGTAGAGATGCACTAAAATAATCCTGTAACCCCGCTTTCTGCCAAATATCTTGAAGAGGAGCCACAATTTGTAATGCTTCAAATTCGCGTGAGAAAAATTGAAATGTCCACCAGACTCCTTCGAATTCCAACTTGGACTCCCAGATGTGGTCTGCATCTCCCAAATCTCCTAGCATCTCATTGAACCAATGGGAATGTCCTTTCACTCTTTCTGTTAGGCCACTCAGTGGATCCGAGATGGGAATTCTTCGCACATTCAAAAACTGTTCAGGCTTCGCTGTCAGTGGGACCTCCACCGGCATGGTATCCCAATTGTTTTGAGTACTAGGGCCTGCCTGGGAGCTTGTTCCTGCTGCTGCTACCATGAGACTCCTTGCAGCAGTTGATGCTTATCTGCTAGAAGAAGAGAGGCACATTAGTGTTGCATAAGAAACAGGATGTAGTGGTGTTCCCTCCACAATACTAACATGACAATCCAGATGGTTAGTGGTTAGAGGTGAAGTGTTTGTGATAGATGTGAGTGGTGATTAGTGGTTAGTGTCATCCTAGATGCATACTTTGGATATGTAATGTACTCAGAATGCATCTACATCAGAGTGGATGGATTTACAAAATTGGGTCTGGGGTTTGATACAAGGTTTAATTCTCCAAACTTTGATTGAGGATTCGTGGCTCTTAGAGTTGGTGACAGGTAAAGGTCTATGAACTAGATTGTGCTGGATTTGGGACCTTTTGGGTACCCATTTCCAGACATTTCTAGGTTTGACCGAAGGTGTAACAGTGTGAGGTGTAGGTATCTTCCCTAAGCTATTTGCCAAGAGTACTTGTGAGTGTTGATTTAAGTTAGTGACTGGAGGTGAAGTTATTTGGGCTTGTAAGCAGGCCTTGGGCACCCATATCCATTTAGCATTAGGGATAGCCTTCATTGACCACTTAGGGACCCAAATAGAAATGGTATAGCTACACTTGATGCTTTTTTGAGAACCTGCCTCTAGAGCCGTGGTTTTTTCCCCCTTGCATATCCAGATCTGCTTCATGCCACGAGGTACTTCATAATGCCCAGGTTGGTGCTCATGCTTCTTGATCATCGGTCTCCTCAGTGTCGTGTGTTGTTGAGCCTTCCCCTTTAGAATCTTCCTTGGAACAGATGGGAACTCATCATTGACTTCTGTACCTTCCTCTAGAGTGAAAATCCTCTGCACCATAGAGCTTTGGACAAGAACAACATTGTTATCTTCATGTGGGCTCATGGAGGGACCAGGAGTTGGTGCCTTTTCTAATGGTTTGAGT
Source organism: Ceratopteris richardii (assembly GCA_020310875.1). NCBI lineage: Eukaryota > Viridiplantae > Streptophyta > Polypodiopsida > Polypodiales > Pteridaceae > Ceratopteris > Ceratopteris richardii. The sequence continues at coordinate 7,948,391 of CM035425.1, forward strand.
GCTTGATTTCCTAATTCAATCATAAGGCGGCTTTGGCATGTCCAAGCCTAAATAAGTCCACTTCTTAGGTTGAGGTTGACTGCGTGATCATAGATCTAGTCTTGGCCCAAGACAAGAGGGTCGGTAAGATCCTCATCCTCACATACTAGCACTTTCACTGGCATTAGGACCTCTTGAATGTAGAGGGGAAGCTCCACCTCTCCCATGCAAGGGGTTTCAACACCTCCTAATCCTATTAGATATGCTTCTAGGGGTTTTACCTCCAATTGCAATTGTTGGCAGTAAGAAAGCTGAACTGCACATGTGGCTGCTCCTGAATCAATTAAAGCTTTCACGGTCCTTGCACTCTCTGCTTGTCCTACTTCTAGTGTCACAAAAGGTCATCGATCAACTATCTTATGGGACCGCTCACCTGAAGCCTCGCACATGGCTATGTGATAACCTAGAGCTTCATGAGCGTCAGTCATGGGTTGATCTCTACCTTGCCTTCTCCATTTCATTCGTCGAATGTGTTCTAAAGCTTCGGCCTGTGCTTCTTCTCGAATTCGCTTTTCCTCTTCCTTACGTTTTTTTGCAGTATTGAGTCGATTTAGCATTTCTTCTGTGAGGGGTTCTTGATATAACTTGACTTTTCATCCGCTTATGTAACTTGTTAGTATGTCACCTTCTAGAGTGGCTAGTTGTACTGCTCCACTTGTGGGGATCCTATTGATAATCATTTGTCCATAGCCTCTTTTCTCTAATTTGCATGCATGTTGCTTCAATGTGTAGACTAGGACTAGGTCTCCTGCTTTCAAACCTTTATCCTTCACATGTGTATCAAAATATGCCTTTTGCCTCTTCTTGGCTGCATAGATTCCTGCTGCAGCTCTCAATTGTGTCTCACCTAAACGTTCAAGATCAAAGATTCTAGAGGAGAGTTCATGGCCTCTCCAGTCATGCTCTTGTGCTACTTTCAATGTAGGTATCAAAAAGTCCAATGGTAGCACCGCATTCTGGCCAAACACCATCTGAAAGGGTGTGGCTTGGAGCACTGTTTTATAGGCAACTCGGTATGCCCAAACAGCGTGATGTAGCTGTTTGTCCCAATCAGAGCATTTATTATTAACTAATTTTGTCAATACATTGCATAGAATCTTATTTGTGCTCTCGGCCTGTCCATTAGCTTGTGGATGATAGGGGGCAGACTTCTTATGTATTACCAAGAATTCTTGGAGAAGGTTCTCAATGACTTCATTTAGGAAGTGTGTGCCTCTATCACTTACTAACTCTATTGGCAATCCGTATGTAGTGAACACATTCTCAAATAAGAATTTTGCTGTCATTTGAGCATCGTTCTTCGTTGTGGCTTTTACTTCTACCCACTTGGTTAGATAATCATTGGCCACAATAATATATTTAGCATGAGAACCCTTAGCCGGGGGATTTATAGGACCTACGAAGTCTATTCCCCACTTAGAGAATGCACATCCACCCATCATAGGTTTCAATGGCATCTCATCTTTTCGTATAGGGTACTGGGTTCGCTGACAAACCTCACACCTCTTCACATAGGTATGTGCATCCATGTGAAGAGTTGGCCACCAAAGACCTGCAAATAAAATTGCTTTGATCACCCGATCTGGTCCAAAGTGTCCACTTGCTACACCTTGGTGAGCAGTTTCCAAGATCTTGAGATATTCACTCTCATGGACACATAGTCTGAGATGTTTGTCTTTCCCTCTTCTGTATAGATTATCTCCAATGAGAGCATATGTTGGCAATAGTCAAGGAACTGAAGGACTCACAAGACAAGGAAGCCAACGAAGGGAGTCGGAGCGAAGAGAAGGCACAAGCAGACAGAGTAGTCAACGAAGATCTGGCAAGTAGGCCATTATTTTTTCATGAAGCTAAAGCATATCAAAGAGGTGGACACACCAGGAGAAGGAGCAAGTAGGGAGCTCGAAGATGTGTATGTCAAATCCTTAGAGGAAATCCCTACTAAAATAGTGATTTTCATCACGAAAGGCCACTGTATATACCATTTCATATTTTTTTAGCTCCACTTTGTGCAAGCCAAGGAGTCCTTGAGCTTGAGGAGCATTAGAAGTACCTGCCTATCCGTTTTCATATTTTTTAGACTCCATTTGAGCCCTCAAATAGGCCTTAGAACCTAATTTTCAACTAGGCCGGACACTAGGTCTGGACAGGGCCAAAAACTAGTCAAAAACTATAAATAGAGCTAGAGAGCTCATTTTTTAGGTTAGCTTGTAATAGATTTGAACTTGTATGAGCATTTTGGAAGTAATAAAAAAGAACTCCATTGTCCCTCTCTTTGCTCTTGCCTTGTGTGCACGTGTGTGTGTATGTGTGTGCATGTTAGTGTGCTTCTCACTCACGCACTTGTGCCTTCACTTGCTCGAGGTCATCATACCATCCTCACGTCTTCCCGGATTGATATTAAAGGAGGTGCTACTCATCACTGAGCTACACCAAATTTTGGTGCCGTTGCCGGGGATCGAGCTTTGAGGACGAGCGTGTGATGGTAAGACATAGAGTTGTGACGTTGGCGTTGTAGGTAATTTCTTTACTTTTCCTATTTCTCTTTCTTACTTCATCATCATCATCACCATCATGAACTCACCATATCCGATATCCATCTCCATCATCGCGAAAATTTCAGTTTTTGATCATGTCACCTTCTTCCCTCCATTTCCCTCATTCCAACTTGTGAGAGAGAGCGATGTGCACTCTTTTTGCATGTTTCTTGAGTTTTCTTGTAGGATCTGGCTATCCCACCATCTCCAGCAGGCTGCGCAGGTACGGAAAAGCTCGGCCCTGTCTCTGTGTTGCAGACCCCTGTCGATCGCGATCGACAAAAAAATCGCCTATTTGGTAAAACAAAGTACACCAGAATGATACACATAATGAGCACATCCTAAATCACTAAACACAGTAAAAAAATTCCGAGTTCCTCTTTCAATCGCGACCGACACCATCGATCGCGATCGATAGCCACGATCGACAACCTTGGTCAATCGCGATCGACAGACCCTGTCAATCATAATCGACAAACCCTATCAATCACGATCGACAGACCTGTCGATCGCAACCGACAGACCCAACGACCGACTGACTACCACGTAGGATTCAGTCAATCACGATTGACACTGTCGATCCCGACCGACTGAAATTTGATGATTGACACCAAAACTCGCGTTGCCACGTGTCCATCGCGACGGACACATCCCCGATCGACTGAAATCACGGCAAAAATCTCAGAAAAAGTTTCGATCGCGATTGACACCATCGATCGTGATTGACAAGACTCACAACCAACTCTGTAGATTGCGGTTGACACTGTCAATCGCGACTGACGTGTCGATCACGATTGACAGGCCCCGACGGACACCTTTGTCAATTGCGATTGATAGACCTGTTGATCACGAGGCATATTTATCAAGCAAATAGTGATTTGTGAGGTCCCGACACTTGTAAGTTGAAAGAAAATCTTGTTTTCCTGATAACCTGTTTTACCCTGTTTTAACCCTAGATCCCTGAATAGTCATAACTTTCTCATACGAAGTCCGTTTGCTGTGATTTTTGTTTTGTTGGAAAGCTCATGGGGAGTAAAAATATTTTGAAGTGACTATACCTAGGGGGAAGAAAAGCTAAGGGGTTTTCAAGATTGTTTTCCATAAAGCCAAAAGAATAGTTGATTTTTGAGTTACATGAATGAAAGTGATTTTTTGTGTCCTTTGAATCTAAGTCTTGAGCTAACTTTGGGACTTTTACAGGTCCAGTGAGAGAACTAGAAGGCATCCAAAGCAAGGGTAATCTGCAAGCTTGAGAACGGGGTTCTTGAGCACCAAAGAGCAAGGGATCTACAAGTGAGGTGGAATACTCTCAACTCCCTTTGTCAATTCCTAGCTTAGGCTACATGTGAATAGTGCTATAAGTAAGTCAGGGCAACGATAGGGATAAGGCAAGTCAAAGACTATCTAAGAAATCAAGTTCAAGTCAAGAGATAACCTGTGTGTGACCAACAACTTTAAAGGAAAAGAACCTAATGTGAGACGATCAACATTAAAGTGTGGAAATTAACTTAAGTATTCCTGACGACATGATACCTGACAAGATCATAAACACGACAATCAACTAAAAAAGAACCAAGTGATTGATACAAATTGATCGGCAACGAGGCTGTACCTTGGTGTTGAAGGCAGGGAGATCTGATAAAATAAAATAAAAAGAAAAAGAAAAAAGACGGCTATGATGAGATTAAAAAGGACACGTCGCAAGTAAAGGGAGAAGTTACAAGAAAGGAGTTCGTGAAAAAACCGTAAGGAGAAAGAAGTCACGAGAAGAGAGAGCGCAACCACCGCAAGAAGGAGGTAGAAGTCCTGAGAAGAGAAGCAGACTTGATGAGAGGAAGCAGCGCCACTATAGTGGAAAAGAAGAAGTTCTTCTGACAAGGATTTGGGAGGACCGGAGAAAGTCTGTCTTCACAAAAATGACTATTACTTTCGTATCTGATGTAACTTTGTGATGAATGCTCCAGTATGAAATCTATGAAGTTCTTATACATGTAAAAATCTGTATTCGTGATACTTATGTTTACCAAGGAAATGAACAGCAGATGTTTTACAAAACAGTAGTTCTTCTCTGTATTTCTTCAAATCTTCTGTGTTAAGTTTAACGAGAGATTCAAGTAGTCTACACAAAGGCTAAACGTAATTCATATGACTGTGAGTGTGTAAGAAGCAAGAAATCTTGGAAGGTGGTATCTGAACAAGTGACAGAGTAAATCTGACACAATAGAAGGCACCAAAACGAACATTTCGGTGAAATTCCGATGGATAACTAAATGCAATTTTCGGTGGAAATCTCTGCGTATGTAGAGCAGTGCCAATAGGAAAACAAGTATTTCTGTTTGTTCTTTAATTTGATGTTGTGTTGAACCTCGAACCCTCAACACAATTGGCGATCCTACTGTACAGCTGACGCAGCCTCAAGAAATGCATGAGGGGCAGGCGCAACCATTTTGGTAAAGTATATTTTACAAGGGCACAGGCAAGAGCAGCAAACGTGGAGACATCTTCAGATTTTTACGAGTGGTACGAGACCGAGGAGCAGGAAGCTCTGGGCACTGACGAGGAACAGGGGGAAACAGGTGCAGTAGAGGTAAGGTTAGTGGGCGGCATACTTAGAGCGTTATTCCTCGTAGAAGCAACTGTAGGGGTGAGAAGACGACTCCAGTTCGATCCACTTGTAGGGGCGACCGGTCAAAAAACTAGGCGCACACCTCAACCACAGCCAATGGCTCAACCACCTCCTAATCCTAAAGTCAAAGCCGCTCATTTCACTGGAACCTCTAAGGAAGATGCTGATTGCCATGTGGCTCAATTTGAAATAAAATGGACAGCGAATGGATATCCAGCCATGTACGGTGATGATATTAAACTTCAACAACTTGCAGCCACGTTGGAGGGACGAGCTATGAGCTGGTTCAGTCAATATGGCATTGCTCATTTTGCCACATATGATGATTTAAAAATAGCATTCTTGCAACGATTTAGAAAAGAAAAGACGCCTTCCGATGTATTAAGGAAGTTGAGGGATATCAGACAAAAGACCATGCTAGTGGAAGACCATGCTCGAAAGTTTCGGACTTTAATGGAAAGGTTGCAAGGTAATGAACGACCTACTGATGAGATGTTGGCAGGATTTTTTTTGAAAGGATTAAGGAGCACAATAAGACATGCGGTGGCCAGTGTGGACATTGCAAATGATTTTGATGTGTTAGTATTAGCAGCAGCGCGGGTTGAAAGAAGGTTTGGACGAGCCAAAAAGAAGCAGTCTAATTCTGGTTCAGAGGTTGAATCGGATTCAGCTACGGAGTTGGGCAAGAGTTCCAGTGATTCTGACACTGATGACTATGATGATGAAATAGTGAAGACAAAGCATCGTAAGCATAAAGCTAAGCACAGTAAAGAGGAGGAATGGATTAATAAGTTAAAGAGACATAGATATTCTATACTAGCTCCAAAGGAGAAACGATTTTGTGATATCTATGATAAAGAGGGACATACAACAACTCAGTGTTGGTATAACCCTAAGCATAGAGGGCAAAGTTCTCAGCAAGACAATAGAAATTTAAATGACGTAGCGGCCAATCAGGCTATTCCCATCCCAGGGCGAGGTAATTTTCCGAGACAGCAGCAAGGGAGACCCCCATGGAGAGATCAAGGCAATCAGCAAGGGAATAACCAGCAAGGCAATCACCAAGGTCCACCACCAAGGGTAATGCCTTGTGGGTATTGTTCAGCTCCTAATCATTGGATAGGGCCGAACTGTCCTTTGTGGGTAAAGCATCGTGCAGAAAGAGGTATACCTGTCATTCGGTATAATCAGCATAATCAACAGGGACAACATCAACAACAGGGGCAGCAGGCGGCTCAGGCGAATGCAATGCTGATAGAATGGCCAAAGCAAACGGATAGAGCCCATGATGCATCCGGTACTTCTGACCGAATGCACATTGAGAAGACTAACCAATGGTAGTGTGATTGTAAACAATGTGGGAAAGGTAAAGAAGTCGAAGTGTTGGCAGTGATAAGATCAAGGAATAAAGGCCCTATTGATTGGCAGGAACAAAGATGAATTCGAGACAAGGTTTTGAAGCAGGTTCTAGATGAGTCTTCTAATCAGGCGATGGGTGGAGGTCAGACTGAGCAACAACAGGGTGTGAAATTGATACCTCCCATCAAGGAGCGGGATAAGGCGTCGGATCAGCAAAGCTTGGCAAATGATTGGTTTGATGAAATCATTAGCTCCCCGCTACAGTTGTCCTTGGATCAACTGTTATCCTTGGTACCGGTGTTTCGAGAGAAATTGTTGAGAAAGCTACTTGGGTATCATGTAGAGCCCGAAGTTAGATCGATCCCTTCTATCTTGGCTAACAGTATTGATCCGACAGACGTGGATTTTGTAGTACCAGTCATTCAGGTGCAGTACAACCACCGGCAATTCACAGAAGTGTTACTTGATGGAGGATCAGGAGTAAACATATTACCTGAGCATATTTTCATTGAAATGGGAAGAGGGGTATTGGCTCCAGCACCGTTTCAGGTAAAAATGGTGGATCAAACACGAGTACAGCCAGTTGGAATTTTAAAGCAACAACAAATTATTATTTCTGGCATGACATTTATGGTTAATTTTGTGGTCATCTGAATGTCTGAGTCCGCATATCCGTATGAAATGTTGTTGGGGAGACCTTGGTTTCGGCTCGCCAAAGTCAAGCAGGATTGGGGCTTGAATGTAGTAATGATTACCAAGGGTAAAAAGCAGGTGACGATTCCTATGGGTGGACGAAAAAATATGTCGGTGTAGGAAAAACCACTTATGGCTCAGACCATTAACTTGGCGGATGAGATTGAAGATGATGAAGAGGAAAAGTTTTTGCAAGCAAACCCAACGGTGGTTCCGGTATTAGAAGTCGATGTTGAAGGAGTATTAAGTAAGGATTATAATGGTGGGTTGAAAGTAGAAGAGCCAGTTCCGGGTGAACAGGTGGTAGGTGCCTATTTACAAAAGATGTTTGACCAACGTATGGACATTCCGATGCAGTAGCAGATGGAACACCAGGAGGAAGAGATAATTACGCCGGTGGAAAGGATGTACGATCGGAAATATGCAGGTTCTATGCGGGTGAAGGAGGAGGAGCTTCAAGAGGTTAATTTAGGGACATAAGCTGAACCCAAGATGGTGCGGATTGGTAAAACATTGGAAGGACAATTTAAGGAGGATCTTATTTGTCTGCTTAAAGAGTATGTAGATGTGTTTGCTTGGGATTATACTCAAGTAAAAGGCATAGATCCATAGTTGCATCAACACAGGATTAATTTGAAGGCGGATGCAGTACCTGTGGCGCAGCAAAGATATAGAATGAATCCTAACTTTGCTAAACAAGTGAAGGAAGAGATTGATAAATTGTTGGTAGTTGGATTTATCAAACCGGTGAATCCGGTCACTTGGCTATCTCCTATCATAGTGGTCCCTAAAAAGAATGGGAAGCTCCGAATTTGTGTTGATTATAGAAAGTTAAAGGCAACAACTATTACAGACCCGTTTCCTATGCCGTTTGTGATGCAGTGTTGGATGCGGTCGCAGGCCATGAAATGTATAGTTTTTGGATGGATTTTCTGGTTATAATCAGATCAGTGTGGCTAAGGAGGATCAGCACAAAACAACATTTATTACAGAATTTGGAGCTTATGTGTTTACGGTCATGAGTTTTGGCTTGAAGAATGGACCACCATCGTTCAATTATGTAGCCCATAAGGTGTTTGAACCTTATCTACAGGACTTTATGCAGGTATTTGTCGATGATTTTTCGGTTTTCGGTGAAATGATTAAGCACTTACTACACCTGAAAGCATGTTTTGAAAGATGTCGGCAGTTTAGGATGGTATTGAATCCATTTAAAAGTGTGATTGCGGTCAGAAGTGGTATTTTATTGGGCCATGTTATATCACAAGCAGGAATGGCTATTGATATTAAGAAAATTGAAGCTATACATACAACTAAAGCACCGACTAATGTAAAAGAAGTAATGTGGTTTGTGGGTCAAATCAAGTGGCATTCCAGATACTTAAGATATTTAGCAAACATTTCCTTACCACTAACGCATTTTACCAAGAAGGATGTTCCGTTTATGTGGGTTGATGCTCAAGAGAAAGCATTTCAGTTGTTAAAAAAGATGGTATCGGTAGCACCCATATTACAACCACCTGATTGGTCAGTACCTTTTCACATATTTGTGGATGCATCGGATGTGGCCGTAGGAGCAGTTTTGATGCAGCAGAAAGACAAAGGATGGTATAGACCTGTCTATTATGCCAGTAGGGTATTGGCTGCGGCTGAAAGAAATTATCCGGTGACGGAAAGAGAAGCTTTGGTGATGGTATATGCCCTTAACAAGTTTCGACATTATTTTTTGGGCAATAAAGTTGTTTTTCATGTGGATCATCAGGCTTTGGTTTACTTAATCAAGAAGCCCTTATTAACAGGTCGATTAGCTAGGTGGATGCTTTTGTTATAGGAATTTGATTTTGTGATTGTGCATACTCCGGGGAAAGAGCATGCGATGGCAGATTATTTTAGTCGATTGGAATCAGGCGAAACACCCACCGGTGCACTTGATGTATTTCCAGATGTTGAGTTGTTTACGGCGCACGTAGTGGAGGCAGATTCGTGGTATGAGCAGTTATTAATTTTCCTGACAGAGGGTGCATTACCACAGTACTTTACACCTGATCAGAGGAGGAAGTTTGCCCTTAAAAGTAGGCCGTATTTGGTCATAGCAGGGGCATTATACAAGAAGGGCATGGATCAGGTTATCAAGAGATGTGTACCAGACTATGAACAATTAGCTGTTTTACAGGAAGCACATTCCGGTTCTACAAGAGTTCATTTGTCAGGTGATATTACAAGAAAGAAAGTATTACAAGCTGGGTTGTGGTGGCCAACGATGTTTAAAGATGCGCATGAGTATGCCAAAGGCTGTGTGATTTGCCAAAGGTTAGGCCAACCTAATAACTCTGACCGGATGACTGATCATCCGGTACTACCACTAGATCCTTTCCAAAAATGGGGCATGGATTTTGTGGGGCCTATTAAACCTACCACTCAGCGCGATAATAGATACATATTGGTGGCAACTGACTATTTTACAAAATGGGTGGAGGCAGTGGCATTGAAAGATAATAAGGCAGCAAGTGTGGCAAAATACCAGATTGTGCAAGATTTGGGTCAAGGCAATTTTCGAGTGGCAGATGTCTTTGGCACATGGGATGGACAAGCCAATAAATGGATTTAGGCTGAAATTATTTCAAGGGAAGCCGCCACATTTGGACTGGTTATCTGCTAATATGGTGCAAGTTGTTTATAATCCAGAACAACACTTCAGCAATGTTCGTGATCATCGCAGTAAAAGAGTTTATTTCTCTACATTTTTATCAGTGGTACAGTGTTTTTTGACCTCGTGTTGGTCTAAAACTACATTAAGTAAATTTTTACGATTACAATGGAAAATAGGTTTACAGTTGCAGTTCAATAGTGAGTTTCGGATGAGCTCAGGACCAATGATGGATGATGCAGTATTGTTAAATCAGGGTATACAAACTAAGGAATATTCTTGGTCTGTAAGTAATAATATGCTGGAAATCAGTATACTTCGTATTCCGAGTCAGCAGCTCCAGAAGCAGCAGCGGCATCGAGGGGAATATGAAAAGAAAGCTAGTGTTCGACCAATGATTATCTTGCAAAGTACAATTTGTCAGAATTGTATGATTGGAAGCTTTTGCATCATAAGATGTAGTATTGAGGAATTTAAATATCAATTTCGTATTCTTGAAGTACGAATGTTTGTTCTGTTCCATGATTATTCTAGCATGCGTAGAAGATTTGTTAAGTGGATTATTGATATTTGGGGCAATTGATTGTGGATGATTTTTATGATAATCCATGCTACAATATTATTGAGTCGCATGAAGTGTTACGTGCGTAAGTACGATCATCATTATAGTAAGTGGCAGTTCAAGCAGTCGCACTTGTGGAAAGAATATTTTCAGTTCTACTTAAAGGTTTCCAGGATAACACTTTTTCCTGCGTCTTCTGTATTAGTGCTTGAAGTAGGAGTCATGAGAGGGTGTATGAGGAAGAGAGAAGTGGTAGTGCGAAAGGAAGATACAACAACGGAGGAGAGTGATAGCTCGTTGTAGGAGGATGAAGATGAGATATCAACACCATCTACAACGACTAAGGGTGTGTGAACGCTTATGGGGTCATTCATAGATTTTAAAGTCAAAGTGGATACACAGTCTGCTCTGAATGAGAATTGGCTCAGAGGGATTGGATTATTACAGTTCGCTATGTTGCCATGGGAGCGCTGGAGATGAAATTATGAGGCAAAGGGCCAGCTGGAAATCATGCGGAAGATGAAGGGTCAGTTATCATGTCAGGTAAAATTTTCACCGGAATTACTTGCAGAAGTATTTCAATTGCCTATATACGAGGATATAGTCATTCCAAAATGTTCAGAGGAAGCTTTGAAGAAAGACTTTGGACCCCGAGAAGGCAGACGGAAGTACTATATGATGAAGAATGCAAGCTATATTCGAAGGGAGCAGCTAAAATGGTATTTGGAAAGATTATGTTTTATCATTAAATATGATTCTATGTCCAGGGAGAATTTTGCACCTCTGGCCTATGCAGAGGCAGGTGGAAGAGTAAGTTGGGCCCATTGGGTGTATGATCAACTACATATTGAGATCTTCGTCGGTGATAGGCGTAAAACGCAAACCAATAGTCAATTATCAGCATATTTAGCTGTCTTATTCGAGTTTGTGCAGTTAGTCGAAGGTCAAAAGATCGTGTGGCCTAAGGAGATCAATTTTTGTGGTCATCAAGTGATGAGTCGAGAGCAGGACCAGTTAGAAGCGAATGAGGTAATGGATAGACCTTCAGAGATGTCTGAAGATCTTCTTCGTGCTGGTTATATTGCACAAGAGAAGGAATCGGCTAGTCAAATTATTCAACCTGATATACGAGAAATAGGAATACAGGAAGATATTTTGTTGCAGGTGCAAGATAGTGTAGAGCATCCGAAAGCATTCGGAACTGTTTTTAGATTGTCTAGAAAAAGAAGAGTGGAGGAACAATTACAAGCAGTGGATGAAAAAATTTTGAAGGATGTTAATACTTTAGATTATGATGTGCTTGGCATGAAGAAGAGGTTGCAGGAAGTTTCGGACTTTTTAGTTTTTCAAGAGGGAAAATTGTTTCGGCATGAACAGAAAAAAGTATTTATTAATGAGAATGATTATTAGTCTTTGTAGGAGAAGACTAACAAACTTTAGGAAGCATTGGATAAAAAGGTATGTATGTTGGAGGAATTGCGGAATGATAAGTTGCAATATGTGATAGAATTGTCTAGTGCGAAGTCTATGCATGATTATGAAGAATGGTAGAAGTATTTGCAAGCACAGATTCAAAAAGAAATGATGGATTTTTCAGTGTTAAATGCTACTTTGCAGACGGAACAGGTAGTTATTCAATCGTGATTACAAGTCTTGCAGGAATTAGAGAAGCAGATATTAAAAGAGCAAGATGTGGAGTTAGAGGCTACGTTGATGACGAAGTTGGATATAAGCTTATTGAAGCAACAACTGAATAAATATGTTCAGGATATTTGGAATGTTTTCCAAAATCGGTGGCTCGGTATGTTTAAGTTTCAGTATGAACAGGTGCAGACATGTTTTGTTTCAAAACATGAAAAAGATTTAGTAGGTATAATTTCAAAGCAAGAGAGGCAGATCGAGGAGCAGATACAGATAATTGCAGAATTGCAGGAACAATTGTTGAAAAGGAAATTAGAAGAAAAGGTGGAAATATTTGATGCAGATTTTTGAGAAAAGCAGGATGGTGCAGCGGAAGATGTTGATAATTTGCAGAATGAGAAGATTAGGGCGAAAGAAGAGCAGATTTCCAAACAGTCGCGGGAGATAATCTTATATGATCAAGGGATTGTCAAATTCGAGTCTAATTTTTGACAAAATTACCCATCGGGTTGTGCAAGGTGTTGAAGGCAGGGAGATCTGATAAAATAAAATAAAAAGAAAAAGAAAAAAGACGGCTACGATGAGATTAAAAAGGACATGTCGCAAGTAAAGGGAGAAGTTACAAGAAACGAGTTCGTGAAAAAACCGTAAGGAGAAAGAAGTCACGAGAAGAGAGAGCGCAACCACCGCAAGAAGGAGGTAGAAGTCCTGAGAAGAGAAGCAGACTTGATGAGAGGAAGCAGCGCCACTACAGTGGAAAAGAAGAAGTTCTTCTGACAAGGATTTGGGAGGACCGGAGAAAGTCTGTCTTCAGAGAAATGACTATGACTTTCGTATCTGATGTAGCTTTGTGATGAATGCTCCACTATGAAATCTATGAAGTTCTTATACATGTAAAAATCTGTATTTGCGATACTTATGTTTACCAAGGAAATGAACAGCAGATGTTTTACAAAATAGTAGGTCTTCTCTGTATTTCTTCAAATCTTCTCTGTTAAGTTTAACGAGAGATTCAAGTAGTCTACAGAGAGGCTAAACGTAATTCATATGACTGTGCGTGTGTAAGAAGCTAGAAATCTTGGAAGGTGGTATCTGAACAAGTGACATAGTAAATCTAACACAATAGAAGGCACCGGAACGAAACATTTCGGTGAAATTTCAGTGGATAAGTAAATGCAATTTTCGGTGGAAATCTCTGCGTATGTAGAGCAGTGCCAATAGGAAAACAAGTATTTCTATTTGTTCTTTAATTTGATGTTGTGTTGAACCTCGAACCCTCAACACTTGGGTAAAAATAGGGACTAACTCAAATAGGCATATGAACCTTAGATCAAGACGACGTCTAGTGAGAGATAGACAAAGTCTTAGGTCTTCAGAGGCTAGTGTTACGAATGCAGGTAGGTCTTGGGCCCAACAGTTGAGCCATCATTCGTACTACCCTAGCTCTGAGACTAGCGAGTCTGAGATGTCTCAGGGAATGGAGAGACCTACAGGAAGTTCATGAGTGCCATATTTTCATAGGGTAGAAGGCCCTTACAAGGTGCAACTCGAATACCTTAGGACCAACCGATTAGGTGCTTGCATCTATGAGGACGGCGTAGGAAGATCTGTGGTCTAGATTAAGAACCCTGACCAATCCATTGGACTAGAGCACCCAGCTGTCAAGTTTGAAAATGGAGCATACCTAGACAAGGAAGGAACCATATATGTAGTCACCATTCATCCAGATAGGACAGAAGAATTTGGAAACATGATCCCAAAAACGGACTTAGGTGACTTGGAGCAAGGAAACATGGGTGTAGAACCTAGAACCCCCCGAGGCAAATCTGTTCTCACTAGGATTATCACACCAGAGTGGATTCCCCAAGACAATAAGAGCATAGATTTGCTCCTGAACCGAGAGACTGATGAAGCCTTTTGGAGGTATAAATCTGATCAGCCAAATGAGGTAGGAACAATCATGATATATGAGTTCAAAGATCCTGATAGCCCAGGCAGAGTGACCTACTTAGATCATGCCTTAGAGAGGATCTTTGTGGTTACAGAACATGATAGGCATGCTTACACTTGGAAAGGTGAATTTATTTTCCCCCAACCAAGGTCGAATGTGTCCTTTGGTCACCTAGGAGCTGGAACATCCCAAGCTCATGGAGCTCAAAGAGACAGACATAGAGATAGACCTGAGGTAAGCTTTGCCAACCCAGTGGGAAGAGAACCAACGCGAACAGAGGCGGATAGAGAAGAAACCAAGAGAACTAGAGTTCCAAGAAACCTAAGAAACGCTGATGATTTTCCTCTACCAAGGCCTAGGGAACACACCAAAACCTTGAGACCTACACAGCTGGTTAAGTCCATGAAGAACTACTTTGATGGCACAGGAGACCCATATGATCATGTGGCTGAGTTTAGGCAAGTCTTGAGAGCTGAACAAGTTGAGGACCTATTCACTCAGTGTAATGCCTTTGGTCTAACCCTTAGGAACGAAGCCCTTACATGGTTTCAACCATTGAATGAGAGACAGTTTAGTAGCATAGACCAACTCTTAGAGGCTTTTATCATTGAATTCTCTAAGAGTGGGATAAGGCATAATACTTCCTCATTGATACATAGCTTCAAGCAGACTCCCCAAGAGATAGTTAGACTTGCAGGAAGAAGGTTTAGGCAATATCTAGAGAGATGTCCTATCCCTGAGTTACCCACTCCAGCCAAGCAAGTGGCTTTATTCTTGGATGGATTGCTAAGTACCAAATTGAGGTCATATGTGTACTTGAAGGACCCTAGGACTATAGAAGAGTGTGTACGCATGTGCATCGACATCCAGGATAACCTAGGGGAGGAGTTAGAGCTTTCCAAAATCTACAAAGATTCAGATAGTTCCTCTAGCCTCTCTTCCTCGCAATCCACATCAATTGAGGAACTCGCGGAGAAAGTAGCTCAAAAACTAGGTGTCACTAGCAAACTAATCCCAAGGTTTGCCCCAGTAAAGAGGTGCTATACTTGCGATGGTGACCATATGGCGAATGTATGTCCCATCATGGCTCAACCCCAAGTGAACCCTAGTAGCCAATATTGCACCATAGAACGGAGATACACAAATCACACAACACAAGACTGCCCATACAATAAGCAAGGAGTTAGGCAAACCTACCCTTAGCCCTATCCACAACAGGGAAGATACCAGAACCAGTACCCTCCACAGCAATATGGTAGACCATAACAATCCTATCAACAACCCTACCAAAACCAACAAAGGCCTCAACCTATGTTAGCTCAACAACCTCCAACCCCAGCTAATGTGATTCCTGTAAAGTATGCAGCTGCTGAGGAAAATTTGAATAGAGCCATAGTCCCAGTGACTCCATTGCTTTCAGAAAGTGACCCGAGTGATCATAGTTTTGATTCCACTCACATAGATAGTCCACATGCTTACTATATGTAGTCTCCTGAACATGGTGAGTCCTACTATAGTGAAGAACCGAGTGAACCTAGTTGGGAGCCAGATTACACAAATGTCATGTATGCAAACCCCAACTCTAGACCTAAACCTAGGCAAGTAAGACCCCCATTCCCTAGAGGGCCATGCTACAGATGTCAAGGAGATCACCTCATTCGTGATTGCCCCATGCCTGCACCCACACAACCCTAGTCAGTAACAATACAAGGCTTTTGTCAAGGTTGCAGCAAAGAGCATCTCTTACAAGATTGTCCAAAGAATCCCAATAATATGCCAAAAATCACTCATATTAACGTTATTGGGTTAGTAGTAGACTCTACAAGAAGTGTGACTTCCATTGCACCAGTACAGGTAGTCATTAGAGCTCAAGCCTTGCAGCAGAACCAAAGTTTAGGCCAGGAAAAAAGTGCTGAGGCTAGTGAAACTGAGAGCATAACCAAGAAGAGGACTAGAGCCTGGAGAGATAGTAGAGAAAGAATGAAGAGGCAATGGGCTAAGAAGATGAGTGAACTCGAGGAAAGCCTAAGAGAAAGCAAAGCCAGGATAGTTGAACTCACATCTCAAACTCCCTCTCACACTACGCCACCACCACCATTCCCATTTCCATCTGATCCAACCCCTTCCAACCCGCCTCATACGACCCCATCACCCCCTAGAGTAGGATCAGTACTAGCAGATCCCACTCCCGAGGACCTAAATATGATGCTTAAGGCATATCAAGCCAGAATCCAAGAAGGGCCAAAGGTGACATATCATGAAAAGTGTTACCCGAGAGCGGAACTAGAGCTTGAACGAACCAAGATTTGTGCTAAGATGGTGGAATTGGCTCAAACCATGTTTGAAGCCAGTCGCCTCTTTAACATCTCTAGTTCAGCTAAGACACAGTTGCACTTTGATGGACTGCTAGAAAGATTGGAAAGGTTGATTGCACAATCAGAAAAGGAACCCACCCCTCCAAGTAAGGGAAAGGCAAGTAAGAGAGTAAGCATTCTTGCCCAGGAAGCCTATGTGCCTAACTCCATAGAGCCAGACACATCATCTTCTATGAATCAATACACACCAGAATTCCTACAAGAGATTCAAGAAGAAAAATGGGCTAAAGAGAGTGAAGTTCCTCCTCCCATTGAACTTGTGGATGATGCGCATGACCAATTCCCACAAGATATTCCCTCCATTTATGGAGAGCAGGAGAGTGCACAATCTCAAGAAAGATTAGACTTTGAGTCTAATTCTTTACATGAATTACCCCACTTCACAGGCCCATGGGAAGCAAAGTCTACTTGCATGAGAGCACCCACGGTCATGGTACGAAACGAAGACTCAATTATACCTAGGAATACGGAGGTAGTAAACAACACTAAAGTGGAGTGCAACCTCACTTTAGAAGAGTTACTCAAGGTTAGGCCGGAGCTATGGAAACATGTAGCTAAACAAGTGCCAGAAGTAGCGAAACCCCATTCCCAGGTAGGCTCTCATAGAACAGTGCCCGAAATTCCCCTAGACAAGATAGGAGATATGAGTGAGGGTGAAGAAAGAAACACCTATCTTCCCATCACCCATCAAGGATACACAACCAAGGCAATTCTCAACTCAAGTGCAGGAGTTGCAATTGCTACCACTTCCCTATGGAAGCGATGGGGCAAGCCAGCACTTAGGCCAACGAGAATGAAATTGCAGATGGCTGATGGTCACATAGAAAGACCCTTAGGACTGCTTGAAGGAATAACTCTCACTACATGTGGTGTAGAGTTTGAGCACACATTTGCTATCTGTGATTTTAGCAAGAACCATGCCTATGAGATGATTTTGGGAAGACCATTTATGCGGCAGTTGCAAGTGGTACAGGATTGGGGAACCAATTCCTTGTATTTGCAACACTTAGGTGTCACGACCAAAGTGAATCTCAAAGATTATTCTCATAGGGATGTACCCCCCATTCAATGGAACCCCATCCATAGAGCCAGAGATGATACTGAGTCTGTGCACTCCATAGGATCAAGATCCTCATGGATGCATGAAGACACTCACTTATGGATTTGTAAAGTAGCAGTAGAAGAAGAGAAGAGAGAAAAGGCCAGAGAGATAGGTGCAAAAGAAACCCATAGATCAACTCAAGACCCAGCCTATGCACCTGTGGTCTTTCCTGACAAAGAATTTGAACCTCACGGCTGGGCACAAATTTTAGCAACAATGGATGTAGCCATCAATGAAGAACAATGGACACCCCACTGTGACGAAGATGGTTATGACATTTCAGTCTTCTCAATAGAACCAATCATGGGTGATTTGGTTCTTGAAGAGTGCGAACCTAGCCTTGATGCATTTGAGGATGCGAGCGACTCCGACCTAGAGTCAATCATTATGGACCCACCCTTTGCATCAGAAGAAGAATACTTCTACAAAGTAGAAGTTCATCCTCAGAGATATGAAGAGCTAACAAATGATGTGAGGTTAACCACACAAGTGATCGCCAAGAGTGAGGGCAAGAAGAGGAAGAAGAAAGAAGTCACACCAGAAGAGGAAGAATCTTTGTTCGAGGTCCCTGACAATTTTAAGAAGTATGAGATAGATGATAG
Source organism: Ceratopteris richardii (assembly GCA_020310875.1). Classification (NCBI taxonomy): domain Eukaryota; kingdom Viridiplantae; phylum Streptophyta; class Polypodiopsida; order Polypodiales; family Pteridaceae; genus Ceratopteris; species Ceratopteris richardii. The sequence continues at coordinate 7,966,525 of CM035425.1, forward strand.
AAGAGTCATGATAAGAATGCCTAAATGTGAGGCACAATCAGGGGAGGCCTATGATAACAAAGAAACTACCAAGAAAATAGTTGTGGCCATAGAAGAAGGAGAGTAGAGATGCACTTACATAGGGCATGACCTCACCGAGAAAGAGGAGCATGAGTTGATAGCCTTGCTAAGAGAATACAGAGATGTATTCGCTTGGAGTTACAAGGACTTGAAAGGTGTGGACCCTGACATATGCTCGCACACTATCCCCATGACCTCAGAGGCCAAGCCCTCTAAGCAAAAGCCATACACATACAATGATAATTATGCTGCCAAGATCAAAGAAGAGATAGATCGTCTGATGGAAGCTAGATTTATTTATGAAATCGAGCACACTGAGTGGTATCCCCAATCGTAGTGGTGCCCAAGAAGAATGGAAAGCTATGTGTATGCATTAACTTGAAGAAGGTTAATGCAGCCATAATTGGAGATAACTATCCGCTTCCAATTACCGAGCATCTATTAGAAAGAGTAGCAGGCAAGGAAGTATACAGCTTCCTTGATGGATTTTCGGGCTACAATCAAGTAGCCATCTCTCCAGGAGATCAGCATAAGACAGCTTTTGCCACAGAGTGGGGCATATTTGCCTTTCGAGTAATGCCATTTGGGCTTACCAATGCTGCTGCAACCTTCCAAAGATTGATGTGCCATGTATTTAAAGAATTTCTGAGGAAGAATTTAGAAGTCTATGTTGATGATCTTTGTGCGCATTCCAACATTAGACAAATACATATACCTGAGCTCAGGCAAATTTTTGAAAAATGTAGAGAATATCAAGTCTGCTTGAACCCTGAAAAGTGTGTTTTCATGGTCAGGTAGGGCAAGATTCTAGGACACATAGTGTCAAAGAATGGCATATCTACGGACGAAGAAAAAGTGAAAGCTATAGCAGAGCTACCTAGGCCAAAGAATGTCAAGGAAGTACAAGCTTTCATGGGGCATTGTGGTTATTACCGACGTTTCATACACATGTATGCCATCATAGCAAAGCCTCTGTATGGACTTTTGACTAACTTTGAGTGGACTGATGAATGTGAGAATTCCTTCAATGAGCTTAAACGGTGATTATCTTCAGCACCAATCTTGACCACACTAGATTGGAATAAGCCATTTCATGTTCACGTGGATGCATCCAATTATGCTATTGGATGTGTACTCGCACAACCTACTGGCGAAGGCAATATGGATCTTCCAATTGCCTATGCTAGTAGATAGTTGAATGCAGTTGAACGGAATTATACCACCACTGAACGAGAGGGATTAGGCATGGTATATGCAGTCAAAAAGTTTAGACACTATCTGCTTGCAAATAGGTTTAAATTTTTTACTGATCATCAGGCATTGTTGTATCTGGTAAACAAACCATGCAATGCTGGCAGATTAGTAAGATGGTTCCTCTTACTAATGGAATACGACTTTGAGGTTGTGGTGAGGAAAGGTAAGACTCACTTGAGAGCAAACCACCTCTCAAGACTCACAATCGGGGAAGCACCGCAGGGAGTATCAGATGATCTTCCTGATGCTTACTTGTTTAATTTGGAAGTTGTACCTCAGTGGGCTAAGCCATTAGTGCTAGTATTGACATATGGGCCTAACCACCCAGTCGTAAACACTCAAGATAGGGAGGTAGCAAAAGCCCAAAAGTACCATATCATGGCACGAAGTATGTACAAACAGACAGATCAAGGGATATTGGCTTGTTGTGTGGAAGAGGATGAGTACGCAAAATGGTTGCGATTAGCACATGTAGGTGCATTAGAGAAACACCATTCAAGGCAAAGAACTTTAGAGACACTAAGGAGATTCGGAGTGCATTGGCCTACTATGGAAGATGATGTACATAAGATGTGTAAAGAATGCCCAATCTGCTGCACTAAACCACCTGTGGAACATGCCACTCTGTATCAAGTGTCCATAGTGCCAGATTGGAGTGAACCACTAGTAGCCTTCTTGAAGATGAAAACATTCCCACAAGATATGACATTCGCCAGAAAAAGAAGTCTAGAACAAGAAGCCCTAGATTACTCACTCATTGGTGATAATCTATACAAGTGTGGTAAAGATGGTTATCTCAGATTATGTGTCCATGAGAGCGAATATCTGAAGATCTTGGAAACTGCTCACCAGGGTGTAGCAGGAGGACACTTTGGACCAGATAGGGTGATCAAGGCAATCCTATTTGCAGGACTATGGTGGCCGACCCTTCACATGGATGCACATACCTATGTGAAACGGTGTGACGTTTGTCAGCGAACTCAGTATCCTATATGCAAAGATGAGATGCCTTTGAAACCTATGATGAGTGGACATGCATTCTCTAAGTGGGGAATAGATTTTGTAGGTCCTATTAATCCCCCAGCTAAGGGTTCCCATGCTGAGTATATCATTGTTGCCACAAACTATCTAACCAAGTGGGTAGAAGTAAAAGCTACCACGAAGAACGAGGCTCAAACGACAGCTAATTTCTTATTTGAGAATGTATTCACAAGATACGGGCTACCCATAGAGTTAGTAAGTGATAGAGGGAATCACTTCTTGAATGAAGTTATTGAAAATTTGCTCCAAGAATTCTTGGTTATACACAAGAAGTCTGCCCCCTATCACCCACAAGCTAATGGGCAAGCCGAAAGCACAAATAAGATTTTGTGCAATGTGTTGACCAAACTAGTGAATAATAAACACTCTGATTGGGACAAACAGCTACACCATGTTGTTTGGGCATACCGAGTTGCCTATAAAACTGTACTACAAGCCACTCCCTTTCAGATGGTATTTGGTCAAAATGCAATGCTACCATTGGACTTCTTGATACCTACACTGAAAGTAGCATAGGAGCATGAATGGACGGGTCATGAACTCTCTTGGAGGATTCTTGATCTGGAATGACAAGGTGAAAAAAGACTACGAGCAGCAGCGGGAATATATGCAGCTAAGAAAAGATAGAAGGCATACTTTGATGCCCTCGTTAAGGATAAAGGCTTGAAGGCAGGAGATTTAGTTTTAGTCTACACATTGAAGCAATATGCAAGAAAATTAGAGAAACGTGGCTATGGACCTATGATCATAAATAGGGAGTGGAGCAGTACAACTGGCCACCTTAGAAGGTGATATTCTTCCGAGCTACATCAGTGGGTGCAGAGTCAAATTATATCAAGAACCCCTGACTGAAGAAATGCTAAATCGACTCAACACTGCCAAGAAACGCAAGGAAGAAGAAAAGCGAATTCGAGAAGAGGCGCAAGCAGAAGCTATAGAACGCATCCAAAGGATGAAGTTGAGAAGGCAGGGTAAAGATCCGCCTAGGACAGGTGACTATGCAGCTCAAGGATATCATGTGGCTATGTGTGACAGGCATTAGCTCTCATAGAATAATTGATCGACGACCTTTTGTAACCATAGAGATAGGACAAGGAAAGAGTGCAAGGACTGTAAGGACATTGATTGACTTAGGTGCAGCCACTAGTGCGGTTAGGTTTTCTTACTATCGAAAGTTGAACTTAAGTATCAATCCCATTGAAGCGTATCTCATAGGATTGGGAGGCGTGGAAACCCTTTGCATGGGCGAGGTGGAACTGCCCCTCTACATTCAAGATCAATTAGTGATAGTTAAAGTACTAGTGTGTCAAGGTGAGGACCTCACTGAGCCTCTTGTCTTGGGTCAGGACTTGATCTATGATCATGCAGTCAACCTAAACCTAAGAAGTGGACTTTTCAGGTCTAGGTAAATCAGAATCATATTACAATTGAGCTAGAAAATGAAGCACTCAAGGAATTAGGAAAGGCACAAACCCCTGGTCCTTCCAGGGGTACACATGAATTTGACAATGCTATTCTTGTCCAAAACTATGTGATGCAGAGGGATGATTGTCTCAACAAAGAAGTTAAGGGTACAAAGGAACTCCCTTCTTTTCCAAAAGCCACAAGGATACAGCAACCAAAGGCGGATCAAATGCAGAAGAAGCAGACGACTTATGCTCGAGGCACAAAGAAAATACGACGCACGGTGTCTCAACCACCAAAACAAGTGTGGGTACAGAAAAGCAAGCATCCTATTGTTGGTGCATGACAATCATCAATTGAAGAATTATAGAGGAATGAAGTCAAGGAGTCAAGAAGAAAACAAAGTCAGATGGTTGAAGGAAGGACATGTTCAGAAAATCCAAAGATATGTACACATATGTACATTAGCTTACTTATATCTTTGTTTAGTCATACACTTGTATATATTCATATATAAATATGTTGGAAAATGTCGGGCAAAGTGAGCAGAAGAAGATTAGAGAATAGGGAGAGAGAAATTAGTGTCATTAGACACATTGGAAGTGAGTGAATCATCCATCCTCACTTGTATGTAAATTTTTCTGAAGAAATCGAGAAACTTGCGCCCGATGTTTAGCAGTCTGCTCCTTCTGTGTTTAATCTTTTGAGAAATCCTTCTGCACATATCTAAGTCCATAGCTAATCTATCTATGGCTAGAATTTGAGAGGTTAATTGCAATCAGGTTGAGAGAATTTTGTTTAGGAACATTCATATGTGAAAATGTTCTAAGAGTCGTCAGAACTGGCGCACATTTCATCTTCAAAGAAATGGTCATTGCTCAGTCCACAGTGTAAAGTTTTACACAAGTGAGGGCTCAAAATCTAAGTTGGAAGGTAATCCATCTATGGCTAAAAGTTCTTGATCAAACGGGATTTACTTTGGGAGAACCAGTGTTAAGAAGTTGCAGGTGTCAAAGTCGCCATTGCAGAGAAGCTCTTTCAGACATAGGTAAAGTGTTTCACACTTTTCTCAGTATGTACTCAATCATTTTGAGGAATTTAACTTGGTAAAGTTGCGCAATCTCAAGGCGAAGTGTTGTGCAAAGTTTTGTCAAAAACTTTACAGAATTGATTAGTCAATGAGTGATTAATCTGCAGCAGATTTTTCTGAAGAAGTTGAATTTTTCAGAATATTCAATTTTCTGATAAATTGGTGAATGATCTCTAAGTTTGGTGGAGTCTAAGGTTAATCTTGATATAGAGGTGATCTAAATTCAAGGTTAACTTATTCTTTTGGAGATTAACACTCTCCATCAGTGGTATCAGAGCAGGTTGTGTCAAAATTGAAGGGAAGAAGACTCCGACTACTGCAGAAATACAAATCTTCACATCTTGAAGGTAGAAGAGGATAAAGGTTGAAGAAAACTTGAAGGTAGACACATTGAAGCCATGAGAAGGATCAGAAGAAGCAAGACTCGAAGTAAAGGTACATTTATTCCTTGTAAAGTCTAAAGTTTTGAGACTACAGGTGAAGCAAGGATGGGAGATAGTCTCCAAATTGAAAAGTTGGATAGAGAGAACTATCCTGCATGGTCTATGAGGATGGAAGCTCATCTTATGAGCAAAGATTTGATAGCCTACATTACAGGTGAAGAAGAGAAGCCTAAATTCAGAGATCCTAGTGTTCCAACTAGGGAAGAATTGTCAGATCTAAAGAATTGGATGAAGAAGGATGCTCAAGCAAGAAGCATAATCTACATGGCAGTCAATGACTATTTGCTTCCTCACATTAGAGGACTTGAAAGTGCATGTGATATTTGGAATGCTTTGGAGGAGCATTTCCAAAACACAACCAAATCAAGGAAGGCTTCACTATGGGCAGAATTTACTACTTTCAAGAAGAAGGCCTCACAATCAATCTCTGATTATGTGACAAAGATGGACATTGCAGATTCTCTAGGTGCAGTGGATGAAGATATTGAAGAAGACAAATTGGTAAGACAAATACTCACAGGGCTAAGAGGAGATGAGAAGTGGAAGCCTTTCATTTTATCTACAGAACTTTCATTAGATCACTTTACTCCTGATTTGAATCAATTGTTAGGTCATATGCTAACTTTTGAGAATGATGTCAAAGGAGATATTGATAAGAGTGCAGGGCATGCAATGTACTCTAAAGACAAGAAGAAAGCTAACAAAGGGAAGCAACAATCAGGTGAAGAAGAAGGTACATCAAACCAAGCAAATTTCATAAGAGGAAAAGGAAGTGGCAGAAGTAGAGGAAGAGGCAGAAACAACAAAGATAATACAAGAGCTTGTTGGATATGTGGTAAGACCAATCATCTATCTCATGATTGTTGGCATAATAATCAAAACAATGGTAATTATCAGAACTTTAATCAAAGAGCAAGAGGTGGTAGATTTCAGAGAGGAAACTTCAGAGGTAGAGGTGGTAGGAATTCTTTTGGAAGAGGTGGAGGAAGAAGCTTCCAAAATCAATCCTATAATAACACCTACTACAACTATGCATCAGATCAGAAGGAGGACTCGACTCTCATTATGAATACATGTGAAACCTCACATGAGGACATGAGAGTGTTCTATATTGATTCAGGATGTAGTAATCATTTAAGTGGAAATATTGCTTTGATGACTGACCTAGATCATAATGCAATTAATCATACAGTTCAGACAGGTGATAATACAAAGCATAAGGTAAAGTCAATTGGTTCAGTCAAAGCTAAGGATGGGAGCACTCTTCTGAGTAAGGTTCTTTATGTTCCCACAATTCCAAAGAATTTGATCAGTGTAGGTCAAATTGTAGAAAAAGGATATGAGGTAAGGTTTACCAATGATGGAGTTTATGTGGAAGACCCTAGTCAAGGGTATAAACAGGTTGTTACAGGAAAGAAGGAAGGAAGGTTATTCACATTGAAGGTACAAGGAAATGTTGGACATGCTATGTTCACATATGGAGAGCAGAAGGTGTCAGAATTGGATCTTTGGCATAAAAGACTTGGACACTTTAATGAAAGAGGTATTAAAGAAATGATTAATAATGATTCAGTGCTTGGATTGCCTAACATTGCAGGTCAACACATGACATACAGATGTGAGGCATGTCAATTAGGTAAGGCTCATAAGCAATCCTATTCCAAGCATGGGTTTATGTATTCAGATAGACTTGAATTGGTGCATACAGATGTGTGGGGTCCTTCAAAGGACTTTAGTATAAATGGTTCAAGATATTATGTCATATATGTTGATGATGCTACCAGGTGGATCACAATTTATGTGATTAAAGAAAATTCAGAAGTGTTTAATACATTTAAACACTATCATGCATATACAGAAAGGATTACAGGTCAAAAATTGAAGAGACTAAGGTCAGATGAAGGGGGATAGTATTTTTCAAATGAGTTCAATGATTATTTGTGGAATGCAGGTATAAAGAGAGAAGTTACTTGCAGGTATTCTCCTCAACAAAATGGGGTAGCAGAAAGAAGAAATAGGACTCTTGTTGAGTTTGCAAGGTCCATGATGAAAGAGAAGAATTGTCCAAATTATTTGTGGGCAGAGGCTGTAAATACAGCTACATATTTGGTCAATAGATTGCCTTGCAAAGCTTTGCAAGGTATGACACCATATGAAGCTTGGTGGGGTAAGAAACCTACCTTGGATCATTGCAGAATATTTGGATGCTTGGCATATGCATATGTGCCATCTCAATTGAGGCATAAGTTGGAACCTAAGGCAGAAAAGTATGTATTCATTGGTTATGATGATAAGCAAATGGGATACAGGTTGTGGAGTCCATCCACAAAGCAATTCCTTGTATCCAAGGATGTTACATTTGATGAGCAAGGTACTTGGTATGCAGGTAAATATAATGTACATGCAGATGATGAAGAAGTAGTGGATCAAAGAAAAGGTAAAGCAAAGATTCAATTACTTGATGAAAGTGAGAACAATGAAGTGCAGGTTGAAGTTGAAGAGAGGCCAAGGTTTGATCCAGAATGTGATGAACCAGAAACTTCAAGAAGTGCAGAAGTTAGGAGGTCATCTAGGCACAAATGGCAACCTACAAGGTATAGCTATGACACTTCATTCTTAACTACTAAAGATTATGCTTATTTGGTAAAAGCAGATGAAGATCCTTCTACATATGAAGAGGCCAAAGGGAAAAAGAATTGGGAAGATGCTATGCAAGAGGAGTATGATGCATTGATAGAGAATCAAACATGGGATTTGGTTCCTAAACCTAATAGTCAGAAGATCATTGGATGTAAGTGGGTTTACAAAACAAAGAGATTTGCAGATGGAAGTGTGTCTAGGTACAAAGCTAGACTTGTTGTGAAAGGGTATGCACAGACATATGGAGTGGACTATGATGAGACTTATAGTCCTGTGGCAAAGATGACAACCATCAGGACACTCATAGCAATTGCTGCTTGCAAAGGTTGGAAGTTATCTCAATTAGATGTAAAAAATGCTTTCTTGAATGGTTACATTTCAGATGAAGTCTACATGGAGCAACCAGATGGGTTCAAAGATCAAGTGAGTCCAAATTATGTGTGTAAGCTCAAGAGAGCTTTGTATGGGTTAAAGCAAGCCCCAAGGGCTTGGAATTATAGGCTTGTAAAATTCTTAAATGATCTTGGATTTCAAGCATCAAAGGCAGATAGTAGCTTGCTAGTCAAAGCAAGTGAAGATGGGTTCATTTATGTTTGTATTTATGTTGATGACATAATACTTACAGGAACAGATGATAAGGGAATACAAATGATCAAGAAGCAGATGGAGAAAGAGTTTAAAATCAGTGATTTGGGGAACCTATCATTCTTATTGGGAATGGAGATCTCTTATACTCAACATGGAGTATATGTGACCCAAGAAAGGTATCTTAAAAATTTGCTAACCAAATTTAAAATGGAAGATTGCAGGGTTGCACCTACACCTTTGGAAGTGAACCATAAATTGTCTAGGTTTGGAGGAGAAGAGTTCAGAGATATGAAACTCTATCAAAGTTTGGTTGGTAGCTTGATTTATGCTACATTAACAAGGCCTGATTTGTCATATGCAGTTGGTGTGCTTTCACAATTTATGCATTGTCCTAGAAAGGAACATTGGATTGCAGGACAAAGAGTACTTAGGTACATCAAGGGTACACTCAGAGAAGGGTTGTACTATGGATTTACTTCTGATACAAGAGTGAAGATATATAGTGATGCAGATTGGGCAGGTAATGTGGATGATAGAAGATCAACACATGGATACTTGTGCTATGTAGGAGACAAATTGATTTCATGGTGTTCCAAGAAGCAACATACAGTTGCTTTGTCATCTACAGAAGCAGAATATAAAGGTATGGTGGAAGCTGCAAAAGAGGTAATGTGGCTAAAGACACTTTTGAAAGTTTTTGATGTGATTCAGAGTACTCCTATTATTTGTGGAGACAATATGAGTTCATTATACTTGGCAGCTAATCCTGTATTTCATGCTAGAACTAAGCATATTGAAATACAGTATCATTTTCTGAGAGAGAAGGTCATTGAGAAGGAGATTGAAGTCATACACACTCCCACAAAAGATCAAGTTGCAGATATGATGACAAAAAGTCTAGATGGACCAAAACTACAAAGATTCAAGGATATGGCTAGAGTAAAGAAAATAGAGAAGAACCTCAATTAATGATTGAGGGGGAGCTGTTGGTGCATGACAATCATCAATTGAAGAATTATAGAGGAATGAAGTCAAGGAGTCAAGAAGAAAACAAAGTCAGATGGTTGAAGGAAGGACATGTTCAGAAAATCCAAAGATATGTACACATATGTACATTAGCTGACTTATATCTTTGTTTAGTCATACACTTGTATATATTCATATATAAATATGTTGGAAAATGTCGGGCAAAGTGAGCAGAAGAAGATTAGAGAATAGGGAGAGAGAAATTAGTGTCATTAGACACATTGGAAGTGAGTGAATCATCCATCCTCACTTGTATGTAAATTTTTCTGAAGAAATCGAGAAACTTGCGCCCGATGTTTAGCAGTCTGCTCCTTCTGTGTTTAATCTTTTGAGAAATCCTTCTGCACATATCTAATTCCATAGCTAATCTATCTATGGCTAGAATTTGAGAGGTTAATTGCAATCACGTTGAGAGAATTTTGTTTAGGAACATTCATATGTGAAAATGTTCTAAGAGTCGTCAGAACTGGCGCACATTTCATCTTCAAAGAAATGGTCATTGCTCAGTCCACAGTGTAAAGTTTTACACAAGTGAGGGCTCAAAATCTAAGTTGGAAGGTAATCCATCTATGGCTAAAAGATCTTGATCAAACGGGATTTACTTTGGGAGAACCAGTGTTAAGAAGTTGCAGGTGTCAAAGTCGCCATTGCAGAGAAGCTCTTTCAGACATAGGTAAAGTGTTTCACACTTTTCTCAGTATGTACTCAATCATTTTGAGGAATTTAACTTGGTAAAGTTGCGCAATCTCAAGGCGAAGTGTTGTGCAAAGTTTTGTCAAAAACTTTACAGAATTGATTAGTCAATGAGTGATTAATCTGCAGCAGATTTTTCTGAAGAAGTTGAATTTTTCAGAATATTCAATTTTCTGATAAATTGGTGAATGATCTCTAAGTTTGGTGGAGTCTAAGGTTAATCTTGATATAGAGGTGATCTAAATTCAAGGTTAACTTATTCTTTTGGAGATTAACACTCTCCATCACCTATTGCGGTCAAGCCACAACAACTGGCTCAACTTCCTATTAGTGATCAACGACACGACACTAATAAGAAGTCCTCCAAAAATCCTTATGTGAAAGTGAAGTCTATTTGGTTACCCAAGAAGTCGATGAAGGCTAGCCCACAATCAAGACAAATTTGGGTGCCTAAGGCTTTCTTGCGGGCTCAAATAGCTACATCGAGACCACACCCTGTACAACATGGTTCACTCACTCTCTGATACCCACTTGTATTCAACACCCACGAACACACATTGGCCCATGAGCACGAGCAGAATCACTTGTAAATGGGTCCCTAAAAAGCCTCATCTCCAAACGGACACTCTTATAAAGCCCTCCAGAGTCTCCACAAAATCAAGACCAATAGCCAATCAGTTTGTTTAGCAGCCCATAGCGTGTAACAAACCCTCTGACCCCATTTGTAAATTCTTTCCCACGGACTAACTGCATCACCCTTACATTGCACTTTTCCATTTAGCTCACAAGACTAACCATCCCCTAATGGCACACTGGATATATATTCTCACAGAGACAGCAGGCAAGAAGTAACATGGCAGATATAGCAAGACCTAGTTCCCAGGCAGGCACCAGCCCTCAAATCGTGGACATTGAAAGTCTTCCCATTGAGGAGGAATTGAAGGAGTGCCCATTGGCATTGAGAGCATTACATGCCATACCGATTCAGAACCCTCCACAGGGGCACACAATGCCAGTCAACAAAAATTCACATTGGTTCAGTGAGGTGGTAGGACCTCTAGGAGAAGGCAGCAAAGATAGAGTTCAATGGGCGCTGGGGCAGGTATCACTTCTTCACTAGGGAATTTGAGAGACTTCAAAATAATGAAGGGTTGAAACCGATATGGAAGAAGGCAGGACTATATGATTACTTCAAAGCCCAATTGCCAAAGCCTGACTTTCTAAGGTGCTCGTATTTGATTAGCACCCTCACTCGGAGCAAAGAGAAAAAGGGATACAACACCTTTGTCCTCCCATCTCTCACAAGGGGCAATGAGCTGAAGCGGTTCAAACTGACGAACAACTTGGTAAGGGAAGCTCTCGACATGAAAGGCATGCACATTCCCACCGAGAAAGAGACTATGGTCCCCGACAACATGAAGAACAGGAATCTGACGAAACTAAATGACATGGTGGCAATGACACCTACTATTGTCATTCATCTTCGGATGTGCATGCAGCATTTCGCATTCCCCGCTCAAGAGAGGTTCACAATGCCACCCAAGAAGATATGGTTTAGTCTATATTTAGTAGATGCCTTCGATTTGACAATCAACATGCCTCACTGGATTATTGACCAAATCCACTTGGCTCATCAACGGTGGTATAAGAAGCAAAAGTCAGTATTGTATGGATGTTGTGCTCTCACAAGGATTGTTTACAGATGCTTGGCATATGATGTGCCAGTTCAAAGGGCACTTATTTGGGCCAGGGTGCAAGAATTCCAACGTAGACTATCCACCGCAGGGCCTCCATCCAAGAAAATGAGAGGCGCAGTTCAGAGCCCTGTGCACAGGTCCGCGGTGTGACACTGACACCAGAGACAACTCCACGGCTTCCAAGGCGTGTGCAATCCTTCATTATCAGATTACCAAGACATAGCACAGATGGACCGAATCTGGTGTTTCCACTTATACCAACCGACTTAGAGTTTCCTCATGGCCTTACATTGGAAGATCTAACTGATGAAGAGGTAGCCAGAATAATCAATGCTACGAATTTAGAAGCGGAGGCAGAACAGGCAAGCGGGCAGCAGACAGTCACAGACCAATCCCATCTAGTCCAATCAGAAGTAGTCAAAGTGGAGGATGATGAAGAAAAGGAGCAAGAGGAGGAACGAGAAGGGTTGTCCGATGAAGAAGACCAGGAATATGAGCAAGAAGTTCTACAGGAACTTGATGGTGCCCCGGCTTATATGAAGCAATTGAAAAAGTTGTATGATACCATCAACCGAGTTCAAGAACAACACAAACTTTCCTTGATAGCAGGAAAAGCCCTCATGAACCAAATCCTTGAGGAGGAAGGTGTGGACGAGCAATACCTAGCAACCCTTGACATGATAGCAGATGTGTTGGGGGTACCTGAGACAGTGCATACCGCTCTCGCATATTCACGAAGATCGGAACGACGATACCATAGACCCCCCCCTCGATCAGGAAAACAAATGAATGTATTAGTATCAGAACCACAAGGCACCACATCCACAACCACGGGCACAACTCATACCATTCATGATAGTGAGGAAGCCCATACATCCAGTGCACCCCCATCACCCCCCTTACCCCCTCCCCCTCCAACTCCGCCATCGTCCCCTCTCACCACCACTGTCACCTCCACTGTCACAGCTTTAGATTTCACTTCCGCACAACTGTTAGTCAACCCTCACAATCCGCACAACCTCTCACCACCCCTATTGTAAATGTCACCACTGACACTGTAATTCTGACCGTCGCCTCTGAAAACCCCATTCCCCCTATCACACTTCTTGCTAGTTCATACTCACAACTGCACATACCACTTTACACCTTCACCACCATCACCGCACGCACAATTCCCATGTTCACAATCACTCCCACGACTGCATCCACTTTTGATTTCATGGACATATCACCCACCTCCGCACCTCTCCCTCCCCCCATACGTCCACAATCTCCCATTCCCCCACCACCAACTTCACCCTTTTCAAGCACAACATACACACTCCCATTCCCTTTTCCCTTTCCTTTTGCATTCAATACCTTTCTCGCATCCACCCCTGTTAATAATGTATTTAATAATATGTACCAGTGTATGTCTCAACTACAACAACATTAGCAGCACCTAGATGCACAGCATACGAGCCTCTTCAAAAACCATGAAACGCTCCAAGCAAGATTCATTGATTTAGAGAAGGAGAAGCGGCTATTACAACAACAGTATACTACATTGCAAGCACAACATGATCAATTAGTTGCCAATCCACCCCAATCAGATACTGAAGAAAAACAACAACTCGATGACATGTTACACGCTTAGATCACAGACAATCTCAAGCTTCGATGCAATCTCGCCTTACTACAAAAGCACATGTCCGCAACACTCGAAGAGAATAAAAGACTGCAGAAACAAAAAGAAGAAAACCTGGAAGCAGCAATGGAAGGTTCCTGGCATGAAATCGACCCAGAGAATTTCAAGGCCATCCCCTCGCAGAATATGCAAATTGTGTTGGAAACCCATGCAAACCTCGTGGAAGCCCATGCAGCATTAGAAAGAGAAAGAGATGACCTACTAAAGCAACTGGAAACTCAACAGGAGTCATCAAGCAAAGTTACAACCGTAGCCGACACATCTGAAGAAGTTGCAAAACTCAGAGTAGAGCTAGAAGAACTATGAAGTAAACTTCTTCAATACGAGCGTCAACCCTCTCCCCTGGTGGAACCGGAACTTGAAGACTTAGTGCCAATTGAAGTGGAGGAGACTTTTGAAGACCCATATGTTCCCATGCCAACACGCGGAGGTAAGCAAACAGAAGAAGGAATGGACATGATTGAGATCAAAGCTCCTGAATGGATGCAAAGGTTAGAGAACGTTGCTACAACCCATGACGAGAGAGTTGCAGTACAGATAGCGTCTATGTTACGACTAGAAGAAGTCGTCATAAAATCGGATTACTTCAGAAACCTCTCCCATCACAGGTGGATTGGCACGTCCGATGATCTGTATGTTCCATTCTGTGTATTAATGGCAGATTACAATGCTGAAATGAAGCAACGCACAAAAAAAGAACCAACCTCGGTGAAACAGTTTGCACCGGATGACATCCCTGCAAGTGCCATGCATGGGAATATACATCAACCTACTTGGAGGATCCGTCTGCTTGAAACCTACCCTGAGATGGTATGCACTTGGAATAACATGCCATTATATATCAAGTATAATCCTTGCTACTGCCCTGTCTTTCGAAGAAGGTCTTGGCCAGAGTACACAAAAACAGTGCTGACAGTCAAAGGATGTGAAAAATGGCTCAATTATGTCCACTTAGCCCCAACTAAAGGCCAACCCACAATAGCATACATGATTTCGACGATTTGGCATTGGGGGGTCAAGTTCAAGACTGTCCCAGATGTCATGGCACACATGTGCCTCAAAATTTTTGAGCTCATGTTGGTTACATTCAAGACATTCAAGAATATCAAAGAACCTCATCTTTCGGCTCTCAGATTTAATGAAGGGAATCAGGACCTTGTCTACGATATGAGCACCACACCATCCATTAACATCGTATATGCGTGGCATGCTCGTATAAAGTATCTACCTGCCTGCTTCAAACAGACGTTTGAAGAAATGTTTATCACAGGGTTCTGGGAATATCATTCAGAGATATTCATTTCCACACCATCTCATCTATTACAGTTATTTGCAGTGGAACAAGCTCTACATTCAGAAAAGCTATGTATCCCACATCCAGAAGTTCCAGGCCAGTAGATTGGGATGCCCTACTCACTGATTTGGCCAAAGTTGAGAATAGTAGAACATCATGTAGCCACAGACGTTGTGGAGTACTACGTCCAACAACCCACTCAACAAGGGTCTGTCAGAGATGACAGACGGGAGAGAGGGGGGGTGTTGGCAGCAGTCAAGGAACTGAAGGACTCACAAGACAAGGAAGCCAACGAAGGGAGTCGGAGCGAAGAGAAGGCACAAGCAGACAGAGTAGTCAACGAAGATCTGGCAAGTAGGCCATTATTTTTTCATGAAGCTAAAGCATATCAAAGAGGTGGACACACTAGGAGAAGGAGCAAGTAGGGAGCTCGAAGATGTGTATGTCAAATCGTTAGAGGAAATCCCTACTAAAATAGTGATTTTCATCACTAAAGGCCACTGTAAATACCATTTCATATTTTTGTAGCTGCATTTTGTGCAAGCCAAAGAGTCCTTGAGCTTGAGGAGCATTAGAAGTACCTGCCTATCCATTTTCATATTCTTTAGACTTTGTTTGAGCCCTCAAATAGGCCTTAGAACCTAATTTTTAACTAGGCCGGACGCTATGTTGGACAGGGCCAAAAACTAGTCAAAAACTATAAATAGAGCTAGAGAGCTCATTTTTGAGGTTAGCTTGTAATAGATTTGAACTTGTATGAGCATTTTGGAAGTAATAAAAAAGAACTCCATTGTCCCTCTCTTTGCTCTTGCCTTGTGTGCGCGTGTGTGTGTATGTGTGTGCATGTTAGTGTGCTTCTCACTCACGCACTTGTGCCTTCACTTGCTCGAGGTCATCATACCATCCTCACGTCTTCCCGGATTGACATTAAAGGAGGTTCTACTCATCACTGAGCTACAGCATAGTCTATAGCTTCTTGTTCTAAGCTTCTTTGTCTAGCCAATGTCATCTCTTGGGGGAATGTTTTCATCCTCAAAAAGGCTGAGGGTGAACTTCTACTTCATAGAAGTATTCTTCATCTAATGCAAAAGGTGGGTCCATAATGATTGACTCTAGATCGGAGTCACTTGCATCCTCAATTGCACCTGGGCTAGGTTCGCATTCTTCTAAAATTGAGTCTCCCATGATTGGCTCTATGGAGAAGACTGAAATGTCATAGCCATCCTCATCACAGTGGGGTGTCCATTGTTCTTCATTGATGGCTACATCCATTGTTGCTAAAATCTCTGCCCAGCCATGAGGTTCAAATTCTTCATCAGGGAATACGACAGGTGCATAGGTTGGGTCTTGAACCGATCTATGAGTTTCCTTCGCACCTACCTCTCTGGTTTTTTCTCTTTTCTCTTCTTCTACTACCACTTTGCACATCCATAAGTGGGTGTCTTCATGCATCCATGAGGATCCTGATCCTATGGAATGAGCTGACTCCGTGTCATCCTTCGCTCATGGATGGGATTCCATTGAATAGGCGGTACGTCTCTGTGGGAGTAATCCTTGGGATTGACTTTGGTTGTAACACATAGGTGTTGCAAATACAAGGAATTGGTTTCCCAATCCTGTACCACTTGCAATTGCTACATAAATGGCCTACCCAAAATCATCTCGTATGCTTGGTTTTTGCTAAAGTCACATATAGCAAAAGTGTGCTCGAACTCAACTCCACAGGTAGTGAGCGTTATTCCTTCTAGCAATCCTAG
Organism: Ceratopteris richardii; assembly: GCA_020310875.1. NCBI lineage: Eukaryota > Viridiplantae > Streptophyta > Polypodiopsida > Polypodiales > Pteridaceae > Ceratopteris > Ceratopteris richardii. The sequence goes on from CM035425.1 coordinate 7,983,199, forward strand.
GGGCCTCTCAATATGACCATCGACCATTTGCAATTTCATTCTCGTCAGCCTGAGTGCTGGCTTGCCCCAACGCTTCCATAGGGAGGTGGTAGCAATTGTAACTCTTGCACCTGAGTCCAAAATTGCCTTGGTTGTGTATCCTTGATGGGTTACTGGGAGATAGGTATTTCCTTCTTCTCCTTCACTCATGTCTATCTTATCCAATGGTATTTCTGGCACTGTTCTATGAGATCCTACCTGGGAACGCGATTTCGCTACATCCGGCACTTGTTGGGCTATGTGTTTCCACAATTCAGGCTTAACCTTGAGTAGCTCTTCTAAAGTGAGGTTGCATTGCACTTTAGTGTTCTTTACTACCTCCGTATTCCTAGGTATGATCGAATCTTCGTTTCTTATCATGACCATAGGTGCTCTCATGCAAGTTGACTTAGTTTCCCATGGGCATGTGAAATGGGGTAACTCTTGCAAGGAATTAGACTCAAAGTCCAACCTCACTTGAGATTGGGCACTCTCCTGCTCTCCATAAATGGAAGGAAGGTTTTGTGGGAATTGATCGTGTGTGTCATCCACAAGTTCAATGGGAGGAGGAACTTCACTCTCTTTAGCCCATTTCTCTTCTTGAATCTCTCGCAAGTATTCTAGCGAGTATCGATTCATAGAAGAAGAGGTGTCTGGTTCAGTGGAGTTATGCACATATGCTTCCTGGGGAGGAATGCTTATCCTATCTCTTGCCCTCTCCTTAGCTGGGGAGGTAGCTTCTTTTCCAGACTTTGTAAGTAACCTCTCCAACCTATCCAATAGACCATCAAAATGCAATGGTGCTCTAGTGGAGCTAGGGCCATTGAACAAGCGACTGGCTTCGAACATGGCTTGCGCCAATTCTACCATCTTAGCACAAAGCTTTGTTCGCTCTAACTCTAAATCAGCCCTAGGGTAACATTTTTCATGATCTGTCACGTTTGGCCCTTCTTGGATTCTGGCCTGATATGCTTTAAGCACCATGTCTAGATCCTCAGGAGTGGGATCCGCTAGGATTGATCCTACTCTGGGTGGTGGGTGGGCTATATGTGGTGGATTAGAAAGTTGGGGGATGGAAGGTGATGGGTTGGAGGGAGATGGAGAGGGTGGTGATGGGGTAGTGTGAGAGTGGTTTTGAGATGCGAGTTCACTTATCTTTGCTTTGGTCTCTCTCAAGATTTCTTCAAGTTCGCTCATTTTTTGTGACCATTGTCTTTTCATTCTCTCCCGACTATCTCTCCATGCTCTCGTCCTTTTCTTGGTTATGCTTTCTATCTCACTAACCTCAGAACTCTTTTCCTGCCCTACTCCTTGAGTTTGCTGCAAGACTTGAGCTCTAGTGACCACATGCACTGGGGCAGTGTAAGTTACACTTCCTATAGAGTCTACTACTAGTCCAATGACATTGATAGGAGTGATTTTTGGTAGGTTATTGGGGTTCTTCGGGCAATCTCGTAAGAGATTTTCTTTTCCGCAATCTTGACAGAAGCCCTGAATTGTCACAGGTTGGGGTTGTGTAGGGGCAGGTAGTGGACAATCACGTATGAGGTGATCTCCTTGACATCTGAAGCATGGTCCTCTAGGAAATGGGGGTCGTACCTGCCTAGGTTGAGGTCTAGAGTTGGGATTTGTGTACATGACATTTGCATACTCTGGCTCCCCACTAGGTTCACTCGGGTCCTCATAATAGTATGACTCGTCATGCTCAGGTGACTGCATGTAATAAGCTTGTGGGCTTTCAATGTGAGTAGAGTCAAAACTATGGTCACCGAAATCACTTTCAAAAAGCAATGGTATCACTGGCACTATGGCTCTATTCAAATTCTCTTCTGCAACTATGTACTTTACTAGAATCACATTGGTTGGAGCAGGGGGTTGTTGAGCTAGCACAGGTTGAGGCCTTTGTTGGGTTTGATAAGGTGGCTGATAAGGTTGCTGTGATCTCCCATATTGTTGTCGTGGGTACTGATTCTGGTATCTACCCTGTTGTGGATATGGTTGAGTGTAATTTTGCCTGATAGTTTGTTTGTTATAAGGGCAGTCTTGTGCGGTGTGGTTGGTGTACCTTCGTTCTATGGTGCAGTACTGGTTGCTAGGATTCACTTGGGGTTGGGCCATAAATGGGACATACATTTGCCATATGCTCACCTCCACAAGTATAGCATCTTTTCACTAGTGCAAACCTTGGTATTTGTTTACTAGAGACTCCTAGTTTTTGAGCTACTTTCTCAGCAAGTTCCTCAATAGATGTGGATTGCGAGGAAGAGAGGCTAGTAGAACTATCTAAATCTTTGTAGATTTTTGAAAGTTCTAATTCCTCCCCTAGGTTATCCTCGATGTCAATGCACATGCGTATACACTCTTCTATGGTCCTAGGGTCCTTCAGGTACACATATGATCTCAATTTGGTACTTAGAAATCCGTCTAAGAACAAAGCCACTTGCTTGGCTGGTGTGGGTAACTCAGGTATCGGGCACCTCTCTAGGTACTACCTAAATCGTCTTCCTGCTAGTCTGACCATCTCTTGAGGTGTTTTCTTAAAGCTATGAACCAGGGAGGAGGTATTATGTCGTATGCCACTCTTAGAGAACTCAGTGACGAAAGCCTCCAAAAGTTGGTCTATGCTCCTAAACTGCCTCTCATGTAGTGGTTGAAACCATGTAAGAGTTGTGTTTCTCAGAGTTAGTCCAAAAGCATTGTATTGTGTGAATAGGTCCTCAACTTGTTCAGCTTTCAAGACTTGCCTAAATTCTGCCACATGGTCGTAAGGGTCTCTAGTGCCATCGAAGTAATTCTTCATGGACTTCACCAACTGAGTTGGCCTCAGGGTCCTAGTGTGTTCTCTCGGCCTTGGCAAAGGGAAATCATCAGCACTTCTTTGGTTCCTAGGGGCTCTAGGTCTCTCGGTTTCTTCTCTATCTGTTCCTGTTCTCATTATTTCTCTTTCGAAGGGGTTGGCAAAGCTTACCTCATGTCTGTCTCTACTTCTATCTCTTTGAGCTCCATGAGCGTCCCAGCTCCTTGGTGGCTGTAGGACACATTGGACCGAGGTTGGGGAAAAACAAATTCACCCTTCCATGTGTAGGCATGTCTGCCATGCTCAGTGACCACGAAGATCCTCTCTGATGTATTGTCTAGGTAGGTTACTTTGCCTAGGCTATCGGAGTCTTTAAACTCATAGATTGTGAGAGCACCTACTTCATGAGGCTGGGCAGGCTTATATCTCCAAAAAGCCTCATCGGTTTCTCGGTTTAAAAGCAAATCTATGCTTTTATTATCCTGGGGGATCCACTCTGGAGTCATGATTCTGGTCAAGATTGATTTACCACGGGGAGTCCTAGGCTCTCTCTCTAAATTCCCTTGCTCTATATCACCCATGTCGGTCTCTGCGATCACATTCCTGAACTCGTATGTTCTATCTGGACGAGTGGTGACTACATAAATAGTCCCTTCTTTATCTAGGTATGCTCCATTCTCGAACTTGACTACGGGGTGTTCTAGTCCATGGGGTTGATCGGAGTTCTTAATCTGGACCATAGATCTTCTCAAGCCGTCTTCGTAGATGCGAGCACCTAGACGATTAGTCTTGATGTATTCCAATTGAGTCTTGTAAGGTCCTTCTGGCTTTTTTAGGTACACCACGCCTGAACTACCTACTGGTCTCTCCATGTTATAGGACATCTCAGAATCACTTGTTTCTGATCGGGGAGTGTATGGCTAATCACTCAAATGCTCGGCCCGAGACCTAGCAGTGTGATTGACACTAGCTTCAGAAGATCTGAGGCTTTGTCTGTCTCGGCCTAAGTGTCGGCCCCCTTGGTTCCAAGTACACTCTTGTTGCAAGTTAATTTGCACCAATCTCTTTGTTCTTTTTAGTTGAATATTATGTTTATGATCTTATTTGATATCACTCATCAGGAATACTTAAGTGAATTTCGCATTTGATAAGTGATCGATTCAAGTTTACTTTTGTCCCTTAGCTTTTTTGCACTTAAGTCCTACTTATTGCTTGCACTTAGTTGATTAGTTTTCTTGGACTTGATTCGTGCCTGACGTTGCCCTAATTAATCACCACGCTTAGGTCGTACTTAGCCTAAGCTAGAATTGATGAAGGAGGGTTGAGAGAACTTCCAACCTTAATTCACTTGTTGACCATATTGCTACACAAGCCCAAGTAGCCTTCTCCCAAGCTTGGTACTCACCCTTGCTAGCTTGCCTTGGAATTGCTTGAGTACACGCAATGTTCCTGTAAAAGTTCACAAGTTAATATAGCTCCTTTACCACAATGGATTGAAAGACACACATCAACAATTACAGGCCCCCCTTGGAGTAACTCACTGTACCCCCAAAATCTTATGACCACCTAGTCCCACCTAAAGGCCAACTTAAAAATACATGTTCTAAAACTCCACGTATGATTCTTACTAAAACCAGTTGAGGTCCACGTAGGATTCTCAACAAGCTTTCCAACGAGACCAAAATCTCATCAATCGGAGTTCGTATGGTGAAGTTATGACCATTCAGGCATTTAAGGGTCAAAATAGGCTCTAAGGGTTCAGGAAATTCCTCCCTGGTTTTTAGGTATTTTGCCCACTTCTAAGGCTCTAATATCATCCCAATGTGTCCCTTAATCCCAAAAGTACCTCAATTCAATCAATTAATTCACCCTAAAAATTCATGCGTTAAGCTGGTGTATCACGATAGGTCAGGTCGGTGTGTCGCGATAGGTCGGTGTGTTGCAATAGGTGGGTGTGTCGCGATAGATGGGTGTGTACTTGAGCCAAGAAGACTCAAGGACTTGTGCCAATGAGACTGTACCCCAATTGCCACACAAGTGCGTATAGTGGGTACTTAACACACATCTAATTGTCAATCCGAAGGAACGACGTACCAAGTGTATGAAGACATGTGCACACGTGATGGAAAATGAAGTGGTTTAGCTAGCATGCATGAGAAAAGACTACTACCTCTCACACTCACTGAAATACTGAAAGTGTTTGCCGCAAGCCTCTTACAGCAGTTTTTAGTATTTTGAGGTTTTCTCCCAGCCCACAACTCCGAATATAAGCAATAGGGTACTGGTTTCGAAGCTCTTGACGAGACGCATCCAACGGTAGTGGTTTCACTCAATTCTGACCACTCTGCTTCAAGTTATAGCAAAAACAGTGAATGACGGGAGACACCAACACCCGCGCCACAACTCCTCCTAGCTTGCACACGCACTACAGCAGCTCAAACCCAAGGGGAAGGGGTAGACAACAGTCCTACACATGCATTTCAAGCATAACACACACATACAAGAGCGAAATGAAGATCAAAATCAGCATGAAAGAGGTAAACTCGAAAATCTGTAGAGCTCCTTCTTCACAATGGCAAAAAGTTCTTACAAAGGGTCACAAAGTGACTTATATACTAGTGCCCTAGAAATGGTCCTTTCACACAAGAGACCGGCACTTTATTCACTAAAAGATTAATTTCCTACTATTTTACATGGGTAAATCTCTAATCTTCTGCGGGTATGCATCTAGAGGACTCCTCTAGTGCCTTTACAACGGAAAATATTTTACAAGAATGATTATGATACAAAAATATGATGTCCAAATCGGAAAAATTTTGGGGCCCGTCTTTTTCTCTGCTTTAGCTCTGCAACACTCTCCCCCTCTTCGTTTCTGTCGTCCCTTGACAGGCTTTAGCTTTTCATCGGCTGATTACTTCTTTTCTTCGCACGCTACCCTTGGTCAGTTTTGTCTGTAGTTAAACAGACATGCAGCTTTGATGGCCTGTTCTTGATTCAAGCTCTACTACTCTAGAGCCTGCTGCATTTGTCTTGCCTGTTGATTTGGGTTGCCACGCACGCCACCAGTGACTAGGAATGTGCTATTCTTAGTCACCCTCTTAAACTTTTCAGCCTCTACCCCTTTCTAACTTTTGGTCCTCTGATCTGTCCTGGTTGCACACCTCTGACCCTGTTGTATTGCTTTGAGCCTGTTTGCTTTCTTCCACTGTGCAGGACCTGGATGTTTTGCCTTGTTGCCTGATGCATGCCCCTGTGGGGCTCTGTGCAGAGATGGGTAATGCTAATTTCCTACTATTTTACATGGGTAAATCTCTAATCTTCTGCGGGTATGCATCTAGAGGACTCCTCTAGTGCCTTTACAACGGAAAATATTTTACAAGAATGATTATGATACAAAAATATGATGTCCAAATCGGAAAAATTTTGGGGCCCGTCTTTTTCTCTGCTTTAGCTCTGCAACACTCTCCCCCTCTTCGTCTCTGTCGCCCCTTGACAGGCTTTAGCTTTTCATCGGCTGATTACTTCTTTTCTTCGCACGCTACCCTTGGTCAGTTTTGTCTGTAGTTAAACAGACATGCAGCTTTGATGGCCTGTTCTTGATTCAAGCTCTACTACTCTAGAGCCTGCTGCATTTGTCTTGCCTGTTGATTTGGGTTGCCACGCACGCCACCAGTGACTAGGAATGTGCTATTCTTAGTCACCCTCTTAAACTTTTCAGCCTCTACCCCTTTCTAACTTTTGGTCCTCTGATCTGTCCTGGTTGCACACCTCTGACCCTGTTGTATTGCTTTGAGCCTGTTTGCTTTCTTCCGCAGGACCTGGATGTTTTGCCTTGTTGCCTGATGCGTGCCCCTGCGGGGCTCTATGCAGAGATGGGTAATGCGCCCCTGCGGTGCTTCTTGCAGAGATATGTCTTCAAATATCATTGTTTTATTCTTTATTGAGTTGTTTTTGACTTTGATCTTCTTCTTCTTCTTTTTTTGCTTGATTCCCCTTCCACACGTCCCTCCTCCTGAACTCTGTCGTCCTCGACAGGCTTTTTGTGGCGACGTGTGTATGTTTGTATGGCTTGTTGCTCTCTTTGATTTAGCAAATTCGCGTGACACAGCATGAATTCCTTCCATTGCTGAGACTTTACTCCGTCTTCTGGCGCCTGTCTATTATCAGCAAAGAAACTTGTTTCATAGGCTACCAGTCTTGCATTCAAATTGGAAATCATTTTAACAAAAATCTCTGAATCAATTTCAAAGAAGCCTGTAAAGAATGCTTCTTCAAAAGTCTGCATATATATCGAGGGCAAAAACATGAGGCGAGAATAATATGCCATAATAGTTAGTCGGCTGGGAATGGTGGATAAATCAAAAATTAAGGCTTCTGAACCTTGCGTAATTCCAATGAAATTCAAAAATGTGTATTTGGCATGTTGGAAAACCTTTATTACTGTCAATAGCATACTGAATATTTTGTTAGTCATTTTGACTGCTAAATCTGGCACTATAGCATATCTGGTAATCCAAAATTCCATTGTCTTTACCATGTATTCTTCGGTTGGTAGATAATTATGTGGCGGACTAGGTAGTAAAGGGTAGTTGAGCCACTGATTATTGATATTGCCTTGGCGTTGTCCTTCCCAAAATTGCGTCCAAGATCGTCTACGTGGTACAGGACAAAAAGATGGATTTACTTGAAGTTCATATGGTGATGCTTCCCACTGTACCTGCAACGTTGGATGTTTCTCTAAAATCTTTCGTCACCATATCGGATCCGCCTTCTCGAACTCCTCTTGAGTGTAATTGAAAGTGTCATGCCTGAATTGAAGGTTGTGGTCCGGATCTTTATTCGTTGCAGACTTTATATAATATCGAGTTTGTTCTTTAAGTAGTCCGTATGGTACATTGAAGGGCTTCAAAATTTGTTTTAGTTGTTTATTTTCTATCTGAGCTTCTTTCATGATCCTGATGATCTGATCTTCAAATTCTGCCGTAAGTTGGGACACCAGTAGTGCCCTTTCTGGTCTGCTCAGTTCTGCAATTTCCCATGTGTTAGGTTCAATGTGAACCTCCTTTTCCTCCTTTACCGGTGAATGATATGAGGGGAAAGATAGAGGACATACCTCAGTCTCCACAGTAGCCTCTGCAGAAGTTGGAACTACTGGTGTCCCCTCTTTTCCTTTTTGTTCTAGCCGTTCTTGAAGTTCCTTAATACATTCATTCTTCTGTTTCAATTCTTCAGTGGCGTTGGCAACCATATCCTTGTGTTTCAGAAGTTCTTGTACTACAATGTCCATTTGATCTGTATCTTCTTTACATTGTCGCAGATAGTCATTCTCAGCTTTCTTCCATTTGGCTCTCAAGGCAGCCGTGTCATCCATGTACCTTTTCTCCCATTCTGCAATTGTATCTTGCTCCTGCTTGAGCTGATCTTCATACATAATCACTCTCTCTTCTAATCCCTTGATGTCTGGTTCCGGTTGGGCTTGCACTTCGACTGGTTGATCACTTAAAAGAGCAGCCATAAGCTCTTTGTTCCGTTGTCTTAACGCCTCTGCTTCATCCATATACCCTTTAATCTGTGATTCCAGAATTTTGCTTCTTGATGTCATGCGTGCCTTTTCAGCCTCATTTGCTTGTAGTTTTTTGGTGACTTCTTGTAGTTGTTCTTTTAATTGCTCTTTTTCTGTCTCTAGCAGGCTGTATTTGCTTTTGATTTCTTTCAGTTCAATTGCTTTTTCTACTACCTGTGCTTTTACTGTCTCTAGCTCAGTAGAGAGATTCTTACCCCATTTTTGAAGTTCGATTTTGTCCTGCATGGCTTGGTCATAATCTTCATCAGCATCAGCCATAAGTTGCTGTGTATCTAGGGCAGTTCTGATCATGTCCTACACCACGGGCTTGAGCTGAGCTATATCCACGTTCAGCCATGTCTTTGGTATATCTGGGGTTTCTCTTGTTTATACATCTTTTCCTTTTTCGCTATGGATCGTTGCATTGTGTGGTTGTCTGATTTGTAAGTGCACTTGCGGTTCTGCTTCATCTTCATCCACATCAATAACCTTAGTGGCACTCCCTTGAAATGTAACATCCATGGGAGACGGTTCTGCCACAACCCTTATGGGTGTAAAGGGTTCTTCGTCTTCCTTTTGTGTTTCCTGACATTCCTGCTTTGGTGTCTTCATGCGTATTTTTCGGGGTGGTGTGGCCTCCTTGATTTGGATGTCGGAACTTTCATTAAGCTTTAAAGTATGGTGACCTTCCATTTTTGCTTCCTTGCTCCTGGTACTTTGATCAACTTTCTTTGTGTGATCCTCCTGCTTGAGGTCTTTTTGTTCTTCGTTATAATTCACTTCATTTAATTCCTCCCATTGGCCGTCATCTTTTGATTCGCTTTGAATATCTACATCCAATAACGAGGTATTGGGCTCCTCTTGGCCGTCGGATCTAGAACTAGAGTTATCTAGCCCTATTTCCCGATATCTATGTACTTTGGTGAGTTTGCTCTTTGTTTCCCTTGCTTGTTCTGACTGCTGATAATGATGACCCTGGACCGGTAAGTTGACTTGTCCTTCTGTATATCGATGGGTCTCTTCCAGAGCATCTGTCAAGTCTTTTGCCGTTATTTCCTTCCTTCCTTCAATAGTAGTTTTGGGGAGTACATGGATCCTCTTGGTAGTTGGTGTGTCTTCATCATGTAGCTTGACTTCCCGGAATCTTTTGGTACCTCTCATTCTAGGTTGAGAGCTCGTTTCTGCCACTTCCACAATATTTGCTCCTTTCTTTTTCTTAGGAACGGTCGCCACTTTGGCATATTGAGCAATGACGGTTGATGATGGCATCTCTTGTAAATGTTCCCTCATTCCTAAGGCATGGTAAATCAGGATGGTTAGTGCCACACTGCCATTTAGGAACTTTTTATTCTTCCATTGCTTCTTGGCCTCGAACAATCTTTCTTGAACATATGGAGTCAAATTGATTTGATTCCCAATTTGCTTGATGGCATGGGACAATAATTGCACAATGATCTTTTGTGGAGCCGTGTAACGGTGCATATTCGGGAAACAGAAGTGTTGGTGGATCAATCGGACCTCATCCTCTATGTCCACACGGTTGATGTCGACGAAGGTTTGGGTCTTTGCACCTTTACTTTCTTCTTTCACTATTGTGACCCCATCCTTCTCCCATCCAAAGGCTTCCTTGATTAACTCATGTGTGAATTGAATAATCACCCATTCGCCTTCTTTATCCATTACTCTAGCTTCCGGCACCAAAGGATCATGTAGTGCTGGCTGTAGTGTATTCATGACTTGAGTGCATCTTTGAAAATCAGGCTTATAGATTGGCAGTTCAATATATTTATGTATGCCTGCTTTCTTCATGGTTTCTTCAACAGAAGGTAGTGTATGTTGTACTCGAAAATCCTGGGACATTATTGGAAACAGATGATCTGTGTCCATGATTTTAATTGTTGCAAGGAATAGATAGTCCCCTGCAGGCTGGTCTTCGCGGAACCAGTGTCCCTTGGCCTTTGTGATACTCTGTGGAGGAAAATCCATCACTTCCTCTTGTACGGTTGCTTCAGAATCTTCAGAAGCCATCTGCACTTGTACGTAAAAGTGCATTAGCATCACATAACTGTATACAATGATGTAGTGCATTGAAGTGATTATTGTCGTCGTCACTCCGTCTCCCCATTAATCCATGAGTGAGATCTCTTACCATACATTTTTTCAATTTGGTTTTTGTTGCTGAAAGAAAATAAAAGTCAGAGTAGCCGAAGCATTTATTTATATACATAGTAGGTCCATTCCTATTTAAAATGAAGCTAAAATCTACTCTCGTTTGGAGAATGTGCACCACTAGTTTGATAAGCTACATCTTGTGCCGAATGCTTGGCCTGGTATTGTGGCCCTATCATGCTTACTTGAGGTGCATTAGAAACTTCATGAGTGCAATGGTAAGCTTTATCTCTTCGATCCTCCGCTCCTCGTGGTTGCTTTGGTTTCCAGATCCATTTCATGAACACTAAGAGAGGTCGTTTCGTTTCCTTGATCCATGTAGCTTCTTGTGTTCTCTTTGCTTTCTCCATTGTCCGAGTGAAATTGGCATTGGTTTTCCAGTTTCTCGGATGACTCTTATGTGTTGTTGTCGTTCGCCTTGTCTGATGTAGTAAGTCTTTTTTTGTCTTTAAATCCTGTTTAGCTGCTTGTGTGAGCTTTTTGGGGATCCATATCTGAAGTCGCGATCTTTGAGCTTCGAGCAAAGTCTTAGGGATCCATACTTGCACTGTTTCTTCTGGTATGTACTTCTGTGAAGCTGGTTTGGTGATTCCTGTTTCCTTCTTAAGAGTGGGTGCGGACGTTTCTCGACTCTGTATTTGATCCCTGCGTACCCACTCATATTTGGGTGGGCCTTGATCTGAGTGTCTGCTTGTTGGTTTCCAGTAGTGCAATCTTTTGATGTTTTGAGCATGCATAGGAGAGCAAGTCTCCTTAATGGTTGGCTTTTCCACAACTGCATTGAATGACTTCGACTCGATTGCTGACGTCGCTAGGATTGAAGTTTCAGCTTCTATGCGTTTGGTTTCTGAATTGTGAGCATTGTTGATACTTTCTAATGTCGTTCTCTGAACTTCCTCTGAACTTGGCATTAATTTTGTTTGAATACATGGTTTCTCTTCAAGTAAGCTGAAAATCTCCTTATGCCCTATCTTAGCCGAAATATAGCCTTGAGCTAGATGGATACATGCCTTAGTCTCTATGATCCAGTCGTGTCCTAGGATGAAGTCTTCTATCAAATGCTCATCCTCGCACACTAGAACTCTTTGTTCCATTGAGGAATTTCCTAGGTGGAGGGATACATTCGTGGTTCCAATACATTCTACGGTGTGACCTCCAACTCCTATTAATCGGGCTTTTGTGGGATTCAATTCTAATTGCAGCTCTTTTGCTATTCTCTTTCGCATGCAGCTAAGTCCTGCTCCTGAGTCTATTAATGCATCTATCAATTTGTACTCTGTCTTGCCAATCCCTAGGTTTAGGTAAGGTTGAGTTTTACACATACCCGTTTTACCATGATTTTCGACTTGGTAATTTGCCATAGGGATGGGCTTTTCTCCTTGGAGATAGTGTTCATCTCTTTGCCTGATCCACTCTTTCCTTTTCTTAATGCGCTCTAGTGCTTCTTGTTGAGCTTCCTCTTTAATTCGCTCTTCTTCCTTTTTCCTATTTTGAGCACCTACCAATCGTGCTAGCATTTGATCAGTCAAGGGCTCCATGAATCGTCTTACTCTACATCCACTGATGTAGTTGGGAAGAATGTCTCCGTCTAGCGTGGCGAGATTGACTGCCCACTAGTAGAGATTCGATTTATGATCAAAGGTCTGTATCCGCGTTTTTGTAACTTCTTGGCATGTTGTTTCAGGGTGTACACTAGGACTAAGTCTCCTTCTTTAAGTCCCTTGTCTTTTATATGTGCATCATAGTATGCCTTTTGTCTCCATTTAGCAGCATAAATGCCTGCTACTGCTTGCAATCTAGTCTCATGTAACTTCTCAATTTGATCTAGTTGTTGGGATAATTCATGACCGTTCCATTCATATTGCTGGGCCACTTTTAATGTGGGCACTAAGAAGTCAATTGGCAAAATTGCATTTTGCCCATACACTAAATTGAAAGGTGTAGTTCCAATGGCCGTTTTATATGCAACTCGGAATGCCCAAATTGCATGATGCAATTGTTTGTCCCAATCAGATCTTCCATTATTGACACGCTTAGTCAACACCGTGCACAGTACTTTGTTAGAGCTTTCAGCTTGTCCATTGGCTTGGGGATGGTATGGTGCTGATTTCTTATGAATCACTAAGAACTTGTTCATTAATGACTCGATTACCTCATTGAGGAAGTGCGTTCCCCGGTCGCTAACAATCTCAATGGGCAAGCCAAAGCGGGTGAAGATATGCTCAAAGAGAAATTTTGCGGTAGTTTGAGCATCATTCTTTCTAGTGGCTTTCGCTTCTACCCATTTAGTTAAGTAGTCAATGGCTACTATGATGTACTCTGCATGTGATCCTTTGGCAGGTGGATTGATAGGTCCAATGAAGTCTATACCCCATTTTGTGAAGGCTCTCGCGCATATCATTGGTCTTAATGGCATGTCATCTCTCCGAATTGGGTATTTAGTTCTCTGACAAGTCTCACAACTTCGTACATACGTTTCAGCATCCATGTGTAGAGTTGGCCACCACAAGCCCGCAAAGAGGATCATTTTAACAATCCTTTCAGCCGAAAAATGACCTCCTGCAGCACCTGCATGCGCCATTTCTAATATGGGTAAATATTCTCCTTCATGTACGCATAATCTGAGTTGGTTATCATTCCCTCGTTTGAACAATTGTTTTCCTATGAGAATGTAGTCCTTGCTCATTTCCTCTAAGGATCGCTTTCTTGCTAAGCTGGTTCCTAACTCATGTTCTCGAGTTTTTATGAATTTCACCAAAGTTGTACTCCAATTGGGTGCTATGGTCGAAAAAGGTAGAGACATATGATCTTCGGGAACCGTCTCTCGACATTCTGCACAATTACTTACGTGGTCGTGAACATTCTTGGGCATGTCAGGCCAATACACTCCTAATCTTTTCAGTTCTCGGATAGTTCCATGAATCCCTTTGTGTGTTCTCCATTTGTTCACATGTGCTTGCTCAATTAGTTGCGTTTGTTCATCCTCATCAACACATCTGAGTAATACCTCGTTGGGTTCCTTGTAGTATACACTACCTGACACAATGTGTAAGTTCCTCGATTGAAGAATTTCTTTCTTGCTATTCCTATTGATTGAGTGTTGAGGGCCATGGGTGAGTATAGGGATCAATTTCTCTGCCCACTTTGGGCAAACTTCTAGATTGAACAAATAAGCATCTGGTAGATCATCGGGCACTCCACTTGGTGGCTCTCCGTGTGTTAGCCTCGAAAGGTGGTCTGCTCTCACATGTGTGTTCCCCTTTTTCACTATTACTTCGAAGTCAAACTCCATTAGTAGTAGAAACCATCGTACCAACCTTCCCGTGTTACAAGGCTTATTGACTAAATACAACAAAGCTTGATGGTCTATGAAGAATTTGAACTTGTTGGCTAAAAGATAATGTCTGAATTTCTTCACTGTGTATACCATTCCTAAGCCTTCTCGTTCCGTAGTGGTATAATTTCTTTCGGCTTGATTCAGTTGTCTACTCGCATAAGCAATTGGATGATCAAGCTTGCCTTCATCAGCCGGCTGGGCTAAGATGCATCCAATGGCATAGTTAGAAGCGTCAACATGAATATGAAAAGGCTTGCTCCAATTGGGTGATTTCAGAATTGGGGCAGTGCTAATCTCTTTTTCAACTCGGTGAATGCCTTTTCGCACTCTTCTGTCCAAGTAAATTGAGTCAAGAGACCATACAAGGGTTTTGCTATTATGGCATACATGTGAATGAACCTACGGTAGTATCCACAATGTCCCATAAAAGCTTGCACTTCCTTTACATTCTTGGGTCTTGGTAAGTCTAAGATGACTTTAATCTTGTCCTCATCCGTTGCTATTCCATTTCTCGAAACTATGTGTCCTAGAATTTTCCCTTGCCTCACCATGAAAACACATTTCTCGGGGTTTAAGCAGACTCGGTACTGTCTACATTTGTTGAATATCTTCCTCAACTCGGGAATGTGATCGGGTCTTTGATTGGAGTACGTGTAGAGATCATCCACATATACTTCCATGCTTTTTTTCAAAAATTCCTTGAAAACATGACACATCAATCTCTGGAAGGTGGCTGGAGCATTAGTGAGTCCAAAGGGCATTACTTTGAATGCATACACTCCCCATTCAGTGGCGAATGCTGTCTTATGTTGATCCTCAGTCGCAATAGCTACTTGATTGTATCCGGAGAATCCATCTAGGAAACTATAGACCTCCTTACCTGCTACTCTCTCTAATAAATTGTTGCAGAGCTAAAGAAAGCACAAAGCAGAGAAAAAGACGGGCCCCAAAATTTTTCCGATTTGGACATCATATTTTTGTATCTTAATCATTCTTGTAATATATTTTCCATTGTAAATGCACTAGAGGAGTCCTCTAGATGCATCCCCACAGAAGATTAGAGATTTACCCATGTAAAATAGTAGGAAATTAGTCTTTTAGTGAATAAAGTGCCGGTCTCTTGTGTGAAAGGACCATTTTTAGGGCACTAGTATATAAGTCAAATGTGACTCTTTGTAAAGAACTTTTGGCCATTGTGAGAATAGAGAGCACAGAAATTCGAATTTGTGTCTTCTTCACTCTGTATCTTCTTCTTTGTGAGCTTGTATGCATGTGTATTGCTTGGAAAGAGTGCTTGGGTGTGTTGTCTATCCATGAAAGTGTTTATTTGCTGTAGGTAAGGTGTGTGCGAAGTGTAGGAAGTGCTGTAGTGTAGGAAAGTATTCCCGCGACTCAGTATTTTGCTCATAACTTGAAGTAGGAGCGTCAGAATTGAGTGAAACCACTGCCATTGGATGCGTCTTCTCAGGAGCTTCGAAATGCATATGCTATTTGCTATATTTGGAGCTCGGAGCTGGGAGAAAAGTCCAAAATACTGACGGCTGCTGCACCAAGTATCGTTTCACCATGACTAACAGTTGGAGCTTGTTTGGATAAGTCTTTGCCTTATTTACACTCTTTGAGTAGTTCATTTGCATTGATCATTACATGATTGCATGTCCTCATACACTCGGCTAGGTTTGTATACTCTTTGGATTGATAATTAAAAGCGTGTATCCCCACTATATGCACTTGAGAGGGGATTGAGGTATAGTCTCTTTCTCCGCAAGTCCCTAAGTTGGTACTTAGGTCAACACACTTTTTGGCGCCGTTGCCGGGGAGTGACGAATCAAACCGAGGCATTCGTGTGATGGTAAGTAGCTTTTTTGCATTGAAGTAAGTGGAGGAGTGGAAATTTTCTCTTCTTTGGTAAGTCATTTTCAGCCGCACTTGCTACTTCTCATTCTTGGAGTGTGTGTAGTGAGTTGTTAGTCTAGGGAAGTGAGTGGAAGGAGTAGAGTAGGAGTAGGGAGAGAGTAGGTCAAGTCCGGAGAGTAGGAGTTAGTCTTTGTTCAGTAAAGTTTTCTTTTTGAAAGCAAAAAAAAAAAATCCCAAGTATAAAAGCCAAAAAGAGTCATTTTGCAAATCACTTGTTTGAAAGCAAGTATCGTGAGCTGTAGTGTCGAGTATCGTGAGAGCTGCGCTAGAGATCGTGAGTGAACAATCAGGCAATCTAGGGTTGCACAGAGCAAGGGGAAGTGACAAAGAGATCATAGGAGCTACCAAGGTGAGCTAACCCACCCTTTTGATCAAAATTTCTCAATAAATTAAATTTGGAAAGGGAAACGATCTGCGTCAGGTATCGTTTGGTACTGACAAAGGTGAAAAGGAGTGATTTGAATGATACAGAGAGTGAGGAGAGGGTAGGAGACCTTATAAAACATCTGTGTGTAAACAAAACTTGAAAAATCTTGGCAAAAATTTTGAAAAAGGGTCAAGTATCGTTCTGCTCCCGCGGTCGAGTATCGCGATACTTAGCAAGTATCGTTTTTGCTCCTGTGGTTGAGTATCGCGATATTTCCCTCCGATCGTGTATCGTTTCATACCGATCGCGATACTTGGCCAGAGATCGTTTTGGCTAGCGATCGTTGATCGTGTATCGTTGATCGTGTATCGTTTCGTGTCGATCGCGATACTTGGCCAGCGATCGTTTCGCCAGCGATCGTCTGGTGAGCGATCGTATCTGAGAGATCATTTTGACAGCGATCGTTTCTCTGAACGATCTTGTGCCAAAGATCGTCCATCAAAGACCGTCGATCGTGTATCGTCTGGTCTTCAGAGATCGCGATACTTGATCGGAGATCGTTTGGCTAGCGATCGTTGGTCGTGTATCGTTGCATACCGATCGCGATACTTGAGAAGTATCGTGTGTCGTGTATCGTTTCGGTCAAAGATCGGTATCGTCTCTCAGAGATCGCGATACTTACTAGAGATCGCGTATCGTTTGGCCCAGAGATCGTTTTGATCAAAGATCGCGATATTCACCATCGATCGTGTATCGTTTGGTTCAGTGATCGCGATACCTGACAAGTATCGTGTATCGTTTTGTTCAGGTATCGTCGATCGTTTCTTCGATAAAGATCGTGTATCGTTTTCTCCCAAGTGTCAAGTATCGTCTTCATCAGGTATCGTGTATCGTCTGGTCTTCAGAAATCGCGATACTTGATCAGTGTCGTGTATCGTTTTGCCAGCGACGGAGTATCGTCTGTAGTCAGAGATCGGGGAATTTGGAGGTTAAGTATCGTGACTTGAAAAGTTATTTTCAGTCAATTTTTAGCCAACATTCTTCCTAGAATTTTGACCCTTAGTGAAGAACCCCAGAGGCTAGAAGGTTGCAAGGACTGATCAGAGTTGTTAGGTGGATGAACCTGAGATCCGGAAGAGTGCTAAGTAGTCGAAGAAGTGTCATATCTTCGGTAGGAAGCACTGCTCAGGCTAGTCACCACTCCATTTACTCAGAAACCTCTAGTGATTCGGAAGGGGAACTACACATGGCTTTGGAAGACATGCAAGGTCCAACGCCAAATAGGAATTTCATGTCCACTGTTGAAGGGGATTACCGTACCTCCTTATAATATGTGTCCACCAATGCCCAGGAGATCCCAATCTACCTGGATGGGTTAAACAGATCTGTTGCTAGGATGATAACTTCCCAGAATGCCACAATTGTGCCTCGACCTGCTGTCAAGTACGAAGGAGGAGCATATGTAGACAAGATTGGTCATATCTATATCGTGACTGAATTTCCTGAGAGAATCAATGAAAGAGGAGAGTTTGTGGACCCCAACAACTCCGAAAGAACACAACCTGAAGAGTCTGTGTCTACCCCGAGGGGCAGGTCTCAAGTGTCACGGGTCTTGAGAGGAGATTTGATACCTCAAGATGATTACCTGTTGGAAGTCTATATGATCAATGGATCAGATCTGTTGCTTCAAACCGACTTACCGGCTCCAGGGAGAGAAGAAAGCCCCATGACATTTTATGAGTTGAAAGACCCAAATGATGAAACCAAACTTACTTACTTGGATAAGGATCAAAGGAGATATTGGCGTGTGAGTGCCTTAGACAGGGCCCGACTAAGATACATGGGTACGCCTGTATTTCCTCAGAGGGGACAGGCAACTACTTCACAAAATCCTTCTGGGAATCAACATGAAACGGAGCAAACCACATCTGGACAGACCAGTCAACGAAGTGTACCCAACCATACTCATGTACAGTTTGCAACCCCAGGAGTGCACACACATAATCAGGCCCACACAGGGATAGGGAACCAGTTCCGACCACCAGCAAGACCACAACCACCGGTAGGAAGACAGCCTGGAGTACCGCCATTACGACCAGCTATCCCAGTCTTCCCTGTGATGCCCAGACCACCTGAACCAATGAGAAGGATGAGACCTATCCAAGTAGCTAAATGTGTAAGAAACCATTATGATGGGCTGGGAGAGCCCTATGATCATATCGCAGAATTTAAACAAGTTCTAAGAGCGGAGCAAGTAGAGGACTTCTTTGTGCAGTATGAGTCCTTTGGGCTCACCCTCACAGGGACTACTCTAACTTGGTTCCAACCTTTAGATCCTAATCAATTTGGAAACATGGAACAATTCTTTCAAGAATTTATTGGAGAATTCACAAAGAGAGGAATTAAACACAATTCTGCATCTTTAATCCATAGCTTTAAACAAAGCCCTAATGAAACCGTAAAGACTGTTGCCCGAAGATTCAAGCAGTATGTGGATAGATGCCCAATGGCTGAGAGACCCACTCAACAAAAGATGATTTCACTATTTCTAGATGGACTTACTAACGGAACCCTAAGAACACTAGTGTATGTGAAGAGATTACAAACACTGAGTGAGTGTCTTCAAGAGTGCATTGATTTGGAAGACAACCTTGCCGAGGATCTCAAAGGTACAACCGACCACACTAAAACAGAAGATTTAAAGAGTACTATCACGTCCAACTCCAGTAACATGGAAGAATTAGCAGAATTATTAGCAAAGAAACTAGGAGTCCAGGGACAGAGAGCTTACCAAAACCCAGCACAAAGATTGCCTGTGCTACGAAGATGTAATTTATGTGGAGGAGAGCACCCCACACACTTGTGCGTCCGAGGAGGGGCCGGTGCACAACCTACGTATCCATACTACAGACAGCAACAACAAGGGACTTCTTCATACTGCCACATCGAGCAAAAATACACCAATCACACCACTAAAAACTGTCCCTTCAATAGGCAAGCACGGCCTATCCAACCACCTCAATATCGACCATATGGATATCAACCAAGAGACCCTGGTAGGGAGATGCCTAGATACAATCCTTATCCAACACAAGCAGGGGCACCAAGACAATATGAGCAAGCACCGTACCCACCACCACAGCCAGTACTGGGACCCCAGCTATCACAACCTCAACAAGTAGTACCAGTGAAGTATGCTCAACCAGAAGAAAACTTAGAGAGAGCTATAGTACCAGCATCAATAATGACCAATGTGTGCGCTAAGAACCCAGCCAAATCCCAAGACACTGCACCTATCAATGTGATTGAAGTCGTTGAAGGATCCGGAAGTGATAAGGAGTACACCGTGCCACTAAAGGCCATTACGCGGGTGCATTCCTGGAGTTGCAAACTGTACATGAGTATGGTTGGGCACACTTCGTTGACTAGTCTGTCCTGATGTGGTTTGCTCTGTTTCATGTTGATTCCCAAAAGGATTTTGTGAAGTATTTGCCTGACCTCTCTGAGGAAATACATGCGTACCCATGTATCTTAGTCGAGCCCTGTCTAAGGCACTCACAGGCCAATATCTCCTTTGATCCTTATCCAAGTAAGTAAGTCTAGTTTCATCATCTGGGTCTTTCAACTCATAAAATGTCATGGGGCTTTCTTCTCTTCCTGGAGCCAGTAAGTCAGTTTGAAGCAACAGGTCTGATCCATGGATCATATAGACTTCCAACAGGTAATCATCTTGAGGTATCAAATCTCCTCTCAAGACCCGTGATACTTGAGACCTACCCCTCGGGGTAGATACCAACTCTTCAGGTTGCGTTCTTTCGGAGTTGTTGGGGTCCACAAACTCTCCTCTCTCATTGATTCTCTCAGGAAATTTAGTCACGATATAGATATGACCAATCTTGTCTACATATGCTCCTCCTTCGTACTTGATAGCAGGTCGGGGCACAATTGTGGCATTCTGGGAAGTTACCATCCTAGCAACAGATCTGTTTAACCCATCCAGGTAGATTGGGATCTCCTGGGCATTGGTGGACACATATTGTAAGGAGGTACGGTAATCCCCTTCAACAGTGGACATGAAATTCCTATTTGGCGTTGGACCTTGCATGTCTTCCGAAGCCATGTGTAATTCCCCTTCCGAATCACTAGAGGTTTCTAAGTAGATGGAGTGGTGACTAGCCTGGGTAGCGCTTCCTACCGAAGATATGACACTTCTTCGACTACTTAGCACTCTTCCTGATCTCAAGTTCATTCACCCCCCCAAATCTCTATCTATGCCTCAGAGATTCTCCTTGGGTAGCTCTCATGATGACTTAAAGTGCCTGACAAGAGAAAGGGTCAATCTGGACGATACCACTTCCTGACGATACTGCTCTCGGTGATACTACTTTGATCACGATACGATACCAGAGGTCCAAACGATACGATACTGGATACTGCCCGCGATACGATACCAAACACCAAGACGATACGATACTAACCTGGTATCGCGATACTACCTCGGGGAGCAGACGATACGATACTAGGATTATCACGATACGATCTCCAAAGTTTCAGGCAATACGATACTGGATTTTATACCGATACGATATCAGTGTGGTATCGCGATACCGATCTCAAGGATAAGGCGATACGATACCACGCGTACGATACGATACCTATGAGACCAGACGATGCGATACTTATGACACCATCGCGATACTATCCGAGTGAGTGGACGATACGATATCAAGGTGGTGTCGCGATATCAAATTTCATGAGACACGATACGATACTCAAGAAGGATACGATACAATCTCAAAAGTCCAACGATACGATACCAAGTATAGTATCGCGATACTTCACTAGGAAATATGGCGATACGATACTGACGAAGATCGACGATACGATACTAGAGACACAAGGCGATACGATCTCAAGATGGTATCACGATACAATCCTTGGTAGGAGGCGATACGATATCACCGTGGTAAGCGCGATCGCGATACCAATCTTGGCGACACGATACCAAAATAGTATCGCGATACCAAGTCCGATACCCGGTGATACGATACCACAGAAATTTGTACGATCGCGATACCAACTCGGGGTCATGATACCAAAATGGTATCGCGATACCAAGACCGGTATCAAGCGATACGATACTTCGGCGAGTATCGCGATACAAGGGAGTTTTGGTATCGCGATACCAAACCTCAACCGATCGCGATACTCAAGCCAAAATGCAAGATTTTTTCAAAAATTTTTACACCCCCTTGCTCTCCTCACTCCCCTCTTCTCTCCTAGGTCTCAGTATCACACAAAAGCTCTGTAATGATATCAGTTTTCCCCCCCCCGCGATACTGCGCATGCCTTTAATCATGTGCTTATGCATGTTTAGTGAGTTTTATGTAAATATTCTTGGTAGAATCTCACCTCTATCTACTCTTGCTTGCACTTGGAGCTCAATCTCTAGCTGGGAAGGTCTGAAGCACCCGATACCAAGTCCACGATACTGATCGTTGTCGCAGACGATACCAAACTTCAGTGAAGTGTCAGATGAGCCAATTTTTTTGGTTTTTATACTTTTTTGGACAGAACTTGAATTTTGCTAATTTTTTGGGATTTTTTTGGTGATTTTTTCCTATTCCAACTTCTCCTCTCCTCTCTACTCCTCTACTTCTAACCTAACCCTAACTCCTCTTTCTCTTCCCTCCTCCTTAACCTAAACCTAAAACTTATCACACACATCTCAGAGATGTGAAGTAACAAGTGCTGAAGTGACTGACTACTTGCCACCAAACAATTTTACCTCTACAAGTACGATTCTATCACACTCGACCTATAACCATCACGAAGGCACCTTGGTTGAGTGTTCCCCGGCAACGGCGCCAAAAACGTGTGTACTTGAGCCAAGAAGACTCAAGGACTTGTGCCAATGAGACTGTACCCCAATTGCCACACAAGTGTGTATAGTGGGTACTTAACACACATCTAATTGTCAATCCGAAGGAACGACGTACCAAGTGTATGAAGACATGTGCACACGTGATGGAAAATGAAGTGGTTTAGCTAGCATGCATGAGAAAAGACTACTACCTCTCACACTCACTGAAATACTAAAAGTGTTTGCCGCAAGCCTCTTACAGCAGTTTTTAGTATTTTGAGGTTTTCTCCCAGCCCAGAACTCTGAATATACGCAATAGGGTACTCGTTTCGAAGCTCTCGTCGAGACGCATCCAACGGCAGTAGTTTCACTCGATTTTGACCACTCTGCTTCAAGTTATAGCAAAAACAGTGAATGACGGGAGACACCAACACCCGCGGCACAACTCCTCCTAGCTTGCACACGCACTACAGCAGCTCAAACCCAAGGGGAAGGGGTAGACAACAGTCCTACACATGCATTTCAAGCATAACACACACATACAAGAGCGAAATGAAGATCAAAATCAGCATGAAAGAGGTAAACTCGAAAATCTGTAGAGCTCCTTCTTCACAATGGCAAAAAGTTCTTACAAAGGGTCACAAAGTGACTTATATACTAGTGCCCTAGAAATGGTCCTTTCACACAAGAGACCGGCACTTTATTCACTAAAAGACTAATTTCCTACTATTTTACATGGGTAAATCTCTAATCTTCTGCGGGTATGCATCTAGAGGACTCCTCTAGTGCCTTTACAACGGAAAATATTTTACAAGAATGATTATGATACAAAAATATGATGTCCAAATCGGAAAAATTTTGGGGCCCGTCTTTTTCTCTGCTTTAGCTCTGCAACAATGGGTGTGTCGCGATAGGTCGGTGTGTCGGGATAGGTCAGTGTGTTGCGATAGATGGGTGTGTCACGATAGGTGGGTGTGTCACGATAGGTGGGTATGTCGCAATAGATGGTGTGTCGCGATAGGTCGGTGTGTCGCGATAGATGGGTGTGTCGCGATACGTGGGTGTTTCGCGATAGGTCGGTGTGTTGCGATAGGTGGGTGTGTCGCGATAGGTGGGTGTGTCATGATAGATGGGTGTGTCGCGATAGGTCGATGTGTCGCGATACCTCGGTGTGTCACGATAGGTCAATGTGTCGCGATAGATGGGTGTGTCGCAATAGACCGAGATATGGTGAATTTTTCTGATCTGACTAGTGATTCTAAGAGCTCTCAGCCTGCGCAGTGTCGTGGTGCACTCAGAATCGTGATAGGATCAATTTTCCAGTGTGTCACGATAGCTCGAGCTTGACGCCTCGGGGCTTGCGCAGAGAAGTTCCGTACCTGATGAGCTTGCTGGAGATGGTGAGGATGCTCAAACCTGCAAGAAACATGCAAAAACACACAAAACAACAATGCACACTCGCTCTCTCTCAAACTCGCACAAAGCAAATGAGGAGAATGACGAGGAAGAGGGAATATGAAGTGGAGAAGGAGATGGAGATGGAGGTGGAGATGGAGATGGAGATGGAGAAAAAAAAGAAACAAGAAAATTACCTACTACTTACCATTCCAACGCGTCCTCTCTACGTCTTACCATCACACACTCGTCCTCAAAGCTCGAATCCCCAACAACGGCGCCAAAAGTTGGTGTAGCTCAGTGATGAGTAGCACCTCCTTTAATGTCAATCCGGGAAGACATGAGGATGGTATGAAGACCTCGAGCAAGTGAAGGCACAAATGTGTGAGTGAGAAGCACACCAACATGCACACACCTACACACACACGTGCACACACGGCAAGAACAAAGAGAGATATACAATGGAATCACTTCTATTGCCAAAAAGTTCTCATACAAGCTCAAATCTACAAGAAGCTCGCCCCAAAAATGAGCTCTCTAGCTCTATTTATAGTTTTTTGACTAGCTTTGGCCCTGTCCAGACCTAGTGTCCGACCTAGTTAAAAAGTAGGTTCCAGGGCTTATTTGAGGGCTCAAACGAGGTCTAAAAAATATGAAAATTGGTAGGCAATTACTCCTAAGGCTCCTCAAGCTCGAGGACTCCTTGGCTTGTAGAAAATGGAGCTACAACAAGGTGAAACGGTATTTACATTGGTTTTTAGTGATGAGAATCATTTTTAAAATGTAGGGATTGGAAAAATTTTCATGGGTTGCCTTAGTGCTAGATCTGCATGTATGCCCGCACCTACTTCTTCCCGTATGATGCGAACAAAGATAGACCAATTAAAGACCCAACCTATACACCAATGATATTTCCAGATGAGGAATTCGAGCCTCATGGTTGGGCAGAAATCTTAGCTACCATGGACATTGCAGTCAATGAAGAACAATGGACACCTCATTGTGATGAGGAGGGTTATGATATTTCAATGTTCATGTGTTAGCCCTTATTGGAAGAATGTGACCCTAGTGATGTCATGGAAGAAGAAGAAAATGATGATGATCTAGAGTCCATAGTGATGGATAGTTGCTTTAACTCGGAGAAGCACTATCTAGAAGAAGTCAGAGTATTTACCCAAAAGAAGAAGAACCTCCCACAAGCATTAAAACTATAAATTCGAAGGGAGGAAGTGAAGGAGGTCAAAAGAAAAAGAAACAAAAAGCAGTGAAACAAGAAGAGGAGGAATCATTGTTCAAAATACTAGAAAACTTCAAGAAATATGAAGTTGAAGATCGAAAAAGTTTGGTACGAATGCCTAGGAGAGAGGCCATTATGGGAGAAGCATATGAAAATAAAGAAAAGACCAAAAAGATTGTAGTGACCATTGAAGAGAATGAAGAGAGATGTATGTATATAGGAGATGACCTAAGTGCAAAAGAAGAAGCAGAGCTTGTAGCTCTATTAAGGGAATATACGGACGTGTTTGCATGGCACTATAGAGATTTGAAGGGAGTAGATCCAAAATTTGCTCTCATACGATCCCCATGTCTGCCGATGCCAAGCCCACCAAACAAAAGCCCTACACATATAATGACATTTATGCAGCTAAAATCAAAGAAGAAATTGGCAGGTTGATTGAAGCTGGATTTATCTATGAGATTCAGCATACTGAATGGGTGTCCCCCATTGTGGTGGTGCCCAAGAAGAATGGAAAATTACGAGTGTGTATTAACCTTAAAAAAGTTAATGCTGCTATGATTCAAGATAGTTATCCGCTTCCAATCACTGAACATCTATTGGAGCGTGTTGCAAGCAAGGAAGTTTATAGATTCCTTGATGGATTTTCAGGTTACAACCAAGTAGCCATTGCCATAGAAGATCAACATAAAACAACCTTTGCCACAGAGTGTGGAATCTTTGCATTTCGTGTGATGCCATTTGGGCTCACCAATGCACTTGCAACATTCTAAAGGCTCATGTGTCATGTCTTCAAAGAGTTCTTGCGAAAGAGCTTAGAAGTATATGTGGATGATTTATGTGCTCATTCCCAACAAAGAAAATACCACATCCTTGAGCTCAGACAAATTTTCAACAAGTGTAGAGAATATCGAGTGTGTCTGAACCTAGAAAAGTGTGTGTTTATGGTACGACAAGGTAAGATCTTAGGTCATATTGTTTCTAAAAATGGAATATCAATCGATGAGGACAAAGTTAGAGCCATAGCAGAATTGCCCAAGCCAAGGAATGTTAAAGAGGTACAAGCCTTTATGGGCCGTTGTGTATACTACTGTAGGTTTATCCACATGTATGCAATCATAGCCAAACCTCTTTATGGTCTCTTGACAAATTTTGAGTGGATTGACGAATGCAAGAATTCCTTCAATGAGCTAAAGAGACACTTGTGCACAACACCAATACTAATCACTCTTGATTGGAATAAGCCATTCCATGTCCACATGGATGCATCCAATTATGCAATAAGATGTGTGCTATCAAAACCAATAGGTGAAGGAAACATAGATTTACCTATAGCATATGCTAGAAGGCAATTGAATGCTGCTGAACGAAACTATACCACAACTGAGCGAGAAGGTTTAGGCATGGTGTATGCTGTGAAGAAGTTTAGACACTATCTATTGGCTAACAAGTTCAAGTTTTTCAGTGATCATCAAGCTTTATTATATTTGGTCCATAAACCTTGCAATACAGGATGCTTAGTAAGATGGTTCCTCTTACTAATGGAATATGAATTTGAAGTGATTGTTAGGAAAGGTAGAACCCACCTCAGGGCAGACCACCTTTCTCACATCACTTCAGGCGAGTCACCGCAAGGAGTGTCTAATGAATTGCCCGATGCTTATCTGTTCAATTTAGAAGTTGTTCCTAAATGGGCAAATAAGTTGATACCTATCCTAACCTTCGGACCTACAAACAAGAATGTGAAAACGGACAAAGGGGAAATTTGTAAAATCACAAAAATATCAAATATTGGCAGGAAGCATGTACAAACAAGGTACATAAGGTGTATTAGCTTGTTGTGTTGAGGACGATGAACATAGTAGTTGGTTGCAACAAGCCCATCAAGGATTGCTAGGAATTCTAAACAACGAACATTGCAGAATCTAAAACGTTTAGGAGTGTAATGGCCTAGCATGGACAAAGAAACACATGAGTGGATTAAGAACTTTTGAGTGTGCCAGAAGAGACCCACAGTGGAGCATGCGACTCTTTATCACATATCGTTAATTCCAGAATGGAGCACTCCATTGGTAGAATTCATGAGATCAGGAACATTACCCAATGAGGCTAGTCTAGCAAGAAAATGGAGCATGGGGCAAGAGGCTCAGGACTATGCCTTAGTAGGAGACAACCTATATCGGAGAGGCAAAGATGGATACTTAAGACTGTGCGTTCATGAATCAGACTACTTAAAAGTCTTAGAAACTACACATAGCAGTGTTGCAGGTGGACACTTTGGGCCTGACAAAGTAATCAAGACCATTCTATTCTCAGGACTCTGGTGGCCCACTCTTCATGTGGATGCACATACCTATGTGAAGAAATGTGATACATGCCAACATACGCAATATCCAATTAGAAAAGATGAGATGCCTTTGAGGCCAATGATGGGAGGACACACATTCTCGAAGTGGGGTATAGACTTTGTTGGTCCCATTAATCCCCCAGCTAGGAAATACCATGTAGAATACATTATTGTAGCCACTGATTACCTTAACAAGTGGGTGGAAGTGAAAGCCACAAAAAAGAACGATGCTCAGACAATGGCTAAGTTCTTATTTGAGAACATGTTCACTAGATACGGGTTACTAATAGAGTTAGTAAGTGATAGAGGTACGCACTTCTTGAATGATGTCATTGAAAACCTTCTCCAAGAATTCTTGGCGATACATAAGAAGCCCACCCCTATCATCCACACAAATAAGATCCTATGTAATGTGTTGACAAAACTTGTAAATAATAAACGCTCTGATTGGGACAAACAACTTCACCATGCTGTTTGGGCGTATCGAGTTTCCTACAAAACAGTACTCAATGCCATCCCATTTCACATGGTCTTCGGACAGAATGCGGTGCTAACATTGAACTTTCTAATCCAAGCCTTAAAAGTAGCACAAGAACACGAGTGGAATGGACACAAGTTGTACTCTAGGATCTTTGATCTAGAACGTTTAGGTGAGACGAGGCTACGAGCGGCAGCAGGCATTTATGCTGCAAAGAAAAGGCAAAAGGCATACTTTGATGCCCATATAAAGGATAAAGGATTGAAAGAAGGCGATCTAGTGTTGGTTTATATGTGAAGGAAACATGCCCGCAAATTGGAGAAACAAGGATATGGACCCATGATCATTAATAGAATCTCCACTAGTGGTGCAGTTCAATTGGCCACTTTAGAAGGTGATATCTTGCTGAACTATATAAGTGGTTTTCGAGTCAAGTTATATCAAGAACCTCTTATAGAGGATATCCTCATGATACTCAACAGTGCTAAGAAGCGAAAAGAAGAGGAGTTACAGGTTAGAGAAGAAGCACAAGCAGAGGCTAGAGAGCACATCAGCAGAAATAAGTTAAGGCGAGTAGGCCTAGATGTCAACCCAAAAGCCCCAAAATATCACATGGACATGTGCCAAAAATCAGGCACAATTACTTCTCAAATCATTGACTGATGTCCCCTTGTGACCATAGAGGTAGGAAAAGGAAAGAGTGTAAGGATTGTGAGAGCATTGGTTGACTCAGGTGCAACAACTAGTGCAGTTAGACTTTCATACTGCCACGACCTGCAATTGGGCATGAAGCCCATAGAAGCATATCTCATAGGATTGGGAGGTGTGGAAGCCCCTTGTTTGGGCGAGGTGGAACTTCCCATCTACCTTCAAGATGTTCCAATGAAAGTCAAAATGCTAGTATGTCATGATGAAGACCTTACGGAACCACTTGTCTTGGGTCAAGATTGGATTTATGACCATTCAGTCAACTTGAACCTAAGAAGTCAATTTCTTCAAGTTTGGGTACAGGAACAATGCATTACATTAGAATTAGAGAACTGCATGCTCACAGATCATGGCACCACATACCTTCTTAGTTCCTCTAAGCCTCATCTTCATGAACAAGATGTTGAATGTGTCAAAAGCTCGATGATCCAGAAAGATTCAATCATGGAAGGATAGTTGCAAAGGTAAGCAGACCCTCCTTCTTTTTCAAAGAGTTAAGCATCCACAATAGTTCAACCTCAGAAGCAAGCGAAATAGTACAAGAAAGCCGGTATCTCAAATAGACAAAGAGCCTTTAAGAAGAAAGTAGTTCCGGGCATGAAGAAAAATTGGGTACGAAAAGGAGAGCAACCACTAGCCTTGCCAACACAATTCCCACCGAGGCAAGCTAACCATGTGAAGACAAGAACCAAGCCACCACGACCAGCTCAACGAGAGGGCCTCCGAAAAATTTGGGTACCAAAAAAAATAGCTGCAGCTCAACGAGGGCGATTACACATGTGGGTTCCCAAAGGACTCTTACATGCACAAAGGCCTATGATCTCCACCATGGAAAAGGTCTCAACAAAGAAACAAAGGAGAGAAAAGGGTAAGAATTGAGCACTCATACTTAAAGAAGATAAACTCAACCCATCGGCAAAAGTAAGAAGATAATCACCAAGGATATGGGTTTGGAAGCCAAAAGCATCAGTCATACCCACAAAACCAAAGAGCCAACCATGAGGGTTAAAAAGTTCAAGCAACCATCCATAGATGAAGAAGCCACAGTTGATCTCTACATAGTCAAACACTGTTCTCAAATGGATACCTAAGGGGAGGAATGGTCAGTTGTCATTTAAACATCGACTTATCACATCATTTCAAGATCCACTAGCTACCTCCAACAAAGCCTATATAAACACCCACCAAGAGCATTGAAAGCTTGGACGTGTAACAACCATGTGCTTTTGGCATAACCTTGTCTTTTGCACCATTCAGGTCGTGCATTTCCAAAGTATGCATTAATATATGACCACCTTACACGGCCGTGCATAGACACAACTGAGAATCCCAAGCACATCCAACACATCTGACATATGTAGAATATTTTATCGATGCTAACACCTTTCTTCTTGTTTTATTCCATTGTTTAAAAAAAAAAAGGACAGAGGAGACATGACCATGTGCTTGAAGAATCTCATCAGTGAACCATCAGCAGGGACATCCATCAACAAAAACGACAAGCCAATGGTTAAACACCATTACAACACGAAGAGATGAAGATCGACGGACCTTTCTCCATGGTAAGACATGTATGCTTCAACAACACCATAACCATGATAGATTAGGAAACCTCTTCGTCGGCATACCCTTGAGCACTTCGCTCAAGACCCAACTTCTTGCACCATAATTCTTCCAATGCATTTCCCGAGGCACATAATATTTTCAACCCATGCATTAATACACTTACCCATCCTTCATTATGGGTCATGAGTACTTGGCATGAAAAATTGGAAAGCCAGCTTTGACAACCAGAGAACAGCAAGGTGACAACAACAACAACAATGAAGCAATCCACCGCCGAGAGCTACTCACAATCAACTGTGATAACCTCTAGCAGCTCACAATTTTTGATAGCTCAACAATACACTCTCATGTGGGAATCAAATAAGAAGTATATATAGAGGGACTAAACATGAAGAATGTGACAAGCAACCCCGCTATAAGTGGAAGACGGACCGCTCTGGTGGAGACATGAGGAACTCTACCTCTCAAAGTACATGGAACAACCACTCCAACAATGGTCTGTCAGGGACGACAGACTCAAGAGGAGGGGAGTGTTGACAGTCAAGCATAGAAGCACATCAAGGAAGTGGACACACAAGAAGAAGGAGCATGTAGGGAGCTCCAAGAAGCACATGTCAAATTTTCAAAAGAAATCCCTACAAAAATAATGAATTTTATCACTAAAATCCATTGTAAATACCATTTTCCATTTTTGCAACTCCATTTTGTTCAAGCCAAGGAGTCCTCAATCTTGAGGAGTATTAGAAGTATCATCGTACTGATTTTCATAATTTTTAAACTCCGTTTGAGCCCTCAAATAAGCTTGGAACCTAATTTTTAACTAGGCCGAACACTAGGTCTAGAGAGGGCCAAAACCACTCCAAAAACTATAAAAAGGGCTGGAGAGCTCATTTTTGAGGTTAGCTGCTTGTATATTTGAGCTTTATAAGAGAGTTCTATTGTAATCCAAGATATTCCATTGTTCCACTCTTTGCTCTTACCTTGTGCACATGTGGGTGTATCTGTGTGCATGCTTGTGTGCTTTCACTCACGCACTTGTGCCATCACTTGCTTGCGGTCTTCATACCGATCCTCACGTCTCCATGGATTGACATTTATGAGGTGAAGCTCCTCATGTTGGTACTTTCCATTGTGCTAGAGTGACATCGGTCTTAGAGGCATACCATCTCTTCTAATAGGGTACTTGGCTCTTTGGCACACCTCACAACTCTGTACATAAGTGTCTGCATCCATATGTAGAGTTGACCACCACAAGCCTGCAAAGAGAATCATTTTTACAGTTCTTTCAGCTGAAAAATGTCCTCCCATTGCTCTTGCATAAGCCATTTCTAGAAAAGGTAAGTATTCTCCTTTGTGGATGTATAGTCATAGCTGATTGTCCTTTCCTCTTTTGAATAATTACCTTCCCATTATAGTATAGTCCTTGCTCATTTCTTCCAGGGACCACTTTCTTGTTAGAATCGCTCCTTCCTCATGCTCATGTGTTTTCAAGAACTTAACCAATGCTCTACTCCAATTTGGTGCTATTATAGAGAGCCGTAGTGATTTATGGTCCTCTAGAGTATTTTCTTGGCATTCTAGGCAACTTTCAATGTATCCATATACATCTTTTGGCATATCTGGCCAGTACACTCCCAATCTTTTTAATTCCCTTAGTGTTCCATAGGGCTCCTTTATGCATTCTCCATCGACTTACATGAGCATGCTCGATTAAGTTCTTCTGTTCAGCCTCTTCTACACACCTTAACAATATGTCCTTCGGTTCTTTATAGTACACACTTCCTGCCACAATGTGCAAATTACGTGATTGCAAAAATCCTTTTCAATCATCTCTATTGTTTCTATGATGTGGTCCATGTGTGAGTATCGGAATCAACTTTTCTACCCACTTCGGACATACTTCTAGGTTGAATAAATAGGTATCTGGTAGGTCATCCGCCACTCCATTGGGTGGTTCTCCATGTGTTAACCTAGACAAATGATTAGCTCTCACATGAGTGTTTCC
The DNA here is from genome assembly GCA_020310875.1 of Ceratopteris richardii. Taxonomy (NCBI): domain Eukaryota; kingdom Viridiplantae; phylum Streptophyta; class Polypodiopsida; order Polypodiales; family Pteridaceae; genus Ceratopteris; species Ceratopteris richardii. Next base: position 8,014,966 of record CM035425.1, read on the forward strand.
TTTTGTTACCACTACTTCAAAGTCAAACTCCATCAGCAATAGAAACCATCTCACTAGCCTCCCCATATTACAGGACTTATTGACGAGGTACAATAAAGCCTGATGGTCAATGAAGAACTTAAACTTGTTAGCTAGAAGGTAGTGTTTAAACTTCTTGACTGCATACACCATTCCTAAACCTTCTCGTTCTGTGGTGGTGTAATTCCTCTCTACTTGGTTGAGTTGTCTATTTGCGTATGCGATTGGATGGTCTAGTTTTCCTTCATCTACAGGTTGAGCTAGAATGCATCCTATTGCATAATTAGAGGCATCTACATGTATATGAAAAGGTTTGTTCCAATTGTGTATCTTCAATATAGGTGTACTTGATTTTCGTTTCAATTCATTAAATGATTTTTCGCATTCATTCGTCCACGTGAATTGAGTTAATAATCCGTATAGTGACTTAGCAATTATGGCATTTATGTGGATAAATCTACGATAGTATCCACAATGACCCATAAAATATTGTACTTCCTTTGCATTTTTCGGCCTAGGTAACTCTAGGATTACCTTAAGCTTATCCTCGTCCATGGAAATTCCATTCTTAGATACAATGTGTCCTAAGATCTTTCCTTGACTCACTATAAAGACACATTTTTCAAGATTCAGACACACTTGATACTACTGACATTTCTTGAATATCCTTCGTAATTCCGAAATGTGTTCACTTCTCAGTCTTGAGTAGGTGCATAAGTCTTCTAGGTATACTTCCATACTCTTCCTTAGGAATTCTTTAAATACATGAAATCAACCTTTGGAAAGTAGCGGGGGCATTTGTGAGCCTGAATGGCATCACTCTAAAAGAATAAACTCCCTATTCAGTTGCGAATGCTGTTTTATGTTGATCCTCCATAGCGATAGATACTTGGTTGTACCTGGAGAATCCATCTAGAAAGCTATATACTTCCTTGTCTGCAACTCTTTCCAAGAGATGATCAGTGATAGGTAATGGGTAGCTATCATGAATAGTGGCTGCATTCACTTTCTTTAAGTTGATACATACTCTTAATTTTCCATTTTTCTTCGGTACGACCACTAATGGCGACACCCATTCTGTGTGCTCTATCTCATCAATGAATCTGGCTGCTAACATTTTGTCTATCTCCTCCTTATTTTTTGTCGAATATATGTCATTGTATGTGTAAGAGCATTGCTTCGACAGTTTTGCATCAGGTGTCATTGGGATTCTATGGGAACAAATGGATGGATCTACACCTTTGATGTCCTTGTAGGTCCATGCAAATGCATCCCAATATTCTCTGATTAAAGCTATCAATTCTTCTTCCTCTTCTGATGATATGCCTTTTTCAATATATGTACATCTTTCAACTCCTTCTTCCGTTGTCACTGTCATTTTCTTAGTTTGTTCCTTGTTATCGTATGCTTCTCCTTCTTTCGCCTCCCTTTCGAGCATTTGAATAGCTATCTTCCTCTCTTCTACTTCATATCTTTTGGAGTGATCTAGGACTTCAAAAAGATCTAGGGGTTGTTCCGCCTTGTCCAATGTTTCCTCGTTGTTCGGTCTTGGTTGAGCTGCTTCTATTGATAATACCTTGGGTGCTTCTTCTTTGTTCTTGGTCCGGATTACTTCTAAATACCGTTCCTCCGAATCAAATTCTGGCTAGGATTCTTTCCACGTGGCCATCTACTAGTTGAAGCTTCATACATGTTGGTCATAGGGTTGGTTTTCCCCATTTTTCCCAAATCTCCTTGGTGGCTATGCCTACACCCACTCGAGTTTCTAAGATAGCTTTAGTCATATAACCATTAAATATGACTGATAAGCATGTATTTCCTTCGTCTCCTTCACTAAATTCTCCGAATTTATCAACATGGATTTGTATGGTAGATGGGACTTCTATTTCTTTATTTTCATTTGTGGGATCTTTAGAATCTAGTTTCAATTGTTTAGCTAATTGTTTCCATAGTTGTGGCTTGGCTCGCAACAATTCTTCCACGGTCAAGAGGCATTGTACCTTGGTCTTCTTGAGCTTCCCCAGGAGCCTAATTTGACTTAACTTTTTCATTAGGTAGGACTAGGAAACCCAAGGGAGCTCCAAGGATTTTGAGCAATACAAAGGGGAATTTAGGGACTAGAAGACAAATCTTATGAACCTAAGATCTGGTAGACACCTAGGCAAGCATACACAAAGCAGTAGATCTTCTGAGGCTAGTGCTAACCATAAGCTAAGCCTTGGGCACAACAACTAAGTGGTTATCCTTACAACAATACACTCACATAGACATGAAGATATGAACACAAATGATCATGAAAATAAATGTATATTGATTGTAAAGTACAATGGACTTATTGGTACATACGTGTGCCTTGAAACCACACTAAAATGGCATGAAGCCCTGCTCATAGAGGTACAAAAACCGCGACTAAAAGCCATGCGTATATAGTGATGTTTGGAGCCTAATTTTGAATTTGAATCTCTCCTAAAATCACTCTACAATCTTTTAGTGATTGATTCTCCTACTCATTCAATCACAAATTCATGGCTTTTTCCTTCCTACTCATCAAGTGGACTCAACCACTTTAGATACTTTCACTTTTACATCAAGTAGAAGCTCAAAAATTACAAGAGTGAGTTCAGAAGTGAACTCTACAAAAGATTGACATTTCCTTTAAATTTCTATGTCTTCTGATGACTCAAGCCACCACTTAGACTTGCCATGAGCTTGTTCCAACAAAACGTCCATTCTTCATTCGAATTAGCATACTTCTCAGTTTGTTTTAGTCAGATTGTAGAGATGATTTCTTTGAGCATGACCCATCATTTTCAGTGATTTAAGTTGGTAACATTAGCTCCTAAGTCTATTATATACTCACAAAATTTCATTTCAATTGGGTTTTTCAATCGTGAGATATATTCATCAGAATTCGACTATATCTTTGCATAATTCACTTCTTTGTTAATACTCCATCAAAACACTGCTTTTCTCAAGGCTTGTTCTCAAGGTGTAGTTGGTCATTTGCCATGCTTTAAATCATGTTAGATTCATCATAGTAGCAGCTTATCTTTTTTTTTATGACAAGGAAAAATTAAACCCTGATACAAGGTACAACCATTTTTTATGACGGAGAACAATCATTTAAACTCCGATATAAGTGCTGTGAGGTGGACTAAGGATGTAGAAACATGGAGTAGCAGGAGCTAGGACTTCAACAATTATGCTTTTGATACTAGATACATATGCATGTTTATATATGAAAGTCATGTCACCAAAATAAACCTCCAAATATACATGTCCTATCTTTCCATAATCCTAGATTATAACCGATTTCTTAGTAGATAAATTACTACTTAAGATACAATTTTACACAAGTAGAGAAATCATCATTTGCCCTTTTGACTCAAGTGATGTGGATATGTAATGCAATGCAAAGATTGAAAAGAAACATGCATGAAGTGAAGTTGCAAACAAGCAAGAATAGAAAAAAAGTGGAATGAACTTGAAGAAAAACAAAGCAACATGAACTTGAAAAATCATGGATATTCTTGTTTATGAATCCGCCTCATTGTTGTCATATTCTTCAATGTCCTCATCCAAAATGTACTCGTCATTATCATGTTTCTTGAATAGCTTTATCCTTTTACCTGCAATCAAAGTTTTTAGTGCAACACCATTTAATTCACAAAGAGCATACGTACCATTGTTGTTGACTTTTGATACAATGTATGGCCCAAACCTCCGTTGAGTGAGCTTTTTGCGTGCATCAGATTGAGAGTGAAATGTACTATCATAAATGAGCACCCAATGTCCTAATCCAATTGTCTTAGGACACAATCCATGAGTTTTATCAAAATAATGCTTATTCTTCATTCTAGAACATTCTCTTAATTTTTCAACGAATCATCAAGTCTTAATTTACCTTGTTCTAACTGTTTAATGTGCAAACTCAAAAAATGATCAGTAGACATGTTTTCAGACCAAGGAAAATTTGACCATGTAGAAATATGAGATTGAATTGGAAACAACGGTTTTTGACAGTACATGAGTTCAACAGGCATATACCTGGTAGTACGTGTGCATGTCATTCTATCTGCCCAAAGTGCGAAAGGTAAGAATCTAGGCCATTGTTTGATGTCATCATTACATGCTTTAGATTTTGCTTTCACAATAGGTGGATGCCCTCTCTCTATTTTACCATTGGCATCAAGATTATATGCAGTAGTGAGAGACAAATGAATTCTATGATGTTCAAAGAACTCTTTAGCTTCTCTCGCATTTAACTCTCCACGATGGACAACTACTTTCTTTATGTACCCAAAGAGACTTATGACATCTTCAAGAAAGAATTTGCAAACATTGTAAGTGGTCTTAGATCGTAGTGCACGTCCCTCTACATAATTAGTTAAGTCTTCTCTTGCAAGGACAATGTAACGCATTTTGTGAATACCTTTAGGCATAATTACAAGATCTACTACCCACTTGTAGTGAATATAGGGTGGATAAGTAGGATGCAATGGATCTCTATGTTTGGCTGACGAATGAAGTTGACAAGTACTACATGTAGAAACATAGCTACTAATGTCAACATACATCCTAGGCCAATAATAGGTACTTCTAATTTTTTCATATGTTCCAAAAAATACTTTATGACCCGCCCATAATGTCTCATGCATTTCCCTCATTACTTGCAACTGAAGACCTTGTTTTCCTAGGACTCGTTGTGGATTCTTAACCTTACCCTTAGCATCTCTCCAAAGATAACCGTTATGTAGGAAAAAATTATAAGCACTTTCCTAATGTTATGAAATCTATTCATAGTCTAGCTGGGTAATGGTTGTAGTGTACTCAGATACTTTCCAATGTCTCTCCATTCATCTTTGTACTCAGACTCATGAAATTGTTCATACTCGTATATATGTGGAACATAGTCAACTAAGTTCACATTCTTCATTAGATCACTGTCAAGAGCATCATCAGATCTAGCTCTCGATAACATATTAGCAACTGAATTTGACTTACCTGATATATGAACTAACTCAAGATCTATGAACTTAATATATGAGATCCATCTAAGCATGGCTATATCAAGAGATGAACAATTGGCTATCATTCCAATGAGAAGCAAACAATCAGTCTCAACTTTGACATTTGCACCAATGAAATGTTCTTGGTCTGTTTTCAAAGGAGTTACCATACCCCATAGTTCTCGCTTGATCTATGGATACTTTCATTGTGTTTCATGTAAAATCTTAGCCCCAAACCTAATTGTATATCTATTCCCTTCACTATCATCTTGGCTTATGACCTAGCCTATACCAATAGGACTAGTATCAACAATCAATATAATAGGTTTGTTAGCATAATAGTCTACATGCTTAAGGATGGGAGCTTCAAGCAATAATTTCTTCAATTTATGCATAGCTTGCGTGTGTTTTTCTGTCCAAATAAATTTTCATTTCTTCCTCAACAAGTCATAGAGACAATAAACAACATGCGCAAAGTGTGGGATCCAAATAAAGGGTAAAAATTTCAATGTCTCCAAATCACATGAAAATTCATATATTTGTAAATCCTATCAAAGGCAGTCTATAGCCCTAATTTCACATGAAAATGGATTGTCTAGCACATTGATATGCCATGTGCAAATGTAATTTTTCCACTTAGACCCTACAAAATGTTGTGTAGGAATTTTTCTTAGGCAAATGGTTTGACATATATAAAGATCATATGTGGCTACATATTTGTACAAATTTTCAAGGCTATTAGAGCTTCCTAAATACCTTAATGCCACCTTGCATACTTACAAATGTAGTCAAACTTGTATAAGGGAGATTCAGATGGGAGTTTTTTCTACATATTCCTTAAGGATGTTGGAGCAAGTCTATGACAAGCCTAAGTATTGGCTTGAGTCCCACAAACTCAAAGAAGAAGCCTTAAAATGAAGACAATGTAAAGTTCACTTGTGAACTACCTCTTGTAACTTTTGAAGACTTTACTTAATGTAAAAGTGAAAGAATCTTAAGCGGTTGAGTCCACTTGATCAAAAAGGGAAAGACCTTGCAACTTCAACAATTGCTCCTATTCCTTCTTTCTGCCACTCCATTTTGCTCAGGAGTGTACCTTGTAGTTACCTCTCTTTTGATTTGTCTTTCTTGAAGAAAAGAATCAAACTCATGGGAGAAGTATTCTCCCCCTCCATCTGACCTTAGCCTTTTTAGTGATTTGCCTATTTGATTCTCCACAAGAGCCAAATATCTTTTGAAACATGAAAAAACTTCATCTTTGTGTTTCATAAAGAGTAGGATAGTCCATCTGCTGCAATCATCAATAAAGGCGACATAATACCTTGATCCAGATATTGAAGCATCCTTGCTAGGTCCCCATACATCTGTATGAACCAACTCCAAGAGATCTCCATGCATATAACCTTTCTTCATGAATGGTAACCTGTGAGACTTTCCAAATTGACATGCACTACACTTATAAATCAAATGTTGTTTTGACAAGTTAGGGAGTCCAAGTACACTTTGGTCCTTGCAAATTTGCTTTGCTAGCCTTTCACCAATATGTGCTAACCTTTTGTGCCACACTTCCAATTCTGTGAGTGTCTGACTACCATAATTAAAGAGAGCAATGTTTCTAGTGTCTTGTAATTCAACTATGAATAGTCTACCTGTCTTTTCTCCCTTTGCTATTCTTCTGAACCCTTGGCTAGGGTCTTCCACATATGCTCCTCCTCTTGTGAACCTAGCTTGCAATTTCTTTCTCTACTATCTGCCCAACACTTATCAAATTCTTTGTAATGATAGGGACATAGAGTACCTTACTGAGTATGTTGATGTTTCCATCAGGTGCTTTGACATTGCCTATTTTCTCCATAGGATGTCTTGTGTCATCTCCTGTTTGTACCTCATGCTTATTCCTTGGATCTTCTAAATCTGATAGGAGTGTCACATTTCCTGCCACATGATTTGAACAACCTGAATCTATGTAGAAAACATGCTCATCAGATTTACCTTGTGGCATAGCCATGTTCATGATCAATAATGAACCCTCTTTGTTTGAGTCCTCTGTGTAGTTATTGAAGTCTCTCCTTCCTTTGTAGCCTCCTTGATAGTTTGAATGATTGTAGTTGTTGTAATTGCCATGGTAGTTGTTGAACCTTCCTCTTGAGTAGCCATAACTTCCTCTATTGTATCCTCTTCCTCTTTGATTCCTTGAATTCCTAAAGCAATTTTCAGTTGTATGATTAGTTAGTCCACAAATAGAACATGGGTTGGAGACTTGGGATCTCCCCCTGTCTTGTCTACCTCCTTGTCCTCCACCTCTTCCATGTCTTCCTCTACCTACATAGTTAACTTGATATGTACCTGCTTCATCATCCACTTTCTTTGTCTTTCCTTTGTTATCTTTGGACATGCTTTTATCATTGTATAAAGCTGAAGATTGATTACCTTTAGAGCTCTCTCTATTTCTGATAAGCTTTGCCTTCTGAGTGAGTAATTGTCTATTGAGTGTATTGAAATCAGGTACATGCATGTCCATGTACAAATCCATAGCTGTGGTGAATGCTTCCATCTTGTCATCTGCTTTCAATCCATTGATGACTTGCCTTACAATTTTCTCTTTGTCTATTACCTCGCCAATGCTTCCCAACTGATCTGCTATGTCCTTGAGCTTTGTGAGAAAATCAGTCACATTTTGTTTGGGAGCCTTCTTGAGAGTTGTGAAATCCAGCCATAGTTGCTGCTTCCTAGCTTTAGTACTTGAAGAGAAGAAAGCTTCAAGTGCATCCCACACTTCCTGAGATGTCTTACAACTTCTAATGTGAGGTAAAAAAAATATGAGATAGAGTTGAGGAGATAAGACCTTGCAAGTGCATCCTTGGAGCACCATGTGCTCAATCTTTCTTGCTCTACTTGTGTTGGTTGACTTTTGTTCCTGAAACTTGGCATAACTTCATCTCCAGCCACATAACAATATGAACTTGTAAGCTTCCATTCTTAATGAACAAGTTGAGTAACATTTCACCTTCTATCTCTTTCTATGTGTGAGAAGGCTCTGCAGTAGCGTTGAGCCAGTGAGGATGATCCATTAAGGTTGAGAGAATAATTTTTTATTGATTCATAAATCATCACCCACATGCATTCATACCACCCACTAACACCCATGCATATGTTTTACTTTCGAAAGTGTATAAGAAGCTCCATTCTTGGACCACTCTTCCTTTCGAGACTGATTCATGTGTGTAGTTTTAGTTTCTTTCTCATCATGCATTCATTCCATCCAAAAGAACCTATGAATATGAATTAAATTTAGAAAGTGTTTAAGAAGCTTCATATTTTTGGACCATTCTTCCTTTTTGAATTGATTCATGTGAATGGTTTCTTTTGTCTTTGTCATTCATATTCATGCCTTTATCTTGCATTCATATGTTCCCCTTTCTATAATCAAATCATGATATCTCTTCCCCCATACCCAAGTTCATCTTCACCTTCACATTTTTTATTACATAAGTCTTCCAACACTCACTAGTTTCATACACTCTGCGTGTGCCACGACCGGACCCGATCCACCCAGATTGCGATCATCTACACATTTGAACCCGATGTGAAACGCTTCGTGGCATTTGCTTCTGATCTTGTTGAGAGGTTGTTATCCATATCCTTTGTTTCATATTTTTCATTCTCATCATATCATCATCATCATTCTTGAGTGTTGCACTGGATTTGTCACAATATTGTGCACATCTTCGTCGTGAAGTAAACGCATTTGTGAGAGATCTAAACCATCGTGCATCACTTACTTATTCACATAAGATGGAGGAAGGATTCAAATCCCTTATTGTTGAGAAACAAGGCCAAAGAATAGTCTCTTCTATGTTGAGAGAGAAGGGAAAATTCAATGGCATCAACATTACAAGCTACTTAGATTTGTTTGAAGAGCAAGCTATGATTTTTGGTCTTCCCGAAGATCTTTTGATATCATTCTTTGAACGAATTGTTGATAGCTCTATCATGAACTGTGTCACTCAATATGATAGTCTTCCTTGGATTGATTTTAGAAAGGAGATGCTCAAAGAATTCTATCTTGAAGATTATACCCAACATAATCGCGATGGATTCTTACGATGGGTCAATTCCCCAAGCCCAATAGCTCTATTACTCACTTACAAAAATGAGTATATTAGACACTATGAAAAACTTCGTGATGAGGATAAGATAACTTTGGAACCTGATCTTGTGATATATTTTCTTAACATTATTCATCCTGAAACTCATAGGGAAGTTGAACAGTGATTAGAAGAGCCGAATAAATGCTATGGTCTGACTGACAATTGGCAAAAAGTGCATAAAGTAGTATAGGTTGTAGCCCATAGACATCCAAGACAATCCATGCTTTACGCGCAAACTAGCCTTCCTCAAGCTCGCCTTCCACAAACTAAGGAGCAAGTTAGAGAACAATCCCATGCTATGCTTTTTGACTCTATTCCTAGTGCTCAAATGATGGAACCTAGTCAAGGTTTTAAAATAGAGCCAAAGAAAAGTGTAGTTGAACAAGCTCAAGTGGAAATTCTCACTAAGCAAATGGAATATCTTATTGCTACACAATCCAATTTGGCCAAGACTTTAGATGCTTTACAATCAAATTACATCAAAACTTTCCAAAATCAAATGAACCCAATTTCTTCTCAAGAGCCTAATCAACATGTTATAGCTCCCAATCAAAACCCACAAGTAGCTCCTACTCAAGCATATCAAGTTCCTCCAATGCATAATCCTTCAATGCAAAATCCTCATCCTCATGTGCAAAATCCTCAAATATATCAAAACATGTATCCTCAAGCTTCTCAAACAGCTTTTCAAAATCTTCAAAATCAGAATTTTCAAAATCATCAACCATATACTATGGAAGCTCCTCTTGCACCTCAAGTACCACATGTTGGTCCCCAAGCTCCTCAAATACATCAATTGCCTTATCAAAATCCTAATTATCCTATTCAAGCAATTCCTTATCAACAAAATACTCAATTTCAAAATTTCCCACCACAAGTTAATCAAAATCCTCAAAATCAAGATGGTTTTGTGCATGGCCCTCATAGGTGTCCTTTGTGTGATTCGTTAGAGCACTTTTTGAGAGATTGTGAACTATTGAAGGCTGCTAAAGAGCAACGACTAGTAATAGACATAGACAAGAAAATCTGTGCCTATCAATCTAGGATACCTTTGCAAGGAAATTATTGTAAGGGAGGAATGAAAAGCACTATGAAAATATAACCATAATGGATGCAGGAACTAGAGGGGTGCAACTAGAAGCTCTTGATGAACAAGAAGAACAATCAACTAAACCCACAAAGGAAGTTCACTTTTCTGTAGAGGCTTTAGTAAGAACACGAGATGAGATTAGGAGAATAATAGCTTGGGAGTCACCAATAGAAGATCAATCTCTTATTTCTCACATATCCAATGTAGAAGAAAAATGAAAAAGAGATGAAGTTGATGTGAAGAGATGGATATGTATGTGCTTGAAGATGAAGAGGTGTTGCAAAATCCTTGATCTACACCAACCAAATGAACTCCAGGAGTATATGGTGGGCCCTTTTAGCTTGCCAATGGATGTATTAGACACCCTATGTACCTTGGAATATCACTCTCAAAAAGATAGATCAAAACAGATAAGTTGGAGTTAGCTCAGAGGTGAGAACTTGCTATTCTTGGTTCATACACTTGTCCAGTGTTTTACATAATTCTCTGAGCACAGCAGCAATTAGCATAATTCCTCTTAGGGAAGTCTAGGTAGCTTAAAGAGCTAACTTTCAAGAGTAATCTCATAAAAAATAATGAACCACACACTGAGAATGAGGTTTAACAACTGATGACATCATCCCGATTTTCACGGGCTGCTACAGTTTGTGACCAGTGAGCAGAAAAATCAACATAACACAGAATTTAGGAATCCAATGATTATGAAACTTTGTATGGTTATACTGACTGTAAGCTGAATCCAACAAGCTTTAAATCACTGAATTTGGATAAGTAACCACTGAGAAATGGCTCTGACAAGGTGAGTGAAAAAGTCGGGTACCTGACAGAAAAGTGAAGATGAACAGACCCTGTTGACTTCAAATGAACATAACTGAAGATTGAAACATCCAAATGACATGAAACTTTGTGAGCCTATGGTAGACTTATAGATCTAACTTTACCAAGTTAAATCACTGAAAATGATGCACCAAGCTCAGAGAAAACATCTCTGCAAGCTGACTGAGAAAACTGAGAATAATGGCAGTGAGTAGTACACTTCACAAGAACATGGAAAGATGAACTCAAATAATCATGAAAATGAAAGTATATTGCTTGTACAATACAATGACTTAATGATACATATGTGTGCCTTGTAATCACACCGTGATATGGCATAAAGCTCAGCTCTTGGAGGTCTTCACATAGGTCTCTCTAACCACGACTAATACTGCCATCTATTTATAGTTGAGTTTGGGAGGCTAACTTCCCTCAATCACTCTCCAATCAATCAATGATTGATTTGATTCTCTACCTACCACAAATCACGAATTTTGTGGCTCCTCTTTCCATTCTTGATCAAGTGGACTCAACCACTTAAGATTCTTTCACTTTTACATTAAGTAAACTCTTCAAAAAATTACAAGAGGTAGTTCACAAGTGAACTTTACATAGTCTTCATTTTAAGGCTTTTTCTATGACTTTGTGGGACTCAAGCCAATACTTAGGCTTGTCATAGACTTGCTCCAACAGCTCCCCCTCAAGCCAAGTATGCTTGAGGTCTTCAATCTTCCAAGATTACCTGCAAACCAATCATAGCCTTGAATTTGCAAAGCTTTGTACCATCCAGTGCTTTGATTAGAATATCTACACATTGTTGATAAGTGGACACATATGATATTTGAATCTCCTTGCTTAGAACCTTCTCTCGTACATAGTGATAATGAACTTCAATATGTTTAGTCCTTGCATGAAAAATAGGATTAGCAGCCAAATGAATAGAACTCATATTGTCAGCAAAAATAGTTGGAGTTCCAAACTCCAATCCAAGATCTTTGCATAATGTCTTCATCCACATAGCTTCTTGTGTAGCTATGGCAAGACCTCTATATTCAGCTTCAGTCGAAGAGAGAGCAACTGTGGGTTGCTTCTTGGATGACCATGAAATAAGCTTTGAACCTGCAAAGGTAAGATAACCTGAAGTGCTCCTTCTATCTTCCTTGGAGCCAGCCCAATCTGCATCAGAAAATAGCTTCAAACATAAATCAGATACATAAGGATAATAAAGTCCTTCATTTATGGTTCCTTTGAGATACTTGAGAATCCTTTTGGCAGCATCCATATGTGGTGGTGTGTGCATAAATTGGCTTAGCACACTCACACTGTAACATATATCTACTCTTGTCAATGTGGCATAGTTGAGACTACCCACTAGACTTTGATATGATGTGATGTCCTCTATGAGTTCACCTTCATGTGAGCTCAATTTGTGATTGACCTCCATTGGAGTACCTGCAATCTTACAATCTTGCATCTTGAATTTTGCCAACATGTCCTTAATGTACTTTCTTTGAGTCAGAAACAAACCATGATCTTTGTAGACAACTTCCAAACCTAGGAAGTAGGTAAGTGAACCCAAATCACTTATCTTGAACTCTTCTCTCATCTGATCTTTGATCTTCTTCATACCATCTGCATCATTTCCTGTCAATATAATATCATCTACATATACACATAGGTAGATGACCTCGGAATTACTCTTTTTAATAAAGAGTGAAGGATCTTCCTTGCTTGGTTGAAAGCCTTTGTCTTGCAAGAATGAAACAAGCCTGAAATTCCAAGCTCTTGGAGCTTGCTTGAGACCATACAATGCTTTGTTAAGTTTACACACATAATCAGGATAAACTTGATTCTCAAAACCAGGTGGTTGTGCCATATATACCTCTTCTATTATCCAACCATTCAAGAATGCATTCTTTACATCTAGTTGAAGTATCTTCCAATTCTTGGAAGAGGCAATACTAAGCAAAACCCTAATAGTAGGCATCTTTGCCACAGGAGAGAAAGTCTCCTCATAATCAATTCCCTGAGTTTGTGCAAAGCCTTTTGCCACAAGCCTTGCCTTATACCTGTTAATTGAACCATCAGAATTCTTCTTGAGTTTATAGACCCATCTTGAGCCTATTACCTTCATGGATGAAGTCTTGGGCACCAAATCCCAAGTGTTGTTTTCCTCAAGTGCTTCAATCTCTTCCTTCATTGCATGCTTCCATTCTGATTTTGCTTTGGCCTCTTCAAATGATGATGGCTCCTCTTGGTTTATATCCTGTGCTATGTAGATAGAGTGTTTAGTTACTAATGAGGTGTCAAACCCATACCTTTCTGGTTTTTTCTTTTCCCTCATAGATCTTCTTAGGCCATGATGTGATGATTCTGCCTCATGTCCAAGTTCCTGCAATTTTGCTTTACCTTTAGACTTCCATGCTTTGAGATTCTTCATCATCCTCTGAGGTGTCTTGTTCTTCAATCTTTGATTGTTCTCTACCAAGCTTTGGAAAAATCTTCTTCAAGATCATATGGTAAATTGATCTTCCTGCATGAATCTTCATACCATGAATTGTTCTCATCAAAAACTACATCTCTGCTTACCAAGAATCCTTTGTTGGTAGGGTTGTATAACCTGTAGCCCTTTTGATTGTTGTCATATCCAATAAATACACACCTTTCTGCCTTTGGATCCATCTTGCCTCTAACCTGTGAAGGAACATGAGCAAAAGCAATACATCCAAAAATTTTACAATGATCTAAACTTGGTCTTCTTCCATTCCAAGCCTCATATGGATTCATCCCATCAAGGGATTTTGAAGGCAACCTGTTAATCAAGTAAGTGGCTGTAGATACAACCTCAGCCCATAAATAATTAGGTAAATTCTTTTCATTTAACATAGACCTTGCAGCTTCAACAATTGTCCTATTCCTCCTTTCTGCCACTCCATTTTGCTCAGGAGTGTACCTTGTAGTTACCTCTCTTTTGATTCCTCTTTCTTGAAGGAAAGAATCAAAATCATGGGAGAAGTATTCTCCCCCTCCATCTGACCTTAGCCTTTTTAGTGATTTACCTGTTTGATTCTCCACAAGAGCCAAATATCTTTTGAAACATGAAAAAACTTCATCTTTGTGTTTCATAAAGAATAGGATAGTCCATCTGCTGCAATCATCAATAAAGGAAACATAATACCTTGATCCAGATATTGAAGCTTCCTTGCTAGGTCCCCATACATCTGTATGAACCAACTCCAAGAGATCTCCATGCATATAACCTTTCTTCATGAATGGTAACCTGTAAGACTTTCCAAATTGACATGCACTACACTTATAAATCATATGTTGTTTTGACAAGTTAGGGAGTCCAAGTACACTTTGGTCCCTACAAATTTGCTTTAATGACCTTTCACCAATATGTGCTAACCTTTTGTGCCATACTTGCAATTCTGTGAGTGTCTGACTACCATAATTAAAGAGAGCAACGTTTCTAGTGTCCTGTAATTCAAATGTGAACAATCTACCTGTCTTTTCACCTTTTGCAATTCTTCTGAATCCTTGACTTGGATCTTCAACAAATGCTCCTGCTTTTGTGAACCTGACTTGCAACCCTTTCTCTACTATCTGCCCAACACTTATCAAATTCTTTGTAATGGTAGGGACATAGAGTACCTTACTAAGTAGGTTGATGTTTCCATCAGGTGCTTTGACATTGCCTATTTTCTCCACAGGATGTTTTGTATCATCTCCAGTTTGTACCTCATGCTTATTCCTTGGATCTTCTAAATCTGATAGGAGTGCCACATTTCCTGCCACATGATTTGAACAACCTGAATCTATATAGAAAACATGCTCATCAGATTTACCTTGTGGCATAGCCATGTTCATGATCAATAATGAATCCTCTTTGTTTGAGTCTTCTATGTAGTTATTGTAGTCTCTCCTTCCTTTGTAGCCTCCTTGATAGTTTGAATGATTGTAGTTGTTGTAGTTGCCATGATAATTGTTGAACCTTCCTCTTGAGTAGCCATAACTTCCTCTATTGTATCCTCTGCCTCTTTGATACCTGGAATTTCTAAAGCAATTTTCAGTTGTATGATTAGTTAATCCACAAATAGAACATGAGTTGGAGCCTTGGGATCTCCCCCTGCCTTGTCTACCTCCTCTTCCTCTACCTCTACCATGTCTTCCTCTACCTACATAGTTAGCTTGATATGTACCTCCTTCATCATCCACTTTCTTTGCCTTTCCTTTGTTATCTTTGGACTTGCTTTTATCAGTGTATAAAGCTGAAGATTGATTACCTTTAGAGCTTTCTCCATTTTTGATAAGCTTTGCCTCTTGAGTAAGTAGTTGTCCAATGAGTGTATTGAAATCAGGTACATGCATGTCCATGTAAAAATCCATAGCTGTGGTGAATGCTTCCCACTTGTCATCTGCCTTCAAGCCATTGATCACCTGCCTTACAATTTGCACTTCATCTATTACCTCTCCAATGCTTCCCAACTGATCCGCTATGTCCTTGAGCTTTGTGACAAAATCAGTCACATTTTGTTTGGGAGCCTTCTTGAGAGTTGTGAAATCCAGCCATAGTTGATGCTTCCTAGCTTTGGTACTTGAAGAAAAGAAAGCTTCAAGTGCATCCCACACTTCCTGAGATGTCTTACAACTTCTAATGTGAGGCAACAAAAAATCTGAGATAGAGTTGAGGAGATAAGACCTTGCAAGTGCATCCTTGGAGCACCATGTGCTCAATCTTTCTTGCTCTTATTGTGTTGGTTGACTTTTGTTCCTGAAACTTGGCATAACTTCATCTCCAGCCACATAACCATATAAACTTCTACCTTGGAGATAAGCTTCCATTCTTAATGACCAAGATGAGTAGTTACCTCTGTCCAATTTGTCAATTGATGAAGGAAATCCATCTGCCATGTTGTCCAACCTTGCTCTGATACCACTGTGAAGAGATGGATATGTATGTGCTTGAAGATGAAGAGGTGTTGCAAAATCCTTGATCTACACCAGCCAAATGAACTCCAAGAGTATATGGTGGGCCCTTTTAGCTTGCCAATGGATGTATTAGACACCCTATGTACCTTGGAAGATCACTCTCAAAACGATAGATCAAAACAGAGAAGTTGGAGTTAGCTCAGAGGTGAAAACTTGCTATTCTTGGTTCATACACCTGTCGAGTGTTTTACATAATTCTGTGAGCACAGCAGCAATTAGCTTAATTCCTCTTAGGGAAGTCTAGGTAGCTTAACGAGCTAACTGTCAAGAGTAATCTCATAAAACATAATTGATGGAGAATGTTAATCTCCAAAAGAACAACTTACTCTTGTGATTAGAGCACCTCTATACCAAGAGTAAGTCAAAACTTCCACTAATTTAGAGGATCAATTACTAACTATCAAAGGATTAACAAATCTGTGAAGAAGATGAAACACAGAAAAGTCTGCTGCACTATTTCTCCACATTGACCTATCAAACATGTAAAGTTTTTGATGAAACTTTGTATGAAGTATCTCCTAGAGATTGCGCACCTCCTCCAAGTTGAATTACTTCAAAAGCTTTAGTATAACTTGAGAAATCAACTTCACAAGTTACCTATGTCAGAAACTGTCATTCAGAATAGTCGATTTTACACCTGCAACTTTTAAGACTTGGTTCTCCTTGAATAGAACCCGTTTAAGCAAATGCTTCTAGCCATGAGTAGCTTATCTTTCAACTTAAAGATTAAGCCCTCACTCATGCAAAACTTTAAACTGTGCTAGGAGAAATGATCAAAACATTAAGTTCGAAATCTGCGCCTGTTTTAGGAACCTGTGAACACACTTCACATGTGAATGTTCCTACACTTAATTCTCTAAGCCTGATTACAATTGGAAGCTAAAACTTTGTACAGAGGTCAAGCAACTCTCAAATTAGACTTGTACAAAAGCATTTCACAATTGATCTACTGTAGAAGGAGAACACGCAGAAACATCGGGTGCAAATATTTTCTATTACTCAGAAGAATTACAGTTGAGTGATGAGAGCAAACTCAACTAACTTTTCCTCTATCTCATGACATCTAACTTCCTCATTCTTGACTTCTAACTATTGTCACATATGCTCTCCTCATTGCCCCGACTTTTCTCAAAGTATTTATAGATAAATTTGTACATGATTCTTACTAAACAAAAGATCTAAGTCAGCTATGGCTATACTAATGTACATATGTGTACACTTCTCTTATCCTCTGAATGTGATCTTCTTCCAAACTTTAAGAATTGATTCTTCCTTCATCCTTTAATCTTCCAAGCCTTCAATTGGTGATTGGTCTGCACCAACAGCTCCCCCTCAATCATCAATTGAGGTTTTCTCTGTCTTCTTTATACTTGCCATGTCTTTGAACCTTTGTAACTTAGGTCCATCCAAGCTCTTTGTCATCATATCTGCCACTTGTTCTTTTGTTGGAGTGTACATCACTTCAATCTCTTTATCTAGTACCTTTTCCCTCAAGAAATGATACTGAATCTCTATATGCTTAGTTCTGGCATGAAAAACAGGGTTAGCTGCCAAATACAAAGAACTCATATTGTCTCCAAAAATTATTGGAATACTATGATCAATCTCAAAACTTTTCATCAAGGTCTTCAACCATGTTGGAAGGAGTGATTTTGAAGGAGCATTTTTGATGAAAAATTAGTAAAAAGTCAAAAAAAATTGTAAAATATTTATGCAATGATTGTAAAAATAAGGAAGAGTCTTCCTTATGTGGTTGAGGACCTTCTGTAATTTTTGTAGAATTTTTAGAAACTCTTAGATAGCATTTTTTAGGAAATTAGAGAAAAAGACCTAATTTCAAGTGTGAAAAGGGACACTTGAAAATGTATATAAGTCAATTTTCTCTATTTTGGAGAGGTTGGTTAGCCATTTGCTCAAGCTATCAATAGAGAAGAAAGAGTTTCTGCAAAATCGTGTTTTCTCTTGTTGTGTGTATTTCTTTTGATGTGTGAGCTTGTCTCTTGTCTAAGCATGGAGATTTGTGAGTCTTAATTGTGTATTAATGAGTAAGTTGTATGAAGGGAGAGACCTATTGCTGTAAATGAGTGGAAAGGACTGCAGGAAGTTTCAAAATTGTGAAAATCGTCTGTTGGTACAGAATCGCGATTGTCTCGTCTTGGTGATACAGGTGATATTTTTCAGTTTTGAGTTCATATTTGTATTCTGCTAATGAAATAGCATGGTTTTGACATAAAGAACATAGAAAATGATGGAGATTTGCCTTAGTTATGGTAATCTCAAGATTTTCTCTTCATCTTCAATTTCTCTCAGCAATCCAGCCATCAATCTCTTATTTCCTTGAATCTGTTATCTTGAAGGGGCTGTGGTCTTGTGGATATTCCTAGGATTGACAAAATAAAGATGATTTGTTGATTCTTTGTTACTTCATGATTGGAGAGGACAACTTGGAGTCCAAAACAAAACATTTTTTGGCGCCGTTGCCGGGGAATATTCCAAGAACTTCTTTGAAGTTGGACCTTTGCTGGATCTTCAGTTGATGATGGTAAACAAGGTAAAGCTCATCAATAAGGAAAAGTGCACATAAATAGGTAGATATCATTGTTTGTCTTTAGGGAAGAAGAAAGCAATGGATGTCTTGTAGAAGTGGAAGTGCTGAAATTTTTGTAGATTGATAGTTGCTCATCATTTTGGTGAAGTAAAAGTGCAGGTGTGTGGAGGATTTGAGCCAAGAAGCTGAAGATGGAGGTAACTTGAATCTATTCTTGCATTTCTAGATTTCTTTTTGCCCAAGTACTAGACACCATGGGTGATCTTGGGAAGATAACATGGTGATACTAAGGAAAGGACAGTTAAAGTAGCTAGATGTGGGAATGAGGGATTCAGTTGTTGACCAAGTCTGAGCATTGAATCTTGAGTTGTGCTGCATTTTGAAAAAATCAGATGATTGAGTTTATCTTTACAAAATTTGATTGCCTTTCATAACACTTTTTCATTGGAGAACCTTTCTTTGGTACTTTAGTGATAGCTAAGGACATAGAAACTCATAACCAATCAAGAACCATAGGATCAGTTGATTTCCAAAACCAGAAACCCTAAGTAAAGTGTTCACCTTTATTTTTAGGGCAAAAATACCAAACAAATTCACAAAACTCATAAAAAACAATCAAACAAATTTCTTTTCTTGATAAGAAGTTGAAGTGAGGTGTTGTGGATAGGAGTGATTGTGAAAAACTGGAAAAGAAAGCAAAAAATGATCAAAAAACCAGAAAACTGAAAAACACGATTCTCTGCACAGAATCGCGACTTTCTGAAAAAAGTAATTGATTTTGAAATATCATTGTGAGAGAAGGTTTAATTGAAGTTGTTGAAGGGTTTTGAGGGTTTTGAAGGTAATCAAGAAGAAAAGGCTACTCAAAGTGGCATAAAATCAAAAATAGAGAAAAACACGATTTTCTGCACAAAGTCGCGATTTTCTGAGGGAGATTGTGATTTTGGTGCAAAAAATTCAGGAGTAAAGTCAATTCTAAAGAGAAGAAGAATTTGAAGCCAAACAAAGAGAAAGAAAGCTTAAAAAAAAAAAAAAAAAAATTATTATCAAAAAAAAAAAAAAAAAAAAAACCAGAAAATTAGAAAACACGATTCTCTGAACAGAATCGCGATTTTCTGTAAAAAGTGTTGTTTTGAAATAACTTTTCAGGGGACTCATGAATTGAAGTGTGAAGAATATTGAGAGAAGGCAAGGACAAAGAATACTCAAAATTTGCACAAGAAAAGATCTACAGAAAAAACACGATTCTCTATACAAAATCGCGATTTTCTGTAAAGAAAATTTTTTTTTTTTTGGAAAATATGGTATATTTGGGTACTTGATACAAGAAAGTGTAGAGGGAGTCATAAAAATTGAGTAAAGTGAAGTCAAATAAGTGAAAGAGTGTGAAAAACTGGAATTTGAACAAAATCGCGACTTTCTGAGTACAAAATCGTGATTTTTTGAGTACTATATAAACAGATAATTGAAGAAAAAACTCATTTGAGAGTGAGAGTGAGTGAGAGAGAGAGTGAGCAGAGCTGCCAGAATCGCGATTTCCAGCAAACAGTGGACTTTGGAACATTTGCACCCAAGGAAGAAAGGTAAGAATCCTAACTTCATATTTGAATGCATATTTTTTGTTTTTGAGTGAAAAATAACACCAAAAAATAGAAAAATCAGAGGAGGACAGAATCGCGATTTTCTGAATTTTTGAGTTTTTACTAAGGAATCAGTAATTTTTGCTTTGGTTGTTTCATTGCATGTTAAAAATTTGATAAGGCGATTCTATAGGTGAAAAAACATTGAAAAAATTAATAAGTTGAAATTCTGCAAAAATTTGAACAAAATCGCGATTCTGAGTCTTATTCAAAATCGCGATTCTGTGAAAAAGTGCCAACAACATCGCGATTCCCAGAACGCGATTTTCATCAGAAAATCGTGTTTTTTACAATCTGTGAGCAATCACGATTGTCTGGGAACAAAATCGTAGAAAAACACGATTCTGTGAACAAAATCGTGAAAAACGCGATTTTCACTCAAAATCGTGGAAAACTCGATTTTGAACACAAAATCGTGGAAAACACGATTTTGACACAAAATCGTGGAAAACACGATTTTGACACAAAATCGTGAAAAACACGATTCTGTGAACAAGATTGTGAAAAACACGATTTTGACACAAAATCGTGAAAAAACACGACTTTGACACAAAATCGTGGAAAACA
Organism: Ceratopteris richardii; assembly: GCA_020310875.1. Classification (NCBI taxonomy): domain Eukaryota; kingdom Viridiplantae; phylum Streptophyta; class Polypodiopsida; order Polypodiales; family Pteridaceae; genus Ceratopteris; species Ceratopteris richardii. Next base: position 8,035,797 of record CM035425.1, read on the forward strand.
CGATTTTGACACAAAATCGTGAAAAACACGATTCTGTGAACAAGATCGTGAAAAACACGATTTTGAACACAAAATCGTGAAAAACGCGATTTTCACTCAAAATCGTGAAAAACGCGATTTTCACTCAAAATCATGGAAAACTCGATTTTGAACACAAAATCGTGAAAAACACGATTTTCAACAGAAAATCGTGAAAAACTCACAACTAGGTAGAAAATCGTGAAAAACTCGATTTTGAACAGAAAATCGTGAAAAACACGATTTTCAACAGAAAATCGTGAAAAACTCACAAGTAAGTAGAAAATTGTGAAAAACACGATTTTCAACAGAAAATTGTAAAAAAACTCACAGGTAGGCTCAAAATTGTGGAAAAACCTAAATCCAACAGAAAATCGTGAAAAAGTCCAAATGCATCATAAAATCGTGAAAAACACGATTCTGTGAACAAGATCGTGAAAAACACGATTTTGAACACAAAATCGTGAAAAACGCGATTTTCACTCAAAATCGTGAAAAACGCGATTTTCACTCAAAATCATGGAAAACTCGATTTTGAACACAAAATCGTGAAAAACACGATTTTCAACAGAAAATCGTGAAAAACTCACAACTAGGTAGAAAATCGTGAAAAACTCGATTTTCAACAGAAAATCGTGAAAAACACGATTTTCAACAGAAAATCATGAAAAACTCACAAGTAAGTAGAAAATTGTGAAAAACACGATTTTCAACAGAAAATTGTAAAAAAAACTCACAGGTAGGCTCAAAATTGTGGAAAAACCTAAATCCAACAGAAAATCGTGAAAAAGTCCAAATGCATCATAAAATCGTGAAAAACACGATTTTCATCTGAAAATCGTGAAAAAACACTACTGGCAGTAGAAAATCGTGAAAAACCCTAATTTCATTAAAAAGTGGTGGAAAGCACAAAACATAGAAAGAAAATTAAAACACACACAATTTTGAACAGAAAATTGTGGAAAACCAATGCATTGGTTAGGAAACTGTGACAAACACTCCTTTGAGCATTGGAAAGTTGTCTAAAATAGTTGAATGATACTAAGGTCTGGAAATAAAATAAATTCACTTTCTAAGCAAGACCTAACAAGAAAGGGAAAAGAGCCAGGAAGTGTTAAAAGATCAGGAAGAAGTTTAAGCCAAGAAAATAACATGGAAAACCTAAATGAAACAAATGAGTCAATAGAAACTGGGGATTTTAGAAACATCCTTAAATACATGTATACAAATAGGTTTGGAACCTATGTATACCAGGATGGAATGCATAAATTCCTCATTAGACTGAGAAATTTAGAAATGCCCCTGAATATAACTCCAGTTGCCCAATTCAAAGATGGAAGATATGAAGACAGGCAAGGATGTGTATACATCTTCTCTCAAGACCCAGAAAATTCAAATGATCTAGGGCAATGTGCTGACAAAGGACCTTGGGAACATAACATGGGACAACCAGACATACCTAGACCAAATGAAAACTACACTAATAATGAGCAAAATTATGGGAGAAGGACACATGCTTCACCAAATCCCTTTGACAGAGAACCAGAAGGAAACAATGACTTCCCACTCAGAAGAAGAACTCATTGGCAACCTCAGGGTAGGATGCTTAGACCATATCAAGTAGCCAAATGCATGAAAAACCAATATGAAGGGTATTCAGATCCTCATGCTCATGCTGCAGAATTTAGACAACTCATTAGAGCAGAGGAAGTAGAAGATTACAAGGTACAATTTGAAGCATTTGGTCTAACCCTAACAGGGCCAGCCTTGTCATGGTTCATTCCTTTGAGAAAAGAAATGTACCTAGACATTGAATCTTTCTTAGAAGCTTTCATTGGTGAATTCTCTAAGACTGGAATCAAACATAGTACAGCCACATTGATACACAGCTTCAAACAACAAAAGGAGGAAAATGTTAGGGAAGCAGCCAGAAGGTTTAAGCAGTACATTGATAGATGCCCAAGAGAAGAAGTACCTTCCATGGCAAAACAAGTATCCTTATTCATTGAGGGATTGAGAAGTGCTCAATTAAGGACCCTAGTGTACTATAGGAGATGTCCTGATTTAGCAGCCTGTGTTAAGGAAGCAATAGATTTGGAGGACAACAGAGGTCAAGATTTGTTAGCATTTGATCAACCCAGATCTTATGAAGACAAAATTCCTCCAGCAGAAGAGTTGGCTCAGGCTATTGCTAAAGCCCTAGAGGTAAGCACTAAAACTAATCTGATAAACTCTAGGATGAACACAAACAAGAAATGTTATATTTGTGGAGAAAATCATCTGGCACAACAATGCCCTTATCAGAAACCACAACACTTACAAGATAGGAAGACACTCAAGTATTGTACACTAGAGAGAAAATGGACAAACCATACCAGGGAGGATTGCTTCTATAACAAACAACCTGTCAAGGAAAGAGACTATATGGCTCAAAGGGAATCAGGTTATACTGAGCAACCAAGACCAGTATTGGGACAACAACCTCCCATTCCAACCAATGTGGTACCAGCCAAATATACACCCATTGATGAAGGAAATTCAAGATTCAGATCACCTTATAAGGAAGAGTATCAATGGAGTGAGGGACATCAAGAAGAATGGGAAGATTATGAAATAAGGGAACCTGAGCTTAAAGCCCTAGATCTGGGAAATGGAAAAATTGAAATGGACACAGCAACATTCATGTACATTACTAACAACTACATGTCCAATCAAAAACCTCAATTCAAAGGGGGACCAAAGATAACATGTTATAGGTGTGGGGGAGAACATTTCATTAGAGATTGTCCACAACCTCCAACATTCAGGATAGAGGGAGCATATTGTAAGGATTGTGGTAGAGAACATCTGATCAAGGACTGTCCAAAAAATCCCCAAAAACAACAGAACACACCTAATAACATACCTTTAAAAACAGTCAAAATTATGGAACAAGGGGAATTGAGTGACAATGATCAAATTGAACTTAATGTTATAACAAGGGCACAAGCCAAACAACAAGGAATAATTAAAGAACAAAATGAGGGTTCCACATCAAAAGGGAAGAAAAATAGACAAAGAGGGAAATGGGAGAAGAAAAGAAAAGTGGGCAAAAGTCTGGAAGAAGACAGTCAGGAACAAACAAATTCAAAACATACTTCTCATCAAAATACCCAGAATCTGTCTGAAGTAGGAAATTCTCAGAGCCTAGACACCCTAATCAAAGCCTATAAAGGAAGGATTCAAGAGGGACCAAGCCCTGCAGATCATGCAATGGCTTATCCCATACCAGATTTAGAGCATGAAAGGATGCTAAAATGCAAACAAATCATCCAGGAAACACAACTCAGGTTAGGGGAAGAAGACAGCTCTCGGAGAACATTTGATCAGCATGAGAAAACAAAAACCAAGGAAAATGATAAAGAAGGCAATCCACACATAACATTCCAAATGAGTTTAGGTGAACATTGTAGTATTACATGTCAGACAACATGGGAAAATTTGTTGAAACAAAATCCTCACCTACAAAACAAGATGAACCAGGAAGAAACAATATCTGGAAACCTTCATTCACCAACACAAGAATTAGAGGAATTATGGTATATTCCTATTGACAAAATAGGAGGGTATTGTGAAGGAGAAGAAGGGAATTCAACCTTAAAGTTACAATATGAAAAACATTCAGCAAAAGCCATTTTGGACAGTGGATCAGGAGTGGCTATAATGACTAAACAAACCTGGGAGAAATGGGGAAGAAAGGAATTATTACCCACTAAAATGAGATTACAACTTGCAGATGGACATATAGAAAAACCCCTAGGAATTTGGGAAAAAGTGATTGTGGACATATGTGGCATAGAAATAGAGCATACTTTTGCTATAGTAGAATTTCCACAATCCACATCTTATGAAATTATCCTAGGAAGACCCTTCATGAGACAAATGCAAATTGTACAAGATTGGGGTAATGATTGTTTATATCTTCAGAACCAGGGGAGAATAACAAGAGTAAACTTAAGAAATGGCCACTATTGTGACATATCTCCTAGAGAATGGTATAAAATACATCAAAATCAACAAAAAAGTGAAGAATCAGAGAGGGAGGATCAGGAAGAAAGAGAATCAGCAGTTTGGAAGTGTAACATATTAAGAAATATCACAAATAGGAAAAGGAAGTTAAGGAGAGAAGATTGTGTGGAAGAAAGAGAAATACAGGATGAAAATTATGTGCCTCAACAATTCAAAGATGAAGAGTTTGAACCTTATGGATGGAATCAAATCTTAGCTACCATGGATTTGGCCAGTGAGGAATATGTGGGAGTGGAATTCCAAAATGAGGAAGGATTTGATATCTTCCACATTGGCATACACATGATAGGAGTATCACAAAGAGAAGAGGATCAAAATCAAGAAAAGATATTAACACAAGGAAAATCACAATATTTGGAAACAGTAAAAGCTGAGGATGCAATCAAAGATAAAATCTCAGGCAAATACAAGGAACATAAACACAAAGAAATAGAAAGAGACCAGGAAAAAGAAAAGAAAGAGAAAGAGATAAACAGAGATCAATACTTTGATGTACCAGCAAACTTTAAAACTTATGAAGTAGAAGACAGACTACTTCTGAGAATGAAACCAAAAAGAGAGAAGAAAAAAGGGGAAGCATATGATAATGAAGAACAAACAAAGAAAATTGTAATTACACAGGAAGAAGGAGAAGAGAGACAAATAGTAATAGCTGATGACATGACATTACAAGAAGAAGAAGCATTAAGGAACCTAGCAAAGAACTATAGGGATGTATTTGCTTACAGTTATAAAGATTTGAAAGGAATTGATCCAAAAATTTGTGAGCATAAGATTCCTATGACACCTGATGCAAAACCAAGCAAACAGAGACATTATACATTTAATGACAAATACTCTGCCAAAATAAAGGAAGAAATTGACAAGTTGTTGGCTGCTAATTTCATTTATGAAATAGAGTACACTGAATGGATATCACCTATAGTTGTGGTGCCAAAAAAGAATGGGAAACTTAGGGTATGCATTAACTTGAAGAAGGTAAATGCAGCAACTATAAGGGATAGTTATCCACTGCCAATAACAGATCATCTTCTTGAGAGAGTTGCAGGAAAGGAAGTCTATAGTTTTCTAGATGGCTTCTCTGGATACAATCAAGTACCAATAGCTTTAGAGGACCAACATAAGACTGCCTTTTCTACAGAATGGGGGGTTTATGCTTTTAGGGTTATGCCCTTTGGATTGACCAATGCCCCAGCAACTTTTCAAAGGTTGATGTGTCATATTTTCAAAGAATTCCTGAGAAATGTGATGGAAATCTATGTAGATGACTTATGCACTTTTTCTTTAAAAAGACAAGATCATTTACAAGATTTAGAAAGAATATTCAGGAAGTGCAAGACATATAGAGTATGCCTAAATCCAGAAAAGTGTGTATTCTATGTCAGACAAGGAAGAATGTTGGGTCACATAGTGTCAAAAAATGGAATTTCTACTGATGAGAAGAAAATAAAAGCCATAATAGAGCTTCCTAGACCGACAAATGTGAAGGAACTCCAAACTTTTATGGGACATTGTGGGTACTACAGAAAATTTGTATACAAATTTGCTGATATAGCCAAGCCCTTATATGCCCTCATCACAAAGTTTGAGTGGACTGAAGAATGTGACCAAGCATTTGAAACATTAAAAACTTGTTTGGTGACAGCACCAATCTTGAAAACACCTCAGTGGGATAAAATCTTTCATGTACATGTTGATGCTTCAAATTATGCTCTGGGATGTGTGTTAGCACAACCTATAGAAGGAAGCAAATTAGATTTCCCAGTAGCATATGCAAGTAGACAATTAAACATTGCAGAAAAAAACTACACAACTACTGAGAGAGAAGGGTTGGGAATGATCTTTGCTGTCAAAAAATACAGACATTATCTATTGGCCAACAAGTTTAAATTCTTTGTGGATCACCAAGCTCTACTCTATTTAGTAAATAAACCATGTCATACAGGAAGAATAGTAAGATGGTTTCTTTTACTAATGGAATTTGAGTTTGAGGTGGTGGTTAGACAAGGAAAAACACACTTGAGAGCAGATCATTTATCAAGAATTCAGTCAAAAGAACCTAGTTCACCTATAGATGATGATTTGCCAGATACATACTTATTCAAGGTGGAAAGTGTTCCTGAATGGTCGATGTCATTAATTCCTTTGCTAACCATGGGACCTTGTAGGTCATTAGCAAATAACACACATCTGGTGTTACAAAGCAGGAATTTCATGTTGTTAGCTGGACATTTGTATCACCTCAATCAGTCAGGTATACTGGAATATTGTACTCCAGAAGAGGAGCAACATGAATATGTAAGAAAAGCTCATTGCTGGAATCCATGTACTCATGCTTCTACAATTGTTACTCTTAGTAACCTTAATAGGATGGGAGTACATTGGCCAAATAAGATTCAAGATGTGGAGAGATATATTGATAATTGTCAAAAATGTCAAACATGGCAGAAAACAGAATTAATAACTCTATATTGGTTTCAGAAAAACCCTGAATGGAGTGAAAATATTGTTGAGAAGTTGAAGAGAAAGGAGAAAGGGGAACAAGTAATAGCTGGTGCTGATTCAAGAAATCTACAAGTAATCTCAGAGGAATATCAACTCATAGGAGAGCAATTATACAAGAGAGGAATGGATGGATATCTGAGAATCTGTGTTCCAGAAGAAAAGTATTTAGAGATGTTGGAAATGGCACACTCAGGAGTAGCTGGAGGACATTTCTCAAGTGATAGAACAGCCAAACTCATCTTATATTCTGGCTTTTGGTGGCCAACCCTATTTCCTGATGCTAGAACTTATGTGAAAAAATGTGATGTCTGTCAAAGGGTAAGCCAACCAAACAAAAGAGATAACATGCCATTAATTCCTTTAATTTCAGCCAGAGCTTTTAGTAAATGGGGATTGGACTTTATTGGACCAATACATCCTCCAGCCAGACAATCTCATGCAGAATACATACTAGTAGCTACAGATTATTTGACAAAATGGGCTGAGGCCAAAGCTACTAAAAGAAATGATGCTCACACCACTGCTAGATTTTTGTATGAAAACATTATCACTAGATTTGGACTACCAATTGAATTGGTAAGTGATAGGGGGACTCATTTTTTGAATCAGATCATAGAAAACATGACTAATTATTTCATGATTAGTCACAATAAGTCAGCCCCATATCATCCACAAGCCAATGGGTTAGCAGAAAGTACTAATAAAGTACTTTGCAATGTATTGACCAAATTAGTCAACACAAATAGAAATGACTGGGATTATCAATTGAATCATGTTCTTTGGGCTTATAGAGTGGCATACAAAACAGCTTTAGGGACTACACCATTTAATTTGGTGTATGGCCAGAATGCAGTTTTACCCATGGAATTTCTTATTCCAACACTGAAGGTGGGTAGCCAATACAATTGGACAGGACATGAATTATCTGATAGAGTCATAGACTTAGAAAAACTGGGAGCATCAAGACTCCAAGCAGTGATGAGTATATACACAAACAAGAAAAGACAAAAAGCTTATCATGATGTTCACATAAAAGACAAAGATCTACAAGAAGGAGACCTGGTTTTAGCTTACACAATCAAAGAACATCAGAAAAAGTTTCAGAAAAAAGGTCATGGCCCATATATCGTACATCAGATAAGCAAAAGTGGAGCTATTCAGTTAGCCAATATTGATGGGGAAATCATGCCAAATTTCATAAGTGGATGTAGAGTAAAGAGGTATGAGTGCCCATTAACTACTGAGGAATGGAGAAGGTTGCAAAAGGCCCAAAATAGGAAAAAAGAAGAGGAAAGTATTAGAAAGGAGGCTCAACTGGAAGCCAAAGAGAGAATTAGGAAATTGAAACAAGTGTGCTTATGTGAAAACACTCTAAAGCAAAAAGAACATTTGCCTGTGATTATGATGAATTATCAGAATGAAAACATAAGGGTTTTGATAGATTCGGGAGCTCAAGTGAATCTAATTAGCTCAGCCTTGATCAATAAGTTTAATCTTAAGAGAGCTGAAAGCAGAATTTTGATCAAAACCCTGGGAGGGAAAAACATTCAAAGCATATCTTCACTTTCTATTAAAATTAAATTTAATAATGAATATATGGACATAGATTGTGAAGAATGGCCAGACCATTTAATGACTGAAAAGCTGATTTTAGGGCAACCATGGCTCAAACAAGGTAAAGTCATCTTAAATTTTGAAAAAATGAAGCTTAATTTGACCATCAAGGACAAAAAGTTTTTAATGTTCTTTCTGAGTAATGAAGAGCAGGTAGATCATATGGATGTTCATGACCCACATCTCGAAGGATTTGCTTTCTCAATGAAGGACAGGAACATTATGACAATACAAAGTGATCAAGCTTCATACACTCAAGATCAGCAAAAGACTGAAGAGGTGAAGGTTGAGGAGGAGACAAAACAGAGAAAACTATTATTGCCAAAGTTGCAATATCAACAAAACAGAACAAAAAGAATATGGAAACAGGTCATGCACAATTATGGCTTACCAAAACAGGAAATAAAAACAAAATGGATATGGAAGCCAAAAAATGTCAAAAAATGTTCATCCACAGAGCATGGATATTTCCATAACAGAAGGACAGATGGAGTAAAATATTACTGGGTAAAAAAATCAGAATTAGGTCAATGGAAGAGAGATAATCCACAATGGACCTATTTTTGGGAATTTTGAAAAGCACAAAAAAATATTGCCTTCTTTCCCCTTAGAAGAAAATTAGGAGGGGAAGGAAAGTAGATTAAAAAATAAAATTAAAAAAAAAAAAAAAAAAAAAAAAAAAAAAAAAAAAACCAGAAAAAAAAAAAAAAAAAAAAAAAAAAAAAAAAAAAAATGAAGAAGAAAAAAATCACAGAAAAATATATTTTATTTTCTTGAGTTTCTTTCTAAAAATAAAAGAACACAAAGCAAGATATAGGGAGAGAAAGAGTAATTTATTATGGAAAAAAGTTGTTTTGTTTTAGTGATTTTTAATTTTTTGTGATCATTTTTCTTTTTTACCATTACTTTTTCAAGTTTCTTCATTAATCATCTTTTCTAGCATCATCCTTTTAATTCAGGAATTGTTTTTTTGAGTAAAGAGGTGACAATGGGAGAGAGCACAATAGATGTCTTGCTACACCTGTGTTGCTCACTTAAAATTGAGTCTTGAAAAAAAAAAAAAACAAAAATTGCTGGGAACTTGTTTTTCTTATTTTTTATATGTCAGAACATTCCAGAATAATATAGTATTTTCTTATGAAATCTTGTGACTCATGTGGGTGGAGTATTTTCTTTTCTGTCATATATAAATACAGGATGGTGAATACAAAAGAATTGGCCATTCATGACTTCAAAGCTGACTCAGTAACCTTGTCAAGAGGACATTGGTTCTTGGACAGTGAGAGCACAGTGGAGCAGGTGGACCTGGAATCAGATGAAGATACAGAAATTCCAGAAGCAGGAAAAGTAGTAAAAGAACTGAAGGAAATGCTGGGAGTAATAAGTCAGCACATCTTCACAGTAGCACTGGGAGGTTATAAGTACACCATGTTGAGTCAGGAATTTTATAGGTTTCAAAGAACTACTGTCATCTTGAAAAGATGGAAAGCTGTGGGATTGCATAAACTATTGGAGGAACCAATCTTCTTCATTGACTTTGAAAGGGTAGCACAGGTAATGAACAGTTTGGAAGAAGTTGGAACAAAGAATGATGCTTATTTCAGGTGCAAAGTGAAGAACAAAGATGATCAGGAGGTGCGTATTACCATTAAGGCAGAACATATTAGAGCTGCTTTACAATTTTTTCCAATGGGCACCAAACTGGATCAAAGCTTTGTAAAAAAGAATAAGGATACTTATACAGGATATGGGAAGTTCCCGGATTTTAAAGGAAAAGAGAATGAAGAATATGCAATCAGAATGTTCTTGCAATATTTTTGTTTTCCCAAACTGCCTAGATACACCATGCCTCACAAATCAGTAACTCTGCTGATGTTCAACAATAAAGACAAAACCAAACCATTCGGAGTGATGGATGTCTCACCTTACATCCATGAACAGCTGAAGGAAGCAGCAAAGCACTGGGAGCAGAAGAAATTCATGAATGGAGCACAGTTTTTGACAAGAATTATTTATCATATCTTGGGTATGGAAGAACAATTGAAATTAGCTCCAGAAGCCCAGTACTTCAGAAATATGATGTCAGGAATCAAAAGTCCCCCAAAGAAAGCACTTGAAAGAGAATCAGAAGGACAAACTCGCATGAGGGGAACAGGAATGAAGAGAAAAATAATATCTGAGGAAGTGGTTCCAGTAAAGAAAAGAAAGTTGGACCCCAGAAAAGTAGAGTTAGAACAGACGGAAGAGACAAGAGAGGAACAGGTGGAAGCACAGAAAAAGGTGCAATCCTCTAGTGAACCTCATCCTCCGCAGACAAGCAAAGAACAACTTTACACTTATCTCACTCAAGGAAACAGCAAAAGAGCCATATACGAGGCACAATATCAAAAAATGCTGGAAGATTTTTCATGTAAAGCTACTGATTGGATCCAAGAAGAAGTGGAGCACTATGAAGCATTGCATGAGGAAATGATGGCAGCAGAAACAGAAGAGATATTTGTAAAGAAGGAGGTAGAATTGCTGGCATACTTCAAGGAGTTGCAAGGACCTCCAGAGGCCAGAACTACAGTGATAGTGAAAAAGAAGATGCCAAGGAAACCTGTTCAAAAGAAGAAGATGATAAAGAAAGGGAAAGGAAAGATGGCAGATGAACCTGTGATAAAAGAAATGAGACAGGTAACTACCAAAGAAACACAAAAGCTAACCTCAGAGATGGAAGTGTCAAAGCCTATAGAACAAGAAGTGGGAGGATCTTCAAGATTCTCATCTGATTCAGACAGCGACATTGAGAGTTTTCTGCTAAAAAGTTTAAATCTGTCAATACCCAACACTCCCAATATAGCTGTACAGGCTGTGGAAAAAGTGAAGACACCTGAGGATTCAAGTAAGAAACCTCAAGAGAAGCAGACACAGGAGGAAATAGTTCCACAGGTGAGTGCTGAAGAAAAAAGGAGGCAGTTAAAAGGAAAGGCAAGGATGACAGAAGAGGAAGACCAGAAGAGAAATGAAGATAATTCTGGAATAACGAATGTTGACCAAAATTCAATATGGACCAACCCATCACAGACACAGTTCAAATTAAATGCAAAATTGACTGCAAGTTTGGAGGAACTAGCAAAGAAAGTATTCGGCAGTGTACTTAGCTCAAAAGATCAGCAGAAGGATGCATCCAAAGAACAGGAAAGCAAGGAGTTAGAATCAGAAAAGAATGCTCAAGAGATCTTTGGACAAGTAATAGAAGAAGGAATTGTTCAAAGTATAAAAGAAGTGTTGCAGGATATCAAAAGCAATGAGGAATTTACATCTAAGAATGATCAAGAACAGGAAGTGGAAGCAGACCTTAGGGATATGGAGGAGCAGGATCAGGAATGCATAAAAGAGAAAAGTAATGACCAGGTTGCGGGTACAAAAGAAAGTGAATCAGTTGAAGTTCAGGAAAAGCAGGAGCAAGAAGACCAACTCAAGAAAGTTCAACAAATTCTTGTTGAAAAGGACTCAAATGATAGTCAGGAAACTCTAACACAAGAGAAGGAGATACTAACTAGGGGAGACCAGCTCTTTACAGAGAAGCAACAAGTAGTGGAAGAAAAGAAGCCATTAGAAGAGAAGAAAGTTTCAGATTTCTCAGAGCAGAAGAGTGCAAATGACAGAGCACTAGTTTATGAAGAGGATGATAACAATCAGGATGCAGAGAAATATGATCACAGTGATGAAGAACAAGATATGCAGGACATAGAAGATGAAACAGCAGCAGAAGAAGATGATGTGGAGAAAGAAGATAAGCAAATTGAAGTAAGACAGACAGAAATAGAAGTAGGGTTGGAGAGAATACCCAAAAATATAAGATCAGCTTGTCAAATGATTATGAGCAACATTGAACAATTCAGACCATCTAGCAGGAATATGATCATATCAGGAATGGTGGCTGAATCAGAATTTGAAAAAGGCAGTTTAATCATCAAAGAACATAAGAAAGAAAAAGAGCAGATGACAGAGCAATTAAGGTTGATAAAGGAAAGGAATGAGGAATATCTCAATAGAATCATTGCTTTGGAAGAAGCTGAGGTTCAGAAGCAGAATAGGATACAATATTTGGAAGAAAAAAGTGTAAAATTATCAGAGCAGAATGCCAAAATGGATATGGAATTAAAAACCATTGGAGGAAGATACAGAACTTTACAAACATCTTATCAAATTCTGACTAGAGCACATGAAGAGATTAACAAAGTATTGTTAGAAGAAGGTCAACTACAAGGTGGAAGCAAATCTGTTCAATTGACAGAGGAAGAAAAGGAAGAGCTACATAAAGAGATTCAAAGACTTCAAACAGAATTAAAAGAGGCCAAAGAAATGGAGAAACAGGCAAACACTCATGCTGCCACATCAATGAGAGGATATCATCAATTACATTTGGAGGTAGAGAAGGAAAGAAGTGAATGGCAAGCAAAGATGGAGGAAGAAAGAAATGAGTGGAGGAAGGAAAAGGAGTTATGGGCAGCTCAGAACAAAAGTTCAATGATGACTATAGAAGAACTACAGAAACAGTTGGAGAAATCAAAAGTTCCAGAAGAAATTCAAGATCAAGTACAGGCAGAAGATACAGACAACAGAGAATATGAAACAGGGGATTTTGACAAGGAACAAGAGAACAAGGAGTCAGCAGCCAAAGAAACAGAGGAAGAATCTTCTGAAGATTTTGTACAAAAGTTATTGACCAGTAGAGAAGCAAGAATGGGTTTTATTAGACAAATGCATAATGAGTATGAAGATCAAATAGTTAATTTTGCTCTAAATAAAGGCATTAATCCAGATCAGCATCATTGGGCTGCAGATGGATTGGGAATACCTTTCTGCATGATTTTGGAGAGTATAAAGAATTATCAATTAGCCAGAGTAGGGCTATCTCCGAACAAATACCTTGAGTATGAGGAAGATATTAATGTCACGAAAGAATTATTTGAAAGAGCAAATCCTAAATGGAGGAATAAGTGGTTGGATGCCAATAAGGAATGCAGGAAAATCTGGAAAGAGGCACCTTTGAATTTAAAGATAAATCCAGCCTATTGTCCAGTTGCCAGAAGAAGACAATGGACTATTTTTTGGGAAAGGAGGAAAACAGGACAGATTCCAGCAAAGTGGCTGAATTTTCCAAAAATAGCAGGTCCAAAGGCAGGTACTTGGCCTACAAAAAATTACATGGTGAATGCTGCTGAGTCAATTTTAACGACATATAAAGATGTTAATGATCCAGCCTGTATACTACTTGTCAGAATAATGAGATTGATTCTAGCCTGTATAGAGACCTACACTGATACAGATATCAGAATTTTGAACTACATAGGTTTTAATTCACCAACCGATGCTCTTTTGTTTGATTTGAGTGAGACACCAGACAGGATCTGCTTAATGGCCTACTACAGCAGAATTATATTTTTGGGTAGCCATTACTTACAGATTTTTGAGGATGCTTTCGATTATGGATTTTTTGAGAGGGAATCAGAGATTTTTGGAAACCTATCAGTTGTTACAAAAGCAAGACTTACTGCCTATGAAGTTGCTTACACCGAATATTTAAAGAAGGATGTCATAGATAAGCCTGAAGCTGCAGTGCAATGGAGGAAAGCTTTATTCGAAATGGTCAATAATCTGAATGTCACAGAAAGGAAGAGCCATGACTTGGTGTCACAAGTGTATCAAAGGAAGAAGAAATAAAGCTGAGCTCACATAAAGAAAATCTTTCGTCAGGAGCCGAAAGGTTTAGGAGGGGAAGGATGTTGGAAGGAGTGATTTTGAAGGAGCATTTTTGATGAAAAATTAGTAAAAAGTCAAAAAAAATTGTAAAATATTTATGCAATGATTGTAAAAATAAGGAAGAGTCTTCCTTATGTGGTTGAGGACCTTCTGTAATTTTTGTAGAATTTTTAGAAACTCTTAGATAGCATTTTTTAGGAAATTAGAGAAAAAGACCTAATTTCAAGTGTGAAAAGGGACACTTGAAAATGTATATAAGTCAATTTTCTCTATTTTGGAGAGGTTGGTTAGCCATTTGCTCAAGCTATCAATAGAGAAGAAAGAGTTTCTGCAAAATCGTGTTTTCTCTTGTTGTGTGTATTTCTTTTGATGTGTGAGCTTGTCTCTTGTCTAAGCATGGAGATTTGTGAGTCTTAATTGTGTATTAATGAGTAAGTTGTATGAAGGGAGAGACCTATTGCTGTAAATGAGTGGAAAGGACTGCAGGAAGTTTCAAAATTGTGAAAATCGTCTGTTGGTACAGAATCGCGATTGTCTCGTCTTGGTGATACAGGTGATATTTTTCAGTTTTGAGTTCATATTTGTATTCTGCTAATGAAATAGCATGGTTTTGACATAAAGAACATAGAAAATGATGGAGATTTGCCTTAGTTATGGTAATCTCAAGATTTTCTCTTCATCTTCAATTTCTCTCAGCAATCCAGCCATCAATCTCTTATTTCCTTGAATCTGTTATCTTGAAGGGGCTGTGGTCTTGTGGATATTCCTAGGATTGACAAAATAAAGATGATTTGTTGATTCTTTGTTACTTCATGATTGGAGAGGACAACTTGGAGTCCAAAACAAAACAAACCATATCACTTCCTTTGCAGCTTCTACCATTCCCTTATACTCAGCTTCTGTGGATGATAAAGCAACTGTATGTTGCTTCTTTGAACACCAAGAAACTAGTTTATCTCCAACATAACAAAGATACCCATGAGTAGACCTTCTATCATCTGAGTCACCTGCCCAATCTGCATCACTAAACACTTTGATTCTTGTGTCAGAAGTGAAACCATAATACAAACCTTCACTTAGGGTTCCTTTGATATATCTGAGTACCCTTTGGGCTGCAATCCAATGAGTCTTCTTTGGACAATGCATAAATTGTGACAACACACCTACTGCATATGATAGATCTGGCCTTGTCAAGGTAGCATAGATTAAACTACCTACCAAACTCTGATATTTCTTCATATCATTGAACTCTTCACCTCCATACCTGCTTAATTTATGATTTACCTCCAATGGTGTAGTTGAGGTCTTGCAATCTTCCATGTTAAACTTGACTAGAAGATTCTTCAAGTATCTCTCTTGTGAAACATATACTCCATGTTGAGTATACACAATCTGCATTCCTAGAAAATAAGATAAGTTTCCCAAATCACTTATCTTAAACTCCTTCTCTATTTGTCTTTTGAGTTCATTGATTCCTTGAGCATCTGTTCCTGTAACAATAATATCATCAACATAAATGCACATGTAAATGTATCCATTTTCACTTGCCTTCACTAGCAAGCTACTATCTGCCTTTGATGCTTGAAATCCACATTCATTCAAGAACTTGACCAATCTGTAATTCCAAGCTCTTGGGGCTTGCTTCAACCCATATAAAGCTCTCTTGAGCTTACACACATAATCTGATCCAATTGATTCCATGAAGCCTTCTGGTTGCTCCATATATACTTCATCTGCAATGTATCCATTTAGAAATGCATTTTTCACATCCAATTGTGATAATTTCCATCCCTTACAAGCAGCAATAGCAATCAATGTCCTAATTGTAGACATCTTAGCAACAGGACTAAAGGTTTCATCATAATCTACCCCATAAGTTTGGGCATAACCTTTGACCACAAGTCTAGCCTTATATCTAGACACCTTACCATCTGCAAACCTCTTTGTTTTATATACCCATTTACATCCAATGACCTTCTGATTCTTTGGTCTTGGTACTAGTTCCCAAGTTTCATTTTCAAGTAGAGCATCATACTCTTCCTGCATTGCCTTCTCCCAATTCTGTTTACCTTTGGCTTCTTCATAAGTAGTTGGATCTTCTTCTGTTTTCACAATGTAGGCATAATCTTTTGTTGTTAGGAAAGATGTATCCTAACTATACCTTATAGGTTCTTTCCTTTCCCTTGTAGATCTTCTGATTTCTGCACTTCTTGAAGTTTCAGCCTCATTTGATTCTGGATCAAATCTTGGCCCTTCTTCTACATGATCCTGCACTCTACTTCTAGAGTCAACTTCATCAACAATTTCTTCACATACTTTTACCTTTGCCTTTCCTTTCCTTTGTATCTCTTCAACACCTGCAAACTCATTTGGTGATCCTGTATACCACATATTTTGCTCATCAAATGTCACATCTTTAGTAACAAGAAATTGCTTTGTAGATGGACTCCACAACCTGTAACCCATCTGTCTATCATCATATCCAATAAACACATACTTCTCTGCTTTTGGTTCTAGCTTATGTCTTAATTGTGAAGGAACATAAGCATATGCAATACATCCAAATACTTTACAATGATCAAGAGTAGGCTTCTTACCCCACCATGCTTCATAAGGGGTTCCTCCATCCAAAGCTTTGCAAGGCAACCTATTCACAAGATATGTTGCAGTGTTAATGGCTTCTGCCCATAAGTAATTTGGACAATTCTTTTCCTTCATCATGGCTCTTGCAAACTCTACAAGAGTCCTATTCCTCCTTTCTGCTACTCCATTCTGTTGAGGGGAGTACCTGCAAGTTACTTCTCTTTTGATACCTGCATTCCACAGATAATCATCAAACTCTTTAGAGAAATACTCTCCCCCTCCATCTGATCTTAACCTCTTGAGCTTTTGCCCTGTGATCCTTTCTGCATAAGCATGAAAATGTTTGAATGTCTTGAAAACTTCTGATTTATCCTTGATTACATACAAAGTAATCCACCTGGTTGCATCATCAACAAACAACACATAATATCTGGATCCATTTATGCTATAGTCCCTTGAGGGACCCCATACATCTATATGAACCAATTCAAGCATATTTGAATGCTTGTATCCTGATTTGTTATAAGAACTCTTATGTGCTTTACCTAATTGACAAGCTTCACACTTGTACACCATATGTTGCCCTTCAATGTTTGGCAATCCAAGCACCACCTGATTCTTTGACATCTCCTTTATAGCTCTCTCATTGAAATGACCTAGCCTTTTATGCCATAGGTCTAATTCAGATACCTTTTGACTTCCATAGGTAAATAATGCATGTCCCACATTACCTTGGACTTTGAGAGTGAACAATCTTCCTTCCTTTTTACCTGCAATTATGTTTCTATATCCCTGATTTGGATCTTGTACATAAACACCATCATTTGTGAATCTTACCTCATATCCTTTCTCCACAATTTGCCCTACACTTATCAAATTTTTAGGAATAGTAGGAACATAAAGTACCTTGCTCAGAAGTGTACTTCCACTCTTTGTCTTCACTGATCCAATGCTCTCCACTTTATGTTTGGTATTGTCACCTGTCTGAACTGTATGTCCATTCACCCTTGCTTCCATATCAGTCATCAAAGATAGATTCCCACTCAGATGGTTGCTGCACCCTGAGTCAATATAAAACACTCTTTGATCTTCTCCCATTGATTCATGAGTTGCATTCAATATAAGAGTCATGTCATCCTTCTGATCTGATGCATAATTGTAATAATTATTGTTGTAGGACTGAGATTGGAAGTTTCTTCCACCTCCTCTACCATATGATGTCCTACGTCCTCTTCCTCTGAAATTGCCTCTTTGGTTTCTGCCTCCTCTACCTCTTTGGTTATAATTCTGATTATTGCTTCCACCATTTTGATTGTTATACCAACAATCATTTGCCAAATGATTTGTTCTGCCACAAATCCAACAAGCTTTAGCATTATCTTTGTTCTTACCTCCTCTTCCTTTACCTCTGAAATTCATCTTCCCTTTTGTGAAGTTAGCTTGATTTGAATTCCCTTCATCATCATTTGATTGCTTTCCCTTGCCATTCTTTTTCTTGTCCTTAGAGTACATAGCTTGACTTGTACTTCTATCATTGTCTCCTTTAAGATCCTGCTCAAAGGTTAGCATGTGTCCTAGCAATTGATTAAGATCAGGAGTAAAGTGATCAAGTGACAATTCTATGGACAATATAAAAGGCTTCCACTTCTCATCTCCTCTCAAACCTGTAAGTATTTGTCTTACCAACTTTTCCTCTTCAATGTCTTCATCCACTGCTCCCAAGCTATCTGCAATATCTTTCATCCTTGCCACATAATCTGAAATTGATTGTGAGCTCTTCTTTTTGAAGGTTGTGAACTCAGCCCATAGTGAGGACTTCCTTGACTTAGTTGTATTTTGGAAATGCTCTTCCAAGGCATTCCAAACATCTGTAGCACTTTCCAAACCTCTGATGTGAGGTAGAAGGTAATCATTTACAGCCATGTAGATGATACTCCTTGCTTGAGCATCTTTTCTCATCCAAGTCTTCAACATTGCAAGCTCTTCCCTAGTAGGAATACTAGGATCTGCAAACTCAGGTTTTTCTTCATCTCCTGTAATAAATGATATAAGATCTTTGCTCATGAGGTGTGCTTCCATCCTCATGGACCATGCTGGATAGTTCTCCCTATCTAGCTTATCAATCTGCAAGCTTTCTCCCATCTTATGTTCACCTGTGTATTGAAACCTTCAAGCTTTACAAACAATGTATGTACCTTTACTTCGAATTAGACTCCTTTTGCCTTTCTTGATGTCTAATAGTCTTCTCCTCAAGCTTTGACTCCAAGCTTTCACTTCTTAGTCCTTCAATTGTTGAATTTCTTGAATCTGCAGCAGTCGGGATCCTCCTTTCCTTAATTTGATGTCTCCTGCTCTGATACCACTGATGGAGAATGTTAATATCCAAAAGAACAACTTACTCTTGTGATTAGAGCACCTCTATACCAAGAGTAAGTCAAAACTTCCACTAATTTAGAGGATCAATTACTAACTATCAAAGGATTAACAAATCTGTGAAGAAGATGAAACACAGAAAAGTCTGCTGCACTATTTCTCCACATTGACCTATCAAACATGTAAAGTTTTTGATGAAACTTTGTACGAAGTATCTCCTAGAGATTGCGCACCTCCTCCAAGTTGAATTACTTCAAAAGCTTTAGTATAACTTGAGAAATCAACTTCACAAGTTACCTATGTCAGAAACTGTCATTCAGAATAGTCGATTTTACACCTGCAACTTTTAAGACTTGGTTCTCCTTGAATAGAACCCGTTTAAGCAAATGCTTCTAGCCATGAGTAGCTTATCTTTCAACTTAAAGATTAAGCCCTCACTCATGCAAAACTTTAAACTGTGCTAGGAGAAATGATCAAAACATTAAGTTCGAAATCTGCGCCTGTTTTAGGAACCTGTGAACACACTTCACATGTGAATGTTCCTACACTTAATTCTCTAAGCCTGATTACAATTGGAAGCTAAAACTTTGTACAGAGGTCAAGCAACTCTCAACTTAGACTTGTACAAAAGCATTTCACAATTGATCTACTGTAGAAGGAGAACACGCAGAAACATCGGGCGCAAATATTTTCTATTACTCAGAAGAATTACAGTTGAGTGATGAGAGCAAACTCAACTAACTTTTCCTCTATCTCATGACATCTAACTTCCTCATTCTTGACTTCTAACTATTGTCACATATGCTCTCCTCATTGCCCCGACTTTTCTCAAAGTATTTATAGATAAATTTGTACATGATTCTTACTAAACAAAAGATCTAAGTTAGCTATGGCTATACTAATGTACATATGTGTACACTTCTCTTATCCTCTGAATGTGATCTTCTTCCAAACTTTAAGAATTGATTCTTCCTTCATCCTTTAATCTTCCAAGCCTTCAATTGGTGATTGGTCTGCACCAACAATAATGAACCACACACTGAGAATGAGTTTTAACAACTGATGACATCATCCCGATTTTCACGGGCTGCTACAGTTTGAGACTAGTGAGCAGAAAAATCAACATAACTCAAAGTTTAGGAATCCAATGATTATGAAAATTTGTATGGTCATACTAGACTGTAAGCGGAATCCAACAAACTTTAAATCACTGAAATTGAGTACGCAACCACTGAGCAATGTCTCTGCCAAGATGAGTGAAAAAGTCGGGTACCTGACAGAAAAGTGAAGATGAACAAACCCTGTTGACTTCAAATGAACATAACTGAAGATTGCAACATCCAAATGACATGAAAATTTGTGAGCATATGGTAGACTTATAGATCTAACTTTACCAAGTTAAATCACTGAAAATAATGCACCAAGCTCAGAGAAAACATTTCTGCAAGCTGACTAAGAAAACTGAGAGTAATGGCAGTGAGTAGTACACTTCACAAGAACATGAAAAGATGAACTCAAATAATCATGAAAATGAAAGTATATTGCTTGTACAATACAATGACTTATTGATACATATGTGTGCCTTGTAATCACACCTTGATATGGCATAAAGCTCAGCTCTTGGAGGTCTTCACATAGGTCTCTCTAACCATGACTAAAACTGCCATCTATTTATAGATGAGTTTGGGAGGCTATCTTCCCTCAATCACTCTCCAATCAATCAATGATTGATTTGATTCTCTACCTACCACAAATCATGAATTCGTGGCTCCTCTTTACATTCTTGATCAAGTGGACTCAACCACTTAAGATTCTTTCACTTTTACATTAAGTAAACTCTTAAAAAAATTACAAGAGGTAGTTCACAAGTGAACTTTACATAGTCTTCATTTTAAGGCTTTTTCTATGACTTTGTGGGACTCAAGCCAATACTTAGGCTTGTCATAGACTTGCTCCAACAGTTGAGCCTAGTGAAAGAAGAGTGACTCGAAAATAAACATTAGAGGGAATAGAAACCATCATAGAGCAAGGAGAAACATCACAACCCAAAGATAAAAAAACAAGAATCACAACCCAATGAACAAAAACAAGAGGAGAAACAAAAAGGGAAGAAGACAAAGCAAAGAAAAACAGAACCAAATCCTTTAGATAAACAAGAACAATCAAAACAAACTGAAGACCAAACACAAGAACATGAACAAAAATAAGATCTTGAGCAAAAACAAAAGAAACCAAAGAGAAAACCTAAAGCCATCTTGATTTCAGAAATTGAGAGAAAAAATAGATCCTATGGAGATTTTAGATGACATTTTGCTTAAAATTCAAGTGACTATGTCTTTAGAACAAGTTTTTTCTATTGCAAAGCCTGTTTTCAAAGGTAACTTTATCGGCCTAATTAAAAGGAAGAGGTTTCTTCTTAATCTAGATACTGAGATGCAAGATTCTCTAGATCAAGATCAAGCTATGAATGAAGCCTTAGATGTTGATGATTCTAATGAAGAGGATCTTGACGATGATTAAGTAAATGTTACTTAGGACCTATTTAACCTGACCATGAAAGTCATGAAAACAATCTTGAGAGTCACTTTAAAAGAAAATTTTGGTCTAGAGGTACATCAAAGATGCATGTTAAAATAGGAAATGATAAGAACGCTATCACTATAAATGCATTAGTAGATTCCGGCTCTGAAATCAATGTGATTACAAGAGAAGTGTTGGGGGGATTCTTGGACAAGAAGGAGTTTGAGGGTTTGTAGGAGAAAAGGGAAGAGAAAAGAAGAGAAAATACACCTTGGAAGCCTCTGCCGATTGATTACAGTAAGACAATTACAATGTTTGAAGCACAATACAAGCCAATACCTCTGTGCACAATCCCATAGAGTGCTCAATTACAAAATACCAAATATCCCAAAATCTTCTTGCCGCCGGCCTCCTCTGCACCAGACCTCCACCTGCTTCAAGCTTATCATTGTGCACACCTTGCACCAAGCTTCCACTAAGGGGGAGGAATGAATACCTTCTGTCGGTCCGCGCACACTGCAAAGAGACCTTGAGATCCTTGGGGGACTAGCTTAGCACTCTCTGCACAATCCCTCAGTCACTCTCCATGCACTCCTTCACTTCCACTTCTCTGCGTCGCACACTAGTGACTCTTGCACTTCTCTCTCTTGCTTCACTTAGACTATGCTTCTCTTGCTTACTCTAAGATTGGTCCAAGAATAGTCCTTGCCTTGATTTGAGTGTGTCAATCACGTATGCTCCTAACTGCAAGAGAATCTTGGTGCTCACTTTGATGTCCCAAGATTTTCTTCACAAGTGGCAGCCAACGACTCACTGTTCTGTCCTGTAGTGACTTTAGTCTAAAACCAAAAAATTTAATTGGGGGGCCATACTTTCCCCTGTGCGTACGCTGCCGCTTCACATACCTTCACATTTCCTTTTAAGTCTTCACTTTTGCACATAAGAGAGGGTTCACCTGAACCTTCCAAAATACTTTAAAAAACACTCTGAACCTTAGGGAAATTAGAGAAAATACCTCTGCAACTTGCAACCCACTTTCTCCAATTTACCCTTTGTGGACAATTAATTGTGCACTACCTGTGCACTTTGACACCTGCACTTTAGCGCTTTGACTTTGCACCTATTGACTTTGACCTTGACCTTGTTGACTTTGATCAGTTGACTTTGATCTTTTGACTTTGACTATAGTTGACTTTGACGAACATGACTTTTATGGGCTCAACAGTTGCCCACCACCTAATGTGCTCTTCGTCCCGGAGAGCTACAACCAAAACTCTGAACATATAGGACACCATGATAAGAGAGCTGCAAAAACTGGAAGAGGACATCTGAGCAGCAACCGATTCCACCAAAACCAGGATAGAACAAGCACCAGAGAAGAACCAAAAGAGGGATTTTGGTAATGGAAAAGCAAAGGGTTGCAATGGGAGGGTAGAAAGGGGTGGAGGGGAGGGCTGAGGGGCAGGGATGGAAGGGATAGGGAGGTTAAGGATGAGGCTGGGCAGATTTGTAAAGGTAGGGCATGGGGTAGGATGATGGAGTCTTGAGAGGGTTAAAATGGTCAAATAGTAGAGCTACAGAGGGTGCATATGGGACAATATGGAACATAAGGAAAGACAAAGGGAGAATAAGCCATGTGAAAAATGTGGGGAAATAAAAACAAGTGAGAAATGTGCGTAAAACATGTGGGTTTTGACCAAAAGTTAGGGAAGAGTGTGATTTTGAGAAAATTAATGCAGAAATTGAATCCAGAGGGGCCAAAAAAACATGAAAATGACTCCAGTTTTGTAAAAAACGGCCAACCGAGGCATGATCCCGAACCAAAAGCCTTGAGCCATAAAAAATTTAAAAAATATTTTTTTTTTCTCATCGAATGCCTATACAGAAAAGAGAAAGAAAAATAATAAAAGAAATATAAAGTAAATAATAAAATAAATTAATAAAATAAAAATAAAAATAAAAAATAAAAATAATAAAATAATAAATAAAATAATAAAAAAATAAAAATAAAAAATAAAAAATAAAAATTGGGGGGGGGGGGGGGGAAGAGAGTGGTCGGTGGTGGTCGGTGGGGGGGGGGGGGGGGAAGAGAGTGGTCGGTGGTGGTCGGTGGGGGGGGCGGGGGGGGGGGGGGAGAGAGTGGTCGGTGGTGGTCGGTTGGGGGGGGGGGGGAGGGGGGGGGAAGGGGGGGGGGGAGAGAGAGTGGTCGGTGGTGGTCGGTTGGGGGGGGGGGGGGGGAGTTTTTTTTTTTTTCTTCTTCTTCTTCAACCCGAAAATCCTGGGGGGGGCTTTTTTTTTTTGGAAAATAACCCAAAAAATAGAGAAAATTGAAGGAAAAATAAAAAAAATGCCAAAAAATTACCAAAAAATTCTGAAAAAATTATCATGAAATTTTCTACAGGGCTAGGCCCAATTTCCTTCATCAAACCACAGAGAGCCTCCTTTATTCCCCAAATGTGGCAAGAAAAATACACATGAAAAGGAGAAAAATGCTAGAAAAAATTCTAAAAAATGCTTGAAAAATTTTGAAAAAATTCCTAAAATTTTCAAAAATTGTACCTTCGCAAATTTGATGAAATGGCTGCTAAATTTGCTAAAAACGCAAGAAACAAGCATGAAATGGATAAAGAAAACTACTAAAACATAAGTAAAAATGACGAGAAAAGACTATGTACAACCTGGACAAATTTTGCAGGTTCCAAGTGATCCATAATTCTTCATGTGGCTTGATGATAGGCCTTTAGCCATGATTTTTATATGTTGACCCCGAAAAACTCCTCCATAACCTTCAATTGTGTTGCACTTCATTTGTTTTATTTTCTTTTTGGGCATGTTGACGCTTTGATAGACCCACCTTAAATCCTTCAGTACAATATTATCTCCTCCATACTGCATCTTTTGTTTCCAAAGACTTGCAGGTACTCCATCCACATCATTGTAAAGCCTTGCACTTACTATCATAAAAATTGACACAATAGATGATATCCATACCAGTATCCATAAAACAGTGGCCATTGACATATGATTTGAAGCATCTTCATCACGGCTGCACTTAAGGACTTTGCTTTTCTTCTCTTTTTCATGGCCTTTGACTGAGACTATTTCAACCTGAGTGATTTCCTCTTTTTCTTCATATGCTTCTTCTCTACTTGAGTTTGGGAAAACTCCATAGCAGGAAGATGGGTCTTCTGCATGGAGCCAAGCCAACATGTTTTCATCTTCATATAATTCTACTCCTTCAAATAGGTCTGCTTCTGGGTTGTACACCACTTCTTCTTCCATACAAATACCAATTGTCTGCATCATGCTAGTATTTTTCTGATTGTCTGGTCCTTCTTCTAAAATTATCTGTTGCAACTCTTTTCCCTCTTGCTTTACCCACATTGTGTCCTTGCCCCAGTCATGCAGCACATTGGCATGCCTTAACCAAAGTCTCCCAATTAACAAAGGGAAGCTTCCTTCTACCTGTGGTAGCCTTAAAACAACAAAGTCCAAGTTGAAGATGGTACCTTGTACCTTGACTGGAACTCCAAGGACCACACCCATAGGCCTTACTATGCTTTGGTCTGCCATTGTTACAGTGAAGTTGGCAGGTCGTGAAGGGTATAGTCCAATCTTTTTCATGGTATATTCAGGCATCAAGTTAATGCCAGAACCACCATCCACAATAACTCCTTGAAACTCATGACCTTTAATAGAGACTGTTAGCCAAGGGCTCTTGTAATCTGTGAGGGGTGCTTCCCCTAAACATTTATCTTTATGCATAATAGCAGCCTTTGCCACTAAACTTGTTGTGGACATTTCATCAATTATCTGCAAGAGTTCTGACCTGAACTTCCCATCCATCTTTATTAAATAAAAAATACTAACCTCCTTTTTCATGGACTTGAGTAGTCTGGAAGCTTCTGATTCCTTAAGAGCATGGGCTGCATTTGACTTATCAAACTCCTCATGAGCCCTGTTGAATGCATATTCAACGGCATCACTGGTAACTGTGAAATTTTCTTTTTGCCTTGTATCTGCACTTGTGGTGGCTTTGTCTTCAGACACACCTTTGTCTCTGTTTAATCCATTAATCATTGATTCTTGACCTATTTCCACTTGAGCCTTCCCCTTGCTTCTTGTCTGCACTGTAAAAGATTCAATTTCTTCTAAATGCACCACCCTGGTAGATGGAGATGGCACATTGAATTGATCTAACACTTCTTCTTTGTGTACAGAAATCATTTGAATATGGGGCCCGGATGAAGAGGCTTGATTCTTAGGACAACAGTTTGTATAGTGGTCTCTAGCCTCTGGGCAGTTTGTGCAAGGAGGGGCATTTTCTGGGAGAGTGCACCTACTATGATAGTGCCCACAGTCTCCACATCTGAAACAAATAATTGGCCTTCTAGGCCCATTTCCAAAATTATCCCTCTATCTAGGATTATAGTTGTTACCTTGATTTGGTGCGGCAGCCATCACATTTGTTGGTGTTGGGAGTCCTCCTTGTGTCCAGTATGTCATTGCAGGCATTCCCCTTGATTGGCATTCATGGGCCTCATGGCCAACTTTCCTGCATAATTGACAAGTCACACTTAACAGAGGACATTCACTTGCTATGTGACCTTGCTTGCTGCACATGGAATGCCAAAGTCCACTCTTGATGCCACTCCCTTTGAGTTCCTGTAGCTCTTGTCGCAGCTGAGCCAATTCCTCTGCTTGGGCCTCCTCCTCCTTTTGCAGCTTTAGTGCTTCAATCTCCCTCCTCAACTGAGCAACAGTAGTCTCCTCCTCTTTGTAGGGCTTATTCCTTTTTAAGCCCTCCAGCTCCTTCCTTAACTGGATCACTAGATCCTCCATTTCTGTACCATATGTTGGTTGGTAAGAGGTTGCTCCATACTAGTGCC
The DNA here is from genome assembly GCA_020310875.1 of Ceratopteris richardii. Taxonomy (NCBI): domain Eukaryota; kingdom Viridiplantae; phylum Streptophyta; class Polypodiopsida; order Polypodiales; family Pteridaceae; genus Ceratopteris; species Ceratopteris richardii. The sequence goes on from CM035425.1 coordinate 8,062,118, forward strand.
TTATCTGCTCCAAGCGTGTGGCTGTGTTGATGAACTCCTCTATGGAGGCTGTAGGTAAAACTAATTCCTTTATTTTGCATTGGGTGGCCACTGGTAGGGGCTTAGCTAACCATTTCTTAACAAAAAAATCATGTGGTGGATCTGGCAATTTAGCCATTAGTGCTTTGGCCCTAGTCACAAACTCTGGGAACTTTTCTCCTGGACCCAATCTCAAATTTTCTAGTTCTTTTATGATAATCTCCGCAGTGTTGCCATGCTGGAATTGATTTTGAAATGCATCTTTCATCACATCCCAAGTGGTAAAATGGTTTTCAGCAAACTAGCTGAACCACTTATCTGCTAATCCCTCTAATGTGGCAGGGAAGAGGATCAAAAAGGCATCCTCCCTACCCATTAAGCCTCTAGTCTTACATAGTGCCAAAAACCTTCTAATGTGTTCATCCGGATCCTCCTGAGCTAGGCCTTTGAAAGAAGGAAACTTTATATTTAATCTAGAGAGTAAAGTTTCCAAGTCTACCTGACCCGCCATGCTCTTTACTGATGAGGTTGAAGATAGCGGACTGGAGGACCTTCTAACAACCTTCCTTCTTGTCTGCTTGCAGGTGACCCTCAATGTTTGGGACCGGGTTGCGGTCATGAGCAGCTCATAGCCCACTTAATATGAGACACTTGATAAGAATATTTACCTTTTGTTTGATGAAGTAGCACTGTAGACACGTGACCTCTGCTATACTTTGCACTTGGTTTCTCCTAAGCTCAAATCTCCTTGGAAGTCCCACCAGGCATGTCAAATTTTGTTGGGGGGATTCTTGGACAAGAAGGAGTTTGAGGGTTTGTAGGAGAAAAGGGAAGAGACAAGAAGAGAAAATACACCTTGGAAGCCTCTGCCGATTGATTACAGTAAGACAATTACAATGTTTGAAGCACAATACAAGCCATAACCTCTGTGCACAATCCCACAGAGTGCTCAATTACAAAATACCAAATATCCCAAAGTTTTCTTGCCGCCGGCCTCCTCTGCACCAGACCTCCACCTGCTTCAAGCTTATCCTTGTGCACACCTTGCACCAAGCTTCCACTAAGGGGGAGGAATGAATACCTTCTGTCGGCACGCGCACACTACAAAGAGACCTTGAGATCCTTGGGGGACTAGCTTAGCACTCTCTGCACAATCCCTCAGTCACTCTCCATGCACTCCTTCACTTCCACTTCTCTGCGTCGCACACTGGTGACTCTTGCACTTCTCTCTCTTGCTTCACTTAGACTATGCTTCTCTTGCTTACTCTAAGATTGGTCCTAGAATAGTCCTTGCCTTGATTTGAGTGTGTCGATCACGTACGCTCCTTACTACAAGAGAATCTTGGTGCTCACTTTGATATCCCAAGATTTTCTTCACAAGTGGCAGCCAACGACTCACTGTTTTGTCCTGTAGTGACTTTAGTCTAAAACCAAAAAATTTAATTGGGGGGCCATACTTTCCCCTATGCGTACGCTACCGCTTCACATACCTTCACATTTCCTTTTAAGTCTTCACTTTTGCACATAAGAGAGGGTTCACCTGAACCTTCCAAAATACTTTAAAAAACCCTCTGAACCTTAGGGAAATTAGAGAAAATACCTCTGCAACCTGCAACCCACTTTCTCCAATTTACCCTTTGTGGACAATTAATTGTGCACTACCTGTGCACTTTGACACCTGCACTTTAGCGCTTTGACTTTGCACTTGTTGACTTTGACCTTGACCTTGTTGACTTTGACTAGTGGACTTTGATCTTTTGACTTTGACTACAGTTGACTTTGACCAACATGACGTTTATGGGCTCAACAAGAAGTCTTTGATAAGTCTCGATGGCCCATAGATAAAGATTGTGGATGGCATATGAGAACTGCAGATAATGGTGTAGGTACCCTGTATGGAGCTTGTGCTAGTGTGACCATATCCATAGGAGGAATCACAAAAGAATTTCACTTTTTTATTCAAGATAATTGCTCCTATGAAGTTCTCTTAGGTCAGCCCTTTATTTGTGAGAGTCATATGGAAACTAAAGCCATGGATGATGGGTCTACCTATGCTAGAATTAAGTCTAAGGATGGAATGCAATCACTTCAAGTCATGTCCATAGGAGTGAATCATCCTAGGAATCGATTGCCAATTAGAAAGAAACCTATTGTTACTCAGGGTCATGAGCATGCTTGTAGTGATTGTGCACCTCGATTCATGTTTGGAGCTACATATGATCAAAATTTCAGATAGAATCCATTGTTGAGCAAGGCAAGAGTGGACATTGTTTTGACATCTCGTAACCAACCAACTTGTACAATAATTTCTCACTTTCTTTTCCACATTCTAGATTAGATTTTATTCATAAGAGTCAATTTTCCAAGTCCTTTATCCAAAAAACCCAAAAAAATTCTAAAACCAACAAAATCATGGAACATGATGAGAACATTGAGCATGTGATTGAGGCATCTCATTGTTTCTCTACTCTCCAGGAGTTAGAGTTATGTCTTCAACAAAATTCTAATTCCCATATTATTCTTCTTTCTTCCCTTGATGAGTATGCTCTAATCCATGAGTATGTTCTCAATGTTGACAAGTGCTCAAAATTGATCCAAACCCATGATGCCTTAGTTGAAACAAAGTACAAAATTGTAGACAAAAAAAATCAAACCCATAGCTCAACCATTACCCCAAGGAAGTAACGAAAAATTTATTGATGTGAAAAATGATCCAATTCTTCAGGATAAGGAAAACATAGGATGTACATTCACCGATGAGACAATCAAACAAGTGAAAATTGGTAGAGATGATGAATTTCTTTTTCCAGCAGAGAGAGATAAATTTGAGAGAGTCATACGTAGCCATGGAAAAGCCTTTACTATGTATCCTCATGAGATTGGTTGTGCAGATCCTAAGCTAGTTGCACCCATGATAATCTTTACTATTCCACATATTCCATGGAATCTTCACCCTATACCGGTTTCAAAGGCTCACTTACTTGAGCTAATGAAACTACTTAAGGAGAAGATAAACATGAGAATTTTAGAGCCATCTTTTGCACCTTACTCAAACAGATGGTTCACTGTGCCTAAAAAGAATGGGAAACTACATTTTATTCAAGATCTCCAACCTGTCAATAAAGTCACCATAAGGAATGTAGGAACAAGACCTATTGTAGATGAGTTTGTTGAATCATTTTCAAGACATTGTATCTATTCAATGGGTGATTTATATCCGGGATATGACCAATTCCAATTAGTAGTTGATAGTCATGACATAACCACAGTGAAAGCTCCTTTAGGCTTAGTGTGAATGTGTAATTTACCTCAAGGAGCGACTAATTCTGTGGCTCATATGATGAGTGCTATGAATATGGTCTTACATGATTTTATCCCTCATATAACCATGCCATTCATTGATGATATTCTGATAAAGGGATTAAGGAATGTGTAAAGTGTTGGAAAACAATGTCTCATTGGTTCATATTGCTCAAAATATTCTAGTTTATAGAATGTGTATACTTGGATCCTAGTACCTCTACAAGAAAATGGCGACAATGCTCTTGGATAGATCAAATGCCTCCCAACCATGTGGCGTGGGTTTGATACCTATCACCGACAGTGTGAAAAACGTGATATTTTTTTGTTCAGCTTTTGGGAAATAAAAGCACACAGATCGTGATCGTTGTAATTCAATGATTGATTTTGTTCGTAGCTTTACTCATAAGCGATCGTAGATTTTTGTGAGAAGTGCTTTTGGAGGATAATCAAAGCTATATAAGAAGCCATTGGCTCATTGTTTATTCATCCTTCACCTAGTTCAAGATCACACTTTGGAGCTTTGGTACCTCAATAGAGGTGGTGCTTCTTAGCACATGGGGCAGCCATGGTAGTATCTTGGAGCATGTTGAGGAGCAGCTATGGAGTTCTTCTTGGAGAAGAGTGTGCTCACACTCTTGCTTATGGAGAGGACTATCTATCAGCAGCTTGCTGGTGTAGATCGGCCATTCACATGATGTATTTGAAGATTGTCTTCTACATGAAGATTTTGGATTACTTCAAAGACATTGGATGGTGGTTAACATAAGATTTGCATCTTATGTTAAGAACTCAGGTACATATTCTCTTTATGCACACAGGCACTACTTGGAGTTTATGGAGGCAGTAACATCCATATCAAGAGGAGTCCTATTCGGCATAGGTACAAGAGAATCAATACATGTATGTTTTATGCATATTTGGATGAGGTGTTAGAGAAGATATGTTCATATGCGTTTGAGGATTTTTGACAGCAAAATTGTTAGCATTCTTTGCTACTTTTGTAAGTATGTGATCTTTTCACATACATGTCTGACTTAGGGTCTTCCATAACCTCAAGTTAGATGAGGTTTTACTGATTATCAGTTTTAGAATGATCCTTCCTCTTTCTGTCACTCATATTCACTGTTCTACAACCTATCAGGTCACACATCTCATATATATTTAGATTTTTATCCATACATCTGAATATGTTTGTTACATTTGTACATTCATTCATCCATCTATTTTTGTTCACATAGAGTGGTTGAGATTTTTGCTCCCACATTGTAAATTGACATTTGTATATATGATAGTGTAAGTAAGCAGTGGCTTACGTAACACTTTACACATGTTGTCTAATCTTTCTCTATCTTTGTCTCATCATTTGTATGATTAAGTGTGGTATGTTCATGTTTTGTCATTATTGGAAGATTGTTGGATTCTATGTTGTAGATCTTGGACCTATGGAACCTTGGACCTGTGGTATTAGTAATGGGCCTACCTAATTTCCAACATTTGTAAAGGACATTACTTTAGATTCATCTAGATGTCGTAAATTTGTTCTTGACCATATCTCTAATTGTGAATGGATATTTCAAGGATTTGAAGAGGTAGGTCTCACATTTTTCATAGAGAATCTATTTTTGGTGTCAACGAGGTTCTTATTGTTGGACATTTATGTGGTCATTATGGTCGAAAGCCTTACCCACAAAAAGTTGATGCCATTAGTAAGATTTGTGAAACATGTAACAACGTGAGTGAGGTACATGAGAGAGGAGAGAAAATCGCGATGACATTGCAATACCAGAATCCCCGTGTATTGTGATACTTATCGAGTATCGTGTATCGTCTCCCTGTGTACGTGATACCTCACGTGTATCGTGTAGCGTTGGGTTGAGTATCGTGTATTGCGACCACCTGGTATCGCATATCATTGGATCATGTATCGTGATACTTCATAAGTATCGTGTATCGTGATCGATCCAAGTATCATATGGTGAGTCCAAGTATCGTGTATCATCACTCTCAAGTATCGTGTACCGTGTATCGTCCGATCCTATATTGCGATACTTCCCAAGTATCATGTATCACCAAAATCTAGTATCGTGTATCATTTCCCACTAAGTATTGTGTATCATGAAGAGCCATATCATGTATCACAATACTGCACCAGTATCTTCTATCGCCGGGTTGTGTATCACGATACCTCTCAAATATCATGTATCATCCAAAGGCAAGTATCGTGTATCGTGGAATTCCTAGTATTGTGTATCGTTTAGTTTAGATATTGTGTATCGTGGCAAGGCAAGTATCGTGCATCGTCTGCTCCCAAGTATCGTCGATACCTCATAAGTATCGTGTATCGCCTATTCTGAAGCTATCCCAGAGAGGTCTTGTTTACCTATTTTAACCCCCTGAACCCTAAATTGTCATAACTTTCTCATACGAAATCTATTTGTTGTGATTTTGGGTTTGTTGGAAAGCAAGGGGGAATACGTGGATTATTAGATATAGTATTTTGAAGTTGACCCTTAGGTGGGACTAGGAAGCAAGGGGTTCCAAAGGATTTTGAGCAATACAAAGGAAAATTTTGGACTTGTAGACAAGGCTTATGCACCTGAGATCAATTAGATAGCTAAGAAAAGATAGATAAAGTATCAAATCATTTGAGGCTAGTGTCAACCATATAACCAAGTCATGGACTCATCAGTGGTTATCATTACGTGCTGAGTTCATAGACAAGTGAGTTAGAAATGTCTTTTAACCTGGAGAGATTCATGGTTTCGGAAGACATGAATAGTTCAGTACCTAGGGAAGGTTTTATGTCTACAGTGGAAGGGGAATATCGGATGTCTTTTCAATATGTATCCACTAACTTGCAAGGGATACCCATCTACCTCGACGGTCTACATAGGTCAGTAGCAAGAATGATAAACACTACAAAATTAGAAATAGTCCCAAGACTGGCTCTCAACTAAGAAGGTGGAGTTTACATGGACAAGATGGGCTAGACATTGAAAACCCAGATCAGATTAACGACAAAGGAGAGTTAGTGGGACAAGGAACTTCTGGGAGAATCAATAGTGGAGATACGGTGACTACCCCTATGAGAAAGTTAGTAATGACTCAAGTATTGCGAGGAGACATGATACCCCAAGATGCGTATCTGATGGAGGTATACTTGGTACATGGATCAGACCTACTCCTACAAGTTGATTCATTCAAAAAAGGAGAAGGCATCAACCCAACAACTTGTTGGAGAATTCCTCTCCTATTGCAGCGGAAAGTGTAGAAGACCTTCTTAGGATCAAGACTTTTGCCAACAACTGAACTTTCAAATGAAAACTGGTACCAAATGAAAAATTCAATGAACTTGAAAATTTGGTCACTCAAACCATACACTTATAGCTTTCCAATGACCTATCAAACACTCAAATTTGGAGTAGTTTTGGGTTGGCAACTCTTTGCCTCAAAACAGGCTACCTGTCCACTCAGTTAAGCTAAAAAATAGACTTCACTAAAAACTGAATATCTCATAGAGCATAAAGAATATGATAAAAATGTTCTAGATAGAGGACGTAATCATGATAAGCTTTCCAACGAATTTTTAAACTCTAAAATTGGATACATATATTGAGAGATATGACTCTCACAAGTAGACTACCTAGAAATAGGTATGCGGCTAGACATAGTCTATGAGAGTGAAGAGAATGAAATGACTCAAACCAAATGAACTAGCTACAAGGGGACTTCAATGCCTTCTTAATATGTTCTTGAGTGTCCTCCCTTGCCTCTTTTATAGCCAAGTGTGTTGGGATAGATGGATGGATGATCCAAGAGACTGAGTAGGTACTGCTAAACCTGCTTTGTACCAGCCCTCTTTTGCTTCAGAGTTGATAACTAGACCTCCTTAGCTTTCCAATGACACCATAAAATGTCCTATGTCCTTTGGAAATGATGTGTGCAATGATTGAATCAAAACAGATAACTTTGGAAGTCACAAACTCAAGAAAACCTTCTATTTATGGCTTGACGCCTGTTGGATATTTTGCTTAGTATGACCAGCACAGTAGGAGTTGAAAAAATTCCTTTTAGGGGTATCTAATTAGCTTAGTAAGCTACCTATTCCAAGTGGAATGATGTAAAATGATAAACTATGCTAAGAGAAATCAATTTAGCAAGTTAAGCTATACCCCCGACTTTTTAGGATTGTAGCAGAAAACCAGAGTTCACCTCAACGCAGACTTCTCCAAAATGGCTGAATAGAATGTCTTCGAACTTTCACAGCATGTAGATTACTTCAAGCTGAATCACCAAGATTTGAATCACTGAATTTGGTGAGGAATTGACTGAGATATGCCCTTGACAAGTTGATAGACTTTTGAGTAGACTAACAGAGAACTCAGAGATGAACAATATGAATGTATGTTTTAATGAACATTTGTATACAACTCCATTGGCATGAATCTCATTGCCAAATGGTATAGAGAGGTGTGGGCTTGAGTTAAGACCTCACATACACTCAAAAATCAATAATGCTAGGCTCGGGAGTGCTCACTCATACCCGCGACTTTTCATATCCATTTTTATAAGAGATGACTAAAAATTTGAATTCAAATTCAAACTTTTGGCTCCCTATGGTCAAGCTCCTAAATGCTTGGAGATATTCTTTCAATCAAGCAACTAATTTTCCACAAATCCTTTTGGTAGGTGATTACAAGAGATTCCAAGTCAATTTGACTTTTACAATGAGGTAAAGTGGTAATTAACCACTAGCATATGTTCCTATGCTTCTTCATGTATGTATAGACTTCAATACATCCTTTGAGCCAAATGTGTAGGCTTGTAATTTACACCAACAACTCCCCCTCAAGCCAAACATTTTGGCTTAAGTCTTCATCTTCAATCTTCAAGTATATCCTGCAATCCAATCATGGATTTGAACCTGCAAAGTTTGGCTCCATCCAAAGCTTTAGTCAACAGATCTGCACATTGCATGTTGGTTGATACATAGGTAAGTTGAGTATCCTTGCTTATCAATTTCTCTCTCACATAATGGTAATGGATCTCTATGTGTTTGGTCCTAGCATGGTAAATAGGATTAGTTGCAAGGTGAAGAGAACTTGTATTATCTCCAAAGATTATTGGAGACCTAGTAAATAAGCCCAATTCTATATACAAAAGCTTAATCCAAATTGCTGCTCGTGTGTCATTAGCTAGTCCTCTATACTTTGCCTCTGTGGAAGACAAAGCAACAGTAGGTTGCTTCTTTGAAGACCATGAAATTGGTTTGTCACGTGCAAAAGAGATATATCCAGAAGTGCTCCTCCTATCATCCTTGCATCCTGCCCAATCTGCATCTGAATAAATTTTGATATCAATATTTGAAGTGTAAGGGAAATACAAACCATGGTTCCGTGTACCCTTGAGATACTTCAAGATTCTCTTGGCAGCCTCTAAGTGAGGTATCCTTGGCTTGTGCACAAATTGACTTAGCACACTAACTCCATATGCAATATCTATCCTTGTTAATGTAGCATAGTTTAAGCTACCCACCATACTTTGATAACCTGTAATGTCCTTGACTTCATCACCTTCATGGGCACTTAGCTTTAGGTTTACCTCCATTCGAGTGCTTGCTACTTTAGCATCCTGCAAGTGAAACTTCTTTAACATATCTTGTACATATTTTTTCTGAGTGATATATATCCCTTAATTAGTGTAGACTAATTCAAGTCCCAAAAAATATTTCAATAGACCAAGATCATTGATCTTGAACTCCTTCATCATTTGACTTTTGATATATCTGATTCCATTGATATCATTACCTGTAATGATGATGCCATCAACATAAACACAAAGGTATATTACCTCTAAATTACTTCTCTTAATGAACAGAGAAGTATCTGCCTTGCTCATGACAAAACCTTGGTCTTGGAGGTATGTAGTTAACTTGTAATTCCATGCCCTAGGTGCCTACTTCAATCCATATAAAGCCTTTTTTAATTTTCAAACATATGTTACCTTCTTAGGGTCCTCATAGCCACGAGGTTGTGACATATATACCTCCTCTGAAATCCATCCATTCAAGAAAGCATTCTTGACATCCAATTGGTACATATTCCAATTTTTTGATGCAGCCACACTTACCAACACTCTCATGGTTGGCATCTTGGCCACAGGTGAGAATGTCTCCTCATAGTCAATGCCTTGGGTTTGTGCAAAACCCTTGGCTACCAATCTGGCTTTGTACCTATTGATTGTGCCATCAGAATTTCTTTTAAGCTTATAGATCCATTTGGATCCTATTACCTTCATTGAGTCCTTCTTAGGTACTAACTCCCATGTGTCACTCTCTTTGAGAGCATCAATCTCCTCATCCATAGCTTCTTTCCATTCTGATTTGGTTATTTCTTCTTCATATGATCCTAGTTCTTCATTTGACAAATCTTTGGCAAGATAAACTGAATGTTTAGTAACAAGAGATGTATCATACCCATATCTGATAGGTTTCTTGCTTTCTCTTTGTGATCTTCTAAATGGTTGAGTTGAGGATTCAGGTATGTCTTCAAGCTTCTTCATCTTCATTTTGCCTTTGGACTTCCATGCTTTGAATTCTTCAAGATTGATAGTGTCTTCATCATTTGAACTTGAGGCTTCATTCTGAGTAGGTTCCTCCTTTCTAAGACTTGGAAATTCCTCTTCCAAATCATAGGGTAATTTGACCTTCCTGCATTCATTCTCATACCAAGAATAATATTCATCAAAGACAACATCTCTGCTTACCATAAACCCCTTATTGATAGGATTATAAAACCTGTAACATTTTTTATTTAATCATACCCAATAAAGATGCATTTTTCAGCCTTTGGGTCTAGCTTACCTCTTATCTGAGAAGGAATGTGTACATATGCTACACATCCAAATATTTTGCAATTGTCAAGTGAAGGTCTCTTACCATGCCATGCTTCATAGGGTGTCATGCCATCAAGAGACTTAGATGGTAACCTGTTTATGAGGTAAGTGGCAGTAGAAACACTCTCTGCCCTTAGATAGTTAGGTAACTTTTTCTCATTAAGCATAGATCTAGCTGTCTCAACAATTAATCTATTTCTTCTCTCAGCTACCCCATTCTGTTGAGGAGAATACCTTGTGGTTAACTCTCTTTTGATGCCTCTGTCCTGCAAGAAGTCTTCAAATTCATTGGAGAAGTACTCACCTCCTCCATCTCACCTTAGCCTCTTCAAATTCCTTCCTGTCTGATTTTCAACTAATGCAATATATTTTTTAAAGCAATTAAATACCTCATCCTTGTGCTTCATGAAGTATAATATAGTCCATCTGCTATAATCATCAATGAAAGACACATAGTACCTTGATCCTGAGACTGAGGGGTCTTTGCTTGGTCCCCATACATCTGTGTGTACAAGCTCTAGGTAGTTTTCATGCATGTATCCTTTCTTTCAGAAGGGTAACCTGTGAGACTTCCCAAATTCACAAGCACCACACTTATAAATCATATGTTGCTTGGATACATTAGGTATCCCAAGCACACATTGGTCCTTGCATATTTGTTTCAAGGTTCTTTCTCCTATGTGCCCTAACCTCTGATTCTTGTAATTCCTGAAACACTCATCTGTAGTATGATTTGATAAACCACAAATGTTGCATGGTGAGGAGTTATAAGATCTCCCCCTACCTGGCTTACCTCCTCTGCCCCTTCCTCTTGAAGATCTACCTCTCCCTGCATAGTTGGCTTGAGAGGTTGATCCTTCATCTTCCACCTTCTTGCTCTTGCCTTTATCTTTAGACTTCTTATCAGTGTATAGGGCAGAAGAGTTATTACTTTTGGATGTTTCTCCATTTTTGTTGAGCTTTTCTTCATGAGTAAACAATTGTCCCATGAGGGTTGTAAGATCTGGAGTGTGCATGTCCATGTAGAGGTCCATGGCAGTGGTGAAGCTTTCCCATTTGTCATCAGCCTTGATCCCATTGATCACTTGCCTTACAATCTATTCTTATTCAATCTCTTCTACTATGCTTGCTAACTGATCTGCTACATCTTTAATCTTGGTCACAAATTCTGAAATAGCTTGCTTAGGTTGCTTCCTTAGTGTTGTGAATTCAATCCACAACTGATTTTTCCTAGCCCTTGTGTTGGAGGAAAAATATGATGACAAGGTTTCCCAAGTCTCTTGGGATGTCTTACAGTTTCTAATATGTGGCAAAAGAAAATCAGATATAGAGTTGAGTAAATAAGACCTTGCCAATGCATCCTTAGCACACCATGTGTTGAGCTTTTCATGTTCTTCCTTGGTTGGTAATCCTCTTGCTTTGAATGAGGGCAATTCATCATCTCCTGAGATGAACCCATAGAGACTCCTTCCTTGTAAGTAGGTCTTCATCCTTAGAGACCATGCTTGATAGTTGTTCCTGTCCAATTTGTCAATAAATTAAGGAAAACCATCTCCCATTTTACCTTGATTTGTTCTGATACCACTGTTGGGATAGATATATGGATGATCCAAGAGACTGAGTAGGTACTGCTAAACCTGCTTTGTACCAGCCCTCTTTTGCTTCAGAGTTGATAACTAGACCTCCTTAGCTTTCCAATGACACCATAAAATGTCGTATGTCCTTTGGAAATGATGTGTGCAATGATTGAATCAAAACAGATAACTTTGGAAGTCACAAACTCAAGAAAACCTTCTATTTATGGCTTGACACCTGCTGGATATTTTGCTTAGTATGACCAGCACAGTAGGAATTGAAAAACCTTTTAGGGGTATATAATTAGCTTAGTAAGCTACCTATTCCAAGTAGAATGATGTAAAATGATAAACTATGCTAAGAGAAATCAATTTAGCAAGTTAAGCTATACCCCCGACTTTTTAGGACTATAGCAAAAAATGACCAGAGTTCACCTCGACGCAGATTCCTCCACAATGGCTGAATAGAATGTCTTCAAACTTTGAAAGCATGTAGATTACTTCAATCTGAATCCACCAAGCTTTGAATCACTGAATTTGTTGACGAATTGACTGCAATATGCCCTTGACAAATTGACAGACTTTTGAGTAGACTAACAGAGAACTCAGAGATGAACAATATGAATGAATGTATTAATGAACATTTGTATACAACTCCATTGGCATGAATCTCATTGCCAAATGGTATAGAGAGGTGTGGGCTTGAGTGTAGACCTCACACACACTCAAAAATCAGTAATGCTAGGCTCGGGAGTGCTCACTCATACCCGCGACTTTTCATATCCATTTTTATAAGAGATGACTAAAAATTTGAATTCAAATTCAAACTTTTGGCTCCCTATGGTCAAGCTCCTAAATGCTTGGAGATATTCTTTCAATCAAGCAACTAATTTTCCATGAATCCTTTTGGTAGGTGATTACAAGAGATTCCAAGTCAATTTGACTTTTACAATGAGGTAAAGTGGTAATTAACCACTAGCCTATGTTCCTATGCTCTTCATGTATGTATAGACTTCAATACATCCTTTGAGCCAAATGTGTAGGCTTTTAATTTACACCAACAAAGTGACCAAAAACTCTCATGATGAGTTTGAGAGCTCTTCTCCATAACTTCTCCACTACTTTGGACAACCACTCCTCTTACAGTTCAGTTTTTGGATTTGATTCTCTTTTGGCCTCCACTACTTGCTGAAGTAAATGCTTCCATTTTTCATTTTTTAATTTTCCTTCTACTTGAAGAAAATCCTTTTTGCAAAAATATATACGACCTTACTTCTTTATTTTTAACACTCCCCCTCAAGCTCACATGTGAGCTTGCACCTTCAGCCATATCCTGCAAGTTGATATCATCCTTGAACCTCTTTAGCTTAGAAGCCTCTAAGAACTTTGTAAACATGTCTACAACCTGGTCATTAGTTCCAATGAACTTTATATCCACATCCTTGCTCAAAACTTTTCCTCGAACATAATGATAATGCACTTCTATGTGCTTGCTTCGTGCATGAAACATTGGATTGTTTGTCAAGTGAATGCTTGACATGTTGTCACCATAAATTGGAATGGTCTCCACCTGCACATCAAGATTAGCCAAGAGCTTCTTAATCCACATAGCTTCACAAGTTGCAAAGGCTAATCCTCTATATTCAGCTTCTATCGATGATAGTGCAACAGTAGGTTGCTTCTTCGAGCTCCATGTGATAGGTTTGCTACCTATCATGAACACATAACCTGAAGTGGATCTTCTATCTTCCTTCGAACAAGCCCAATCAGCATCACTGAAGTCTTTTACCTGCAATTCTTCATCATATCTATAAAAAAAGGCATGATTGACTGTGTGCTTCACATATCTTAACACTCGTTTGGCTGAATTTAAATGTTCACTTGCATAAATTGAGAAAGAACTCCAACAATATAACACAAATCTGGTTTTGTGATCATAGCATAGATCAATGAACCTATAATACTCATGTATGTAGTTACATCATGTAACTTCTCTCCATCATTTGAGCATAGCTTCACATTTGTGTCCATAGGTTGAGTGAGTGGTTTGCATTCACTCATTCCAAATCTGAAAAGAACATCCAACAAGTACTTTCTTTGCATCAAGTAAATGCCATCTTTCCTATAGACTATCTCAATGCCTAAAAAGTATTTCAGCTCACCAAGCTCTAAAATTTTAAACTTCTTACCGAGTTTTCTTTTTATCTCTTGTATTCCTGTAACATTACTTCCTGTTATGATGAGATCATCAACGTATATGCAAATATATACCTGCTTGCATGCTTCTTTCTTCATGTAGAGAGAGGGATTTGCATTACTTGGACTATACCCACACCTTGTGAGGTACTCAACCAATCTTTGATTCCAAGCACGTGGTGCTTGCTTCAGCGCATACAAAGCTTTCTTCAATCTACAAACAAAATTTGGATGCTTTTTATCTTCAAATCCAATCGGTTGACTCATGTATACCTCTTCTTGAAGTTCACCATTGAGAAAAACATTTCTTATGTCAAGTTGGTACAATGGCCATCTCCTTGTTGCACTCACTGCAATCAAGGTTATAATTGTTCCCATCTTTGTAACCGGGCTGAAAGTCTCTTCATAGTCGATGCCATGAGTTTGCTTGAATCCTTTTGCTACTAGTCTAGCTTTATGCCTAGCTAGAGAACCATCAGCATTTCTCTTTATTTTGAACACCCATTTATTTGGAACAATCTTCATACCTTCAACCTTTGGAACTAGCTCCCATGTGTGATTGTCCTTGAGAGCTTTTATCTCTTCTTGCATAGCTTCTTGCCATTCTTTTTGTGTACATGCTTCTTCATATGCATCTAGTTCTTTGTCTTTGACCACCTGTGTCATATATGCAAAATGCTTTGCAATAAAACTATCATAGCTCAACCTTTGAATTGGATACCTTGCTCTTGAAGACCTCCTTTCATTTCCTTTTGAATGTTGCTTCTTCAACCGGCTCAACTTTACCTTTGGTGTAATCACCTCTTCATACTCTTCTTCACTTGCATTTGAGTCACTATTTTGGGTAGCACTATCCACTTCAAATCTTCCATAACCTGATGTTGGTGATGAGGAATGACTCCTTAGTCTCCCCTTCCATGTTGAGCTTTCTCCAAGTGATGTAGAAGCTTCTAGACCTGACATTTGAGTGCTTGTTTGTTGAAATTCTTCATTCCAGCCGTTGTGCAGTTGTTCATCAAATAAACGGCCGTACTAGTTGCTTCAGCCCAATAGTTTAGTGGCACCTTCATCTCGTTGAGCATGCATCTTGCAACTTCTGTGATATGTCTATTTTTCCTTGGTTCACATCAAAGCTACTCAAGGAACACATAAGTGTAACAAACCCCCCCTAGAGCAAATGATGTGAACACATATAGGGAGTGACAGATCAGCCCCCACAAGGTAACAAGTCTAAAGCTTTGCGAAAAGCTTCAAACTTTTCCCATGGAAGAGCTTTGGTGAATATTACAGCCACATTATCTTGTGTACACACATATACCAAATCAGTATCTCCTGCATGAAGGTGCTCTCTCACATAGTGATAATGCACCTCAATATGTTTGGTCCGTGCATGAAACATTGGGTTTTGTGCAATAGCCAAAGCACTCTAACTATCTGTGAGAATATGCGTAGCAGCATCAATCTCCATGCAAAGATCCATCAATAGGCGTCCCAGCCATATACACTCTACTATCGCTGTGAAAACTGCCCTGTACTCAGCTTCACAACTCGATGTCGCCACTGTAGGTTGCTTCTTACTCAACCAAGATATGCATGACTCTCCAACGAAAAAGCAATTACCACTAGTGGACACGCGAGTATCATAACAACCAGCCCAATCACTATCTGTAAAAGCATGCAAGCATGGCTGAACATCTCTACCATAAAAGAGACCTAAGCTCAAAGTGCCTCGGAGATATCTAAACACACGTTTCACCGCTTGCCAATGCTTAGTGCCCAGGCTATGCATGAATCGACTCAATTGGGAAATTGCATACTGTATATCCGGCCTTGTGTTGCATGCATATATAAGACATCCCACAGCTTACTGATAAAGAGAAGTGTCAAATGCATCACTGGAATCCTCAACTGAGAACCTGAATCCTGTCTCAACTGGTGTGGAAACTGGCTTACAATCCTCAAAGTCAAAACGCTGAAGTAGTTTTTCAACATACTTTGCTTGATGCATAACAATTCCCCCCTCAACGGATACAAACTGGATGCCAAGATAATAGCTCAAAAGACCAAGATAAGTGACATCAAAAGTATGCTGCAAATCGGCCATAAGAATATCAAGTTTTGCATCACATGACCCAATCAAGAGTATGTCCTCGACATAAAGAACAGGCACTATAAGATCAGCCCCATTTTTGCGTACATAGAGTGTGCTTTCAATCGGACTACATGTGAAGCCAAGAGCAATCAAGTTCTTATGTATTTTGTCATACCATGCACGTGGAGCTTGCTTGAGACCATACAAAGCTTTATGCAAGCGAAAAACCATATGCTCTTTCCCTTTCATAGCAAATCCAGGAGGTTGCTTCACATAGACCTCTTCTTGCAAATCTCCATTAAAGAAGGCTGTTTTTATGTCCAATTGATGCACTTTCCAACCTCGATGGGCAGTCAATGCAACCATGGTGCGAATGGTAGTCATGCGTGAAGTAGGTGCAAAAGTTTCCTCATAGTCAATGCCATATTGTTGTGCATGTCCTTTGGCAACCAATCTAGCTTTGTAGCGATCAATGCTACCATCAAATTTTCTCTTAATCTTATAAACCCACTTTGTACCAATGGCATTCTTTCCTTTTGGCAATTCACATAACTCCCAAGTACCATTCCTATGTATGGAATCCATTTCTGATTGCATAGCACTCATCCATTGTGGATCATCACATGCATCTTCAAAAGAAAGTGGCTCTTCATTACATGTTGTAGCAATAAGAGAATAATCCACAAAATTACTTGATGCATGGTGAGAGCTTGATCTTGTTCTACCAAGTAAAGGTGCACTCAATTTGCTGTCTTGCAAAGTTTGTTTCAGCCACTTTGGCATAGATTGTGCACTCTTGATAGACATGCGTTCATTATGTAAAAAATCTTCAATATGTACATCATGCGTGGTTTGAATTTAGTGCTCAGTTTTAGCCATATTTTGATGCAAATGTTAAGCCATATGTGGTTGGAAATTTCCAGCAGTTTGGATATTTTTTGACTGAATTTTTTCAGCCATGTTTGGTTGGAAATTCTCTGCATTTTCAGCCCTATTTGGCTGGAATTTTTCAGCCCTTTGAACCTCAGTTGGCTGGTCTACATGGCCATAGTCAAGAGCACCATTTTGGAACAAAGGCATGAGTGTATCGAACACATCTTGTGAGCTAACTGTTGGTAGTTTTTTGCATTCAAGTAGAGGGAAAACTGAATTTTCAGCAAATACCACATCTCGACTCACAATAATTGTGTTCGTCAATGGATGGTAGAACCGATATCCCTTACTTTCAACATTATAACCAAAAAATATACATTTCTTTGCCTTGTCATCAAGTTTGTGACGTTGTTGTGATGGCACAAGAGCATATGCTAAACAACTAAACACACGCATATGACTAACCATAGGCTTATGACCATTCCAAGCCTCATAAGGAGTGATGACTCTCAATGCTTTTGTAGGGCAGCGATTCAACACATAGTTTGCACACATGACCGCTTCCATCCAAAACTTATGAGGAAGATGCTTTCCTTTAACCATACATCGTACCATTTCAAGTAAAGTTCTATTTTTACGCTCGGCAATACCATTTTGTTGAGGTGTATATGGCACCGTACATTGGTGTGAAATACCTCTTTCATGAAGGAAAGCATTAAACTCATGTGACATGTATTCACCACCACGATCCGTGCATAGAGTCAAAAGCTTTTGTGAAGGAAAATTTTAAGCCATAGCTAAAAATGCTTTGAAGCAAGAAAATACCTCATTCTTTGCTTTCATAGGATACACCCATGTATGGCGAGTAGCATCATCAATGAAGGTCACTATGAACAAGTTGCAATTTTCTTGTAGTGTGTGTATGAGTATCTTTGGGAAAAGAAGCACTATGCATTTTTCCAAGAATACAACCTTCACATGCATGCTTTTGAATGGACTCAAGTGTAGGCAAGCCAATAACCATGTCCTTCTTTTGCAAGTAGAGCAAACTATTGAAGTTTAAATGACCAAGACGAGCATGCCAAAGCTCCATTTCAGCCATGGAAGAAGTATGAGCAACTAAGGCATTCGAGGCAACCCTCTTGTATGTATCCATGCGATACAAACCATTACATAATGTACCGGACATCACAATTAACATCGCCATTGCTGAAATCATGAACCATTCACTTATCATCAACAAAGTGTACATGAAGTCCAGCTTTGGCAATCAATGGAACTAAAATTAATTTCTTCTTGATACCGGGCACATACAATGCATTTTTCAAGAGAATCACACCTCCATTTGCAGCCGTAAGCTCAATTTCTCCTACTCCAATGATAGGATAAGAGGCATTGTTTGCACACACCACATGTCCTCCTTTAGGTGCATCTTTCAAAGAGGCAAAAAATCTTTTGCATGATGTTATGTGCTTTGAAGCACCACTATCAAAGAACCAATCCGAATCAGCCTCACTCACAATCATACATTTAGAATGTAAAGAAGCATCATAATGACATGTGACAACACATGCCCAAAAATCTTGAGCCATGTTAGCTTCATCATTCTTTGCATTTGCTGAATTTTCAGCAATAGACATGCCAGATTCCTTCTTCTTTTCATTACGTTTTGCAAGCTTTCTACACCCATCAATAGTATGACCAGCCTTCCTGCAATATTTGCATCTCTTCTTCTTTTGCAAATCACCATCATTAGAGGAATGAGTGGAAGAGGAAGCTTGAGGCTTTGGTTTTGATGAACCCAAAGCTGAACCATACTTGCTTTTCCCCTTTTGTGAGATAGCAAGTGCTTGCATTCCCTCAATCAAACCACTCCTATTCACTCTAGATTGCTCTTCTCGCAAAAGAAGAGACACAACCTCATCAAATGCATACATATTAGGATTTCTTTTTGCAACCAAACGAAGTGTAGTAGCAAAGCTTTGAAAAGATTCCGGTAATCCTTTCAACAATGTAGAAATGAGTGATGCATCCGGAATGATCTCATCTATGTTTGCCAATTGCTCTTTCAAGTCCTTGATGCGTGTCACATACACATCCACTGACTCATTTTCAGCCATACATACATCTTCAAGTTGCTTCCTCAAGTATGCAACACGTGCTTCATTACGCACATCATACAAAGAAGCAAGAGTGTCCCATGCCTGTCTCGATGTAGAACATGACCGAATGTGTGGAACTATATGACGCTTCACTGAAAGCGGAATCAAAGCATGAGCTTGAGCATCTTTTCCATCCCATCTAAGCTGCTCTTATGTAGGTGGAGAAAGAGAAACCATTGTACTCGAAGAAGAAGCTCCATCTGTGACAGTAGGCTGTGAAGTAGAAGCACGTGCCGGTCTTCGATCTACATCTACCACTATGTTCCAAAGTTGTTTTGCAATAAGAACATGCTTCATCATGTAAGATCACATCGGATAGTTAGTCCCATCAAGCTTATCTTCAGCTTGAAGCATGCCAAACAAGTCATTGCTGCCCGCCATTTCACTAAGGAACAAGAATGTGACAAAATCTTCACTTCGAGGAAAGCTGAAATGAGTGCTGAAATTTCAGCTCACAAACCGTCACTCTGATGGCAATTCTGACTATAGGAATGGCTTCAAAATGGGGGTAAAAAGCTAGCGCCCCTGGTGGAAATATTCCCGGGCTGCTGAAATTCACACTTCTATGCTCCGAAGTTGATTTGCACTGTTAAAGTGCGCGCGCGCCGCGACGTGAAAAACCAAAACTTAAGAAGAAGCTGAACCTGCTCTGATACCACTTTTGGGTGTGTGTAGAAGTGCGAGAGATACACAAGAAGCACACACAAGGAGCACAAACACTGCAAGACACACGGAGAGGACGATGGCTGGAATAGCTCTCTCTATTGATCGATGAACTGAACTGAAGTAAGAGCTGAATAATATCCCTAAGTACAAAGTACCACCACATATGAGAGTATCAAGTATGTGGTAACATGGGGAAAAAACCTCTAGCCAGCACTAGAGTAAAAAGTGCCCATGTATAGGGAAAAGGTTCACATCAAAGCTACTCGAGGAACACATAAGTGTAACAAACTTGTGAGATGAGTAACATCACCCTTCGATTCCTCTCTTCCCAATCAGCAAATTGTCTCCTTTGTGCCGGAGTATGTTGGGATCTTGAAGGCCCACCAGTTGTGGATCATCTCCAATAACTATACTCCATAAACCTTTACCTTTAAGGTAATTTGTCATTATATACCTCCAAGACTAAAAATTGTCTTTGTCTAACTTCTCAACTTGTTTTCCTAAATCAGCCATTGAAAACTTCTAAGATTGAAGTTTACCTCAAGTATGTTGTGGCGCTCTTCCTTGACTTTACGAGGCTCCCCCTTGATTTGTAGCTTCTCCTTTGCTTCACTTTAGTTCCAATGCTTTGCATCTTCAAACTCTGATGCTTTGATAGCAATTGGTAGAAACACTGAGTCACAACAAAGGAGAACAAAGACATGTTCTCTTTTTCTTTTTACCTAAATACCATTATATGAAGCAAAAAAGTGGGCATTTTACAATATCTAGAAAGCATCACAAGTCTTGCTTGTAAATATTGTCTTTAGAAGCTTGATCTCATATCCCAAGTAGTCAAGATAGATATACTAAAATTCTTGCTGCCATGAAAACTAGTTGTTGAGCATGACCAAGAATCCCACATCATGATCTTGGACAATAGATTAGAGTTGAAAAGGTACAAGTAAGAATTCGCGAAGCTCCTTCATTACATCTATAACCTCAACAAGCACAGAAGATAGCTAATTAAAAGTTACTCGAAAATTAGAGTACATGTGTTGTAAAAATCAGAGCATTTTAACAAGGCAATTAAGATCATCCCCTTTGTATGGTTAAGATCCCCATTGAATGCCTGGCCATATTAACAGAATATGAAATACACTTCACAAAAGCATTCCCAAGAGAAGATAATATTCAACAAAATTATACTAAGAAACATTCACACATGATCAGAGAAATGCTCAAGATAAATCAAGCTGAACACCAAGTGGAAGCAGAACTCCAAATTATATTTCCATTAAAATGATCTTTTACATTTCATGTGTTTTACAAGAGTTATGTGACTCTACAATAGAAGCTGATCATAGCTTTCCTCAGGCTCAAGGGTATTGGTATCCTCTGGCACATTAGAACACCTATCTTGCCTCTCTTGCTCCAAGATTGGCTCTTCAAGGTCAGCCATGTCCCCAGGTTCATCTGCAAGTGGGGGAACAGGCTCCCTTGAAGCTGGTTGGAATCTCTCCGTATCTGCAATGTGCTTCCTTCCAACCTCTTGGTCTTCATCTGGGCATTCATTCAGCCCATTGATTCTCATTCTAATGAAGCTCACTTGAGCATCATCCTTCTCCACAGCTATGCAGTGCCTGAACATCTTTAAGGAGCAAGCCAGAGTCGTTCCTGAAACAGCAGAAAACCTCTTAGAGGCTTCAATCAACAATGACTAATGAAAATTGTGAAAATTGAAATTACATGTGCCCGAAAAAAGGTCTAGGACCCAGTCATCATCATTGGAAAATAGCTGAAGCAATCTCATTATGAGTTTTTGTGGCTTCTGATAAGGGTTAACCAAAGTCATGTCCCCAGCTACATGACGAAGTTTCTTGGTAACGGCTGGGAACATGAGCACATTTGAGATCCCATTCTCATTGCAATGCTCCCTGACTCTCCTTTTGCTTACTTCATCATAATAGCCAACTGCAATGCATTCAGTGGCGCTCACAAACCGATGCAAAGGAGTGTGATTTACGTTTGTCTTCACCCTGCAAAAAAGAACTATGAGCCACATAGGGCATCATTAAAGCCATGGAGATAGAAAGAAGATTACTTACCAAGTTAGGCACTCCACAGCATGACATCTTGCCTTCAGAGCAGTTGAAACAGAGAAAGACTGGTCTCTGCTATGGAAAATTACTATCCTCCAAAGAGGAGACATAGTCAACTCTGCAAAATCAGTGACCATCTTCCGAATCTGAGGGTGTTTGAAGGGTTCATCATCATTAACTGATCCTAACATCCTAAATCCATAGGGTATGTCCGCTATGAGAAGGGAGAAATGTTTTCTAGGCACAACAGAACAAATATTATTTACATCACTACAGAACACATTGTAATATACAGGCCTAAGGGGGTCTAGGGGATTGGAGAAACATTTAAGATCGGGTTCATCATCAAAATCCATCTCCTTCGCTTTCAGTCTAGATTTCTCATGCCTTGCTCTTTGAATGTGAGCAAGGAATGCAGGGGGGCAATCATCTAGTACCTCTGTAGACTTACTTTTCCTTGGTTTCTGCAGAACAAATTGTAAAGACAATTAGAAGAGCTCTTCGGTACAGCAAACAGAACATAAAGAACGGATGTATTGCATCGATTTCTTGTTGGGGTAGATGCTAGGCATCGACCTTCTACTGAAAATCGATGCTTGGCATCGACCTAGGGACCTAAGTCGATGCCTGGCATCGACTTTTGCCACGAGGTCGATGCCAGGCATCGACTTTTGTTGCAGGTCGATGCCAGGCATCGACTTATGCTGCAAGTCGATGCCAGGCATCGACTTATGCCCCCAAGTCGATGCCAGGCATCGACTTATGCTGCAAGTCGATGCCAGGCATCGACTTATGCCCCCAAGTCGATGCCAGGCATCGACTTATGCTGCAAGTCGATGCCAGGCATCGACTTATGCTGCAAGTCGATGCCAGGCATCGACTTATGCCCCCAAGTCGATGCCAGACATCGACTTATGCCCCCAAGTCGATGCCATGCAATGCATCAAATTGGTTAGGATGAAATATTCTGATAAGAGAACCTACCCAATCACGAAACAGGATGAAATATTCTGATAAGGCTTTGTAGGATGATGTGGTTGGATAGTCTGCTTGGACCTCTGTCCAAGAAAAGCAACCCAGCCTCTTCATCATCACCTCCTGAATCTTCATGTACACTTTATGACTACAGACACATAAATATAAAAGAGACTAGGTTAGACAAGAAGCATGGGAGGAGGGAAAAAGGATCTGAGAATAACATACATACTTATTGAGCTCAGTCACCATCTCCTCGAGGCTTAACTCCTTCGAGATTACCCTTGACAAAGTTGATATGATCAATGTATCATCCTTGATTCCTTGAAGGGCCCTCCATGGGGTCAGCTTCATGTCCTCAGGAGCCTCTTCAATTGAAAGGTCAACTTTCCTTCCCTTTCCATTCAGATCAACTTGTGGGTCTGGCCTCGACTTTCGTTGCTTCTGGCCCTTGACCTCCTTGTGCTCCCACATTGTGAAAATTCTATCCTGAAGATCCCAGATCTCACCTGATCTGAATGCCAGTTGAAACCATGGATCATATTTCCTCAAAGCATCTGACTTTCTATTCTCATCCAATGCAATTCCAACCTCAATAAGGCATTGCTTTCGTAGATTGGTATGTATTCTCCCAGCTTCCTTCACAAGACAATCTTCGTATTCATGGTGGAAGAACCGAATTCTCTCTATGGAGGACATTTTCTGCCTGTAGTCATTGTCGTTGTTGTGATCCCAAGCAAGAAGCTTGGCTTCCTCAGTTGTAAGACCAGCATATATCTTACACTCTGCATACCTAAAGAAGAATGTAGTAGGGTGCTCCTTCACTAACTGTCTACGAGCCTCTGCAGAGTGTGAACCTCCAATCACATAATAAGTGTAATCCTCAAACAAACCCTCATTGAAATCCTCCACACAGCTGCACTCATTTGGATCCACCATGACAAGGAATGGCACAACAGTAGCATGAGGATTTATTTTCATTTTCTTCTTAAGATTCTGGACGTGCAAATTATGTGGCTCCTTGATCTCAAGGGGCCTCCTCCCTGTGACTGGATCCACTGGTGGCCTGTGGATAATATTAATCAGCAGGTGGAACAACTGCCCCTTCTTCACAACTTTTCTTCTAGCTATGTCCTCCCTTATCTTATTCTGCTCAGTGCCAAGCACACCAGATGCAAGCTCTCCACCAGGTGCAACAATTATGTCCCCAGAGCTAGAGCTTGAGTCAGAAAAGTCCTCTTCTGAAATTATCTTCTTTTTCTTTTGGGGCTTTTTCTGCACACTCTGCTTACCCCTTGCCTTTACAGGGGTCGTCTTCTTGTGCTGTGTTGGCATGATATTGCCCTGGATCCATGGCATCAGGTCCTTGATGAAATTCACTGAGTCTCTGCATATCTGAGCTAGCCCTTCTGGAACACAGCACTCTGGGCACAAGAAATCCATCTTGCATATGACATTTCTTAATCCTTTCGATGTCTCCACCAAGAAAAGCAGGTTGTCAGAATCTTCATCTTCATAATCCAATTTGTAAACAAGTCCATACTGGAAACCTTGTGTTGTCGTGATCTTTCCTCTGCCATAGGCCCCTGCGAACACAAGGAGGACTGCATTCTTCTCTTCAACGTACTGAAGGCACCATTCGAGATTTGTCATGTCCCGAAGTGGACGATCTGTCCTCATGACCTCGGTCTCCCTAGACCTTTCCTTCATATTTGGATCCTCCACAGGAATTTTTATGCTACTCTGTCCACCTGAGGATATTACTAGTGGGTTGCTGGCCTTCTCAGAGGATAATGGTGCAATAATTTTCTTTGGATTTGCTTGGTGACCACTGCCTTTGTCACGTTGCTGGTCAGCAGAGCCCATGGTGACTCTGAGCTTCTTGATGGGCCTTTCATCCTTGTACTCCGCATCCCTGAAGGCACTTGGAAATATCAGATCAACGTAAATGTGGTTTCAAAGGCCCAAGTCCATGCAAGGCATCGATTTCGAGCTTCAGGTCGATGCCAGGCATCGATGTTTAAGTGCATGTCGATGCCAGGCATCGACTTTGTGTGCAAGTCGATGCCAGGCATCGACTTGAGGGTGAAAGTCGATGCCAGGCATCGAGTTGGGGGTGCAAGAGTCGATGCTTGGCATCCACTTTTGGGCCCAAGTCGATGCTTGGCATCGACTTTTGGGCCAAGTCGATGCCTGGCATCGACTTTTACCCTCAAGTCGATGCCTGGCATCGACTTGCACACAAAGTCGATGCCTGGCATCGACTTGGGCACAAAAATTGATGCCAAGCATCGACTTGGGCCCAAAAGCCGATGCCAAGCATCGACTTTGCACCCAAAAGTCGATGCCTGGCATCGACTTTTCAGTGCATGTTTATGCCGGCAAGTCGATGCTTGGCATCGACTTTTGGGCCCAAGTCGATGCCTGGCATCGACTTGTAGGTGCATGTCGATGCCAGGCATCGACTTGTCGGTGCAAGTCGATGCCTGGCATCGACTTGCAATCCTAAGTCGATGCCTGGCATCGACTTACACCTTAAAGTCGATGCCTGGCATCGACTTACACCTTAAAGTCGATGCCTGGCATCGACTTACACCTTAAAGTCGATGCCAGGCATCGAGCTGTACATGCTTTGGATCCATATTTCTAGAGGTAAGAAAAATAAATACCTAGAAATCAGATATTTACACAGACATATAGAGGGAATCTTTTTGGAATCTTTTTGGAATCTTTATTTATGTTATGATTTTGTCTACCTCTTGGTACTTTTGCCAACATTCTTCTTCTCCATCAGACTTGGCTTGCTGGTATGCTGACCTCTGTGCTCCATGGCTGTCTGTGCTCTTCTGCTCTCTCTTGCTCGTGGATTTTGAAAATGCGAATGATCTCCTCCTCTGGTATTTATAGGCAATTGGGTAACTTGAACCAGAAACTAACTGGATCTAACTGAATGAGTCCACTTGCTAACTAAATCTGTCAACTTATCTAACCAGGGAATAGCACCCACACAAATAGGCTGTTTCAGAGCCACTTTAATGAAATATTCATAGACCCTTGCAACTATTTATATACATTTGCATAGAAATTACATTTCAATGGCAAGAGTATGGTATGTCCATGAGGATGTCTAAACTCATGTAGAGATTTGTTTCTAAGAATCTCTTTCTTGGGAGAAAATCAAGTCAAAGTTGTGTTAAATGTGGGAGACTAATGACATCTTTATAGTATTACCCTCCTCACTTTAGTTCATATTCACATTTATCTTGTAACTCACTGTTGAAATGGAAAATCACTATGAATAAACATTCTAGTACAGAACCTTGCAACTATTTATATACATTTGCATGGAAATTAAACTTCAATGGCAATAGTATGGTATGTACATGAGGATTTCTAATCTCATGTAGAAGTTTTTTCTTAGAGTCTGTTGCTTGGGAGAAAATTAGGTCTAAGTTGTGAGATTAATGACATCTTTATAGTGTTATCCTCCACACTTTAGTTCATATTCACATTTATCTTGTAACACATTGTTGAAATGGAAAATCAATGTATGAATATACTTTCTGTGTGCCTCTTTTACACATAATTCTTTTTCAATATACTTTCATCTACCTCTTTGATATCTAGCCAAGACCACAATAAAACCTAATCCTTGAAATCTTAACCAAATGTAAAATTTCTTCTTGTATAGTGTTCAATGGCATAGCATATTCCAGTTGGAACTCAACTTGGATATATTCCAGTTGTAAAATTTCTTCTTGTAAAATTTCTCCAAACAATTTTATTATATATTCCTGTTGGAACTCAACTTGGATATATTTTGATTCATTCACAATGCTTAGACTGAATGACTCATATGTAGTTAGAAATCAACTGTGTTTCTCATTTGAATCAAAAGAAATCTTTGGTTCCCTTATTAGTGTATATTTGAGTAATTAAGTGATTTGATGTAATTTGATGTTTTATGTTATTTAATGTACTTTAATAAGCTTTTGATTTCATATCTTCTTGATGTGACATTTGATGTGATATCTTCACTTGATCTCGGATTTCTACTTATTTAAAAAGGTCATTCATCTTCAGTCTTCTGTGAACTCAGTGAAGATGAGCTCAATCTTTTCAGTGGATGCTTGGGCATCAGCTTCCTCTGCTCATATTGATTCATTGTTCTCAGTTGAACCTTTCCAGAGAAGTGATGATCCCTATGATTTAGAACGTGCTGATGATTCCATGTTTTCTGTTGAGTCATTTAAGTTATCCAATTCACAGTGCAATGCTGCTCAACCAAATGCACCTCTTGATCTCCCATCTGATCCAACCATTGATCTCCCTTCTGACTCAAGTGCATGTGGAGCAACGAAAAAGCAAAGCAAGCTCAATCTACGATTTAAAAGAAGGTCTCGTGAAGTAAGTCGAAAAAGATTTAAATTTCTTACTTCAGATAGACAGATTGCATTGGATATTATGAAGCATTGTTGTGGTTTGAAATGCTTGTATAATTTAGGGATGAAGAAACTAAAGCACATAAGAGAAAAATTCCTCCATTTAGATAGTGAAAGGCAAGATATATACCTTGTTTCTTGCATGCAAATGATTGAGGATAACATGTCAGTAACGCGTGCTGGTTTTGAATATTTCTTTACTCAAGGGATGCCATGCTGTAGGGCTGCATTTAAAATTGCAATGGGTGTAGGAAATTTTAGAATACATAGGGTTCAACAAGGGTTTTTGAATGGGGATCTCATTTTGGATACGTTCCATGTTGGGACCAAAGGATCTGTTGGACGTCATGCAATGAATTGGATGATGAACTATTTTAGCTTGCATTGTGAAGTTATGCCTACAACTGGAAGGTTGCACTTGTCAGATAACTTTACTCGTCGAGAGGTATTTCAAATATATAGAGAAGACATGGAAAATAGAAATGAGAAGTATGTGTTGTATCGTCACTTTACTGGATTATGGAAGGAAGAGTTTAACAATGTTTCTATTCCTCGTAAAGTTAGAATGGGTGAATGTTCAGTTTGCGCCACTTTGAAAAACATGGCAAAAGGGGCTACAACACCACAGGAAAAGCATAATTTTAAAAACCTTCTTAACAACCATCGTGACAGTCAAGCATTAGAGAGAAAGAAAGCAATTCATCATCGAAGTAAGGCACTCAGAAATCCGGAGCATAATGATCCAAACCTTACAGTTACTGTCATTCATCGTGTTTTGCAATCATGGAAGGGTCTTTTGCCACCAACTCTATATTTGCAACTAGATAATACTCCAAGAGAGAATAAAAATTCTACAGTCTTTGGATATTTAAGCATGCTTGTTGAAAAACAGGTATTTCAGAAGGTTAAGGTAAATTTTCTTCTGGTTGGCCACACTCATGATCACATTGATCAAATGTTCAGTACTTTCTCTAAGAAGTTGGCACGTAACAATGCTTTTACTCTTCCGATTTTATCTGAGCTGATTTCAGAAGCATATACTCCAAAACCAGAAGTTCAACACCTCACACAGATTTATGACTTTAAGCACTTTTGCTCAATGGGCCTTGATAACAGTGCTAAGGTTTTGGCTCCATTGCACAATATTAGTTTCAACCATGTATTCTTGATGAGGAGGGTTGATGAAATAACCCTTTTATTTGCAAAGCAGTATTCATCTTCTCTTGGGTGGGAGCCTAAAGAGGGATGCAGTTTCTTATTGCAGGTGCCTAATTTGTCTACTGTAACAGTGTATGGTGCAAAACAATCACCATATGAAGATAAAAACAATACAGAAAGATGTGGAAGTGTGGTTGATCAAAGTAAAAGCTGGATGCATGCACTCATTGAAAAGAAGAGACATATTGAGCGTGCAAAAAAATATGCTGGAGATCAAGATGTATCTTGGTGGGAGGACTTTTTCAATCATCAAGAAGAGATTATACAGTATACAATTGCAGGTCACTGGCCAGTTGATGTTCCATTCACATGGGATTTTTGTACACAAAGATCCGTGAATGTGGCCCAAGCATGTAATGCAGATGCACTTCAAAGTTTTATACATCCACCAGAAAGAAATATTTATGTAGGCCCAAGGATGACAAAACAGGCAGAAGCAAGATGGCAAGGAAATTTAATAGAGATAAATGTTGGAACGCTTATTGCAGTACTTGCTGATGGTGATGAGGCTACCAGACCATTTTGGATTGCAAAGGTTTTAGAGATAACTAAAGATATTGATCAGAGAAGAATAGAGGCTTTGGTGGTGCATTGGTATTACACTAAAAGTAGTAATGCATTCACAGGTAAATATAACTTAGAAATGGTGTGTGATACTAAACGAACAGGTTCAAAAAGGAAAAAGAATATTCGAAGCACATCCACTCTTAAAATGGATGATGTAGATATTCTTGTTTATGATTTTTCCTTGACAAAAACTGGTCACTTGAGGAAAGCAACCATCAACATGATAAAACAAAAGCTTCCAGATGTATGTGGTACAGGAAATCATAGGAAAACAAGAAGAGTTGTGCATGATCCTGCAGAATTTGGTATGTACGTGGATGAAGATAGAGCTCTTGTGGATATAGAAGAAGAAGAAGAGAGCTCTCAACAGTATGAGACTGAATCAAGTGCATCAGATGATGAGGGTGTAGACATAGATCGACAAAGTTGTGAGTTGCATTGAAGCTCTCAGACATTTTTAGTGCTTATGTAAATGCCTCAAAGTAGTTTGGTTAATGAAACCATGTTTTGTAGCAATTTTGAATAACAATCAGATATCCACCCATTAAAGATATGTCTAAAATGTTATTTTTGTGTAAAAACTATTGATTTCTACATTCTTATATATATTTTAGACATGTCAATGTCTTATCATATAGATTTTGGACATGTCAATGTCTTATCATATACATTTTGGGACACGTCAATGCCTAATATAGTGAAATTTTGACTACATTTTGAGCTCTTTTTTTTTGAGAAAATGACAAAAAAATTCAAAAATAACTTGTTTTCACCTCATTTTTGTAATATATGTATACTGGTGTAAAGGAATTCCAAAAATGAGGTGAAAACATGTAATTTTTGATGAGAGTGTTCTCTTTTTACGACATAGTTCTCGTTTGTTACGACTCGCTGTTTAGAGAATTCCTCTCCTATTTGCAGCGGAAAGTGTAGAAGACCTTCTTAGGATCAAGACTTTTGCCAATAGCTAAAACTTCAAATGCAACCTTGTACCAAATAAAAAATCCAACAACCTTGAAAGTTTGGTCACTCAAACTAGACACTTATAGCTTTCCAATGAGCTATCAAACACTCAATTTGGAGTAGTTTTGGGTTGGCAAGTCTTTGCCTCAAAATAGGCTACCTGTCCACTCAGTTAAGCTAAAACCTAGACTTCCCTAAAAACTAAATAACTCACGAAGCATAAAGAATTTGATAAAAATGTTCTAGATAGAGAAAGTACTCAAGATAAACTTTCCAAGGAATGTTTAAACTCTAAAATTGGATACATATATTGAGAGATATGACTCTCACAAGTAGACTACCCAGAAATGGGTATGCGGCTGGACATAGTCTATGAGAGTGAAGAGAACGAAATGACTCAAACCAAATGAACTAGCTACAAAGGGACTTCCATGCCTTCTTACTCTGTTCTTGAGTATACTCCCTTGCCTCTTTTATAGCAAAGTGACAAAAACTCTCATGATGAGTTGAGCGCTCTTCTCCATAACTTCTCCACTACTTTGGACACCCACTCCTCTTACAGTTCAGTTTTTGGATTTGATTCTCTTTTGGCCTCCACTACTTGCTGAAGTAAATGGTTTCATTTTTCATTTTTGTATTTTCCTTCTAGTTGAAGAAAATCCTTTTTGCAAAAATATATATGACCTTACTTCTTTATTTTTAACACAACTGTTATGTTTACAAACTTGTAAACGTCAAAGTACACAATGAAAGTGATGAGACCTCCCAAGATCTTCAAAAGATCAAACAAATATTTCCAAACTTCACAAATCAAACTTTCCTCAAAACTTTCAAGAAAACAGAAATAGGTGACTGTAGCAAAATAACCATCAAAAACTCTCTGAGCATAATTTCTCAAAAATAATCATATATTCTGAAAGTAGACTTTGATTAGCATGGTCTAGAAACAAAAAACGTCAAAAAAAGGTGGAGTATATCTCCCAAACGAATATCTTGAAGTCAAGGTATGTAGAGGCCTACAACAACAAGGTATGACTAATTGTCTGAATTGAAAACAGATGTACAACAATAAGCAAACTTAAAGATTGTTGTGGAGTCATTGTATAAATTTCTTCATAGAAACTCCTTCTTATCCATCTTTCCATAAAAATGCATGAAAACCCCTTCTTAGACTTTAGTGCACTTCTTTTTCTAAAAACCTTCCTTTTGGGTATTCATAGAATTGGAGCACATTTTGTATACGTGCACGCAAACTTCCCTCCCTCTCTCTCTCTCTAGTTTGTTACTTTTTGAAATCCCACTACCATATCAATATCCTATTTTTGATTTAGCACATGTGGTCTTTTGACTACATGTTTTATTCACATATGCCTCTCTTCTTGTCTATATAAGGAAGAGCTCATTTGTAAAAGGGAGGTCCCTCGGCCATGGCCTTGGCCTCCATTTTGGTAATGGAAGAAGGTGTCATTTGGTTTCATCCAAATCCTTGTGTGCAATGGCGTTGGTCTTGGTGTATGGATTTGCATGTGTGTGTGCATGGTTGGGAGGATGTTCCCTTTGCTCCTTGTGATGTTGGCCATTGTTGACATTGCTCCATGAGCGTGGGTGAACCTCTCCTCTCATTCTTTGCCCCAACTTGGACAAGCTTCTCACTCCCATGTGAGGCGGTTAGGGTCTGTTGCTCCCCTTTTCTCAACATTTTGGCACCGTTGTCGGGGACGTCGGCCTTTAGCCGTTGGTTTTTCCAAGTTTGCATGTCCATATTTCGTGAGATGCACCTTGACACATGGAGATGGATGAATACGTGTGGCCTTCGATTGGCCTAGGGTACCTTTCATTTGTTAATTTTTGAGTAGTTTAGTTCTTTATTTTTGTTTGTTGCACAAAAACATCCCCTAACCCCCTTCTCTCTCTCACTCTCACATATACACACCTCTTCACACACATCATAAGCATCACTATCCATCTCTGTCACCCCTGTCCTAGTGTTGCTTGGAAAGGGGGGGTAGTCTTCTTGTTGTCCCTCCCTCATTCTCATTTTCAAGAAATACACTCCGGAAAAGATAACTTGTGAGAAAATTATGAAGGTTCTAGTCTGCACCCTTAATTAAGTTTGATACGGGCACGAAGGAACTTTAAATCTGACATGTATCAATCTCGAGGTTAGTTGGAGGGGAGGCATCAACTCCTCTCCATTACCTTATTTTATGCGCAGAGGTGGGTAGATGGGGGGAGGTTCTCTCCCTCCCTCCTGATCTCTGTCTACACTGGTAAATTCGGGTTGTCCCCTTATGGGTTTCTCCTTCCCGCATTCATTGCTTGGGGTCGAGCATGCTCTTGCTCCCCCGCACTACCTAGCTATGGTGAAGGTGGCTTCTCTGTGTCCTCGAGTCCATATCGTAGTGCCGCCTGTCAAAGGCTCCCTCTGCTCATGCTACCACACGTATATGGCAGTTTCTCCCCTCTTGCTACGGGGGAGTGTGATCTTTGCATAACTTTTGGGGTCGAGCTTCTCACGGCTTCCCCACACATTGGTACCACCTCTGTCATCCTCATCTCGGAAGGGTAAGCTTTGTGCGAGCTCCCCCATCTCTGTGGAGTTTTTATGGCCAGACAATGGTTGCGCACCCCACATTCGTCACATATTTTAGGTGCTCACTCTCTGTTCTTGGCAGGATGGGCTGCATGTTCCCTGGCCGCATGCATAACGGGTTGTAGTTGGACGGGTGGTGCTCGCCACCAACATGTGGACCGGCTCTGCTACATATGGTCTGGCATGAAGTTCATAGGGCTGAATGGCATCAAGTTTGACAACATATTCACGGTGATTATCTTTAAAAGTTAGTTCTTGTGCTGACCAATCCTGTATAACTTTAGCCTGTTTTAACCAGGGTCGTCCGAAAAGAAGATTATAGTCAAGACTAGACTCCGGTAGTTCTAAGACTACAAAATTCATCTTAAACGTTGTACCCTGCAAAGTTATCGGGACATTCCATACGAGTCCCACCGGATGGACTCGAGATTGATCTGCCATTCTGACGAAAAATTGAACAGGCTCGATTTGCATCCATCCCAACTTCTTACAAAGTGCTGGAGTGGCGATGTTTACACCAGACCCACCATCAATTAGTACTTGAGTAATCTTGTGATTTTTGTACCATACGGTAATTAAGGGGACCGAATGATCCACCGTAGAGTTAGCTTCCAGTTTTATTGTTGCCGTCGCTGGAATGTAGGAAGACCCAGGACTGATCTGTTGCTGGAATTGCTGTCGAACTCCACGCATTAATGCAAGTAACTGTCCAAGAGGGAGAGTAATGGACACCTTAGATAAAATTTCCCATGCTTGATCTTCTTGAATTGTACTTTTCGTTGGTTCTGATGATGATTCTCTTATTACTGGTATACAATCTTGTTCCTGCGATCCTTCCTTTGGCAGCAGAACCTGTGTCACCGGAATTGGATCTGGGAACACTGTAGGCTCTTTGGGGGTCCATTGGCTAGCTTTGTTATACATTCTCTGTTGTTCACGGATGCCCGGTTCAAACACCTTAGCTGCTGGTTGCAATTGTTTACCGGATCTTGTCTGAACCACGGCGGCTTGTGTTTCTACTGGTGAGATATAGACCATGTTGGTCATCGGGTTTTGACGCTCTTTCTTCCTCTGATCATATTCAGCTGCATCCTTACAAAATCTTCGGATGTGACCCAACTCTCCGCAAAAATGACATCGAGGTGGTGGCAAGGAAGTACCTTCCTGTGATGTTCCTATCTGCCAACGATTTGTATTGTAATTCGTATTCCGTTGTCCTCGATAATTTTTGTATCCTTGCTGCTGATTATTTCGCATCTGAGGTGGTACATAATGGGTGGCTGGCTATCCTGGTTCTTGTATAATGGCATTTACAGTTGCTGGTCCTTGCATTTTGGCGTTATATGCACAATTTTCGGTGGAATGTCCGGTGGTATTGCAGATAGCGCAATACATCTGATTAAGGGCACAGGTGGCACTGGTATGCCCTGGGTTCTTGCACTTAGTGCAGTACATCTGCCTAGCCAGATCCTTGACAACATTTTTACTGGTTTTCAACCACTCCAGGTCTTCGGTAAAGCCTCCAACCTTATGCTCAAGCTACAAGGCCATTGCAATAACCGCATCTAGTGTCATAGCTCCCACACAATGGATGATCATAATCTGTCTGAGCTGCGGAGTCAAACCATTAATAAACCACTGAGTGATGATATCATTCGGCAGGTTGGCATGGGCCGGCAGTAATTGTCTCAAATGAGTTCTAAATAGGGTGGCATATTCCTGCACAGTCTGGTGCAACTTCTGTTTATTGTTCTGCAAGTAATCGAAAATTTCGGCAGGGTTCTTCTTCAGCCAGAATCTCTGTAAAAACGCATCCCTTGCCGCCTCATAGGTAACGAAATGATTGAAGTCATACTCTGTGAGCCATCTTGCTGCTTCATTAACTAATGTTGACTGGAATACGATGGCCTTGTATGCCGGATCGGGTGGATGGTTTAGCACTGCATAACTTATTTCAAATGTGCGTACATGGGCATCAGGATCGTCACCTAGAAATCCACCGAACTTGGTGTAAGTTACTCGTGTTGGAACCGATCGAGGTGGAAGTGGTTGTTGTTGTTATTGTTGTCCACTCATGGTGCTAATATTTGTACTGTTTCTATCCCCTGAGTTCTGAGGTGGTGTTTCCGGTCCTTCAGATTTTGTATGATCAGACTGCTCTCCTTCCGACTTGAAAATAGCGTTCAGCCTCTTACTGATTTCCAATTCAAATAGTCTATCCTCTTCTTTGGTATCAAATGTAGGCACACTTACCCCGAACAATGGTGTCCGGAATGAAGATTCACCAGGAAGTATAACACTGCCACCGAAAAATTGTAAATTCCCTGCAACTGGGACCGAACTGTCACTGGAATTAGTCAAACTTTCCCCAACCTAGGATATTCTTTCACCAGCAATGGTTTCTCCGGATAACACACCTCTATCCTCAGAGAGGTTTGAATCTTGACGAGACGGTGTCAAGTCAACTGCACACTACGTTCCTGTAGACTCCGAAGTTACCGTATCTTCTGTAGACTGTGCCGAAATTACACCGAAATCTACCGGAATTGCATTATGTTCCACCGGAATGCTACCGGAATCACTACTAACGTGCTTCACTTCTTCGACGACCGGACCTAACCGATCTGTGCTTTTGCCTCCTGAGGGTATCCTTAACAAATTCGGTACCGCCCAAGGCTGTCGATCTCGCCTGTACTTCGAATACGATTCGCCGGATCGAGTAACCGGCATATATCACCTTTGCCACACTTGCGTACTACTCTACCTTACTGTCGATTCACAATCTATGGTTACCTTCCCACAATCAATTTGTAACACTGTTGCCACTTTCCCACAACTAATTTGCAACACTCTGGTGCCACATTTCCACAGACGGCATGAGTGTTATACGCACTTTGCCGTCTGAGACGCGTTTAAGCTCTGTCGGGTTCTTGGGAGTGGAAGGGGTCTGCTAAACAGAGGCCCTATAACTTGATTTTCCCAATTAAATCATTCACTTCTCAGTATAATAATATTAAAAGCTCTGATAATACGAATTACTACCAATACTCCGATGGGTTCTCTCATAGACTTCCGACTCGTACACGAATTAATACTTTCTCAGTACCCGGCGCATAAGGTAAACACTATCGTAGTACAGACTTACAATAATTAACTTAACGGAACAGTGATTCAATACTTAACTTACTGTAAACATTATTGTAACCCAGTCTTTACCGTACAGGTGCAAATAATCAAACAAAGACACAAAGACACAGTATTGCTCAGAACTTTCAAACACAACACTACGGGAACTCCACAGAATGTATCGCCCAGACAGACAGTCTGGCGATTCTTCTGGTCGTCGTTGAAGCGTCCTTTCATTAGATTTATAATTGGTTACATCTCTTCGCAACGACCTTTTGGTTCGTGCGGAATACGAAAAGAAAAAGATTTACAATTGCCAATCCGGCGGCTTACAACACCTACCCATCTCCAAGATAGAATTGTTTCTTCTTTCGGCCACACCATTTTGTTGAGGTGTGTATCTGTTTGTAGTCTCCTTTTTAATTCCTTCTTCCTCCAAAAATACAAGAAATTGATTATAAAAGTACTCACCTCCTCCATCTGATCTCAATCTTCTTATGCTTTGACATGTTTGCTTTTCAACCAATGATTTAAACTTCTTGAACATATCAAACACTTTGGATTTGTATTTCATAAAATAAATGAATGTAAACTTTGAGAAGTCATCAATAAATGTTACAAAGTACTTGCTACCTGCCATGGACTCTTCTTGAGATGGACCCCATACATTAGTATGAATCAATTCCAAAATACCTCTGCTTTGCAATCCTGCTTTTGAAAAAGGACTTCGTACCTGTTTTCCAAACTGACATGCCTCACAAACAAAATCCAAATCTTGCTTAGGTAGTTGTGGTAAGCCTTCAACCAATGATTTCTTTGCAATATCCTTTGACCTGCCAAGACTGATGTGTCCTAATCTTTTATGCCATAAATCTAATTGACTTACTTGAGTCCCATTAACCATTGTATAACATGTATAATCTGGAACTTCAACTTCATAAGTATATAATCTGTTTACCTTTTGTCCTTTTATAACAAAATGCCCATCCTTCTTCTGATAAGCCTGCCACTGATTATTGTCAATATCGACCTTCACTCCATTGTCCTCCATCTATCCAACTGAAATCAAATTTCTTGTAATAGTAGGAACAAACAAAACATCTCTAAGAGTCACATGTTCATTAAGTGGACAATCATCAATGTAAAACTTCATGCTCAGTACTATCTCCTGTAGCAACTGTGACTCTTGAATCTGGCTTGTGTAAGTTCACAAACATGTTCATGTTATGACTCATGTGGTTTGAGCAACCAGTATCTACATACCAAGTTTTGTTGTTTACCTTCCTCTTATGTATCTCTATATGCATAGCCATAAGAATGTTTTCATTCTGTGTCTGAGCCTCCTCTTGCACTATGCTATTGTTTTGATGCATGTGATCTTGGCCTCTTCCTCTTTGTCGTCCTCTAGAACCACCTCTTCTATTTGGGTTGGAGAAGCAATCCCTGGCATAATGACCAACTTTACCACAATAATGGCAAGTAAAGTTAGCTTGCTGATTTGGTTGAGTCTGTTGACTTTGCTGTGTTGTTCTTCCTCCTCTAGTCGCATTAAAGCTTCCTCTTCCTCTTGCATTGTTGTTGAATCTTCCTTCTCCTCTTCAATTTCCTCTACCTCTTGATCTATTTGATGAAGTTTAAAGAGCTTGTCCTTGACTACCTCTTTGTAAATGATAAGAGTTGCCAACTTCTTTGTTGATTTCTTCAGTCATCATGAGTGTTTGTAAATCTTCAAAGGATGGTAGATTCTCTTGAGTCATGATAGATGTAATGAAAGACTTCCATCATTCATCTTCTCTCAAGCCATTCAAAATGCTATTAAACTTTATATCCTCACTAGGAGATGCATCAATAGAGGCTAATGCTTCAATAAGAAATTTTACCTCAAGAACATAATCATTAATTGATTCTCATGGCTTCCTTTTACTATTGTCAACTCACCAATAAGTTGTGTTTGCCTCACTCTGTTGGTAGTTGCAAATAACCTTTCTAGAGACTCCCAAGCCTCTCTACTAGCATCATTAATTGATTCTCATGGCTTCTTTTTACTATTGTCAACTCACCTATAAGTTGTGTTTGCCTCGCTCTGTTGGTAGTTGCAAATAACCTTTCTAGAGACTCCCAAGCCTCTCTACTAGTTGCAAATAACCTTTCTAGAGACTCCCAAACATAGTATTTGAAACTGTTTGTGAGATAATAAATAAAAATCTTCTGTCTCTTTCAATCCATTCTTGCTCCCTTGCTCGATCTACTTGTGGAGGAGTTTCTGGTAATATCGGCTTCACTTTTGGACATGTTATCAATCCTCAAAGACCTTTAGACATGAGATAAGATTCCATTCTAAATTGCCACATGGGATAATTTCTCCCATATGATAACTTCTCAGCCGATGCACTCAAATCTGCCATGTTGAATTGTTGTAAACAAAGAAGATAATTCAATAAGTTGTATGCAGGGTTTGATTAAGAAAAAACAAAAAACAAAAGCTTTGATACCACAATGTTATGTTTACAAACTTGTAAACATCAAAGTACACAACGAAAGTGATGAGACCTCCCAAGATCTTCAAAAGATCAAACAAATATTTCAAAACTTCAAAAATTAAACTTTCCTCAAAACTTTCAAGAAAACAAAAATAGGGGACTGTAGCAAAATAACCATCAGAAACTCTCTGAGCATAATTTCTCAAAACTAATCATATATTCTGAAGGTAAACTCTGATTAGCATGGTCTAGAAACAAAAAACGTCAAAAAAAGGTGGAGTATAGCTCCCAAACAAATAGCTTGAAGTCAAGGTATGTAGAGGCCTACAACAACAAGGTATGACTAACTATCTGAATTGAAAACTGTTTGAGATAGACGTCTACAGAAGCACGCGAACAACACAAGGAAGAAGAAGAAGCTTGGAGCCCAACACACAATACTGAATGTATTACTAGAGAATGTACAAAGATAAGTAGCCCATTAGGGCAATAGGCGTATATACAAGCAGGGGGGAGAAAAACCTCCTAAAGAGGGAAAAAAGTGCCCTTGCCATCCTAGAGTGTTCACACACATCACTACCTAAATATATCAACAAATCCCCCCTGGGAGTGATGCGATGAACAAGTAGCTGGCACTCATGTATAAGGAAGTGCCAAGCTATGTGGAAATCACTCATCAAAAGGAAGTAAGCCCAAAGCTTTGCAGAAAGCTTCTAACTTCTCCCTAGGCAAAGCCTTCGTGAAAGGTCTACAATGTTCTCCTACATGGGCACATATGCCAAGCTGATCTCCCCAGCAGAGAACCTCTCTGTGACATAATGATAATGCACCTCAATGTGCTTAGTGCGAGCATGGAACATAGGGTTCCTCACAACTGCCAACGCGCTCTGACTATCAGTGAAGATGGTGGTGGCAGAAGACTGATCAAGACCCAAATCAGCTATAAGGCGTCTTAGCCACACACACTCAACAATCGCTGTGAAAGCTACCCTATACTCAGCCTCACAAGTGGAAGTGGCCAGAGTAGGCTGCTTCTTGCTCAACCATGATATACATGAGCTACTAAGCATGAAGCAAAAGCCACTAGTGGACACACGAGTGTCATAGCAACCAGCCCAATCAGAGTCAGAAAAAGCATGCAAATCTGGCGGTAGTGATCCCCCCTTGGGATAAAACAACCCAAGTAGTCGAGTACCACTCAAGTAGTGAAAGATACGCTTAACTGGCTGCCAATGCTTGACTCCTGGGCAATGCATAAACCTGGTCATCTGTGAGATAACAAACTGAATATCTGGCCAAGTAATGCATAAGTAAATCAAGCATCCAATAGCCCGCTAATAGAGAACAACATCAAATGCATCTCCAGCATCATGAAGACTCAATCATAAACCTGTCTCCATAGGAGTGGCAATAGGCTTACAGTCTTCAAGGCCAAAACGCTACAATAATGTGTCAATATATTTCGTTTGATGCAAAGCCATTCCACCATCAACGTGCATAAATTGAATGCCCAAATAATGATGCAAATGCCCCAAATCAGACATCTCAAATCAGCCTTAAAATCAGCAATATGCTTCTCAATAGGACTAGTGAGTAGCATGCCGTCAACATAGACATCAATGATTAGAAGCACATCATTAGCATGCTTAACATATAAGGTGCTTTCAGTTGGACTGTTCTCAAAACCATGTGCAATCAGATAGGCATGTATCTTCTCATACCAAGCACGTGGCGCTTGCTTTAAACCATATAATTCTTTCTTTAACCTGCACACCTGGTTTTCATGCCCTTTCTGCACAAAGCCATGGGGCTGAAAAACATACACTTCTTCATGCAAGTCACCATTCAGAAATGTTGTTTTAATGTCCAACTGATGTACATTCCAACCATGATGTGCTACAAGTGCACAGATGCTCCGAACAGTAGTCATATGGCATGTAGGTGCAAAGATCTCATCAAAATCAATGCCTCTTTCCTGTGCATAACCCTTTGCAACAAGCCTAGCCTTATACCTGTCAACTATACCATGAGGTTTACGCTTCATCTTGTATACCCACTTAGTGCCAATGGCCTTCTTGCCAGGAGGCAAGTCACATAAAGACCAAGTACCATTCTTCATTATTGCATCATATTCAGATTGCATAGCATCCATCCAATTTTTTGAATTTTGTGCTTCATCGAACAAAACAGGCTCAGTCTCATCACATACACTAGATGTAGCCAAAGCATAGCAATCTGATGCAAAAGAGGCACTATGAGAGCCTGATCGAGTACGATATGACAGAGGTGCATCTAATTTGCTATCACACAAGGTCTGCACCAACCATTTTGGCATAGTTCTTGCCTACTCAATATCAACTCTCTCATCAATAAGTGCATCATGTAAATCTGCATTAGAAATGGAATGATCTGCATCATCACATGAAACCTGCAAAGGCTGAGAAGTTGCCTCATTAGGACCAGCACTAGATTGTCCACC
This sequence comes from Ceratopteris richardii, assembly GCA_020310875.1. Taxonomy (NCBI): domain Eukaryota; kingdom Viridiplantae; phylum Streptophyta; class Polypodiopsida; order Polypodiales; family Pteridaceae; genus Ceratopteris; species Ceratopteris richardii. The sequence continues at coordinate 8,102,820 of CM035425.1, forward strand.
TGTAAAAAGAGGCACCAAAGTATCATGTCTTTGGAGCTAACAGATGTCTCCTTAGTACATGAAAGCAATGGCTGAATAGCATCCTCCACAAAAACAACATCACGGCTAACCAAAATGCGTTTAGTCTGTGGATGATACAGACGATAGCCTTTACTTTCAGAACTATACCCAATAAAAATACATTTTACTACTTTATCATCCAATTTTCTGCGATGTTGTTCAGGCACTAATGCATATGCCAAACAACCAAAAACACGCAGATGAGCAACAAATGGCTTGCAATCATGCCAAGCCTCATATGGAGTGATAGACTGCAACGCTTTAGTGGGACACCTGTTCAGTACATATGCTGCACACATGACAACCTCAAGCCAGAAACTATGCGGTAAAGCCTGACTCTTGACCATACACCTCGCCATCTCCATGAGTGACCTGTTCTTTCGCTCAGCAATTCCATTCTGTTGAGGTGTATATGACACTGTACACTGGTGTTTTATCCCACGTTCAGCCAAAAATGCATTAAAATCAGAAGACATATATTCCCCCCCTCGATCAAAACGAAGGGTGCCCATTTTACATGCTGACAGATTTTCAGCCAAAACCAAAAGCTGTTTGAAGCACATGAACACTTCGGACTTTGCCTTCAATGGATATACCCATGCATGCCTAGAAAAATCATCGATGAAAGTCACGAAGTAAAGATAATTCCCAAAAGAAGGTGTCTGCATAGGACCATACACATCACTATGTACAAGCTGCAATTTTTGAGTAGCCCGAGCTGAACCATCTTTTTATGAACACTGCATTTTGCCCAAAATACAGCCTTCACAAACATGTTTTCCAGGTGCCTCAAGTTTGGGCAAAGAGGACACCATTTCAGATTTCTACAAGCGTAGCAAACTAGCAAAATTCAGATGACCAAAGCGTGCATGCCAAAGCTTTGCATCTGACATAGCCTGAGAATCATTTACTGAACATGCCAAATCATTTACTGATCTTTCATAGTCTATGAGCTTATACAGCCCACGACATAAAATGCCAGAAGCAATAATCATATTGCCATTTGACAGATCATGAACTGTACATCTATCATCAACAAATTTCACAACCAAGCCAATCTTGGCTAATGTAGAAACTCATAAGGTTCTTCTTGATCCCTGGCACAAATAAAGCATCTGACAAAGTGAAAGAACTATCATCAGTAGTAGTCAAAACAATCTTACCAACTCCCATAACAGGATAAGAGGAGTTGTTGGTGCATGTAACAGTATTCCTTGTAGGGGTGAGCTCGAGTGAAGAGAAGAAACTGCGCTGCGAGGTAATATGTTTGGTCGCCCCACTGTCAAAATACCAAACATCTGAGTCTATTGCAGAAATGCACTGCTCATGAGAAGATGGGTTAAAACTGCAGACAGTAGTAAACGCCCAATCTTCTTCCTGCACAAGATTAGCAGACTCTGTTTTTGGTGTAGAGGCCTCTACAACAACCATTCTAGCCTCTTTCTTCTTTGCCTCTTTAGCAGCCAGTTTTGGATAGTTCTTTATGATATGATCATTCGCTTTATAGTAATTACAAAACAATTTCTACTTTTCTGATTTCTTCTCATCTTTATCTTCCTTCTTCGAATATGCAGAATTAGCAGATTTCTGCTTACTAGTTGAAGAGCTCCATTTTCCTTTGCCCTTCTGACTAGCCAGGAAAGCTTGATCTGCAACTCGCATAAGGGACCTGTTTTGCTTGGACTGATCTTCCTGCAACAAAACAGAGACTAACTCCTCAAATGATAAGGCATTCGGATTTCCTTTCATCATCAACCGAAGAGTAGAAGCAAAACTCTGATATGAATCAGGAAGACCATTCAGACGGTCTGCACAAGTGAGCTATCTGGTATAACCTCATAAGCAGAAATCAACTGTTCCTTCAAGTCTTTGATCTTTGTTAGGAAACTGTCCATAGAATCACCTTCATTCATGTGCTCACTCTCCAACTCTTTTCGGAGGTAAGCAACACGAGCCTCATTCCTAGCTTGGTACAATGAGGTAAGTGTATCCCAAGCATCCTTAGTTGTTCTGCAAGAGCGAATGTGAGGAATAATGGCACATTTAACAGAAAAAGTTATCAATGCATGTGCTTGGGCATCTCTACCATCCCAACAAATCTGCTCTGTAGTAGGTGCAGCAGAAACCACAGCACGAACAGGAATATGCAGAATATCATCATCTTCGACACCTTCTGCATCAGCTTCAGTACTTATAGTTGTAACAATTGCAAGTGTGATAGCACGTTTTTCAACACCCTGCACAATGTTCCTTAGTCCTTTTGCAACCAACACCTGTCGCATCATATAAGCCCATAACAGGTAGTTGGTACCATCCAACTTATCCTCAACAGCCAACATATGGAATACATCACTACTTTCAGCCATGGCCGGTGACTAAAATACCTTGATGCAAAAAATTGATTGTATCTCAAAAAGTTGAACGGAACTACCCAGATGAGTTTTGCTAAACTTGTCGCAAACTTCGAGACACTTATACTGGGGAACAGAAACATGTATATACCTTTGGCACAAAAAGACAAAATAGCCTACACAAGTGCTGCGATAGTGCGTTCAGAGGCCGAAATGAGCTCAGATTGCGATTTCAACACCACAAAGCGAAGCAGTTTTGATCTCGGAAACACCTTGAGTACGCTCACCAAAATTCATACAATTCTGAGACTGCAAATAGAGGAGTGTCGATGGCGCCCTAGATGAAGCGACGACCTGCTCTGATACCAATTGTTGGAGATAGACGTCTGCGGAAGCACGCGAACAACAAAAGGAAGAAGAAGAAGCTTGGAGCACAACACACAATACTGAATGTATTACTAGAGAATGTACAAAGATAGGTAGCCCATTAGGGCAATAGGCGTATATACAAGCCGGGGGAAAAAAACTCCTAAAGAGGGAAAAAAGTGCCCCGACGGTCCTAGAGTGTTCACACACATCACTACCTAAATATATCAACAAAAACTGATGTAAAGCAACAAGCAAACTTAAAGATCTATGGAAAATTTTGATATAGATAGAAAGTACCAGAGCTAAGGAAACTTCTCCAAGTGAAATCACTCAAAAAGACCTCATAAGGATTGAGATATGAAAGTTTGAAGAGAGGTATGTCTCTGATGAGACACCGCATAGACACAAGAAAGAAGATCTGCAAAAACACCTACTTGCGTGGGGTTTTCTCATTACAAATTTTACAAAAGCTGATCTACTTATATAGTACAAGTTGTAAGCTTTGCAACACAACAAGAATCACTCAATTTGGCCACCTACATTAAGAGAACCACTCTTTTTATTGAGAGGTTGTCAATAGAAGCGCCTTCCTTGTCTAAAAATAGATACCTCTCCTTTCCTTCTTACTTTTATCTACTTTTACTCTAAATTAGGAGATGTGAGCACCTCCACATGTTATTTATCATAAATAATAAACTCCATAAGGCTAAAAAATAATATTTTAGAGCTTGTTCTTATGTAAGAACAACTATATGCGAGTTAAGGGATCTGGAAAATCCATCTAGAGTTACATATGTAGACCAAAATCAAAGGAGATATTGGCCTATAGATAAAGTAGATAGGTCTAGATTAAAGTATATGTGTTTGCCTTTATTCCCTCCTTGAGATCAGGAAACTACCTCACAAAATCCATTCTAGACCTAGAAAAGCACGGAAAATGCGATGTTAGGACAAACGAGCCAATGTAGTATACGCAACAGACCACATGTACAATTCACCATGCCAGGAATTAACCCCCACAACCAAACTAGCCGGAGAATGTCTACTCACACAAAGGAGAGACATGCATAGGCACACACACTCCACTCTCACACACTCATAAAGACACAAATACATGTAAATGTAACAAGTCTTGGAGTAAATGAGAGCATCTTCCATTGATAAGAGATATTAGATGAGAGCACGTCGACCAAAAGCTCTCCCCTTTACAAAACTGAGCTTCTATTTATAAGCTAAGCTCTATTCCCCATGTGCTCCTTTGAAAAGTAAAAAAGTGGATCTCTCTCTAACTAACATATCTTCTAGGAGATTCCAAGATCACATGTGTAACAAACAAGTCCCCAAAAAGAACATGCGTGGGATTTTCACGTGTCCTCCTAGATGTGTGTACAAATAAGTTATTTCCCAAGGCTTCTCTACTATAGTGTTAGAGAAAGATCAAAAAGTGTCCTAAGAGGGTGTTTTTATGTGAAAACTCTAAGTAGATACAAAAAGAGTTATTATTATGGTCTAGGGAGGGTTCCCATGCACCATTGAGGGTGTGATCATACCCTACAACCCAACACTCTCCCCCCTAGACTTTGTCATCCTCGACAAAGCTCAGGGAAGAGGATCATACATAACTGAATTGTTCTAAGTTGGAGTCAAGTTTAGGAACTCTTCAGATCTTCAAAATCTGCAATTCTTCAGTCTGCAAAGCTTCAAGTAGCCAGTCTTCAGTCTTTACTTCAATCTGCAAATCTTCAATCTTCAAAACTGAGTGACACAATCCCCGTGGGGGGCAGTCAGCCTAGCACACATCCCACTATGCAGTTTTTTGTAAGGCTGGAAATGCCTTCTCCGGAAGCTCCCAAACCTGAAATGACATACAAAAGAGCAAGTAGATTGCATCTAGTAATGAGATAAACATTCACTTCAAATTTAGTTTCCACTTCAGGGGCATCCTCTTTTGCAAGACTTTTCTTCTAGAGAGAAGTCTTGAAAATCTTATTGTTCCTGCAATCCAAGAAGTATAGCTAAAGAGCAAGGATCAGCGCAAGAACCCATATGTCCCTTATATCTTTGTGATGCCATAATCATATTGTCATTTCTAAATATGCTATCCCCAAGTGAGTATGAGACATATTGTAATGTATAGCAGGAATGTGGTTTCATGTTTTTCTTATGGTCCTACCATCACTTATAATATGCTCATATGAGCAAGCTTGTGACTTAACATGAGTATTATGTGTTCACAAAATGATTAGACAATAGTGCAACATTATGACTCCTATCATTCTACAAGCATTCATGAAATTCAAACAGCTTATCTAGAGTCATTCCTGTAAAGCACAATTTCAAATCATCTATAGGAGGTAAGAAGGATCAATTCTGAAGTTCTAAGTGTGTTGGCTTGCAATGCATTATGAAAAATAAGCCTTAAATGAGCATTGTGAAACTAGAGAGTTACTTCCCTAGCAAAAAACAATCACTCATTCCGGGACTTCAGACTTAATTTAGTTCAGAACAGGTCTGAATCAAAAATTTCAATCCCCTATATGCATGTTCACCTGCAAATATCATTTAAAGAATACGTGCTCACATTATGAAGAACATTTTTGAAGTACAAGCATTATGCACCCAACCCAGGAATTTTATTAGAACAGCCACTTGCATTAATAAAGAGTAAAATAAACATCAACAAAGATGCAATATCATGTGGCCAGAGTTGTGTAGCCTTGGACCCAATTCCTGTTAGTGGGTCAATGACACAGAGTATCATTCATACCATTATGGCTTATGTATTTGAGCACACTCTTCCAGTAGCTTTGCTAGATCAACAAGTCCTTCAAATTCTATGCCTAAAATATTGAGCAGGCACGCTGTGAAGCAGAAGACAGTCAAGTCCTTAACACAGAGAGCCTCAACTATTAAAAATTAGCGTTACTTCTAGGTGTCATTTTGGTCATCAATCCCCATAGGTAGTCACAAGGTCTTGGAACCAGGTTTATTGCACCAAAAATTATCAGTCCAGATACCCGAGGAGGAATTTCTTGCATCTTTCATAAGTCCTAATGGTGTCCTATAGACAAGCCCCTATTCAGAGCCAGCCCTTAGCAAAGTCCATGTGTTATAAAGGGATTAGTCCTTAATTAGGTTATTTCTAAAAAAATACGCCACACGCATTTTTAGCATTTATAATCAGCAATGAGTATGATCCCTATGTGCATCTGTAAAAATATGCTTATTTGAAGAAAAGTACATCCATAGTATCCGACACTTCTTAGAGACATGCATTTCAAGCAGATCGAAGATTTCAGCAGTGTGCATCAAGTTCTAAACCACTCATTTGGACAGCCAATCAGCTAATCATCACGTCATTGGGAGCACCAAGCTTATAGAACTCGATTCTATACAAATGAAGGTACCAAAAAATAGGATTCTTATCCTCCACGGAGCATGCATTTAAGCTTTTGGAAACCAATTCACACATATGGCAGTTAGCACAATTTAAGAGATAGAATGGGGATACATTCACTCCCAATCCTGTAAGTCTGCAACATACATGGAAAAGCTATCTTAGAGGAACTCGAGAAATGTATTCAAGACATTCTCTCAACTTTGGTTGTATCTGCCTTCTCAGGACAACAATCAGAATTGGCCAATAACCTATCACAGAATGAATGGTTGGTCCTATCAAGACCAGTATATCAACCCATCCGAGCAGCAACTCCTCATAGTCACTAGTTTGTGCAAAAACAAGATTTCCAAGAAAATTTTTAGAAAGCACTTGTGAATAAAAAAGACAGTCAAATCCTTAGTACGAAACATATACATAGTGGGCACTCTTAACTTAGGTCAATCACAAGAACATGAAAGCAATGTTGGTGGAGTTACCATCATTCATCTCCCAGATACGATCATGACATGATCAAGCTTCATACTTCCAAGTTCCTCTCCTATAAAGCCCCACTAAGCATCATTATTATGACCAGTTATGCGTTCAAAACACCTTTTATCAAAAAGTCCTTAGAAAGTGAGTAATGATAGCAACGACAAGCTTCAAATTGTAAAACATCTCTCAGGAAACTTAGGTAGTAGACCAAGGAACTGTCGTCAAAACATTGACCTAATTTATGCTTTGGTACCACTAAGAGTCATCAGAACATCTCATGAAGTAAATTCTTCCTAGGCCAGGACGAGGTCTAGTCCTCATATAACAAAAACTTCAATAGTTAGACCTGCAAAAAATGATTGAAGCATCGACAATTTTTATTCCTGCCAAAAAAACTATTTCACCTTTCAGTAGTGATGATCGTGACCCCCTTGAGAAGACCTCCCAACCCAGGCATACTAATGTCAGAAAGATGTATCCTTGTTACAACCCCCATGAAGAAGGTCAATCACTCAGAGCTACCTGATGGGTCAATAGACCTTGAAGCCTATGAGCATACTTAGCAGCACATATTAGACTCAATTTTGATGCACCTAATTTTTAGAAACAGTCAACCATCATGAAGAAATAACCTTTATTGCAAGATTGCAAGTGGCAGCCATAACAATTAGTCATTATAGTCATAGCTTTTGGAGCATTAGGCACAATGTTAGTTGTTAGAATAATCACCCGAGCTCAGAGACCGAAACCTTATAATGAAATAACACCTTGAGGTGACAAAAAGGATCAACACATCTAATAGAGAAAGGCATACATCAATTCCCAAATGGCACACAATGTTACAAATTCGGAAGTGTACATGAGGGGCATAACTCAATTCCATATTTGAAGCACAAGGGGTACATTGAAAAGAACTAGAAACTTATGCATATTGTGAACCAGAAAAAGGAGGAGTATGCCTTGACCCTAACGGCAATACAGACAAGAAAATAATTCATACTCCGTAGTGCTAAAAGTAAAAACACATGATTAATCAAGCACATGCCAAGAACATATGATAGAGACGTCAATGTGTGCTGCAAGACATAACTCTAGTTGTTCGAATATCATGCAAACTCCACCAGTGTGAGTAAGACACAAAGTGATCCCAGCAACTCTACCATCTGTCATAGATATTAGGCTAGTCTATATGTGGCGGGTCAGATAGAGTTATAACAGAATAAGCAAGCATCGACAAATGGATTCCGCATGAAAAAGAACCTCCCTTATTCAAAGCATTGATGCATGTAACCAAGATTGATTGAATCTAACACAATAGCAACCATCAAGCATAATGTGCAGAAATTTCTTCCACCCCGAGCAACGGCATGGACCACCAAGCCTAATAGATTCAGTGCCCCAGTCGTTCTCACCCAATGAGTCTTTGCCATTGATGTAGCACTGATGAAGAATAGATAGAGCACAAGCACTAATGTTCATTCATCATGAGAAAGAAACCAAGAATGATTGGTTGCTTGTTCTTGAGTCTGAGGAACCGACGGAGGAGCAGAAGCCCGACCCTAGTCGTTCTGCAAAGAAATTATTCAAAAATGTGCTTATGAACAGTCCAGCATACCATGTAGGAGAGCAGTGAGTAGACACACAAGCGGATGCCATCAATCATCGGATTGCTCAGAGTTTCCCGTCGCAAGAATTAGAATGAGCACCCCTGCATCTTCAAGAAGGAGGCGGCAACGACCTTGGTGGCTAACAGAGATAGGAGTGGGGAGGATCCAAGCCAAGCTTCCACCAACACCCAAAGCATAGGTGGAGATGCAAAATCCCAACCCGCAAGGGTGGGGTGCAAAAAATTGCCTCGACCCGACCAGAACCACCACCACGTAAGCTGACAGAGCTCAACTCGACTAGAGAAGTCTGAGAGGGAGCAGATACACGGTCCCAACAACAAAATAATGGGAAGCCCAAGACTCAACTTTCAGGGAAATGAGAGTGAATGGCAGCACAAAGCAAGTTTCAACAATTCTTCACCTGCAGGAGATGGAATCGTCCCAATGAAGACTTATCACACTAATAATAGACAAGAACAGAGGAATCTCAACTAAAACTCCCATAATGCAAATAGAAACGACAGCAAAAAATTGCTTCTGCCACAGCGCATGCAAGGATAGCATGTGTAAATCCAGATACAAGGCGAAGAAAGAGCCATACACATCAATCCTCCATTTATCACAGATTAAGCATAGTAAGAGACATCACACACACCTTCACCCAACCCGATCATAATGCGCACACAGGGAGCTCGCGAACGAGCTCGACCCCATACAGACGATGAAACAGGAATGGAGGGAAAGGTGTATCCTTTCATCCCCACAAGCGAAAGGGAGAAGGACGCGGGAGGGAGAATTCCTCCTCCCACCTACCACTGTAAAACTACCCGACTCCTATCAACGTACCTGCTTTAGCATCAAATGTAAATGTCAAGAGCGACTACCGTAAGGAGTAGATGTGCGCATTTATGAATGATTGATGTAACATTCAAGAAAAGGGGAGCCGAGGACATGGTGACCACCAAAGTTTCCTCATTCAGAGGTTTCACCCTCCCCTACTCTCGAATCCAAAGAGGTTTTTTCATGCCTTCAAATGAAAATGGGCATACCTAACAATGACAACTCGGATTGTTTGGTTATTATTATTTTTTTTTATTTTTTGATTAACTGAAATGAGGAGGGGAAGGGGGTCAGAAAGTGCTACCCCTCTCACCACCCCAAGCAATCACTCAAGAAAGAGATGACAGTGGTGGAAAGTGGTGCCAAAATGAGTATGTGTATGTGGAAGTGTGAGAGAGAAAGAGAGAAGGGGTAAGCAGGTGTTTTTGTGCAACAAACAAAAATGAACTAAAAACTACACTACTAAAAACAAGAAATTGGGAGCAAATGGCCCAACAGAAGTGTGGAAGTGCCATGCACAAACTCAAATCCTATGCAAATGAGCAAAAAAATTGCAACCCAATACTTTACCACATGTTCTTGAGCACTCCAAGTGATGAAAGGCCGATCTCCCCAGCAACGGCGCCAAAAAGTGTTGAGGTTGTAGCAAGGAACGACCAAAAACCCTCACCACCTTGCATGGAAGCAGGAAGGAAAGCTCAAGAGTGGCTCTCCTCTCATCCACCCCTACCTCACACATGTTCAAGCCATTGGCATCAGCCCCGTGCTATGCCACATGCTTGAAAACAAGGAGAATAGGGAGTCAAGGATCCTAGTCCATGAGGAAAATACAAGCAAATGCAACTACTCTACTCACACAAAGGAGAGTCATGCATAGGCACACACACTCCACTCTCACACACTCACAAAGACACAAATACATGTAAATGTAACAAGTCTTGGAGTAAATGAGAGCATCTTCCATTGATAAGAGATATTACATGAGAGCACGTCGACCAAAAACTCTCCCCTTTACAAAAATGAGCTTCTATTTGTAAGCTAAGCTCTATTCCCCATGTGCTCCTTTGAAAAGTAAAAAAGTGGATCTCTCTCTAACTAACATATCTTCTAGGAGATTCCAAGATCACATGTGTAACAAACAAATCCTCAAAAAGAACATGTGTGGGATTTTCACGTGTGTCCTCCTAGATGTGTGTTCAAATAAGTTATTTCCCAAGGCTTCTCTACTATAGTGTTAGAGAAAGATCAAAAAGTGTCCTAAGAGATTGTTTTTGTGTGAAAACTCTAAGTAGATAAAAAAAGAGTTATTATTATGGTCTAGGGAGGGTTCCCATGCACCATTGAGGGTGTGTACATACCCTACAACCCAACAACAAGGGAGAGAAGTTCCTAGGTATAACCCATGTCCAAGACCACGAGGAGCAATAAGACTGTATGAACATGGAGGATATGGCCAATGTCAACCTGTACTAGGACAACAACCACCCCACCCACAAAATGTAGTTCTAGTAAGGTACACCCAACTAGAAGAGAACCTAGAAAAATCCCTAGTACTAGTGACACCTTTGATCAGTTCCAAAACATCAAATCAAGGTTTTGATCAGACCTAGGGAGAGTTTCACTGTTATGAAGCAAGCCCAATGGAATATGACAAGAGCTACATGAAGCAATACTATGGTAATGAGGGACATGCGAACCCTTATGGATTATAATATGCTAATCTCATGTATACAAGTCCTCACCCCAGGCCCCAAGTGAAACAAACAAGACCACAAGCCCCTAGAGGACCATGTTTTAGATATTAGGGAAACCATGCCATTCAGGAATGTCCCCACCCACCAGATCCAAGACAAGGGTAGAAGATCACAATGCAAGGCTTTTGAGTGGAGTGTGGCAAAGAACAACTCTCGAGAGATTGTCCTGAACATCCCTCTAGTGCACCAAAGGTTACACCTGTTAATGTAGTAGGATTAGTAGGGGATTCAAGTCGAGTAGTGATAATGTGGCTCCTATACAGGCAATTACTAGGGCCCAAGCCTTACAACAAGCTAAATCAGCTGAGCAATCAGAGCCAAGTGATTCAAGAGAGCCTAGTAAGAGAAAAACAAGAACATGGAAGGATACTAGGGAGAAGGCCAATCGTAAGTGGACCAAAAAGTTATCCAAACTAAAAGAAAGCATGAAAGATGCAAAAACAAAAATAGAAGATATTACCTCTCAAATACTCCTGCATGTCAAAAATCCATCCACACAACCTCATCCCACCCCACCAACCATTGTAAATAGACCACAACCAGGGTCTGTTCTTGCATATCCAACCCTAGAAGACTTGGACATGATGTTCAAGGCATACCAGACTCGACTTCAAGAAGGGCCAACACCTGCAAACCTAGACAAGAGCTACCCTAGAGTAGATTTAGAGATTGAACGAACAAAAATGTGCAAAAAAATGGTGGAACTAGCTCAAGCTATGTTTGAGGCCAATCAATTGTTCAATGAGACAAATTCTATTACACTGGGTTTTCACTTCCAAGGCTTACTAGATAAATTATAGCAATTGGTAAATAAACAACAAGTTTCTTTACCTCCATAGGCTCAACCAATTGTTGAAAGAGAAAACTCACCACCAAAGGAAGTCTATGTTCCTGACTCCATAGATGATGGAGAACCTCTTTCAATTCAATAACACTCTCAAAAGTTCTTGTGAGAAATACAAGAAGAGAGATGGGCTAAGGAGAAGGATAATCCCCCTCCTATTCTTGAGATTGATGACCTTCATGACCGATTTCCACAAGACATTCCATCTATTTATGGAGACCAAGTAGAGAAACAAGAAGAAGAAAGGTTAGATTTTGAATCCAACTCTTTACAAGAATTGCCACGGTTCACAGGTCCATGGGAATCTCAATCTCTCCAAATCAGAGCTCCCACAATCTTGATGAGAAACGAAGACTTGGTGGTTCCAAGAAAGATTGAAGTCCTAAAGAACACTAAGGTTTAGTGCCATCTCACTTTAGAAGAGTTGCTCAAAGTAAAACCTGAGTTATGGAATCATGTGGCAAATCAAGTTCCAGAACTTGATTCCAAGATTTCAAAAGCAGACTCTAGCCAGAAAGTTCCATGAATACCTCTAGACAAAATAAGGGACATGAGGGAAGGTGAAGAAGGTAATACTTATCGTCCGATCACCTACCAAGGTTACACAACCAAAGCGATCATAGATTCAGGTGCTGGTGTTGCTATTGCGACCACCTCCTTATGGAAGCAATGGGGTAAGCTTGCATTAAGACCAACTAGAATGAAGCTTCAGATGGCTCACAACCATGTTGAAAGACCTCTAGGATTGCTAGAAGGGATAACTCTAACCACTTGTGGTGTAGACTTTGAACACACCTTTACTATACGTAACTTTGGTAAAACTAATGTCTATGAAATGATCCTAGGAAGACCCTTCCTATGGAAATTGCAAATAGTACATGATTGGGGAACCAACTCCTTATACTTGCAGCACTTAGTGGTCACAACCAAGGTCAAATTGAAGGATTACACCTTCAGAGATGTACCACCCCTACAGTGGAATCCTCTCCACAAGGAGCAAGAAGACTCAATCTCTTTGCATTCTAAAAGTTCATCTGATACATCTTGGATGCATAAAGGTACTCATTTGTGGATGTGCAAGGTCCCAAAGGAAGAGAAAAAATTCCTAAAAGCAAGAGAAGAAGGAACTTCTCAAAGAAATAGACTAGTTAAAGACCCATCCTATACACCGATGATCTTTCCACATGAGGAGTTTCAGCCTCATGGTTGGGCAAAAATCTTAGCCAGCATGGACATTGCTGTCAATGAAGAACAATGGACACCTCATTGCGATGAGGAGGGTTATGATATTGCAGTGTTCATGTGTCAACCCTTTCTAGAAGAATGTGACCCTAGTGACTTCGTAGAAGAAGAAGAGAATGATGACGATCTAGAGTCCATTGTGATGGATAATTGCTTTAACTCGGAAAAGAACCATCTAGAAGATGTAGGAGTATTTACCCAAAAAGAAGAAGAAACTCTCACAGGCATCAAAATGGTAAATTCAAAGGATGGGAGTGAAGGTGGTCGAAAGAAAAAGAAAAGAAAAGTAGTGAAACAAGAAGAGGAGGAACCATTGTTCAGAGTACTAGAGAATTTCAAGAAATAGGAAGTTGAGGACCGAAAAATTTTGGTACGAATGCCTAAGAGAGAGGCCACCACAAGAGAAGCATATGATAACAAAGAAAAGACAAAAAAAATTGTAGTCACCATTGAAGAGATCGAAGAGAGATGTATGTACATAGGAGATGAACTAAGTAAAGAAGAGGAAGTAGAGTTGGTAGCTTTATTAAGGGAATATAGGGACGTGTTTGTGTGGCACTATAGATACTTGAAGGGAGTAGATCCAAAAATGTGTTCTCATACCATCTCCATGATAGCAGATGCCAAGCCCACCAAACAGAAGCCCTACACATATAATGACACTTATGCAGCTAAAACAAAAGAAGATATTGGCAGGTTGACTGAAGTTGAATCTATCTATGAGATTGAGCATACTGAATGGGTGTCCCCCATTGTAGTGGTGCCCAAAAAGAATGGAAAGTTGAAAGTGTGTATTTAACCTTAAAAACGTTAATGCCGCTACGATAAGAGATAGTTATCTGCTTCCAATCACTGAACATTTATTGGAGTGTGTTGTAGGCAAGGAAGTTTATAGCTTTCTTGATGGATTTTCATGTTACAATCAAGTAGCCATTGCCCTTGAAGATAAAAAAAAAACGGAATTTGCCATAGAGTGGGGAATTTTTGCATTTTGTGTGATGGCATTTGGACTCACCAGTGCACCTACAACATTCCAAAGGCTCATGTGTCATGTCTTCAAAGAATTCTTGCGAAATAACTTAGAAGTATATGTGGATGATTTATGTGCTCATTCCCAACAAAGAAAATACCACATCCCTGAGCTCAGATAGATCTTCAACAAGTGTAGAGAATATCGAGTGTGTCTAAACCTAGAAAAGTGTGTGTTCATGGTACAAGGTAAAATCTTAGGCCATATTGTTTTGAAGAACGGAATATGTACAGACAATGATAAAGTAAGAGCCATAATAGAGCTACTAAGGCCAAGGAATGCTAAAGAGGTACAAGCTTTTATGGGCCATTGTGGATACTACCATAGGTTTATTCACATGTATGCAATTATAGCTAAGCCTCTTTATGCCTTGTTGACATATTTCGAGTGGAATGCTAGTTTTCTATGCCTGTAGAAATTTGAAATGGTGTCATCTTTGCCCAAACTTGAGAGACCCGGAAAACATGTTTGTGAAGGTTGTATTTTGGGCAAAATGCAGCATTCCTCCTTTCCAAGAGATGGTTCAGTTCGGGCTACTAAAAAATTGCACCTTGTACATAGTGATGTCTGTGATCCTATGCTGACACCTTCTTTTGGAAATTATCTTTACTTCGTGACTTTAATCGATGATTTTTCCAAGCATGCATGGGTATATCCATTGAAGGAAAAGTCTAAAGTGTTCATGTGCTTCAAACAGTTTTCGGTTTTGGTTGAAAATCTTTCAACATGTAAAATGGGCACCCTGCATCTCATCGAGGGGGGGAATATATGTATTCTGATTTTAGTGCATTTCTGGCTGAACTTGGGATAAAACACAAGTGTACAATGCCATATATACCTCAACAGAATGGAGTTGGTGAACGAAAGAACAGGTCACTCATGGAGATGGCGAGGTATATGGTCAAGAGTCAGACTTTACCACATAGTTTCTAGCTTTAGGCTATCATGTGTGCAACATATGTACTTAATAGGTGTGCCACTAAAGCGCTGCAGACTATCACTCCATATGAGGCTTGGCATGATTGCAAGCGATCTATTGCACATCTATGTATTTTTTGTTGTTTAGCATATGCATTAGTGCCTGAACAACAACACAGAAAATTGGATCATAAAGTAGTAAAATGTATTTTTTTTGGGTATAGTTCTAAAAGTAAAGGCTATCATCTGTATCATCCATAGACTAAACGCATTCTGGTTAGCCATGATGTTGTTTTTGTGGAAGACGCTATTCAGCCATTGCTTTCATGTACTAAGGAGACATATGTTAGCTCTAAAGACATGTATGATACTTTGCTGCCTCTTTTTAGAGGTACACAGTCTAGTGCTGGTCCTAATGAGGCAACTTCTTAGCCTTTGCAGGTTTCATGTGATGATGCAGATCATTCCATTTTTTATGCAGATTTACATGATGCACTTGTTGATGAGAGAGCTGATATTGAGTAGGCAAAAACTATGCCAAAATGGCTAGTGTAGACTTTGCGTGACAACAAATTAGATGCATCTCTATCATATCGTACTCGTTCAAGCTCTCATAGTGCCTCTTTTGCATCAAATTGCTATGCTATGGCTGCATCTAGTCTCTGTGATGAGAATGAGCCTGTTTCATTTGATGAAGCACAAAATTCAAAAAATTGGATGGCTACTATGCAATCTAAATATGATGCTATAATGAAGAATGGTACTTGTTCTTTATGTGATTTGCCTCTTGGCAAGAAGGCCATTGGGACAAAGTGGGTATACAAGCTGAAGCGTAAGCTTGATGGTACAATTGATAGGTATAAGGCTAGGCTTGTTGCAAAGGGTTATGCACAAGAAAGAGGCATTGATTTTGATGAACCTTTGCACCTACTTGACGAATGACTAGTGTTCATAGCATCTGTGCACTTGCACCTCATTATGGTTGGAATTTACATCAGTTGGACATTAAAACAACATTTTTGAATGGTGATTTGCATGAAGAAGTGTATGTTTTTCAGCCTCGTGGCTTTGTGCAGAAAGCGCATGAAAACTAGGTGTGTAGGTTAAAGAATCCATTATATGGTTTAAAGCAAGCACCATGTGCTTGGTATGAGAAGATACATGCCTATTTGATTGCACATGGTTTTGAGAATATTCCAACTGAAAGCAACCTATATGTTAAGCATGCTAGTGATGTACTTCTAATCATTGTGGTTTATGCTGATGACATGCTACTCACCGGTCCTCAGGCATATTGTTGATTTTAAGGCTGATTTACATGCCTCATTTGAGATGTCAGATTTGGGGCATTTGCATCACTATTTGGGCATTCATATGCACGTTGATGGTGGAATGGGTTTGTGTCAAACGAAATAAATTGACACATTATTGTAGCATTTTGGCCTTGAAGACTGTAAACCTATTACCACTCCTATGGAGACAGGTTTACGATTGAGTCTATAGGATGTTGGAGATGCATTTGATGTCGTTCTATATCGACAGGCTGTTGGATGCTTGATTTACTTATGCATTACACGACCAGATATTCAATTTTTTCTCTCACAGATGAGTAGGTTTATGCATTGCCCAGATGTCAAGCATTAGCAGGCAGTCAAGTGCATCTTTCGCTACTTGAGTGGTACTCGGCTACTTGGGTTGTTTTATCTCAAGGGGAGATCACTACCGCCAGATTTGCATGCTTTTTCTGACTCTGACTTTGCTAGTTGCTATGACACTCTTGTCTCCACTAGTGGCTTTTGCTTCATGCTTGGTAGCTCATGTATATCTTGGTTGAGCAAGAAGAAGCCTACTGTGGCCACTTCTAGTTGTGAGGCTGAGTATAGGGCAGCTTTCACAACTACTGTTGAGTGTGTTTGGCTCAGATGCAATATGGTTGTTTTGGGTGTTGGCCAATCTTTTGTCACCAACATCTTCACTAATAGTCAGAGTGCATTGGCAGTTGCGAGGAACCCTGTGTTCCATGCTCGCACTGAGCACATTGAGGTGCATTATCATTATGTTAGGGAGAGGTTATCTACTGGGGAGATCAACTTGGCATATGTGTCCACACAAGAGAACATTGTAGACCTTTTCATGAAGGCTCTGCCTAGGGAGAAGTTTGAAGTTTTTCAAAAAGTTTTGGGCTTACTTCCTTTTGTGGATTGATTCCACATAGCTTGGCACTTCCTTATACATGAGTGCCAGCTCCTTGTTCACCTCATCACTCCCAGGGGGGATTTGTTGATACATTTAGATAGTGATGTGTGTGAACACACTAGGACCATCGGGGCACTTTTTTCCGTCTTTAGGAGATTTTTTTCCCCCGGCTTGTATATATGCCTATTGACCTAATGGGCTACTTATCTTTGTACATTCTCTAGTAATACATTCAATATTGTGTGTTGTGCTCCAAGCTTCTTCTTCTTCTTTGTGTTGTTCATGTGCTTCCGTAGACATCTAACTCCAACAAGAAGCATGTATAAACAAGATAGGAAAGGTCTTCTAGCTTTTTGTGTCAAGGATGATGAACATAGTAGTTGGTTGCAAAAAGCCCATGAAGGATTTCTAGGGAATCACTATTCTAAACAACGAACATTGAAAAATCTAAAATGTTTAAGAGTGTATTGGCCTAATATGGATAAATAGGTACATGAGTGGATTAAGGATTGTCTAGTGTGCCAGGAAAAACCCCCATTGGAGCATGCTACCCTTTATCATGTGTCCTTAATTCCAGATTTGAGTGCTTCATTGGTAGAATTTATGCGAATGCGAACACTACCCAGTGAGGCAAGTCTAGCAAGAAAACGAAGCATGGACAAGAGGATCTAGACTATGCCTTAGTAGGAGACAACCAATACCAAAGAGGCAAAGATGGTTACCTAAGATTGTGTGTTCAGGAATCCGACTATTTCTTATGGAGACTCAAATAGAACTTATAGGCATGCAATAAGTGCAAAGAAATGCACTATGTACTTTGGAGCATCAAGGAGAAGGAGTCGATACAAAACAAATAGGTTCGCACGTCGACTAGCTCAAAAAACTTACTATCTATGGAAGACACAATGAATTTTAAATGCCCATAGTGACCAACGTGATTATAATTAGAAATCATCCTTTCATGGGAGTGATACACATAGGTTTGAGTGCATATAATGCACAAAAGTATAAGGAATAAGTAAAATATGCTATAGGAATGAATCAGACACTCAATAGTGGTACCTCCTATTTTTCAGGAATACGTAGAGATTGACCCCAAGATAGAAAAACTGTGATTTCTCCTAATCTACCAAACCAAATGGTATGAAACTATACAAGCATACACTAGACGGTAATAACTTTCCAAAGTGCCATCTCACATCAAATTTGGAGCTCGGGAGAGAGAGCAGTAGGCTCTGCAAGATTACTTTTGGCGAAGAAGATGATGCAGAAAATTGGAGCAAGACAATGATGGTCATAAGTGTATGTATTTTTCTTCCATGTATTGTACAAATGATTTGGAGTCTTTACATAGACTCTAGGAGTGTTCCACAACTTTGAAAAGTGGAGTTTGAATTCAAATGAAGGTGGGAATGGTTGTTGGAGGGAACTAATTCACTTTCCTATAATCTAGGAAAAGTGAAGATCTAGTTTGATATACTTTTAGGTGATTGATTGCTTGATTGGTTACAACTCAACCACCAAAAATTTGTGGGATTTGGGCTCCCTTTTTCTACTTTTACATGTGTAAAGCTCAAGGCTTTTACAACAGTAAATGAACCATAAGAAATCTCTCAAAAAAATAAAATAAATGAGCATAGGTAAAAGAACTCTCCAACGGATATTCTTTTGTCGTAATCCAAGCGATAGTTTTTGGTGTAGATTGAATCGACCTCAAACATAGTGTAAGCTTGATGTTCCAATAGCTCCCTGTCAAGCTAAAGTATGCTTGAGTCTTCATTCTCTCATAGGTTGAATTCCTGCATAGCTTTGAATCTACAAAGATTTATTCCATCAAGTGCCTTTGTCATCATATCTACTACTTACTTTTTAGAACTAACAAATGAAATGTCAATCTCCTTTGCCATGTGATTCTCTCTAATGAAGTGTTCATGAACCTCTATGTGTTTGGTTCTTGCATGGAAAATAGGGTTTGCCGCTAGATGCATGGAACTTACATTATCTCCAAAAATGTGAGGTTTGGAACTTACAAGTCTAAAATCTATATACAATGCTTTTAACCATATTGCTTCTTGAGTTTCTATGATCAAACCTCTGTACTCTGCTTCAGTTGAGGATAAAGCAACTGTAGGTTGCTTCTTGGAACTCCACGATACTAGCTTCGAACCTGCAAATGCTAAGTAACTTGAAGTACTTCTTCTATCATCCTTAGCTCCTGCCCAATCTACATTTAAATAGATTTTGATATCCAAATCTGAAGAGTAAGGATAGAATATACCTTCGTTTGTACCTTTGAAATACTTAAGTACTCTCCTAGCCACATCCATGTGTGGTCTTCTCGGTGAGTGCATGAATTGACTAAGCACTCCCACACTATGTGAGATGTTTGCCCTTGTATGAGTAGCATATATCAAGCTACCTACCAAGCTTTGATACTCTTTAATGTCTTCAATTTTCTCACCTTCATAAACACTAAGTTTATGATTCATCTCCAAAGGTGTACCTGCAGGTTTAGTGTTCTCCATTTTGAAATCGAGAAGTAGATCTTGAATGTATCTTCTCTAAGTCAAATACATTCCTTCATCTGTGTGTATCACCTGCATAGCTAGGAAATATCATCTACATATACACATAGATAGGTAACCTCATTGTGATCCCTTTTGATGAATAGAGAAGGATCTGAGTTGCTAGGTTTGAACTCTTGATCTTGAAGATATGTAACCAACTTGTAATTCCAAGCTCTACGAGCTTGTTTCAATCCATACAATGCTTTCTTAAGTCTACAAACATAAGATTGATGATTAGGGTTTTCAAAACCTCGTGGTTGTGACACGTATACCTCTTCACTTATCCAACCATTTAAGAATGCATTTTTCACATCAAGTTGGAGGAGTCTCCAATTCCTTGCAACAACTCAACTTATCAATGTTCTAACTGTAGTCATCTTTGAAACTGGTGAGAATGTTTCCTCATAGTCTATACCATGAGTTTGTGCGCATCCTCTGGCAACTTATCTTGCCTTGTACCTGCAAACTCATCCATCTGAAGTTCTTTTAACTTTATATACCCATCTGCAACCAATTACCTTTCGATTCGGTGACATTGGAACCAAATCTCAAGTGTCCATCTCCTTCAATGCATCTATTTCTTCTTTCATGGCCTTTTCCCAATTAGGATTTCCCTTTTCCTCTTCATAGGTTGAGGGTTCCTTTGAAATAGAGTCTTTTTCCAAGTAGATTGAATGCTTTGTAACAAAGGTGGAATCATATCCATACCTTTCTGGTTGTTGCTTCTCTCTTGCTGATCTTCTAGGTGCTTGTTTGGAGCATTCTCCAACCTCTTGCATCTTTGCTTTCCCTCTTGACTTCCATAGCTTGTACTCCTTTTCCATTTCATCTTGGTCATTGTCTGTATCACGTCTTAGATCTTGCTCATATGTATTATGCTTGCTTCCTAATTGATGAGAATCAGAAGCAAGATCATATGGTAGAGTTACCTTTTGTTTGTCTTCATCATACAAAGACTATCACTCTAGCACAATGGCAAGTACCAACGTGAGGAGCTTCACCTCATAAATGTCAATCCGTAGAGACGTGAGGACTAGTATGAAGACTATGATAAAGTGATGGCACAAGTGCGTGAGTGAAATCACACAAGCATGCACACACATACACACACACACGCGCACAAGGTAAGAGCAAAGAGTGGAACAATGGAAACTTCGATTGCAAAAGAAATCTCTTACAAAGCTCAAATCTACAACAAGCTAACCTCCAAAATGAGCTCTCCAACCCTTTTTATAGTTTTTGAGTGGTTTTGGCCCTATCCAGACCTAGTGTCTGGCCTAGTTAGAAATTAGTTTCCAAGGCTTATTTGGGGGCTCAAACGGAGTCTAAAAATTATGAAAATTGGTAGGATGATAGTTCTAATACTGCTCAAGCTTGAGGACTCCTTGGATTGCACAAAATGGAGTTTGAAAAATGGAAAATGGTATTTACAATGTGTTAGGCTACCGGATTGGCACAATGTAATTTTATATTTTCAGATACCGCATGCACCGAAAGGGCATAGCGAAGTGCTGTAACCTTTTTACCCGTTAATGAATAGTAAAGGTAGAATAGTACGCAAGGCAAGCAGTGCAGAAGTGATATATGCCGGTTACTCAGTCCGGCGAGTCATATCCAAAGTATAGGAGAGACCAGCACCCCTAGGCAGTTCCAAATCTATTAGGGACACCCCCAGGAGGTAGAAGTACATGTCATTTAAGCCCAGTGGTAGAAGGATCGGAGCCAGTTAATAGTGATTCCGGTGCTAGTTCGGTGACACATGATGAGATTTCGGTGGATTTCGGTGTGATTCCAGTATGTTCTGAAGAAGGTACAATGACTTCTTGGTGCACAAAGATGCAGTGCGCAATTAGTCCAATGCTATCTGGTCAGAATTTGACTATTTTCGATGATAAAGTTGCGTTACCAAGTGCGGCCATTGCCGGTGAAAAGATAACCTGGGGTGGTGAAAGTTCGATAAGTTCCAGTGGGAGTTCGGTACCATTTAGTGGGAATTTGAAGTTTTTCGGTGACAGTGCAATACTACCTGGTGGACCCTTATTACGTTCACCACTATTAGGGGCAAGCCTCTCTAGTTTCGATACCAAAGCTGAGGACAGGTTATTTGATTTGGAGATAAGTAAGAGATTCAACACCAGTTTCGAGCCAGAAAGGTGAGCAGTTTGACAATACAGATTCTGAAGGACAAGAGACACCTCCTCAACAGACAGATAACAACAACACTACTCACAATAGCACTATGAGTGGTTCACAATCTTAGCAGCAGACACCCCCACAGCTGCAACCGCAATTTTCACAATAGCAATAGCAGCAGCCGCAACCAATTATACCACTTTGACCGGTTCCAAGAAGAGTGACTTACACAAAGTTCGTTGGATTTCTGGGGGATGATCCCGATGCACATGTCCGCACATTCGAGATAAGCTATGCAGTGTTGAATCATCCACCGGATTGGATGTACAAGGCCATCATATTTCTGGCCACTTTAGTTAATGAAGTAGCCAGGTGGTTGACTGAGTATGATATTAATCATTTCGCTAACTATGATGATGTGAGAGATGTATTTTTACAGAGGTTTCAGTTGAAGAAAAATCCGACCGAAATCTTTGATTATTTGTAGAACAATCGGCATAAGCCGCATTAGAGTGTTCAGGAATATGCAACACTATTTAGAACCCACTTAAGGCAGCTGCCTTCGGCACATGCTAATCTACAGGACGATGTTATCACCCAATGGTTCATTAACGGACTGAATCCATAGTTGAGACAAATCATGATCATTCGCTATGTGGGTGGAATGACGTTGGACGTAGTAATTGCGATGGCCTTACAACTGGATCACAAAGTAGGAGGATTTACGGAAGACTTGGAATGGCTGAAAGCAAGTAAGAATGCAGCTGATGATCCGGCCAAACAGGTGTATTGTACCAAGTGTGAAAATCCAGGGCACACCAGTTCTACATGTGCCCTCAACTAGATGTATTGTGCCATTTGCAACACAACAGGACACTCAACGGAGACCTGCGCATATAATGCAAAGGTGTAGGGTAGACCAGTTGTAAATGCCATCATACAAGAACCAGGTCAGCCAGCAACCCATTACGTGCCACCACAGATGCGAACCAATCAGTCGCAAGGATATCGGAATTACCGAGGTCAGCGGAACACCAATTTTAATTCAAATCGATGGCAGGCGGGTACATCAGTGGAAGGTACCTCTCTTCCACCCCCTCGATGTCATTTTTGCGACAGGATTGACCACATCTGTAGATTCTGCAAGGAAGCAGTAGAGTACGACAAAAGGAAGAAGGAGCGACAAAATCCAATGACCAACATGGTTTATATTTCACCAGTTGAGTCACAAGCAGGTGTCGTGCAGACACGATCGGGTAAGCAGTTGTAACCAGCAGCTGAAGTGTTTGAGCCTGGTATCCGTGAGCAGCAGCGAATGTTTGCAAAGGCTAGTCACTAGACAACTAAGGAGCCAACTGTGTTTCCTGATCCAATTCTGGTAACACAGGTCCCCGTGCCGCAGGCAAGATTGAATGAACAAAATTCAGCCACAACAACATTAAAATCATCATCAGAATCAGTGAGAAGTATGACCCAAACAGATCAAGTATGGGATATCCTATCTAAGGCTTCAATCACACTCCCTTTGGGACAATTGCTCGCCTTAGTGCCAGGAGTCAGGCAGCAATTTCAAGAGCAGGTTAGTCCCGGGTCTTCATGTACTTCGACGACCGCAACCATACAACCAAAAATTGATTCTACGGTGGATCACTCAGTTCCATTGATCAGAGTATGGCATAAAAACCAAAAGATTACC
The DNA here is from genome assembly GCA_020310875.1 of Ceratopteris richardii. Taxonomy (NCBI): domain Eukaryota; kingdom Viridiplantae; phylum Streptophyta; class Polypodiopsida; order Polypodiales; family Pteridaceae; genus Ceratopteris; species Ceratopteris richardii. The sequence continues at coordinate 8,126,301 of CM035425.1, forward strand.
CAAGTGTTAATTGATGGCGGTTCGGGTGTGAATATTGCAACAGCAGCACTCTGCAAGAAATTGGGTTGGACCCAAATTGAACCCGTACAATTTTTTGTACGAATGGCAGACCAATCCCGAGTCCATCCGGTGGGATTAGTACGTAATATTGCGATTACCTTGTAGGGCACCCACATTTAAAATGACTTTTGTAGTCCTAGAATTACCAGAATCCAGCCTCGACTACAACTTACTTTTCGGTCGCCCATGGCTCAAGCAAGCCAAAGTTGTACAGGATTGGTCAGCCCAAGAATTAATTTTCAAAGACTAGCACCGGAAATATGTAGTTAAATTGGATGCTATGCAACCCTGTGATCTTCATGCACGACCATACGTAGCGGAGCCGATCCATATGTTGGATGGATTATCTGATGATGAGGAAGAAGCGTTCTTGAAGACCAATAAGGATCTGATCTCATTAGGTACTGTCGATCTCCAGTTAGTAGCAGACTAGTGGAGTCCGGCAACTTGTACGGTCGTACCAGTGATCGGAGATGCGGAAGTAGATGATAGCATAGCTATGGATGAAGCAACCTTACATCAACTATTGCAGCCAGCTGATGATTTGGTAAAACCTCGACAATTTTATGTACCGGAAGATCAATTAGTAACATATAATTTGGGTGATACGATCAACCCACGACCAGTTAAGATTAAGGCAGGATTATCAGAGACATTCCAAGATGATTTGGTACAACTTCTGCGTGAATTCTCCGATGTTTTTTCTTGGGATTATAGAGACATGAAAGGTCTTGACCCGCGGATTTATCAACATCGGGTAGTGCTTAAACCGGATGCGAGGCCAATCAAACAACCAAGCTACAGAATGAACCCCAATTATGCAGCATAGGTCAAAGCATAACTTGATCGTTTATTGAAGGTGGGATTCATTGTGCCAATTGAGCATGCTAAGTGGATATCTCCAATAGTGATCGTCTCGAAGAAAAATAAACAGTTGCGTATCTGTGTTGATTACCGGAAACTGAATGCTGCCACTGTACCGGATCCATTCCCTCTCCCCTTTCTGGACACAATGCTCGACAGGGTAGCAGGGCATGAAATGTATTCGTTTCTGGATGGCTACAGTGGATATAATCAGGTGAGAATGGCCGAACAGGACATACCGAAGACAGCTTTTATCACGAACTACGATGTTTATGCTTGCACTATAATGTGGTTTGGTTTAAGGAATGCCCCGAGTACCTTCCAAAGATGCATGCAGGAAGTCTTTTCACCCTACTTAACTACAATTATGCAAGTATATTTGGATGATTTTTCCTTATTTGGCAAGACTTCGGCGCACCTATATCATTTACGATGCTGTTTTGAAAAATGTCGAGAGTACCGATTATGCTTGAATCCGACTAAATCTGTTTTCGCGGTCTCCTGTGGTAAACTACTCGGACATATTATCTCTGAACAAGGAATACAAGTCGATCTAGATAAAGTTGCAGCCGTGCTGGAGGCACCAGTCCCCACGACACCGAAAGAAGTTACGCGCTTTCTCGGCCAAATCCGGTGGCATGGCAGACATTTACGGTGGTTAGCTCATTTAGCGACACCACTTAATCGGCTTATGACTAGTGCTCTGCGGCAGTATGATTGGACACCGGAGTGCCAGAATGCATTTGATCGTTTAAACGTTGTATTGACGCAGGCCCCAATTTTTCATTCACCTGATTGGGAACGACCATTCCATGTGTTCGTGGACGCATCAAATATTGTGATTGGTAGTGTCCTCATGCAACAAATTGACAAATGGTTTCGGCCTGTATTTTATGTAAGTCGCTGACTAGCCCCTACCGAAAGAAACTATTCAGTGACCGAAAGAGAATGTCTCGGGTTAGTGTACTCTGTTAAAAAGTTCCGACATTATTTGTTGGGCCAAAAATTCGCCTTCCATGTGGATCATGCCGCAATCGTGTACTTGGTCCGGCAGCAACATTTAGGTGGTAGATTGGCTCGATGGGTTTTACTCTTACAAGAGTTTGACTATGAAATTATTCATCGATCTGGCATAGCACATGCCTTGGCGGATTTTCTATCTCGATTGGATTTCGATGAGCCTCCGGTAGGGTTGATGACACTACACTGACAATTTACATTACCAAACCAATTACTAATGAATCTGCAGAACCTCTTGTTGCTCCTACATACTACGATACGTTGCTAACTTTCCTCACTAATGGGTGTCTCCCTCCTCATACTCCCCCTGCTCTACGGTGGAAACTTGCAGTTTACACTCGAAGATTCCGGTTGATTGTAGGTCAACTGTACTACATGGATCATACTGGTGTTTTACTTCGATGTATTTCTCCCCATGAAGCAGAATCGGTTATTGCTATGGCTCATTCATTACCCTCGGGCAGACATTTCGCAGCTGATCTTACTCACCATAAAATTCTGCAAAGTGGGCTTTGGTGGCCTACAATGTACAAAGATGTGACTCAGTTTGTGCAGCAATGTGATACCTGTCAACGGTCTGGACAGCCATTATAGCGGCACTTCTTTCCCCTTCAACCTGTTTTACCTCTGGAACCCTTTCAGAAGTGGGGTCTAGATTTTATTGGCCCAATAACACCACTAGCGACCCTCACTAACAATGGATACATACTGACTTGTACAGATTATGCCACTAGGTGGGCGGAAGCTTGGGCTTTACGGTCTGCCACAACTGTTTCGGTGGCCAAATGTTTAATGAAGGATGTCTTCCCTCGTTATGGATTATCTCTGGAGCTCGTGACGGACCAAGGAATGCATTTTGCAAACAACTTAATGCAAGTACTGACTCAGACTTTTCAAATTGTACATAAATTCATCTCACCGTACTATCCACGTGCTAATGGTCTGGCTGAAAGCACCAATAAGACTCTGTTGAATATGCTTCGCAAATTGATCCTGGAATGTCCGGAACCTTGGGACAAGTTACTACCTGCAGTTTTGTGGGCTTACCGGACTACGTACAAGGTAGCTACTGGCATGACCCCGTTCAATCTTGCTTATGGATTGGAAGCTATTGCGCCGATGGAAGTAGTAGTGCCGAGCCTACGCGTTGCCTTAGCTCAGAAATTGCTGCCGGAAGAATCTTTGCCATTTCGGTTGGATACGCTCAAATCATTGGATGAACAGCGCTAGGAAAGCTTCATGACTCTTCAAGAAGTTCAGCTTCGTCAAGCTCGTACTCATGACCGTTTTCTAAAAAGCCCTGTCTTTAAAATTGATCAACTGGTGTTATTCTATAATGCTAAAGCAAACAGATCTGGTGGGAAATTTAAATTATGGTGGTTCGGTCTATACCGGATTGCTGAAAAAGTGGGCCCAACAACTTTTCGATTGGCGACCTTAACAGGTGTTCTTTTGCCAAAAGTGATTAATGGTTCTAAGCTTCGGCCATATCACCAACCGGATGATAATCGATGACGTGTACCTCGTCTTGTTCGCATGTCACTTGTTTTATTTTTATCCCCGTATTTCGGTTGACCACAGACCGTAATCTCCTCGTTTTGATATCTAAATATGATTAATTGCCGCCTGTGTTACTGTTTCTGCTCATGCATGCATGCCATAATTATGATGGATATCTTTCCAATACCGCGCGATGATTAGGGTTTTCGACCGCCTAATGTTGCTTGTGTGACTACTTGATCTTGTTTCTTTTCTTGTTAATCGCTATTGTGTTTGTGTGCTTGTGCATTATTTGTTTTCTGTGTTCTTGTGATTACTTGTGCGCGCCATGGAAGCTCTCACGAATGTCGCCACCTTCTGTGCAGGACTCACTCCTAAAGTGAGTGAGTATTTGCGCACCCGTGGTCTTCTGGCCTTCGCTGAATTGCCTTGGCATTCAGCGGAGTGTCAACCATTCTATGCGCAGATCATTTCTGCCATCGCCTCTACACTTGTGTAGCTCAGTGATGAGTAGCACCTCCTTTAATGTCAATCCGGGAAGACGTGAGGATGGTATGAAGACCTCGAGCAAGTGGAGGCACAAGTGCGTGAGTGAGAAGCACACAAGCATGCACACACATACACACACACGCGCACACACGGCAAGACAAAGAGTGAGAAGCAATGGAGTTCTTAGATTCCTTTCAAAAAGCTTTTACAAGTTCATTTCAATTACAAGCTAACCTTCAAAATGAGCTCTCTAGCTCTTTTTATAGTTTTTTACTAGGTTTTGGCCCTGTCCAGACCTAGTGTCCGGCCTAGTTAAAAATTAGGTTCCAGGGCCAATTTGAAGGCTTAAACGGAGTCTAAAAAATACGAAAATTGATATGTAGGTACTTCTAAGGCTCCTCAAGCTCAAGGACTCCTTGGCTTGCACAAAATGGAGCTACAAAAATATGAAATGGTATTTACAATGATTGTTAGTGATAAGAATCACTGTTATAAAGATGTTGATTTGGAAAAATTTGCAAGGCCTATCTGCTAGATTTGCGTCGACTGCTTTGTCTACTTACTCCTTCACCTCGCTCTGACTCTCTCCGCTGGCTTCCTTGTCTAGTCAGTCCTTGGGTGCCCATACTGCTCTCAACACCCCCCCCCTCTCTCGCGTCTGTCGTCCCTGACAGACCCTTGTTTCTGGGAGTGTTGGATGTAATATTCCACAACCTGAGTGGCAAGCTGATGTTCTTGTAGGCGTAGTCCTCTGGCCAAGTCTGTCATCATACGATCCCAATCAATTGGTCCTGGAATGTCCGGATGTGGCAGACGTAACTGATCTGCATGGATCACTTGTTCTACTGCGAATAGGTGTAGCAAATGTGTGGGTCTGGGAATGAAAATTTCCGAATGATATTCCCAGAATCCCGTAGAGAACATTTCCTCAAATGTCTGCTTGAAGCATGCGGGTAAGTACTTTATTCGTGCATGCCAAGCAAAGATTATAGTGACCGAGGGGGTCTGGCTCATGTCGTAGACTAAATCCTTGTTACTTGAGAGAATCCAGGGGCAGAGATGTATGGAGCTTGTACATTCCGAAAGGTTTTGAAGACAATGGTGATGAGCTCGAATATCTTCATACACATTTTCGCTGCTATGTCGGGTACATTATTTAGACGTGTAGACCAGTGCCGAATTGTTGATATCATGTAGGCTACGGTTGGGGTCCCTCGAGGTGGAGCAAAATATGGATAGTTAACCCAAGCCGAGCATTCTTTATTGTTGCGTACTTTGATTGCAAATGCTTGCCAGGATCTGCGACGTACCACTGGGCAATAGCATGGATTATACTTGATATATAGTGGCATGGTTTCCCAGGTGCTCATCATCTCTGGGTAATCGGTTAGTAGACGTGCACGCCAATTAGGTTGGAAGATCGAGCCAGCACGTGCATCTGTCGGTAAATCCCCTAGCTCAAATTGAGTGGCAAATGTGGGCTCCTTCCCTGTATGTCTTTTGACTTCTGCATTATAATCATGTAGCAAGACAAAATAAGGCATGTATTGCGACTCTGATGTTGTGATTAACCGTTGATGGGATAGGTTTTGAAAGTAAGAAGACCGAAGGACAGTTTCTTCCAGATTTGTGAGAGATTGCATTTGCACAGCCACACGATCATCATGTGTCTTACCCACTTTCTCGACCCTTTTGACCCAATCTGGAACTTGAATTTCTAAAGTGTCTTATCCTTCCTCTGTAGTTCGACCACCGGGTGTCGGCATCGGCTCATATGGCTCTTCATAGCTGTCATCGACGGGGATTTCCACCACTGTTTCCGGTTCTGGTTCTTCAGTTGGCGAGGGTGGCCTTTCATATGGTAAGAGACGCGCTTGGAGTTTGGTCACCTGTTTCCGGAGGGTCTCTAATTCTTCTGGAGAGTGTTGCAAGACTATCGGCTCCTGTTGAGCTGTGGGGGCACTGGCTATCTGTTTCTTTAGGTCTGCACATTCAGTCTCTAACTTTTCATATGACTCCAAGAAATTTTCATGCTCCTCAAGTAAGATGCGAATGTCTTCCGATGGTACAGCTCTATACTTGGTAGGGCTAATGGTTGCTCCTGCAGTTCCTTCCATAGCCGCTTCAAAGTTGTCTTGGTTTTGTTGTTGAAGCCTCTTGTTCTCTTCTAGTGCTGCTGCCATATGCTTCCTTAATAGCCCCAGGTTGCGTCTGAGTGTAGCATTAGATATCATTTGCGCTTGGAGCACTGTTTCTAATTCCTTGACTGCTTGGTCATCTACTGTTGATGTCTTTGATTCCAATTCGGAGTGAGCCTACTGTAAGGTTGTATGCTCGGTTAGGAGCGTTTGGTAATCAGCTTCAAGAGTGGTGACTCTAGCTTGCAGACGTTGAGATTCTGCCTGGAGGGCAGCAGTGCGTTCTTCCAATTGATGGTATTCTTGTTGTAGTTGATGTGCACACTGAAGTAATGTGTTGAACGTGCTATTTACATTATGAGATGCAAGGGGGAAAATTTGAAATGCACGGGAGGTGGGATTGGGTAGGGGGGTAGTGAATGCTGTGTGTGCCAATGATGTGAGTGGTGAGGTGGGGGGTAAGGGAGGGGGAGATGGTGGAATTGTGGGGAGAGGTGTGGTGGTTGGTGAAATGTCCATTGGGTCAGACAAAGTGGTGTGTGTACAGGGGCTACCATGTAGGTGGGTATGGTAGGTGAAGTGAGTGTGGTGTTTGTGTAAATTGATGTTGTTGCTAACATCGGAGAAATGTGCCTCTGAAACATTGGAGAGCAGATGAACTGCTCCACAAAGGACGGGTATTAGGGTGGTGAGGTCAGGTTGAAAGAGGTGTAGGGGCCAGATGGGAAGTGAGGGTCATGGAATGGAGGTACCCGTAGTGGGGAATAGGCTGGAAAACACAGGGTGCCTTCAGTGGGTGCCGGGTTTCCAACCACACTTGGAATTATGGGATGGCCAGTTATGGGTTTGGAGGATAGAAGGGGTGAAGTGTACAAGGGATTGGTGACGAAGGAGAAGAGGGTGTCTTGTGAGGTGGGTTCTCGAAATGAAAATGATGTGAATGAGGATGGGTTATAAGTGAAGGTAGAGGTGATGACTGTCGTTTCTTCCATGGTGGGAGGTGGTGGTGGGGGTGGATAAGGTGGTGATGGAGGATGCTGGGGTGAGATGGGTGATGTCTGAACGAATGTTTCAGCAGAGAGGTCAGTGGTGGTTGTGGGAGTAGCTGTGGTTTCAATGGGTACTTCTTGTTCTGTGACTGGTATCCTAATAGTCTTACCTGCTCGTGGTAATGTGTCAACTCTACGTTTGTCATACCTCGCGGACTGGCAGACTGCAGTGTGGACAGCCTCCGGAACTCCTAAAGATTCTGACACTAATTTGAGGGTGTCAATGAAATGTTGGTCCACCCCCTCATCTGATAGCATTTCTTGCATCAAAGCTTGACCTGATACAAGAGAGAGTTGATGCCTTTCTTGTACTGCTTTGATTGTGTCGTATAACCTTTGTAGTTGAGCTGTATATGCTGGTGCACCTACAAGTTCTGGCACTTCTTGTTGCTCCTCTTGATACTCTTGATCATAATCCTCCTCATCTTCCTCCTGTTCTTCATCTCCATCAACCTCTTCATCCACTTCAACTGTTGTGACAGGTGCTTGGGAGGTTGTGGCCTGTGTTTGCACGTTCTCCACTTGTTGTGCCTCTTCTGCCTCCAGCTCTACATCTTGTAATAATTGTTCGAAATCTTCATTAGTGAGTTCTTCCAAAGGTGCACCACTGGGAAATTCAAGATCGGTTGGGATAGGAGGGAATATCAAGGTGGAACCATCGGTGCTGCGTCTTGGAAGTCGGAGTGTGAATGGTCGGACTCTTCGGGGTGGAGGGGTGACGTCTGGTGTTAGGGTGGCTCCACGTGGTTGAGCACATGGGACTTGGACAGTGCCTCTCATTTTCTTAGAAGGGGGTCCTGTGGATGTCCTGCCTCTAAACTGCTCTACACGATTCCACATTAGGGCCCATTGAATAGGAATGTCATAAGCCAAACACCTATAAATGATTCTCGTCAGAGCACAGCAACCATATAAAACGTGTTTCCGTGGCCATCGTTTGTGAGCTAGGTGTATCTAATCAATTATCCAGTGGGGTAAGTTGATGGTGAGGCTTTGTGTCTCTGCCAGATACAAACTAAACCAAATCTTTTTGGGCGGCATGGTGAATCTATCTTGTGCAGGAAAAGAAAAGTGTTGCATGCACATGCGAAGATGTATTGCAATATTAGGCGTCATGGACACCATGTCCTTGAGTTTGGTGAGGCTTCGATTCTTCATGTAATCCGGTACTAGGGTTTCCTTTTCTGTAGGAATATGCATTCCGCGCATATCTAGAGCCTCTCTCACCAAGTTGTTTGATAGCCTGAATCTCTTGAGCTCATTCCCCTTTGTCAGAGATGGAATCACAAATGAGCTTGCACCTTTTGGGTTCTGGTTTGGAGTCAAGGTGTTGATGAGATAGTAGCATCGCATGAAGTCAGGCTTTGGGAGCCGTGCACTGAAATATGCATCCAATCCTGCCTTTGCCCATATCGAACGTAGACCTTCTGCATTTTGTAACTTCTCGAATTCTCTTGTAAAGAAATGGTATCTACCTTGCTTCCCATTGAAGTCCAACTCTGATTCCCATAGCTACGTTCCCTCACCCAAGGGTCCTGCCACTTCAGTAAACCAGTGGGAAGTCTTTCCTACGGGCATGGTGTGGCCACGCGGAGGGTCCACAATAGGTATGATTTTGATGGCCCACAATTCTTCTGGCCTTTCATTTGTCTCAGGTAAAACGGGTAAACTGTCTAAGTCCACCACTTGCTGGCTTGTTTCTGTTTGAGAGCTAGTTCCTGCTGCCTCAACCATGTTGAAAACTTTGCAGGTGGTTCTGTGAGAATATATGAATAAATGTTAACATTGCAATGGACACAAAAATGACACAGTGTCCCCTGTTACAACATTAACCTAAGGTTCGGGGGAGGTTAGGGGTTAATAAGTGCTCGGTGCTTGTGTGTGTAGTTAGGAATTGGGTAGACCTACGAGCTAAGCGGAATGATGTAATGTGAGAGTGAAGTGGTTAGTAGGTGGACATGGATTTACATTTGGGGTCCGAGGGTTTGTTACAAGTCTTAGGCTGCCAAATGCAGTGGATGGGTTTTGCTCTTGGTTTCGTAGAGACTCTCGAGAGCTTTATAGGTGTGTCAGCTTGAAATTGAGGCCTTTTAGGGACCCATTTACAAGTGATTCTATTCGTGCTCATGGGCCTTGGTGTGTTCCTGAGTGTTAAAAACGAGTGGATGCCGGCTGTGCGAGTGAATGGATCATGTTGTATAGGGTGTGTTCTTGGTGTAGCTATTTGAGCCCTCAAACAAGCCTTAGGCACCCAAATTTGTCTTGATTGTGGGCTGGCCTTCATCGACTTCTTGGGCACCCAAATAGACTTCACGTTAGCATAAGAACTTATGAAAGACTTCTTATTAGTGTCGTGTTGTTGGTTACTAATAAGAGGCTTTGCCCGTGTGGTTGGCTTGAGTGCAACCGGATGTTCGCCTTTCCGCACCCACACTTGTTTCACTAGCTGAGACATTTTGCTGCGCGGGTACTTTTGATCTCCGACATAGGTAGTACTCTGCTTCTTCTGCCTTTGATCCACCTTTGGTTGCTGCCTCTCTCTGGCCTTTGGAAAAGAAGGGAGTTCCGTTGCATCCCTGACTCCTTTTTTGCAACCATCATTCCTCTGCAACACATAGTTTTGGACAAAAACAACATGGTCATCTTCATGTGTACTCCTGGAAGGACCAAGAGTGGGTGCCTTTCCTAGTTCCCTGAGTGCTCCATTATCTAACTCTACTGTAATTCGACTATGATTGACCCATACCTGAAGAAGTCCACTTCTCAGTGAGGTCCTCATCTTGACAAAATAGTACTTTAACTGTCATTGTCTCATCATGAATATAGAGGGGAAGTTCCACCTCGCCCATGCAAGGGGTTTCCACGCCTCCCAATCCTATGAGATATGCTTCCACAGGATTGACAATTAATTGCAACTCTTGACAGTGAGACAATTTAACAGCACTAGTGGCTACACCTGAGTCAATCAAGGCTCTTACAGTTCTTGCACTCTTTCCTTGCCCTATATCCAAGGTTATGAAAGGATGTCGATCAGTTATCCTATGTGAGCTAACACTTGAAACTTCACACATAGCCACGTCATATCCTTGGTCTGCATATGCATCTTGCCTAGGGTGTTCTCTACCTTGTCTTCTTAATTTCATTCTCTGTATGCGCTCTAGGGCTTCTGCTTGAGCTTCTTCTCGAATTCGTTTTTCCTCCTCTTTATGTTTCTTAGCAGTATTGAGTCGACTTAGCATTTCCTCCGTGAGGGGTTCCTGATACAACTTGACTCTGCATCCGCTAATATAGTTTGGGAGAACATCACCCTCTAAAGTGGCTAGTTGTACTGCTCCACTCGTGGAGATCCTATTAATGATCATAGGTCCGTAGCCTCTCTTTTCTAGCTTCCTTGCGTGTTGTTTCAATGTGTAGACTAAAACTAGATCTCCTGCTTTCAAGCCCTTATCCTTCACATGGGCATCAAAGTACGCCTTCTGTCTCTTCTTAGCTGCATATATCCCTGCAGCTGCTCTCAGTCTTGTTTCTCCTAATCGTTCAAGGTCAAAAAGTCTAGAGGAGAGTTCATGGCCCGTCCATTCGTGCTCTTGTGCTACTTTCAATGTAGGTATTAAGAAGTCCAAAGGTAGCACGGCGTTTTGGCCAAACACCATCTAAAAGGGGGTGGCTTGGAGTACGGTTTTGTAGGCGACTCGGTATGCCCAAACAGCATGGTGTAGCTGTTTGTCCCAATCAGAGCGTTTAGTGTTCACTAATTTTGTCAGTACATTGCATAAGATCTTGTTGGTGCTTTCGGCTTGTCCATTAGCTTGAGGGTGATAGGGGGCAGTCTTCTTATGAACTACCAAGAATTCTTGGAGTAGATTTTCAATCACTTCGTTCAAGAAATGAGTGCCTCTATCACTTACTAGCTCTATAGGTAGCCCATATCTTGTGAATACATTTTCAAACAAGAATTTAGCAGTTGTCTGAGAGTCGTTCTTTGTCGTAGCTATTACCTCTACCCACTTAGTTAGATAGTCTGTCGCAACAATGATATATTCTGCATGGGAACCCTTAGCTGGGGGATTAATAGGACCTACGAAGTCTATTCCCCACCACCCATCATAGGTTTCAGTGGCATCTCATCTTTGCGTATAGGATACTGAGTTCGTTGACAGACATCACACCGTTTCACATAGGTATGTGCATCCATGTGAAGGGTCGGCCACCAGAAGCCCGCAAATAGTATTGCCTTGATCACCCGATCTGGTCCAAAGTGTCCTCCTGCTACACCTTGGTGAGCAGTTTCCAAGATCTTGAGATATTCACTTTCATGGACACATAGTCTCAAGTAACCATCTTTACCACGTTTGTATAGATTATCGCCAATGAGAGAGTAATCCTGGGCTTCTTGTTCTAAACTCCTTTTCCTAGCCAGAGTCATGTCTCGGGGGAATGTTTTTGTCCTCAGGAAGGATACTAGAGGTTCACTCCAATCCGGCACTATGGACACTTGATAAAGAGTGGCATGTTCCACAGGTGGTTTAGTGCGACAGATTGGGCATTCCTTGCACAACTTTTGGACATCAGCCTCCATAGTAGGCCAATGCACTCCGAGTCTCCTTAGTGTTTGTAGGGTTCGTTGTTTTGAGTAGTGTTGCTCTAATGCACCTACATGTGCTAATTGCAACCACTTCGCATACTCGTCCTCTTCTACACAACAAGCCAAGATCCCTTGATCTGTGTGCTTGTACATACTTCCAGCCATGATGTGGTACTTTTGGGCTTTTACTACCTCTCTATTCTGTGTGGCTATTACTGGGTGGTTAGGTCCATATGTTAACACTGGTACCAATGGCTTAGCCCACTGCGGCACCACTTCCAAATTAAACAAGTAAGCGTCAGGAAGGTCATCTAACACTCCTTGTGGGGTTTCTTCAGATGTGAGCCTAGAGAGATGATCCGCTCTCAAATGAGTCCTCCCTTTCCTTACCACAACCTCAAAATCATATTCCATTAGTAAGAGAAACCATCTTACTAATCTTCCTGTATTACATGGCTTGTTCACGAGATATAACAATGCTTGGTGGTCAGTAAAAAAATTAAACTTGTTTGCAAGAAAATGGTGTCTAAATTTCTTAACTGCATATACCATGCCTAAGCCTTCTCTCTCAGTGGTGGTGTAATTTCGTTTAGCTGCATTCAATTGTCTACTAGCGTAGGCAATTGGAAGATCCATATTACCTTCACCCGTAGGTTGTGCGAGTACACATCCAATAGCATAATTGGATGCATCCACGTGAACATGGAATGGCTTGTTCCAATCTGGTGTGGTCAAGATTGGTGCTGAACATAATCTTCGTTTAAGCTCGTGGAAGGAATTCTCACATTCATTAGTCCATTCAAAGTTAGTCAGAAGTCCGTACATGGGCTTTGCAATGACAGCATACATGTGAATGAACCGGCGGTAGTAACCACAATGCCCCATGAAAGCTTGTACTTCCTTGACATTCCTTGGCCTAGGTAGCTCTGCTATGGCTCTCACTTTCTCTTCGTCAGTAGATATGCCATTCTTTGACACTATGTGCCCTAGAATCTTGCCTTGCCGGACCATGAAAACGCACTTTTCTGGGTTTAGGCACACTTGATATTCTCTACATTTGTCAAAGATTTGTCTGAGTTCAGGACTATGGGTTTGTCTAATGTTGGAATGAGCACAAAGATCATCAACATAGACTTCTAAATTCTTCCTCAGGAACTCCTTGAATACATGGCACATTAGTCTCTAGAAGGTAGCTGGTGCATTGGTAAGCCCAAATGGCATTACACGAAAGGCAAATATACCCCACTCTGTGGCAAAAGCTGTCTTATGCTGATCTTCTGGAGCTATGGCTACTTGATTGTAGCCCGAAAATCCATCGAGGAAGTTGTACACTTCCTTGCCTGCTACTCTTTCTAAGAGATGTTATGTGATGGGAAGCGGATAGTTATCTCGAATCGTGGCTGCATTAACCTTCTTCAAGTTAATGCATACACGCAGCTTGCCATTCTTCTTGGCCACCACTACAATGGGGGATACCCACTCAGTGTGCTCAATTTCATAGATAAATCCAGCTTCGACCAGTCTATCTATCTCCTCTTTGATCTTAGCAGCGTAATTATCGTTATATGTATAGGGCTTTTGCTGAGAGGGTTTAGCATCTGAGGTCATGGGGATAGTGTGTGAGCATATGTCAGGGTCAACACCTTTCAAATCCTTGTAACTCCAAGCGAATACATCTCTGTATTCTCTTAGCAAGGCTATTAACGCATGCTCTTCTTCCTCTGTTAGGTCATGGCCTATGTATGTGCATCTCTCCTCTCCTTCTTCTAGGCCCACTACTATTTTCTTGGTGGTTTCTTTGTTATCATAGGCCTCTCCTGATTGTGCCTCTTGTTTCGGCATTCTGATCATGACTCTCCTGTCATCTATCTCATACTTCTTTAAATTTTCCGGGACCTCAAACAAAGATTCCTCCTCCTCTGGTGAGACTTCTCTCTTCTTTCGTTTCTTTCCTTCTTCCTTCGGGGTCACATGTGTGGCTAATCTTACATCATTTGTAAGCTCTCCATGCCTCTGGGGTTGAAATTCTACTTCATGGAAGTATTCTTCATCTGATGCAAAAGGTGGATCCATAATGATTGACTCTAGATCGGAGTCACTTGCATCCTCAAGTGTATCAGGGCTAGGTTCGCATTCTTCTAGAACTGCTTCTCCCCTGATTGGCTCTATGGAGAAGACAGTGAGGTGTCCATTGTTCTTCATTGATGGCTACATCCATAGTTGCTAGAATTTCTGCCCAGCCGTGAGGTTCGAATTCTTCATCTGGAAAAACTACAGGTGCATAGGCTGGGTCTTGGATTGATCTATGGGTTTCTTTTGCACCTATCTCTTCTCTTCTTCTACTGCTACCTTACACATCCATAAGTGAGTGTCTTCATGCATCCATGAGGATCCTGACCCTATGGAGTGCACCGATTCTGTATCATCTTTGGCTCTATGGATGGGATTCCATTGGATGGGAGGGACATCTCTATGAGAGTAATCTTTGAGATTCACTTTGGTCGTAACACCTAGGTGCTGCAGGTACAAAGAATTGGTTCCCCAGTCCTGTACCACTTGCAACTGCCGCATAAATGGTCTTCCCAAAATCATCTCATAGGCATGATTTTTGCTGAAGTCACATATAGCAAATGTATGCTCAAACTCGACACCACAAGTGGTGAGAGTTATTCCTTCTAGCAATCCTAAGGGCCTCTCGATATGACCATCGGCCATCTGCAATTTCATTCTCGTTGGCCTGAGTGCTGGCTTGCCCCAACGCTTCCATAGGGAAGTGGTGGCAATTGCAACTCCTGCACCTGAGTCCAAGATTGCCTTGGTGGTGTACTCCTGGTAGGTAATGGGAAGATAGGTGTTCCCTTCTTCACCTTCACACATATCTCCTATCTTATCCAAGGGTATCTCTGGCACCGTCCTATGTGATCCTACATCGGAATGAGGTTTCACTATCGCTGGTACTTGTTTGGCGACATGTTTCCATAATTCAGGTCTAACCTTGAGTAGCTCTTCCAAAGTGAGATTGCACTGCACTTTGGTGTTTTACACTACCTGTGTGTTCCTAGGTATGACTGAGTCCTCATTTCGTACCATGACCGTGGGTGCTCTCATACAAGTAGACTTAGCTTCCCATGGGCCTGTGAAGTGGGGTAATTCTTGTAGAGAGTTAGACTCAAAGTCTAATCTTTCCTGAGAGTGGGTGCTCTCCTGCTCCTCATAAATGGATGGGATGTCTTGTGGGAATTGGTCGCGTGCATCATCCACAAGTTCAATAGGAGGAGGGACTTCACTCTCTTTAGCCCATTTGTCTTCTTGAATCTCGCGTAGGAATTTTGGTGTGAACCGATTCATAGAAGATGATGTGTCTGGCTCCGTAGAGTTAGGCACATAGGCTTCAGGCACATAGGCTTCCTGAGCAGGAATGCTTAATCTTTCACTTGCCTTGTCCTTGTGTTGAGAGGCGGGTTCCTTTTCTGATTGTGCAATCAGCTTCTCTATTCTTTCTAACAGTCCATCAAAGTGCAACTGTGTCTTCGCTGAACCAGAGATGTTAAATAGGCGATTGGCCTCAAACATGGTCTGAGCCAATTCCACCATCTTAGCACAAATTTTGGTTCGTTCTAACTCTAGTTCTGCTCTTGGGTAACACTTTTCATGATCAGTTACGTTTGGCCCTTCTTGGATTCTGGCCTGATATGCTTTAAGCATCATATTAAGGTCTTCGGGAGTGGGATCTGCTAGGACTGATCCTACTCTAGGGGGTGGTGGAATTAGTTGAGGCGGGTCGGAAGGTGGCGGGTCGGATGGAGTTGGGAATGGTGGAAGTGGGGTAATGTGAGAGGGAGTTTGAGATGTGAGTTCAGTTATCCTGGCCTTTGTTTCTCTGAGGCTTTCCTCGAGTTCACTCATCTTTTTTGCCCATTGCCGTTTCATTCTTTCACGGCTATCTCTCCAAGCTCTAGTCCTCTTTTTTGTCATGCTCTCTGTTTCACTAACATCAGGGCTCTTCTCCTGGTTTACCCCTGGGTTTTGCTGCAATGCTTGAGCTCTAGTGATCACTTGCACGGGTGTAGTGGAAGTGACACTTCCTGTGGAATCTACCACTAACCCAATAACGTTAATAGGAGTAATTTTTGGCATATTATTAGGATTCTTGGGGCAGTCTCGTAAGAGATGATCCTTTCCACACTCTTGGCAAAAACCTTGAATCGTCACTGACTGGGGTTGTGTAGGTGGAGGCAAGGGACAATCACGAATGAGGTGATCCCCCTGACATCTGTAGCATGGTCCTCTAGGGAAAGGGGGTCTTACCTGCCTAGGTTGAGGTCTAGGGTTGGGGTTTGCATACATGATATTCGTGTAATCTGCCTCCCAACTAGGTTCATTTGGCTCTTCACTATAGTAGGACTCACCATGTTCAGGAGATTGCATGTAGTACGCCTGGGGGCTATCAACATGTGTAGAATCGAAGCTATGGTCACTGGGATCACTTTCTGAAAGCACTGGTGTTACAGGGACTATAGCTCTATTCAGGTTTTCTTCTGCAGCAGCATACTTTACCGGAATCACATTAGCTGGAGCTGGGGGTTGTTGTGCTAGCACAAGCTGAGGCCTTTGTTGGTTTTGGTAGGGTTGGTAGGTTTGTTGAGGCCTAGCATATTGCTGAGGTGGGTACTGGTTTTGGTATCTTCCTTGTTGAGGGTATGGCTGTGGGTACGTCTGCCTAACGGTTTGCTTATTGTAGGGGCAATCTTGCGCGGTGTGATTGGTGTACCTTCGTTCTATAGTGCAGTACTGGCTACTAGGATTAACTTGGGGTTGAGCCATAATGGGACATACATTCACCATGTGGTCGCCACCACAAGTATAGCACCTTTTCACAGGGGCAAACCTTGGGACTTGTTTGTTAGTGACACCTAATTTCTGAGCCACTTTCTCTGCAAGTTCCTCAATTGATGTGGATTGCGTGGAAGAGAGGTTAGAGGCACTATCTGAATCTTTGTATATCTTGGAAAGCTCTAACTCCTCCCCTAGGTTATCCTCGATGTCAATGCACATGCGCACACACTCTTCTATGGTCCTAGGGTCCTTCAAGTACACATAAGATCTCAATTTAGTACTTAGCAATCCATCCAGGAATAAAGCCACTTGCTTAGCTGGTGTGGGTAGCTCCGAAACAGGGCATCTTTCTAAGTATTGCCTAAATCTTCTTCCTGCAAGTCTCACGGTTTCTTGAGGGGTTTGCTTGAAGCTCTGAATCAGCGAGGAGGTATTATGCCTTATGCCACTCTTAGAGAATTCAATAATGAAAGCCTCTAGGAGTTGGTCTATGCTCCTGAACTGCCTCTCATTTAGTGGCTGAAACCATGTCAGGGCAGTGTTCCTAAGGGTCAGACCAAAGGCATTGTACTGCGTGAATAGATCCTCCACTTGTTCAGCTCTCAGGACTTGCCTAAACTCAGCCACATGATCGTATGGATCTCCAGTGCCATCGAAGTAGTTCTTCATGGACTTAACTAGCTGAGTCGGTCTCAAAGTCCTTGTGTGCTCTCTAGGTCATGGTAGAGGGAACTCATCCGCATTTCTTTGATTCCTGTGAGCTCTAAGTATCTCAGGTTCTACTCTATTTGTTTCCGTCCTCGTTCTTTCTCTGCCCACTGGGTTGGCAAAGCTTACTTCTGGTCTATCTCTACTTCTGTCTCTTTGCATTCCATGAGCTTGGGATGTTCCAGCTCCAAGGTGACCATAGGGTACATTCGATCTTGGTTGGGGGAAAACGAATTCACCCTTCCAAGTGTAAGCATGTCTATCATTTTCTGTCACCACAAAGATCCTCTCAGAAGCGTGATCTAAGTAGGTCACTCTACCTGGGCTATCAGGATCCTTAAACTCATAGATCATGATTGTTCCTATATCAATTGGCCGATCAGGTTTGTACCTCCAAAAGGCTTCGTCAGTCTCTCGATTGAGGAGCAAATCTATGCTCTTATTATCCTGGGGAATCCACTCCGGTGTGATAATCCTAGTGAGAACCGATTTACCTCGAGGGGTTCTAGGTTCTGCACCCATGTTTCCTTGCTCCAGGTCACCTAAGTCTGCTTCGGGGATCACATTTCCAAATTCGTCCGTCTTATCTGGGTGACTGGTGACTACGTATATGGTTCCTTGTCCAAGTATGCTCCATTTTCAAACTTGACAGTTGGGTGCTCTAATCCAATGGATTGATCAGGATTCTTAATCTGTACCACAGATCTTCCTAGGCCGTCCTCATAGATGCTGGCACCTAATCGGTTGGTCCTAAGGTATTCCAACTGCGTTTTGTAAGGGCCTTCTACCCTCTGCAGGTATGGCACTCCTGAACTGCCTGTAGGTCTCTCCATACCTTGAGACATCTCGGATTCACTAGTCTCAGAACTTGGGTAGTATGAGTGGTGGCTCAACTGCTGGGCCCACGACCTAGCAGTGTGGTTGACACTAGCCTCTGAAGACCTAAGGCTTTGTCTATCCCTTACTAGATGTCGCCCTGATCTAAGGTTCATAAGCCTAGCTGAATAGCCCAATTTTGCCCAAGTACAACCTCGTTGCAGAGTCCTTTTGTATCAGTTACTTGATTCTTTTTAGTTGATTCCCGTGTTAAAATTCTTGTCTGATATCACGTCGTAAGGTATATTTGAGTGTAGTTCCGCACTTAAAGTTGCTCGTTCCACGTTAAGTTCTTTTCCTTTAAAGTTCTCGGTAGTACAAAGATTATGTCCTTAGCTTGAACTTGAGAGTTTAGGTCTGCTTCAACTTGATAATTGCCTATCGTCGCCCTGACTTACTCCTACCTCTAGTCGTTCTTAGCCTAAACTAGGAATTGACAGAGGGGGTTGAAAGTTTCCAACCTTTTGTTTCCTGCTTGGTTGCCCTTGAATGCCCAGGAAGTGTGTTCCCAAGCTTGCACTTACACTTGCTTAGAACGCCTTTCGATGCTCTCAATAGATCTGTAGAGTTCCAAAGTTAGCTTTAATATTTAAATTCCAAAGACAGAACCAATGATTCTCATTCCTGTAGCACAAATACTAATTTGCATAGTGAATTTTAGGAAAACAATTCTTAAGACCCCTGACTTTGATCCCCCTGGGTATGGTCAACTTCAAAACACCCTAGCTTTCCAACAAGCCCTAGAGCTCAAAAAATGGATTTCGTATGAAAAAGTTATGACCGTTCAGGGTTCTAGGGTTAAGACAGGGTTCACACAGGATCACTCTGCAACAGGTTTTCCCCAAGTTGTTTTCCTAAGGCCTCCTTATGTGCTCTAGAGTAAAATGTTTATGCCCAAAATTAGCCCAACTCTTCAATTTAAAAACCCTAAAAAATTGGCTAAAATTGGCTGTCAATCGCGATCGACAGGGCTGTCAATCGCGATGGACAAGTATCAATCGCGATGGACAGAGTGTCAATCGCGATGGACAGGCAGTGAGTCGCGATGGACATGCAATCAATCGCGATGGACAGGCAGTCGGTCGCGATGGACAGGCAGGCTGTCAGTCCCGATGGACAAGCAATCAATTGCGATGGACAGGCAGTCGGTCGCGATGGACAGGCAGGCTGTCAGTCGCGATGGACAAGCTATCAATCGCGATGGACAGGCAGTCGGTCGCGATGGACAGAGCTGTCAATCGCGATGGACAGGGCTGTCAATCGCGATGGACAGGGCTGTCAATCGCGATGGACTGAAATTTTGCAAGATTTTCAAAATTTTTTGTGGAAATGTGGTGTGCAGGGTCTCTAGTCCACTGTGGTGCACTCAGATTTACCAAAAGATGAAAATTTCTATCAATCGCGATCGACAGGAGCCGGCGACTGCGAGACAGTTCTGCACATTTCCGTACCTCTGCGGCGTGCTGGAGGGGATGATGAAGCTGAAACCTGCAAGAAACTCCAAAAGCATGCAGAAAATAGCACACAACAGTTCGCTCTCTCGCTCTCTCTCACAAGTGAAATGAAGGAAATGAAAGGAGGAAGAGGATATAGTCAAAAAACTGAAATTTTCGCGATGATGGAAGTGGAGGTGGAAGATGGGGATGATGATGATGGTGATGATGGTGGTAAGGTAAGAAAGAGAAAAATAGGAAAAGTAAAGAAATTACCTACAACGCCAACGTCTCCAATCTACGTCTTACCATCACACGCTCGTCCTCAAAGCTCGATCCCCGGCAACGGCGCCAAAATTTGGTGTAGCTCAGTGATGAGTAGCACCTCCTTTAATGTCAATCCGGGAAGACGTGAGGATGGTATGAAGACCTCAAGCAAGTGGAGGCACAAGTGCGTGAGTGAGAAGCACACAAGCATGCACACACATACACACACACGCGCACACACGGCAAGACAAAGAGTGAGAAGCAATGGAGTTCTTAGATTCCTTTCAAAAATCTTTTACAAGTTCATTTCAATTACAAGCTAACCTTCAAAATGAGCTCTCTAGCTCTTTTTATAGTTTTTGACTAGGTTTTGGCCCTGTCCAGACCTAGTGTCCGGCCTAGTTAAAAATTAGGTTCCAGGGCCAATTTGAAGGCTTAAAAGGAGTCTAAAAAATACGAAAATTGATATGTAGGTACTTCTAAGGCTCCTCAAGCTCAAGGACTCCTTGGCTTGCACAAAATGGAGCTACAAAAATATGAAATGGTATTTACAATGATTGTTAGTGATAAGAATCACTGTTATAAAGATGTTGATTTGGAAAAATTTACAGGGCCTATCTGCTAGATTTGCATTGACTGCTTTGTCTACTTACTCCTTCACCTCGCTCTGACTCTCTCCGCTGGCTTCCTTGTCTAGTCAGTCCTTGGGTGCCCATACTGCTCTCAACAACTTGCTACAAAGTAGTGTTGGCCCATAGCTTGTTTACCATCACGAGTTGTTATTACTTTAGCTTCATTTGCCGATGCCTCCGACGTCCTCGGGAAGGATTGGAGAATGGTCCACTTCTTCCCGTAGCCACCATGAAAGCGTTGTTTCCCTGGCACTCATCTAATGAATACGCCATTCTGTGTAGACCTAAACCGGAGCGTACAACTCTGTAATTTTTAGTCTCTATTTTGAACTTACAAAAACGCACCTATGGTATCTCTCACTCCTTCTATTCGATGATAGACATTGCGTCCCGTGAAACTGTCAATTTCACATCCTTCTACTTCCGATGCATTCACCATGAATGTGTCGTGGTTATCAAACAAGTCACTAAGGGTGACCTTCCACGTTCTCGTCTACCCCATATCCTCACTTTTCTCTTTCCAGCAATCCAAGCCACGCAAACCCCTCCAACCGCTCCCTTCTTGTTGCATGAAGAATCTACTCATATGCTCGAGGATGAGGAAGATGATGATGCCGACCTGTTGCAACTTTTTCGCCGAAAACGAAGATGTGTGAGCCCCTCTGGCAGTCAGGTGCAGGGATCAACTGTTGGCCATGAAGATGGTCTTCCACGACACTGCTACATCCATTCATGTAGATTCTTCCGTTCCTTCTTCTCCAATTAAGCAGCAGGAACAAGGTGCCTACATAGCAGACTCTGAAGAAGTTTCTTCTCGGAAGTAGTCTCATCCGCAAGATGAGGAAGCTGTGAAGGCGCTTGTAACTGAAATCCTCACTGAAGTAATTGTCAATGTGGAGGTCGTGCTCGATAAAATGGATGCGATAAATTAGCATACAACCAAAATAGTGCTGGTGCCAAGCCCTCTTATCCCCCTTCCTCCTCCAATGAACCCCGTTGAACTTGCTATGACTGAAGTTCCTACTGCTCCATCATCTTCTCCCGATTACTCTCCACCACCTTCCCCTCACCTATTATCAGCCTCATCATCCCAGCCACTTCCTGCTTTTCCACCTTCGCAAGTTCTTTTCAGCGAGTTAGAATCTATGGGTCATCTTCTAATTCAATTCCCACAACAATTACCCCATCAGATGAAGATGGCAACAAAAAATATTCGGCAAGAATTGAAAGCTAAAGTGGATTTATTAGAAGCAGATATTGCTCCTTTACAGGAAGAAGCTCATGCAGTCAAAGCAGAGAATCATGCTCTACAAGTGCAGTTGCAGTAGTACCAAGCGCAATTAGCAGAACATGAATTACTGATTGATCAACGAGATGCAACATTGGCTGAGTTAAAAGCCAAGGATGTTCTTTTAACTACTCGTGATGAAGAAATCAAGCAGTTAAATCAGTTGGTACAGGATAAGGAAGATGCTCGGATTGCTCTCGGTAATCTTTTAGAAGAAACACGCACCGAGCTTGATGAGGTCGTGTAGAAAGGACAAGAAATGGCTACTTTGGCTAAGCAGACTACTGTAGAATTACATGCCGCATCTGCCGATCTTTTTTAGGCGAATTCTGCCTTAAAAGCACAGACGAGTCTGACAATTCAACTTAAGAAAGAGTTAGCAGGAATCATGAAAGAAAGAGATGCATATTATAAAACCATCCAATATCAAGCTCAGGATTGGGATTTCAAGCACAAAGATTATCGCGGATTGATGCTCAGATTGCGGATACGAAGCAGTAGAGAGATGCTGCCTTAGCTAATGAATTTTACTTACAAGAAGCATTTTTGTAGACACAGGCAGATCTTTTGATGAGTCAATTCATTGCGGCGAGTTCAGTACGAACTGACGCACAGTTGGAGTCCGAAACCTTAAAGCTGATGCTGGATTCATTAAAACTGAAAATCACTAGAACCTTTAAATTAGCCCGAACTATGTATATACAAGGCATTGTAGATGAGCCTTAATGTTATTTTCTTTGCACGTTCGAGTCCATCGTGCGTGCCAGTGTTAGGCTGCTGGATTGGCACAATGTAATTTTATATTTTCAGATACCGCACGCATCGAAAGGACGTAGCGAAGCGCTGTAACCTTTTTACCCATTAATGAAGAGACATTACGGTGTTCTCCGGAGGTAGAGGAGACGGGAATCGCCAGACTGTCTGTCTGGGCGATTGCGACTATGCTGGAGATGTCGTGGTGCAGAGTTTGCATATATTTGGAATACTGTTAAGTTGGTTCTTGTTGAATTACCATAATTTATTACTAACATAGTAATGTTGTCTTAACATCAATAAGTTTAAACGACTATGTGGCTGATAATTTGCACGATAACCTACTGTATGAGGATAACCGTAATCAAAGAATTGCAACTGTGTAACAGAAGTTAATGCCTGGACGTATAATTATTGTTCGGTTAATTGGTTAATTGGGAAAATTAAGTAAAGGGCCTCTGCATTGTCAGACCCCTACCATCCCCAAGAACCCAGAAGAGATTATAAGTGACTTGACCAAAGTCCTTCTAACACAATGGTTTTTAGTGATGAAAATCACTATTTTTATAGGGATTTCTTCTGAAAATTTGACATGTGCTTCTTGGAGCTCCCTATATGCTCCATCTTCTTGTGTGTCCACCTCTTTGCTGTGCTCCTATGCTTTGTCCTTGACCTTGACCTTCAACACTCCCCCCCTTCTTGAGTTTTTCATCCCTTGTTGTAGTGGTTGTTACATGTAGTACTTTGAGAGGTAGAGTTTCTCATGTCTCCACCACAGCGGTCTGTCTTCCACTTGGAGCGGGGTCGCTTGTCCCAATCTTCATGTTTAGTCCCTCTTATATATTTCGTCCTTGAGGCCAGTAGGAGAGTGTATTATTGATCTTTCAGAAATTGTGAGTTGCTCTAAAGAGGTTATCACGGTTGATTGTGAGTAGCTCTCGGTGGTGGATTTTCCTTGCTCTTGCTGTTGTCACCTTGATGTCCTCTGTTGAGTATAGGGCATGCACACATCTTTATTTGTGCATAGGAACCCCTTTCTTTGCATAGGAACCCCTTTCTTTGCATAGGAACCCCTTTTTTTGCATATACCTAGAGTTTCACATGAGAACTCCCTCTTAGACACTTTTTGATATTTCTCCAAAAGTAAGGCCTCTGAAACATTGTAAATACTCACATTTTTGGTAGATATGTAGAAAAATCCCCACGCACGTATTCTTGGAGATATGGTTGTTAGAAAGAATATTTCCCAAGATCTTTTTGAGATATGTTAGTTAGGCATGTGCTCCTTTTTGACTAGTCAAAAAGAGCACATGGGGGAATGTGTCTAGCCTATAAATAGAGGCTTATTTCTTGTAAAAGGGGGCTTTTGGTCGTGCTCTCATGTAAAATCCATTCAATGGAAGAACTCTCCTTTCTCTTAAGGCTTTGTGCATATATGTATTTAGTCTTGGAGAGTGTGAGAGTGAGGTGTGTGTGCATGCTAGCATTTTCCTTTGTGTGTATGTAGAGTGTTGCAATTGTCTTGTATTTTACATATGTGACTAGGATCCTTGACTCCCATTGCTCCATATTTTCAAGCATGTGGCATAGCTGCGGGCTGATGGCCAATGGCTTGAACATGATGGAGGATGGGGTGGATGAAAGGAGAGTCATTCTTGGGCCTCCTACTTGCTTCCATGCAAGGTGGTGTGGGTCTTGGCTCCCAAGGGCATACTACAACAACAAATTTGGCACCGTTGCCGGGGAGAACGGCCTTTCATCACTTGGAGTGCTCAAGAGCATGTGGTAAGATATTGATTTGCAATTTTTCTGCTTATTTACGTAGGATATGTGTGTTGGCATGGCACTTTCACCCTTCCTTTGGGCCAATTGCTCCCATTTCCTTGTTTTAGTAGGATAGTTTTAGTTCATGTTTGTTTGTGGCACAAAAACACCTCCTTACCCCCTTGTCTCTCTCTCTTTCTCTCTCACATACACAGACTCCCACACACTCACTCAGGCATCACTCTCCATCTCTCCTCCATTTCTTGATTTCAGTGATGGCCTTGAAAAGGGAGATGGGTAATGCCCTCTGCGCCCTTCTCTCTCTTCAACTTCAAGAAAACCACAAAAAAAAGAGGGTTGAACTTTTGATAAATGTAAAATGTCCACGATTCCTCTTCCTAAACTTGCAAAGAACCCTGGTTCCTCTTCCTTTTTTTTTGCTCGCATTTGAAATTTGGTGTGAGGGCCACGAGGCATCAGAGATCCTTGGTTTCTTTTTGCCCTCTCTCTCATCCTTAATGGTGGACAGGCAGAGTCTGACAAAGGTGACACAGATGTGATTTGTGGGCTATGGTACTGTTGGCACCCAATCGACGGGAGGAGGAAGCTCTTCCTTGTCTGCGCTTCTGATTCTTGCAATTCGGGGTTGAGCTCTTCGTGAGCTCCCCCTCCATGTCTTCGACCATCTGTGCTGTAGTCTGGGGCTTGGGCCTTGATCTTCCCCATTTTGGCATTTCATCACGGATATGCGATTGCGGGACCTTCCCCCATCTCTGATCAACAAATCCATGCCACAGCGTTCTGTTGGAGAGGCTTTTCGCGAGCATAATGCTCCCCCTTTTAGACTCTCGCCATTGTGGTTATGCCCATCTTGCCGTGGCTCAGAGTCGGGCTCTGAGGCTCTCTTCTTCGTCCGCAGCCGCCATTCTTGCTGCTATGCCCAACTTTTCATTGGAGACAGAGAACCAGCTGTACGACCCCCCCTCTCGATCATGTTGTCGTTCTGCAAGATGCCATTCTGTTCTTGGATTCCATCATGGATCAACTGCTCTGAGGAAATGCTTCTGACAACTTGCCTAAGGAAGATCAGTCTCGGGAAGCTCTGCTCCGCCTACCTGCGTGTGTGGTCGATCTTCAGAGTTGGGTATTCCCATCAATCCCTCCTCTGTGGTGCTCTTCGGACCATGCCATTCGACCCTGTCGCGGTGCATTTCGAGCCTCTGTGACTGGTCAATCTTGCAGACACATCCAACATCTCATGCTATTCTGTCTCTACACAGTATGGGCAATGGGGTATGTGGACAGAACTATGACAAATTTCAGGCCCAAGTTTTAGGTGCTTTCATCGACTATGGTTGCCTTCGGGTGACTTTGGGGTTGGACAAAATCGCGGGTCAATGACAGTGGCTTCCTCTTTTTCCATATATGGACTGGAGGTGTTAGGTCCTTACAAACAAAAATCCTGGTAGCTTTGCTCCATGTGGAGATGGGCATGGGCTCTCTGATCCTCTGTGTGGCTGCTTTATGGTTGAGCATGGCTCACCCATCTACTCCGTGACAATCCACCCAGGATTGCTCTCCACTCCTCTTTCTCGTGTTGAATCTCTTGTTCATTTGGCAGAAAGGACAACTTGCATGCCCTATTCAGTGGAGGTAGTTCTTTGACATGCCTCGTTTCTTCCACAGTTGGCTGTGCTTGGATAGTATACAGTCCATTTTAATGATCACTATCAACAAATAAGGAACTACCGCACATCCATGATCTCAGGTATAAGGTAAGCCCGGTCCGTGCCTCCCTCGACATTCCTCTTCTGGGCAGATGCGCGATTTTTGACAGAGGACGGATGGTGTGCACCATCAGACTCGTACCATCAGATTGAAGGATGGATGATTTGATCCTCTGTGAAGGCAGAAAATGGTGTCACGATCACTATGTGTATTGCGAGCTCCTATGGCTCCTCAGTCATGCCCTCCAGTCGGCTCTGCACCAACGCCTTGAATCATGGGGGTGAGCTCATGTCGTGCCCTCGTTGTACTCTTCTGAGAGCATCAGATCTTCGACTGTGCTATGTTTGCTTTTCAACTTTACTGTGATTGCTCCAAATGGCGGAGGATGTACTCAAGAAATTTGTACCGAAGTCAGTTCATCATGGTCTATTGCTACTGAATCAATAGAAAGGGGTTTGTCTTTGGCTGATGGCGTGTATGTATTGTGTTTCACGAAGTTTCCCTCTCACACTGAGATTATTAACTCCTCAAACCAGTTGAAATTTATGGTTTTCATGATCAAGCATTAGAAGGTCTTATGACAGTCTGTGGAAAAAGGCTAGCCATACCTGTGGTGAGTTAGAGCATCATGAGAAATGGAGTTGGCAAAAATATGGCACATCCCCAAAAGATGTTCAGAATGTATCTTTGAGTATGCTGCCCTCTGTAAAGAACTTGAAGGTTGAATCAAACATACTCATGAATGCCAGAATGAAGGAAATATTGCACAAGGCTCAGGGGGTGACTTTCTTCATGAGGTAATTGTTGGAAAAGCTTGTGATTGTTCGGGTCCAGCACATGTATTCCTCTGCTCGCTACTACCAGGAATAAAGGCTGCTAGAATGGTGCGAGGCTCCATGTATTATATTGCTTCTCCTTTTACCACTGTGCTTCCAAATGAGTGAAGCTGGGATGCTTGCTATGTCATGCCATCACCTTGCAACAAAAGTGTGGGCTATGCCCATCTCCAAAGGAACTCAAATATCTTGAATGCATATCTAAGATGCTGGGCAGTTACTACAGTTCAACTTGATTATGAGTAACGGGTTATCAAGTTTTTGACCATTCTGAACACTCATGATGCGTATGGCTTCGGGGCTCTTTTTTCTTCCTTGCCAAGGACATGTTATGGTTCACAAGCATGCAGCGGGTTTGCAGACATCAAGGCTATAGGCTAACTCCCTTAGTGAACCAACAGGGCACAGTGAACAAACAAAATGATTCGATTGAGGCTAGGAATCTCTTGCCTCCATCTTGAGAGTGTGCTTAGGCAAACCTTGGGATTGTCTTGTCTTAGCTGCTGCCATCATTGGATGATGATTTATGTTGGACAATGATAGTGTGCACATGTTGTGATATGCAGCTGCTTGAAGAATTTGGTGGAGTTATTGTAGCAGGTATTCACGACGATCATAATATTTGGAGACTCTGCAAGAGTTGTTGACCCCCAGTCCATTGCAGATATTGGCAAGGATAACATCATTCAAGAAAGTTATGTATATGTTGATGCAGCTACATGTCCAAAATAGTGAGAGCATGGATCATGTGCAGGTAGAGTGGCATCTACCTGCCTTGGAGAAGCTTGTCTTGGATCATGTGCCTTATATTGTCACATGGGTTTGAAGAACTGTTGCATTTCTATTTTGATGATGACAGTCATTGCCAAGCTCCATCAGATGCTTATTAGGAGAGAAGTGCTGGTGTTATATCTTTGATGGTGATCCATATATGATTTTGCTAGAAAACTCTTGAAGGAGGCACATCAAAAGGTGCTTCTCGATAGACCCTGATGTTGAAGAGCTTGAAGTGGCCTCATGTGGGTATTGGGTCAAAGAATTTAATCTCCCTCAGCTAGAGTTGATGTCATTCAACTAATTGACTAGAGGCTGCTTATGGATTGGTAATGTTGTTGCAATATTGCGAGCTGATATTGGTAGAATTCCCTCCAACCTCGATGACCGGACTGGACGACTAATCCTTATTCAGGGGCTACTGGGAGCAGGGTCTGAAGAGATTGTTTGCCATGACCAAATTTCAGTGTTTGAGTTGTTTCATTGAAGAAATATTCCTACAGTTAAATGGGACACTCAGTTTTTAAATACTCCTTTGGTTGCTGCACATCACTTACAGGATAAGGCTTGGAGGAAGGAGAATTCTCAGTAGATATGTGAGGCATGTGCTGCTCTTGCAAAGGGTGGCTGGAGGAAATATCTACATCAGGAAAACTACCAGGGCTGTGTCCACTTTCCTAGCCATCTTGGGAAATTAGTGTTACCTGTTGAGATGTGAAAAAGTGGCATATCAAGTTTATTCTTGATGGTATGGCTAGTCTGCATTCAGACGGACATAATTATTTGGAAACCCTGGATTGTACATCCATCAGCACTGGAAACTTCAGTGACTATCCACTTTAGTAGGCCTAACAAGTATGCCCTAGAGTAGAGGGTTCAGATGCAGCTGGAAGAAAAGATGAAAGCCCATTTAATGTGGTCTTCATAGACCTGGCCAAAGTCTCTACTCTGCCAGGCCTGCTCCAAAACTCTCCGATACTAGGTTCAACAAGCTGATGGGGTTGCTCTGCCCAACTAAGCTATACTTGCATTTCTTGGCAGAGAAAGATGGTATGCAGGCGAAGAAAAGATCTGAAGGATGGCATCCAAACCTGCCCCCATCACCCATAAAGTACTAAAGGGCAGTGCTTTTGCTGGGATCACATCCTCAAATAGTGTTGGCTGTGGTGTCTGTACAACCTATGCGTCCACATAAGGCGGCTGCTGACCATGTCCTGAGAGTCCCAGAAGAATCTTGGGTACTCAGCCACTGCAGCTCAGACAACTCCTCTGGTGAATGGTACCAGCACAGGCTGGAGTGCAAGGGCACTATACTGATGGACCAGCCAAATCCTTATTTTGGAGCTTTACTTGTTCTTATTTTTAATGTGCCTTTTTGAGGTTGCTGCATATCATTTGCAGGCCAAGCATGTGCATAAAGGGAATGGATAGTGGTGGCTCCTGGGCTTCAGAGCCTACTGATAGTCTTCAGTCAGTATCTTGTAGGTTAATGGCTTCAAAAGCACCAGGTTTGCTGACTGCTGGCATGGATGCTGCATGACATTTTCATGAGTTTATATATGAAGATATTGGTTGGCACAGGGTTTTTGGGTTTTTGTGTGACTGCCCAAAGTGGGGATTATGTCTGCTGCCTTTTCCCTTGCTTGGAGAAGATGATCTGCATTATATGTGGATGCTTTGTTGTGTCCAGATGGTTTTTTCTCAGATTCTCAGAGTGGGTCCTCACACTGGAAGCTTGATGGATGCCAAAGTTGGTGGTGCCTTGTCAATCTCTTTCTTACTCAGGGTGTGCTGTTAGATTTTGGACTTGAGCTACTTCAGTGTGCGACTGCCCTATTTTGGGGATTGTGTCCACTTTCCCAGCCATCCTGTGGGAAGCTTGGTACAACTTTGATGCTAGGACTGCTCTTAAGTGTTTTGTATGCTACATGCTCTGTCTTGTTTGCAATGGTTGTGTATGCACATGGAGCTTTTGGACTTGCAGTTTTCAGGTCCTCTAAAGACTTGCTTAGAAGGATTGCTATATATTTGGCACCAGCGGTTGCTCGGCTGACTGCCCCTTGGGGGGATTGTGTCGCTCAACACTGAAGATCTGAAGACTGAAAACTTGCAAATTTGAAGACTCGAAGGGCTACAGATTTCAAGATTTGAAGACTCAAAACAGTTCAGCTATGTATGATCCCCTTATCTTAGCTTTGTCGAGGACGACAAAGTCTAGGGAGAGGAGGGTGTTGAGTATAGGGCATGCACACATCCTTATTTGTGCATAGGAACCCCTTTCTTTGCATAGGAACCCCTTTCTTTGCATAGGAACCCCTTTCTTTGCATAGGAACCCCTTTTTTTGCATATACCTAGAGTTTCACATGAGAACTCCCTCTTAGAAACTTTTTGATATTTCTCCAAAAGTAAGGCTTTTGAAACATTGTAAATACTCACATTTTTGGTAGATATGTAGAAAAATCCCCACGCACGTATTCTTGGAGATATGGTTGTTAGAAAGAATATTTCCCAAGATCTTTTTGAGATATGTTAGTTAGGCATGTGCTCCTTTTTGACTAGTCAAAAAGAGCACATGGGGGAATGTGTCTAGCCTATAAATAGAGGCTTATTTCTTGTAAAAGGGGGCTTTTGGTCGTGCTCTCATGTAAAATCCATTCAATGGAAGAACTCTCCTTTCTCTTAAGGCTTTGTGCATATATGTATTTAGTCTTGGAGAGTGTGAGAGTGAGGTGTGTGTGCATGCTAGCATTTTCCTTTGTGTGTATGTAGAGTGTTGCAATTGTCTTGTATTTTACATATGTGACTAGGATCCTTGACTCCCATTGCTCCATATTTTCAAGCATGTGGCATAGCTGCGGGCTGATGGCCAATGGCTTGAACATGATGGAGGATGGGGTGGATGAAAGGAGAGTCATTATTGGGCCTCCTACTTGCTTCCATGCAAGGTGGTGTGGGTCTTGGCTCCCAAGGGCATACTACAACAACAAATTTGTTGTTGTAGTATGCCCTTGGGAGCCAAGACCCACACCACCTTGCATGGAAGCAAGTAGGAGGCCCAATAATGACTCTCCTTTCATCCACCCCATCCTCCATCATGTTCAAGCCATTGGCCATCAGCCCGCAGCTATGCCACATGCTTGAAAATATGGAGCAATGGGAGTCAAGGATCCTAGTCACATATGTAAAATACAAGACAATTGCAACACTCTACATACACACAAAGGAAAATGCTAGCATGCACACACACCTCACTCTCACACTCTCCAAGACTAAATACATATATGCACAAAGCCTTAAGAGAAAGGAGAGTTCTTCCATTGAATGGATTTTACATGAGAGCACGACCAAAAGCCCCCTTTTACAAGAAATAAGCCTCTATTTATAGGCTAGACACATTCCCCCATGTGCTCTTTTTGACTAGTCAAAAAGGAGCACATGCCTAACTAACATATCTCAAAAAGATCTTGGGAAATATTCTTTCTAACAACCATATCTCCAAGAATACGTGCGTGGGGATTTTTCTACATATCTACCAAAAATGTGAGTATTTACAATGTTTCAAAAGCCTTACTTTTGGAGAAATATCAAAAAGTGTCTAAGAGGGAGTTCTCATGTGAAACTCTAGGTATATGCAAAAAAAGGGGTTCCTATGCAAAGAAAGGGGTTCCTATGAACAAATAAAGATGTGTGCATGCCCTATACTCAACATCCTCTCTTGCTGTTTTCAAAGATGGCTTCCCTCGTTTTCATGCCAAGTACTCCTGACCCATAATGACTCACGGGTAAGTGCATTAGTGCATGGGTTGGAAGAAGAATGTGCCTTGTGCACGGCCTTGTAATGTATTTCTATGCATGCATACTTGGAAAATGCATTGGAAGAATTATGGTGCAAGAAGTTGGGTCTTGAGCTAAGTGCTCAAGGGTATGCCAACGAAGAGGTTTTCTAATCTACCATGGTTATAGTGTTATTATAGTAGGCAATTCTTACCATGGTGAAGGATCCATGGATCTTCACTCGTCGTGTTGTACTCCCATCACGCTAATTGACCATTGTCTTGTGTCACTTATTGATGGATGTCTTTGCTGATGGTTCACTGAGGAGATTCTTCAAGTGCATGGTCATGTCTCCTCTCTTTGTCTTTTCTGCTTCCTTTTTTTTGTCTGTTTTTCTTGCTTTGTTTCTTCCTTTTTTCTCCTTTTTTCTCCTTTTTTCTCCTTTTTTCTCCTTTTTTCTCCTTTTTTCTCCTTTTTTCTCCTTTTTTCTCCTTTTTTCTCCTTTTTTCTCCTTTTTTCTCTTTTTTTTTGGAACAATGGCATAAAACAAGAAGAAAGGTGTTAGCATCAATAAAATATTTTACATTTAGCAAGTGTATTTCATTTGCCTGGGATTCTCAATTGTGTCTATGCACGACCATGTAATGTGGCCCTATATTGATGCATACTTTGGAAATGCATGACCTGAATGGTGCAAAAGACAAGGTTATGCCAAAGGCACATGGTTGTTGCACGTCGAGGCTTTCAATGCTATTGGTGGATGTTGATGCAGTCTTTGTTGGAGGTAGCCAATGGAGCTTGAAATGATGTGATAAGTCGATGGTTAAATGACAACTGACCATTACTCCCTTTAGGGATCCATTTGAGATCAGTGTTTGGCTGTGTAGAGATAAACTTAAGCTTCTTCATATGCGGATGGTTGCTTGAATTTTTTATCCCTTGTGGTTGGCTCTTTGGTTTTGTGGGTGTGACTGATGCTTTTGGCTTCCAAACCCATATCCTTGATGATTGTCTGCTTACTTTTGCCGAAGAGGTGAGTTTATCTGCTTTTGGTCTTTGTACTTGGTTCTGACCCTTTTCTCTCCTTGGCTCCTTTGTTGAGACCTTTTGCATGTGGGAGAGCCTAGGTTGTTGTGTATGTAAGAGCTTCTTAGGTACCCACATCTGTAATCGCCCTTGTTGAGCTGTAGCTAATTTCTTAGGCACCCAATTTCGTATGTCATTGTGGTCGGCCTTCATCGATTGCTTTGATACCCACATTTGTCGAGGACCTTGTGGTTGAGCTTGTCCTTGTTTATGTGTGTTTCTTTTGGCATGATTAGCCCGCTTGGATGGAAAGTGTTGTGGCAAAGCTGGTGGTTGCTCTCCTTCTCTAACCCAGATTTGCTTCATGCCTAAAGTTTCTTTCTTCTTGAATTCTATCTATCTATTTGATATAGCAGTTCCCTTGGGCTGTTTTACTTGCTTCTTTGGTTGAGTTGTTGTGGTTGCTTTAGTCTTTGGGTAAGAGGAGGAGTCCGTTTGTCTTTGAGCCCGATCTTCCAAGATTGAGTTCTTCTGGAACATAGAGCTTTTCACACATACAACACCTCTTTTGCTAAGAGTAGTGCTAGATGTTGGTGTAATTCACAAGCCTACACATTTGGCTTGTAGTTCATACACATATGAAGATGCATAGAAATCATTTCTAGTGGTTAATTACCACTTTTATCCTTTTGTAAAAGTCATATTTGACTTGGAATCTTTGTAAGCACCTACCAAGAAGAACTCGTGGAAAAGTTAGAAGTTGATTGATGGAATATCTCCTATAATGGAGGATCACTTTTTAGAGAGAGCCAAAAATTTGAATTCAAATTCAAACTGAAAGTAAACACTTATATAAACTTCTAGGAAAAAGTCGCAGGTAGGACTCATCAATCCCGAGCTCCTCATTCTCATTTATGAGTGTGTGTGAGGCCTACACTCTAGCCCACACCTATCAACACCATTAGACAATGATATTCATGCCTATGGCATTGTACAACATTGTTCAGTAATACATATATCTACATTCCATTTCTGAGTTCTCTCTCATAGTCTTTGAAAGTCTGTCAACTTGTGGAGATCATATCTCACTCATTTCTCCTCCAAATTGAAAGATCTATAGCTTGTTGGAACCAGCTCAAAGTTGTCTACATGCTATCAAAATCTGAAGGATTTCTATTCAACCATGTCAGAGAAAAGTTTGTCAAGGTGATTACTGGTTGAATTCTACAACAGTCCTAAAATATCGGGGGTAAAGGTTTACTTGCTAAATCAATTTCTCTGAGCATAGTTAATCTTTTTAAGTGATTTCACTTGAAATAATTAGCTTACTAAGCTAATTAGATACCCCTAAAAGGAATTTTATCAATTCCTACTGTGCTCGTCATACTGAGCAAAAGATGCAGCAAGTGAATGGTCAAAAATAGAAAGTGTTCTTGAAGACTTGAAGTTCAAAGTTGTCTGTTTTGATTCAATCTTTTCATACATCATTTCCAAAGGACATAGGCCATTTTATGGTGTCATTGGAAAGCTACGAAGGTCTACTTATCAACTCTAAAGCATCAAAGGGCTGGTACAAAGCAAGATTTGGCAGTAACTACTCATCCTCTTCTGAAGTATTCATCCATCTTTCAAACAGTGGTATCAGAGCAAAGTTAAGGTAAAATGGGAGATGGTTTTCCTTCATTTATTGATAAATTGGACAGGAACAACTATTAGGCATGGTCTCTAAGGATGCAGACATACCTACAAGGAAGGATTCTTTATGGATACATCTCAGGAGA
The DNA here is from genome assembly GCA_020310875.1 of Ceratopteris richardii. Classification (NCBI taxonomy): domain Eukaryota; kingdom Viridiplantae; phylum Streptophyta; class Polypodiopsida; order Polypodiales; family Pteridaceae; genus Ceratopteris; species Ceratopteris richardii. Next base: position 8,160,483 of record CM035425.1, read on the forward strand.
TGAGGAATTGCCCTCATTCAAAACTAGAGGACTACCAACAAAGGAAGAACATGAGAAGCTCAACACATGGTGTGCCAAGGATGCACTAGCAAGGTCTTACTTACTCAACTCCATCTCTGATTTTCTTTTGCCACATATTAGAAATTGTAAGACATCCCACGAGACTTGGGAAACCTTGTCATCCTATTTCTCTTCCAACACAAGGGCCAGAAAAAACTAATTGTGGGTTGAATTCACCACACTAAGGAAGCAACCTAAGCAGGCTATTTCAGAGTATGTGACTAAGACCAAAGATGTAGCAGATCAGTTAGCAAGCATAAGAGAAGAGATTGAAGAAGAGCAGATAGTAAGGCAAGTGATCAATGGGATTAAAGCTGATGACAAATGGGAAAGCTTCACCACTGCCATGGACCTATACATGGACATGCAAATTCCAGATCTCACCACTCTCATGGGGCAATTGTTCATTCATGAAGCCAAGCTCAACAAGAATGGAGACTCATCCAAAGGTAATAGCTCTTCTGCCCTATACACTGATAAAAGTAAGTCTAAAGATAAAGGAAAGAACAAGAAAGGAGAGGATGAAGGCACTACCTCCCAAGCCAATTATGCAGGGAGAGGTAGATCATCAAGAGGAAGGGGCAGAGGAGGTAAGCAAGGTAGGGGGAGACCTTATAACTCCTTACCATGCAACGTTTGTGGTTTATCAAATCATACTACAGATGAGTGTTTCAGGAACTACAAGAATCAGAGAGGTAGAGGATATCAAAGAGGTGGATACTCACAGTCAAGAGGCAGATTCAACCATCATCAAGGCTACAACAACAACTACAACAACAACTACAATGGAAACTACCAAGGAGGATTCAAATCCACAAAGGATTACAACAACTATACATAAGAGCAAGATCATTCTCCTCTGATTATGAACATAACTTCAAAACCAGGTACAAATGATGACCATCTCTTCTACATTGACTCAGGATGCTCAAATCATGTGGCTAGCAATGTAGCTCTACTCTCTGACCTTGAAGAACCAAAAGGTAAGCATCAAGTATAAACAAGTGATGACACCAAGCACTCACTAGTTAAAGTTGGAAATGTTAAGACTTGTGATGGAAATCAGAACTTGTTGAGTAGGGTACTATATGTACCAACCATTACAAAAAACTTGATGAGTGTTGGAAAGATTGTGGAAAAAGGTTTGCAGGTTAGATTCAACCAATTTGGAGCATTTGTGGAGGATCCCAAGCATGGGTTCAAGAGAATTGCTAAAGGAGAAAAGACAGGTAGAATTTTTACTTTTGAGCTAGAAGATACAAAGAATATTGCACTCTACAATTATAAAGACCAGAAAATTTCAGAGCTTGAGATTTGGCATAAAAGATTAGGGCATGTAGGTGAAAGAACCTTGAAGCAAATATGCAAGGACCAATGTGTGCTTGGAATACCTAATGTATCCAAGAAACATATGATCTACAAGTGTGGTGCTTGTCAGTTTGGGAAGTCTCACAGGTTACCCTTCTCAAGGAAAGTCTACATGCATGAGGACTGCCTAGAACTTGTCCATACAAATGTATGGGGACCAAGCAAAGGCCCCTCAATCTCAAGATCAAGGTAGTATGTATATTTTATTTATGATTATAGCAGGTGGACTGTATTGTACTTTATGAAGCACAAAGATGAAGTGTTCAATTGTTTTAAAAAAAATCTTGCACTTGTTGAGAATCAGACAAGGAAGAATCTAAAGAGGCTAAGGTCAGATGGAGGAGGTGAGTACTTCTCCAATGATTTTGAAGCATTCTTGCAGGACAGAGGAATCAAGAGAGAAATCACCACAAGTTATACTCCTGAACAGAATGGGGTAGCTGAGAGAAGAAATAGATTGATTGTTGAAACAACTAGGTCAATGTTGAATGAGAAAAAGTTACCTAACTACTTATGGGCAGAGAGTGTATCTACTGCCACTTATCTTAAAAATAGGTTGCCATCTAAATCCCTTGATAGGATGACCCCTTATGAAGCATGGCATGGTAAGAGACCCTCACTTGATCATTGCAGGATATTTGGATGTGTAGCATATGTACACATGTTGAGACCAGTATGGGCACCCAAGGACTGACTAGACAAAGAAGCCAGCGGAGAGAGTCAGAACAAAGTGAAGGAGTAAGTAGACAAAGTAGTCGACGCAAATCTGGCAGATAGGCCCTTCAATTTTTCCCGAATCTACATCTTTTAACAGTGATTCTTATCACTAACAATCATTGTAAATACCATTTCATATTTTTGTAGCTCCATTTTGTGCAAGCCAAGGAGTCCTTGAGCTTGAGGAGCCTTAGAAGTACCTACATATCAATTTTCGTATTTTTTAGACTCCGTTTGAGCCCTCAAATTGGCCCTGGAACCTAATTTTTAACTAGGCCGGACACTAGGTCTGGATAGGGCCAAAACCTAGTCAAAAACTATAAAAAGAGCTAGAGAGCTCATTTTTGAGGTTAGATTGTAATTGAAACGAACTTGTAAGAGCATTTTGAAAGTAATCTAAAAGCTCCATTGATTCTCTCTCTTTGTCTTGCCGTGTGTGCGCGTGTGTGTGTATGTGTGTGCATGCTTGTGTGCTTCTCACTCACGCACTTGTGCCGCCACTTGCTCGAGGTCTTCATACCATCCTCACGTCTTCCCGGATTGACATTAAAGGAGGTGCTACTCATCATTGAGCTACACCAAATTTTGGCGCCGTTGTCGGGGATCGAGCTTTGAGGACGAGCGTGTGATGGTAAGACGTAGAGTTGACGCGTTGGAGTTGTAGGTATTTTCTTCACTCTCATCGATTTTCTTTTACTTTCTTCACCATCATCATCATCATCATCATCCTCACCATCTTTCACCTCCATCTCCATCATCGCGAAAATTTCAGTTTTTTGACTATATCCCCATCTTCACCTCATTTCCCTCATTTCACTTGTGAGAGAGAGCGAGAGAGCGAAATTGCATGTGCTGTTTTTGCATGTTTCTTGAGCTATCTTGCAGGTACAGGTCACATCACCATCTCCAGCTTCCCGCGCAGGTACGGAACTCGACGAAACTGTCTCGCAGTCGCCGCCTTCTGTCCATCGCGATTGACAGAAATTTTCACTTGTTGAGCATCGAGAGGCGTTCTAAGCAAGTGTAAGTGTGAGCTTGGGAACACATTCCCTGGGCACTCAAGGGCAACCGAGCAGGAAACAAAAGGTTGGACACTTTTAACCCCCTCTGTCAATTCATAGCTTAGGCTAAGAACGACGAGAGGTAGGAGTAAGTCAGAGCGACGATAGGCAGTTATCAAGTTGAAGACTACCTAAAAACTCAAGTTCAAGCTAAAAATTTAATCTCTGTACTGTCGATAACATAAAGGAAAAGAACCTAACGTGGAATGATCAATTGCAAGTGCGAAACAACATTCAAACATTCCTGACGACGTGATATCAGACAAGAACTCAAACGCGATAAAATAACTAAAAAGAATCAAGTGACTGATACCAATTGAGCGGTAACGAGGTTGTACTCTGGGCAAAGAATTGGGCTACTTAGATAGGCATATGAACCTTAGATCAGGACGACATTTAGCAAGGGAAAGACAAAGCCTTAGATCTTCAGAGGCTAGTGTCAACCACACTACTAGGTCCTGGGCCCAGCAGTTGAGCCACCACTCGAACTACCCTAGCTCTGAGACCAGTGAGTCAGAGATGTCTCAAGGCATGGACAGACCTACGGGAAGTTCAGGTGTGCCTTACCTGTACAGGGTAGAAGGCCCTTACAAAACGCAGCTGGAGTACCTTAGGACCAACCGATTAGGTGCTAGCATCTATGAGGACGGCTTAGGAAGATCTGTGGTCCAGATTAAAAACCCTGATCAATCCATTGGACTAGAACACCCAGCTGTCAAGTTTGAAAATGGTGCATACCTGGACAAAGAAGGAACTATATATGTAGTCACTAGTCACCCTGATAGGACAGATGACTTTGGGAATGTAATCTCAGAAGCGGACTTAGGTGACCTGGAACAAGGGAACATGGGTGCGGAACCTAGAACCCCTCGAGGTAAATCAGTTCTCACTAGGATTATCACGCCTGAATGGGTCCCCCAAGACAACAAGAGCATAGAGTTGCTCCTCAATCGAGAAACTGATGAAGCCTTTTGGAGGTATAAGTCTAATCAGCCAACAGACATAGGAAATATCATGATCTATGAGTTTAAGGATCCGGATAGCCCAGGCAGAGTGACCTACTTAGATCATGCTTCAGAACGGATCTTTGTGGTGACAGAAAATGATAGGCATGCTTACACTTGGAAGGGTGAATTTATTTTCCCTCAACCAAGATCAAATGTATCCTATGGTCACCCTGGGGCTGGAACTTCCCAAGCTCATGGTACGCAAAGAGACAGAAGTAGAGATAGACCAGAAGTAAGTTTTGCCAACCCAGTGGGCAGAGAAAGAACGAGAACAGAGACGAATAGGGTAGAACCTGAGATGCATAGAGCCCACAGGAACCAAAGAAATGTAGATGGATTCCCTCTGCCGAGGCCTAGAGAGCACACAAGAACTTTGAGACCCACCCAGCTAGTTAAGTCCATGAAGAATTACTTTGACGGCACAGGAGATCCCTATGATCATGTGGCGGAGTTCAAGCAAGTCTTGAGAGCTGAACAAGTGGAAGATCTGTTCACGCAGTACAATGCCTTCGGTCTAACCCTTAGGAACACAGCACTTACATGGTTTCAGCCATTGGACGAGCGGCAGTTCAGGAGCATAGACCAACTCCTAGAGGCATTCATTGTAGAGTTCTCTAAGAGCGGCATAAGACACAATACCTCCTCATTAATTCATAGCTTCAAACAGACTCCCCAAGAGACTGTCAGATTGGCCGGAAGAAGATTTAGACAATATCTTGAAAGGTGCCCTATTTCGGAGCTACCCACATCTGCTAAACAAGTAGCCTTATTCCTTGATGGATTGCTGAGTACGAAATTGAGATCCTATGTGTATCTGAAGGACCCTAGGACCATAGAAGAATGTGTACGCATGTGCATTGACATTGAAGATAACCTAGGGGAAGAACTAGAGCTCTCCAAAATCTACAAAGATTCAGATAGTGCATCTAGTCACTCTCCCACGCAGTCCACATCAATTGAGGAACTTGCCGAAAAAGTAGCTCAGAAATTAGGTGTAACTAGCAAACAAATCCCAAGGTTTGCCCCAGCGAAGAGGTGCTATACATGCGGTGGCGACCACATGGCAAACGTGTGTCCCATTATGGCTCAACCCCAGGTCAATCCAAATAGCCAATATTGCACCATAGAACGGAAGTACACAAACCACACTGCGCAAGATTGCCCATACAACAAGCAGGCAGTTAGGCAACCCTACCCTCAGCCCTACCAACAAGGCAGATACCAGAACCAGTACCCTCCACAGCCATATGGCAGGCCACAGCAACCCTATCAGCAACCATATCAGGCCCAACAGAGACCCCAACCGGTGCTAGCTCAACAGCCTCCAAACCCCGCTAACGTGATTCCAGTAAAGTATGCTGTTGCAGAAGAAAACCTGAATAGGGCCATAGTACCAGTAACCCCATTGATCTCAGAAAGTGACCCGAGTGACCATAGCTTTGATTCTACACATGTCGATAGTCCCCAGGCTTACTACATGCAGTCTCCAGAACATGGTGAGTCCTACTATAGTGAAGAACCGAGTGAACCTAGTTGGGAGTCAGACTACACAAATGTCATGTATGCAAACCCCAACCCTAGGCCTCAACCTAGGCAGGTACGACCACCATTTCCTCGAGGACCATGCTACCGATGTCAGGGAGATCACTTCATTCGTGATTGTCCCTTACCTCCACCTACACAAAATCAGTCCGTGACGATCCAAGGCTTTTGCCAAGATTGTGGAAAAGAGCATCTTTTACGAGATTGCCCAAAGAACCCCAATAATATGCCAAAAATCACTCCTATCAATGTGATTGGTTTGGTTGTAGGTTCCTCAGGAAGTGTCACTTCCACTGCACCAGTGCAGGTGGTTACTAGAGCTCAGGCATTGCAGCAAAACCAAGAGGCAAGCCAGGAAAAGGGCCCAGAGGCTAGTGAAACCGAGAGCGTGACAAAGAAAAGGACTAGAGCGTGGAAAGATAGTCGAGAAAGAATGAAAAGACAATGGGCTAAAAAGATGAGTGAGCTTGAGGAAAGCATAAGAGAAACCAAAGCAAGGATAACTGAACTCACAGCTCCAACTCCCTCTCACATTACCCCGCCTCCACCACTCCCATCTCCATCCAACTCACCACCTTCCCCACCGCCTCATCAAATCCCACCACTCCCTATAGTAGGATCAGTCCTAGCTGACCCCACTCCTGAAGACCTAAATATGATGCTGAAAGCATATCAGGCCAGAATCCAAGAAGGGCCAACCATAACCGATCATGAAAAATGCTACCCTAGAGCCGAGCTAGAGCTTGAACGAACTAAGATTTGTGCCAAAATGGTGGAATTGGCTCAGACCATGTTTGAGGCCAGCCGCCTATTTAACATTTCTAGTTCAGCTAAGACGCAGTTACACTTTGATGGACTGCTGGAAAGAATAGAGAAGCTGATTGCACAATCAGAGAAGGAAACTGCCCCTCAAAGAAAGGATAGGGCAAGAGAACGGATAAGCCAGCCTCTTCAGGAAGCCCACGCGCCTCCTCAAGAAGCCTATCTTCCTCCCCAAAAGGCAGATGGGCCTCCCCCGAAAGCTTATGTACCTCCACCGGTGACCTACATTCCTTCTCAGAGAGCGTATGAGCCTGTTCGGAAAAGTAATAGAATAAGTAATCCTCCCCTAGAAGCTTGTGCTCCAGCCATCTATGGGAACGAGGAGAGAGCCAACGATAGAATAAGCCCTCCTTCCCAGGTTGCTTATGTGCCTAATTCTACAGAGCCAGACACTTCTTCTTCTATGAATCGATTTGCACCAGACTTCCTACGAGAGATTCAAGAAGACAAATGGGATAACGAAAGTGAGGTTGCCCCTCCTTTTGAACTGGTGGACGATGCACACGACCAATTCCCACAAGACATCCCATCTATTTACGGGGAACATGAGAGTGCTCAGTCTCACGAGAGATTGGACTTTGAGTCTAATTCCATACAAGAGCTACCCCACTTCACAGGCCCATGGGAAGCAAAGTCCACGTGTATGAGAGCACCCACAGTCATGGTAAGGAACGATGACTCAGTCATATCAAGGAACACGGAGGTAGTAAAGAACGCCAGGGAGCAGCGCGATCTCACTTTGGAAGAACTGCCTAAGAATAGATCAGAAGCGCGAAAATATGTAGCCAGTCGAGTAACTGAAGTTGCAAAACCTCGTTCCCGGGTAGGATCCCATAGGACAGTGCCAGAAATTCCCTTGGACAAGATAGGAGATATGTGTGAAGGTGAAGAAGGGAATACCTATCTTCCCATTACCTACCAGGACTACACCACCAAGGCAATTTTGGACTCAGGTGCAGGAGTTGCAATTGCCACTACTTCCCTATGGAAGCGTTGGGGCAAGCCAGCACTCAGGCCAACAAGAATGAAATTGCAGATGGCCGATGGTCATATTGAAAGACCCTTAGGATTGCTAGAAGGAATAACTCTCACCACTTGTGGTGTTGAGTTTGAGCATAGCTTTGCTATATGTGACTTCAGCAAAAATCATGCTTATGAGATGATTTTAGGAAGACCATTTATGCGACAGTTGCAAGTGGTACAGGATTGGGGAACCAACTCCTTGTATTTGCAACACTTGGGTGTTACAACCAAAGTCAATCTCAAGGACTACTCTCATAGAGATGTCCCTCCTATCCAGTGGAATCCCATCCATAGAGCCAAAGATGATACGGAATCTGTGCATTCCATAGAATCTGGATCCTCATGGATGCATGAAGACACTCATTTATGGATGTGCAAGGTAGCAGTAGAAGAAGAGAAGAGAGAGAAAGCCAGAGAGGTAGGTGCGAAAGAAACCCATAGATCAATCCAAGACCCAGCCTATGCACCTGTAGTTTTTCCAGACGAAGAATTTGAACCTCACGGTTGGGCAGAAATCTTAGCAACAATGGACGTAGCCATCAATGAAGGACAATGGACACCTCACTGTGATGAGGATGGCTATGACATTTCAGTCTTCTCCATAGAGCCAATCATGGGAGAGGCAGTTCTAGAAGAATGCGAACCTAGCCCTGATGCATTTGAGGATGCAAGTGACTCTGATCTAGAGTCAATCATTATGGACCCACCATTTGCATCAGATGAAGAATACTTCCATGAAGTAGAATTTCAACCCCAGAGGCATGGAGAGGTTACAAATGATGTAAGATTAGCAACGCATATGACCCCGAAGGAAGAAGGAAAGAAACGAAAGAAGAAAGAAGTCTCACCAGAGGAGGAAGAATCTTTGTTTGAGGTCCCAAAAAATTTTAAGAAGTATGAGATAGATGACAGGAGAGTCATACAGAGATGTATTCGCTTGGAGTTACAAGGATTTGAAAGGGGTTGACCCGGACATATGCTCGCACACCATCCCCATGACTTCAGACGCCAAACCCTCTAAGCAAAAGCCTTATACATATAACGATAATTACGCTGCTAAGATCAAAGAAGAGATAGATAGACTGGTTGAAGCTGGATTTATCTATGAAATTGAGCACACTGAATGGGTATCCCCCATCGTAGTGGTGCCCAAGAAGAATGGCAAACTGCGTGTGTGCATTAACTTAAAAAAGGTTAATGCAGCCACAATTCGAGATAACTATCCACTTCCCATCACAGAACATCTCTTAGAAAGAGTGGCAGGCAAGGAAGTTTACAGCTTCCTTGATGGATTTTCTGGCTACAATCAAGTAGCCATAGCTCCAGAGGATCAACATAAGACAGCCTTTGCCACAGAATGGGGCATTTTTGCCTTTAGAGTAATGCCATTTGGGCTTACCAATGCACCAGCTACCTTCCAGAGGCTGATGTGCCATGTGTTTAAGGAGTTCCTGAGGAAGAGTTTAGAAGTCTATGTTGATGATCTTTGTGCTCATTCCAATGTTAGACAAACCCATATTCCTGAACTCAGACAAATCTTTGACAAATGTAGAGAATATCAAGTCTGCCTGAACCCAGAAAAGTGCGTTTTTATGGTCAGGCAAGGCAAGATTCTAGGACACATAGTGTCAAAGAATGGCATATCTACCGACGAAGAAAAAGTGAGAGCCATAGCAGAGCTACCTAGGCCAAAGAATGTCAAGGAAGTACAAGCTTTCATGGGGCACTGTGGTTATTACCGACGATTTATACACATGTATGCTGTCATTGCAAAGCCCATGTACGGACTTCTGACAAACTTTGAGTGGACGGATGAATGTGAGAATTCCTTCCAGGAACTTAAACGAAGATTATGTTCAGCACCAATCTTGACCACACCAGATTGGAATAAGCCATTCCATGTTCATGTGGATGCATCCAATTATGCTATGGGATGCGTGCTTGCACAACCTACTGGCGAAGGTAATATGGATCTTCCAATTGCCTATGCCAGTAGACAATTGAATGCGGCTGAACGGAATTACACCACTACAGAGCGAGAAGGATTAGGCATGGTATATGCAGTTAAGAAATTTAGACACTATTTGCTTGCAAATAAGTTTAAATTTTTTACTGATCATCAGGCATTGTTATATCTTGTAAACAAGCCATGCAATACAGGAAGATTAGTGAGATGGTTTCTCTTGCTAATGGAATATGATTTTGAGGTTGTGGTAAGGAAAGGTAGGACTCATTTGAGAGCTGATCATCTCTCTAGGCTCACATCGGGAGAGGCCCCACAAGGAGTATCAGATGACCTTCCTGATGCTTACTTGTTTAATTTGGAAGTTGTACCGCAGTGGGCTAAGCCATTGGTACCAGTATTGACATACGGGCCTAACCATCCAGTGGTAAACACACGGAATAGAGAGGTTGTAAAAGCCCAAAAATACCACATCATGGCAGAAAGCATGTACAAGCACACAGATCAAGGGATCTTGGCTTGTTGCGTAGAAGAGGATGAGTACGCTAAATGGTTGCAATTAGCACATGTAGGTGCGTTAGAGCAACACCATTCAAAGCAACGAACTTTACAGACTCTAAAGAGATTCGGAGTGCATTGGCCAACTATGGAAGCGGATGTCCAAAAGTTGTGCAAGGAATGCCCAATCTGTTGCACTAAACCACCAGTGGAACACGCCACTCTTTATCAAGTATCCATTGTGCCAGATTGGAGCGAACCACTAGTATCATTCCTAAGGACAAACACATTCCCTCCAGACATGACTCTGGCTAGGAAAAGAAGTTTAGAACAGGAAGCCTTGGATTACTCACTCATTGGTGATAATCTATATAAGCGTGGTAAAGATGGTTACCTGAGACTATGTGTCCACGAAAGTGAATATCTGAAGATCTTGGAAACTGCTCACCAAGGTGTAGCAGGAGGACACTTTGGACCAGATCGGGTAATCAAGGCGATACTATTTGCGGGCTTCTGGTGGCCTACCCTTCACATGGATGCACATACCTATGTGAAACGGTGTGATGTCTGTCAGAGGACTCAGTATCCCATACGCAAAGATGAGATGCCACTGAAACCTATGATGGGTGGACGTGCATTCTCTAAGTGGGGAATAGACTTCGTAGGTCCTATTAATCCCCCAGCTAAGGGTTCTCATGCGGAATATATCATTGTTGCGACAGATTATCTCACCAAGTGGGTAGAGGTAAAGGCTACGACAAAGAACGATGCTCAAACAACTGCCAAATTCTTGTTTGAGAATGTATTCACAAGATACGGGCTACCTATAGAGCTTGTAAGTGATAGAGGCACTCATTTCTTGAACGAAGTGATTGAAAATCTACTCCAAGGATTCTTGGTAATACACAAAAAGTCTGCCCCGTATCACCCTCAAGCTAATGGACAAGCTGAGAGTACTAATAAGATCCTATGCAATGTACTGACGAAATTAGTGAACACTAAACGCTCTGACTGGGACAAACAGCTACACCATGCTGTTTGGGCATATCGAGTTGCCTACAAAACGGTACTCCAAGCCACCCCCTTTCAGATGGTATTTGGCCAAAACGCTGTGCTACCCTTGGACTTCTTGATCCCTACATTGAGAGTAGCACAAGAGTATGAATGGACAGGTCATGAGCTCTCCTCTAGGATCTTTGACCTTGAACGATTAGGAGAAACAAGACTGAGAGCCGTCGCAGGAATATATGCAGCCAAGAAGAGACAGAAAGCATATTTCGATGCCCATGTGAAGGATAAAGGCCTGAAAACAGGAGATCTAGTCCTAGTCTATACACTGAAACAACACGCGAGGAAGCTAGAAAAGAGAGGCTACGGACCTATGGTTATCAATAGGATCTCCACGAGTGGAGCAGTACAATTGGCCACATTAGAGGGTGATGTTCTCCCTAACTATATTAGTGGATGCAGAGTCAAGTTGTATCAGGAACCCCTCACGGAGGAAATGCTCAGCCGACTCAACACTGCTAAGAAACGCAAAGAGGAAGAGAAGCGAATTAGAGAAGAAGCTCAAGCAGAAGCTTTAGAACGCATCAAACGGATGAAATTACGAAGGCAAGGTAGAGAGCAGCCTAGGACAAATGACTATGCAGATCAAGGATATCATATGGCAATGTGTGAAGTCGCAGGTACCAGCTCACCTAGGATAACTGATCGACGTCCTTTCGTAACCCTAGATATAGGACAAGGAAAAAGTGCAAGGACTGTAAGAGCCTTGATTGACTCAGGTGCAGCCACTAGTGCTGTTAGAATGTCTTACTGTCAAGAGTTACAGTTAACTGTCAATCCTGTGGAGGCATATCTCATAGGACTGGGAGGCGTGGAAACCCCTTGCATGGGCGAGGTGGAACTTCCCCTCTACATTCATGATGAGGCAATGACAGTTAAAGTACTAGTGTGTCAAGATGAGGATCTCACTGAACCTCTTGTCTTGGGTCAAGACTGGATCTATGACCAAGCAGTCAACTTAAACCTAAGAAGTGGACTTCTTCAGGTATGGGTCAATCATAGTCGAATTACAGTAGAGTTGGATAATGGAGCACTCAAGGAACTAGAAAAGGCACAGACTCCTGGTCCCTCCAGGGGAGCACATGAAGTTGACCATGCTGTTCTTGTCCAAAACTATGTGTTGCAGAGGAATGATATTCGCAAAAAAGGAGTCAGGGATGCAAAGGAACTCCCTTCTTTTCCAAAGGCCAGAAGGAGGCAACAACCAAAGGTGGAGCAAAGGCAGAAGAAGCAGAGTACTACCTATGCCGGACATCAAAAGAACCTGCGCAGCAGAATGTCTCAACAAGTGAACCAAGTGTGGGTGCGAAAAGGCGAACACCCGGTGGCACCCACGCCAACCGCACGGGCAAAGCCTCTTATTAGTAACCAACAACACGTCACTAATAAGAGGTCTTTCAGAAATTCTTCTGCTAACGTGAAATCTATTTGGGTGCCCAAAAAGTCGATGAAGGCTAGCCCACAATCAAGACAAATTTGGGTGCCTAAGGCTTGTTTGCGGGCTCAAATAGCTACACCAAGAACACACCCTACACAGCATGATCCATTCACTCGCACAGCCTACATCTACTCATTTTCAACACCAAGGCACATGCGCACGAACAGAGTCAGCTGTAAATGGGCCCCTCAAAGGCCTCATGTTCAACCAAGAGCAAAACCCATCCACTACATTTGGCAGCCCAAGACTTGTAACAAACCCCCTGACCCCGATTGTAAATTTATGACCACCTGCTAACCGCGTCACTCTCACATCACATCATTTTGCTTAGCTCTTAGGTCTACCTAACTTCTAAATACACACACTAGCACCGAGCACTTTTTAACCCCTAACCACTCCCGAACTTTAAGTTAATGTTGTAACAAGGGACACCATGTCATTTTTGTGTCCATTGCAATGTTAACGTTTATTCATATATTCTCACAGAATCCGCTGCGACATTTTCAACATGGCGGAGGCAGCAGGAACTAGCTCTCACACAGAAACAAACCCGCAAGTGGTGGACTTGGACAGTTTACCCGTTTTGCCTGAGACAATTGAAAGACCAGAAGAATTGCAGGCCGTCAAAATCATACCTATTGCGGACCCTCCGCGTGGCCACACCATGCCTGTAGGAAAGACTTCCCATTGGTTTACCGAGGTGGCAGGACCTTTGGGGGAAGGAACGTACCTATGGGAATCAGAGTTAGACTACAATGGAAAGCAAGGAAGATACCATTTCTTTACAAGAGAATTTGAGAAATTACAAAATGCGGAAGGTCTACGCCCGATATGGGAAAAAGCAGGATTGAGTGCCTATTTCAGTGCCCGACTCCCAAAACCTGACTTCATGCGATGCTACTATCTCATCAACACCTTGACTCCAAATCAGAACCCAAAAGGTGCAAGCTCATTTGTGATTCCATCTCTGACAAAGGGGAATGAGCTCAAGAGGTTTAGGCTATCAAACAATTTGGTGAGAGAAGCTCTAGATATGCGCGGAATGCATATTCCTACAGAAAAGGAAACCCTAGTACCGGATTACATGAAGAATCGAAGTCTCACCAAGCTCAAGGACATGGTATCCATGACGCCTAATATTGCAATACACCTTCGCATGTGCATGCAACACTTTGCTTTCCCGGCGCAGGATAGATTCACCATGCCGCACAAAAAGATTTGGTTTAGCCTGTATCTGGCAGAGACACAGAGCCTCACCATCAACCTACCCCACTGGATAATTGATCAGATACACTTAGCTCACAAATGCTGGCCGCGGAAACAGGTTTTATATGGTTGCTGTGCTCTGACAAGAATCATTTATAGGTGTTTGGCTTATGACATTCCAATCCAACGAGCCCTGATGTGGAATCGGGTAGAGCAGTTTCGAGGCAGAACATCCACTGGACCCCCTTCTAAGAAGATGAGAGGCACGGTCCAAGTCCCATGTGCTCAACCACGTGGAGCCACCCTAACACCAGACGTCACCCCGCCACCCCGAAAAGTCGGACCATTCACACTCCGACTTCCAAGACGCAGCACCGATGGTTCCACCTTGATATTCCCTCCCATCCCAACGGATCTCGAATTTCCTAGTGGTGCACCTTTGGAAGAACTCACTAATGAAGACTTCGAACAACTATTACAAGATGTAGAACTGGAGGCAGAAGAGGCACAACAAGTAGAGAATGTACAAACGCAGGCCACAACATCCCAAGCACCTGTCACACCTGTTGACGTGGATGCAGAAGATGACGGAGATGAAGAACAGGAGTATGATACAGAGGAGTATGATCAAGAGCAACAAGAAGTGCCAGAACTTGTAGGTGCACCTGCATATACAGCTCAACTACGAAGGCTATACGACACTATCAAAGCAGTACAAGAAAGGCATCAGCTCTCTCTGGTATCAGGTCAAGCTTTGATGCAAGAAATGCTATCAGATGAAGGGGTGGACTAGCACTTCATTGACACCCTCAAATTAGTGTCAGACTCTTTAGGAGTTCCAGAGGCTGTCCACACCGCAGTCCGCCAGTCCGTAAGGTATGACAAACGCAGAGTGGACACGTTACCACGAGCAGGTAAGACTATCAGGATACCCGTCACAGAACCAGAAGCACCCATTGAGACCACAGCCACTCCCATAACCACCACTGACCTCTCCGCTGAAACCTTCGTTCAGACATCACCCATCTCACCCCAGCACCCTCCATCACCACCTTCTCCACCCCCACCACCACCTCCCACCTTGGAAGGAACGACAGTCATCACCTCTACCTTCACTTATAATCCATCCTCATTCAAATCATTCTCATTTCGAGAACCCACCTCACAAGACACCCTCTTCTCCTTCGTCACCAATCCCTTGTACACTTCGTCCCGTCTACCCTCTGAACCCATGACTGGCCATCCCATAATTACAAGTGTAGTTGGAAACCCAGCACCCACAGAAGGCACCCTGTGTTTCCCGACCTATCCCCCCATACGGGTACCTCCATTCCATGACCCTCACTTCCCATCTGGCCCCTACACCTCTTTCAACCTGACCGCGCCACCCCAATACCCGTCCCTTGTGGAGCAGATCATCCGCTCTCCAATGTTTCCGAGGCACATCTTCCCGATGTTCGCAACGACATCAACTTACACGAACACCACACTCACTTCACCTACCATACCCACCTACATGGTAGCCCCTATGCACACCACTCTGTCTGACCCAATGGACATCTCACCCACCACAGCACCTCTCCCCACAATTCCACCCTCTCCCCCTCCACTACCCCCCACCTCACCACTCACATCATTGGCACACACAGCATTCACTACCTCCCTACCCAATCCCACCTCCCCTGCATTTCAAACTTTTCCCCTTGCATCTCATAATGTAAATAGCACGTTCAACACATTACTTCAGTGTGCACATCAGCTACAACAAGACTACCATCAATTGGAAGAACGCACTGCTGCCCTCCAGGCAGAATCTCGACGTCTGCAAGCTAGAGTCACCACTCTTGAAGCTGACTACCAGACGCTCCTAACCGAGCATACCACACTACAGCAGGCTCACTCCGAATTGGAATCAAAGACATCAACTGTAGATGACCAAGCAGTCAAGGAACTAGAATCAGTGCTTCAAGCGCAAATGATATCTAACGCTACACTCAGACGCAACATTGGGCTATTAAGGAAGCATATGGCCGCAGCACTAGAAGAGAACAAACGACTTCAACAACAAAATCAAGACAACTTTGAAGCGGCTATGGAAGGAACCGTAGGAGCAACCATTAGCCCTACCAGATATAGAGCAGTTCCATCAGAAGACATTCGCATCTTACTTGAGGAGCATGCAAATTTCTTGGAGTCATATGAAAAACTAGAGACTGAATGTGCCGATCTAAAGAAACAGATAGCCAGTGTACCCACTGCTCAACAGGAGCCGGTAATCTTGCAACAATCTACAGAAGAAATGGAGACCCTCCGGAAACAGGTGGCAGAACTTCAAGCACGCCTCTTACCATATGAACGGCCACCCTCACCCATTGAAGAACCAGAACCTGAAACAGTAGTGGAAATCCCCGTAGATGACAGCTATGAAGAGCCATACGAGCCTATGCCGACGCCTAGTGGTCGAACTACAGAAGAAGGACAAGACACGTTAGAAATTCAAGTTCCAGATTGGGTCAGAAGGGTCGAGAAAGTGGGTAAGACACACGATGATCGTGTGGCCGTGCAAATGCAATCTCTCACAAATCTGGAAGAAACTGTCCTTCGGTCTTCCTACTTTCAAAATTTATCCCATCAACGGTTAATCACAACATCAGAATCGCAATACATGCCTTATTTTGTCTTACTACATGATTATAATGCAGAAGTCAAAAGACATACAGGGAAGGAGCCCACGTTCGCCACTCAATTTGAGATAGGGGATTTACCGACAGATGCACGTGCTGGCTCGATCTTCCAACCTAATTGGCGTGCACGTTTACTCACCGATTACCCAGAGATGATGAGTACCTGGGCAACCATGCCACTATATATCAAGTATAATCCATGCTATTGTCCAGTGGTACGTCGCAGATCCTGGCAAGCATTTGCAATCAAGGTACGCAACAATAAGGAGTGCTCAGCTTGGGTTAACTACCCATATTTTGCTCCACCTCGAGGGACCCCAACCGTAGCTTACATGATATCAACAATTCGGCACTGGTCCGTACGCCTAAATAATGTACCCGACATAGCAGCGAAAATGTGTATGAAGATATTCGAGCTCATGACCATTGTCTTCAAAACCTTTCGGAATGTCCAAGCTCCATACATCTCTGCCCCTGGCTTCTCTCAAGGCAACAAGGATTTAGTCTACGACATGAGCCAAACCCCCTCGGTCGCTATCATCTTTGCTTGGCATGCACGAATAAAGTACTTGCCCGCATGCTTCAAGCAGACATTTGAGGAAATGTTCTCTACGGGATTCTGGGAATACAATTCCGAAATTTTCATTCCCAGACCCACACATTTGCTACATCTATTCGCAGTAGAACAAGCGATCCATGCAGATCAGTTACGTCTGCCACATCCGGACATTCCAGGACCAATCGATTGGGATCGCATGATGACAGATTTGGCCAGAGGACTACGCATACAAGAACATCAGCTTGCCACTCAGGTTGTGGAATATTACATCCAACACTCCCAGCAACAAGGGTCTGTCAGGGACGACAGACGCGAGAGAGGGGGGGGTGTTGAGACCAGTATGGGCACCCAAGGACTGACTAGACAAAGAAGCCAGCGGAGAGAGTCAGAACAAAGTGAAGGAGTAAGTAGACAAAGTAGTCGACGCAAATCTGGCAGATAGGCCCTTCAATTTTTCCCAAATCTACATCTTTTAACAGTGATTCTTATCACTAACAATCATTGTAAATACCATTTCATATTTTTGTAGCTCCATTTTGTGCAAGCCAAGGAGTCCTTGAGCTTGAGGAGCCTTAGAAGTACCTACATATCAATTTTCGTATTTTTTAGACTCCGTTTGAGCCCTCAAATTGGCCCTGGAACCTAATTTTTAACTAGGCCGGACACTAGGTCTGGACAGGGCCAAAACCTAGTCAAAAACTATAAAAAGAGCTAGAGAGCTCATTTTTGAGGTTAGATTGTAATTGAAACGAACTTGTAAGAGCATTTTGAAAGTAATCTAAAAGCTCCATTGATTCTCTCTCTTTGTCTTGCCGTGTGTGCGCGTGTGTGTGTATGTGTGTGCATGCTTGTGTGCTTCTCACTCACGCACTTGTGCCGCCACTTGCTCGAGGTCTTCATACCATCCTCACGTCTTCCCGGATTGACATTAAAGGAGGTGCTACTCATCATTGAGCTACAACACATTCCTTCTCAGATAAGAGGTAAGCTAGACCCTAAGGCTGAGAAGTGTATCTTTATTGGATATGATCTAAATCAGAAAGGGTACAGGTTCTACAATCCTTCAAATAAGGGATTCATGGTTAGTAGAGATGTTGTCTTTGATGAAAATGACTTGGTATGAGAATGAATGCAGGAAGGTTAAACTACCCTATGACTTGGAGGAGGAGTTTCCAAGTCTTACTAAGGAGGAACCTACTCAAAATGAAGATACCAGTTCAGATGATGAAAACATTATCAATCTTGAAGAATTCAAGGCATGGAAATCCAAAGGCAAATTCAAGATGAAGAAACTTAAAGACATACCTGAATCGTCAAATCAAGCAATCAGAAGATCACAAAGGGAGAGCAAAAAACCTATCAGATATGGGTATGACACCTCTCTTGTCACTAAACATTCTATTTATCTTGCCAAAGACTTGTCAATTGAAGAACCAGGATCATATGAAGAAGCCATGACCAAGTCATAATGGAAGGAAGCTATGGATGAGGAAATTGAAGCACTCAAGGAAAGTGACACATGGGAACTAGTACCAAAGAAAGAGTCCATGAAGGTAATTGGATCTAGATGGATCTAATTCTGATGGGTCAATAAGCAGGTACAAAGCCAGATTGGTGGCCAAGGGTTTTGCACAAACCCAAGGCAGAAGAAACATTCTCACCTGTGGCCAAGATGCCAACCATCAGGGTATTGGTAAGTGTGGCTGCATCTAAGAATTGAAACATGTATCAGCTAGATGTAAAAAATGCTTTCTTGAATGGATGGATTTCAAAAGAGGTATATATGTCACAACCTCCTGGTTATGAGGATCAAAACAAGGTAACACATGTATGCAAATTAAAAAAGGCTCTTTATGGATTGAAGCAGGCACCTAGGGCATGGAATTATAGGTTGACCACATACCTTCAAGACCAAGGTTTTGTCATGAGCAAGGCAGACACTTCTCTATTCATTAAGAGAAGTAATTCAGAGGTAATATACCTATGTGTTTATGTTGATGATATCATACTTACAGCTAATGATGTCAATGGAATCAGACAAATCAAGAACCAGATGATGAAGGAGTTCAAGATCAGTGATCTTGGTTTACTAAAGTATTTTCTTGGACTTGAGTTAGTTTATACTAACTCTGGAATCTACATTACTCAAATAAAGTACATACAGGATATGTTGAAGAGGTTTCATTTGCAAGATGCCAAAGTTGCAAGCATTCCAATGGAGGTAAATCTAAAACTAAGTGCTCATGAAGGAGATGTACTTGATGACATTACAGGTTATCAAAGCATAGTAGGAAGCTTGAACTTTGCTACCTTAACAAGGGTAGATATTGCTTATGGAGTTAGTGTGCTAAGTCAGTTTATGCACAAGCCTAGGGCACCTCACTTGGAGGCTGCCAAAAGGATATTAAAATACCTCAAGGGTACTCAACATCATGGTTTGTATTTCCTTACACTTCAGACTTGGATATCAAGATTTATTAAGATGTAGATTGGGCAGGATGCAAGGATGATAGGAGGAGCACTTCAGGATACATTTCATTTGCAGGTGATAAACCTATATCATGGTCTTCTAAGAAGCAACCTACTGTTGCTTTATCTTCTACAGAGGTAGAGTATAGAGGATTGGCCAATGCTACTCAAGAAGCCATATGGATCAAGTTATTGTATATAGAATTGGGTTTGTATACTACTTCACCATTGATATTTGGAGATAATACATGGGAAAGTGGCACCAGAGCGTTGTAAATTGATTGTGAGAAAATGGTCATAGATTGTGAATCGACGAGTAGTACGCAAAGTATTGCAAACGTGATATATGCCGGTTACTCGTTCCAATGAAACGTACCCAAAGTATAGGAGAAACGAACAGTATTGGGCGATACCTAATTTGCTAAGGACGCCCACAGGAGCTAGAAGCACAGATACGTTTAACCCAATTTTCAAGGAAGCGAAGAATGATAGTAGTGATTCTGGTAGCCTTCCGGTGGAACGTACTGCAATTTCGGTAGATTTCGGTGCGATTTCAGCATAGTCTGTCGAAGATATAGTAACTCTAGAGTCTACCAGGACACAGTATGCAGTTAACTTAACACCATCTGGACAAGATTCGAGTTTGTTTGATGATAGAAGCGTGTTGGCCAAAGAAATCAGTGAAGGTGAAAAAGTACCTTGTTTTGGTGAAATTTCAACAAATTCTGGTGATATTTCGGTCCCAGTTACAGAGAGTTCACAGTCTCCCGGTGACGGTTTACCATTTCCTGGTGAATATTCATTCCGGTCACCACTAATCAGAGTAAACTTCCCTACATTTGATATCAAGGAGAAAGGTAGCTTATTCGAAGCTGAAATCCGAAAGAGATTGAATGATATTACCAAGCCGGAGAGTGCACAAGATGATGATACATATTCCGACGGTCAAGAAATTCAACCTCGGGACTCAGGAGATAGTAACAATACAACAGCAACCATGAGTGGGCAACAACAACAACAACAACAACAACAACAACAACAACAACAACAACAACAACAGCAACAACAACATCTACTTCCACCTCGTCCGGTTCCGACAGGAGTTACCTACACAAAATTCGGTGGATTTCTAGGTGATGATCCTGATGCTCATGTACGAACTTTTGAAATTAGTTATGCAATACTTAATCATCCTCTCGATCCGGCGTACAAGGCCATAGTATTCCAGTCAACACTAGTTAATGAAGCCGCCAGGTGGCTTACAGAATATGATATCAACCAATTCGGTACCTATGAAGCAGTAAGAGATGCGTTTCTGCAGAGATTTCGGCTAAAGAAGAACCCTGCCAGAATTTTTGATTACCTGCAAAACAATAGACAGAAGCTGAATCAAACAGTGCAGGAATATGCCACCCTATTCAGAACTCATTTGAGACAACTACTACTGGCCCATGCAAACCTGTCGGATGATGTCATCACGCAGTGGTTTATTAATGGTTTGACTCCGCAGCTCCGACAAATTATGATCATTCGTTGTGTGGGAGCCATGACACTAGATGCGGTTATTGCAATGGCCCTACAGCTCGAGAATAAGGTTGGAGGTTTTACCGAAGATTTAGAGTGGTTAAAATCCAGTAAAAATGTTGCAGAAGATCCGGCTATACAGATGTACTGCACCACGTGCAAGAATTCAGGGCATACCAGTGCCACTTGTGCACTTAATCAGATGTATTGCGCTATCTGCAATACAACTGGACATTCCATCGAAAACTGTGCCTATAATGCCAAAGTGCAGGGAACAGCAACAGTAAATGCAATTATACAAGAACCAGGACAGCCTGCCACCCACTATGTACCACCTCAGAGGAGAAATAATCAGCAGTAAGGATACAGAAATTATAGAGGATAGAGGAATACCAACTATAATGGAAATCATTGGCAGACAAGAACATCACAAGAAGGTAATGCCTTGCCACCACCTCGCTGTCATTTTTGCGGTGAGTTTGGTCACATCAGAAGATTCTGTAAAGATGTAGCCGAATATGATCAGAGGAAAAAAGAGCGTCAGAACCCAATGACAAATATGGTTCATATCAGACCAATAGAAACACAAGCCGCAGTAGTTGAGACCCGATCCGGTAAGCCACTACAACCAGCAGCTGAAGTATTTGAACCAGGTATTCGTGAGCAACAAAGGATGTATGACAAAGCTAGTCAGTGGACCTCCACAGAACCTCCAGTGTTCCCAGATCCAATTTCGGTGACACAAGTTCCGCTGCCAAAGGAAACCGCGCAGGAGCAAGAGTCAGTCCCAATAACCGATGCATCGTCTTCAGAATCAGTAAAAGGTACAAGTCAAGCAGAGCAGGCATGGGAAATTTTATCTAAAGCATCCATTACTCTTCCTCTTGGACAACTACTGGCATTAGTACCAGGAGTTCGGCAACAATTCCAGTAGCAGTTCAGTTCTACGTCTTCTTGCATTCCAGCAATAGCGATAGTACAACCGGAAACTGACTCTACGGTGGATCATTCAGTCCCTTTAATTATGGTATGGTACAAAAATCATAAGATTACTCAAGTACTAATTGATGGAGGATCTAGTGTAAACATAGCTACTGCAGCACTTTGTAAAAAGTTAGGCTGGACCGAAATTGAACCTGTCTAGTTTTTTGTTAGAATGGCCGACCAATCTAGAGTCCACCAAGTAGGACTTATACGGAATGTCCCAATCACTTTGCAGGGTACAACTTTTAAGATGACTTTCGTAGTTCTAGAACTACCGGAATCTATTCTTGATTATAATCTTCTTTTCGGCCGTCCTTGGTTGAAACAAGCTAAGGTTATACAAGATTGGTCCGCCCAAGAACTTTTGCAGTCAGTCGATGATTTAGGAAACCCTCGTCAACTCTATGTTCCTGAAGATCAATTGATAACTTATAATTTAGGAGATGAAGTAAATCCGCGACCTGTCAAGATAAAAGAAGGGTTGTCTGAAGTGTTTCAAGCAGATTTGATCCAGCTTCTTCGTGAATTTTCTGATGTTTTTGCATGGGATTACTGTGACATGAAGGGTCTGGACCCTCACATATATCAGCATCGGGTCATACTTAAACCGGAGGCAAAACCAATTAAACAACCCAGCTACAGGATGAATCCTAACTATGCATCATAGGTAAAGGCAGAGCTTGATAGGTTATTACAAGTCGGATTCATCGTTCCAGTAGAACATGCTGAGTGGATATCTCCAATTGTTATTGTTCCCAAGAAAAATAAGCAACTCCGAATATGTGTGGATTACCGGAAACTGAATGCAGCCACGGTGCCTGATCCGTTTCCTCTTCCATTCCTTGATACAATGCTAGACAGAGTAGCAGGACATGAAATGTACTCCTTTTTGGATGGTTATAGTGGGTATAATCAAGTCAGAATGGTTGAACAAGACATACCAAAAACAGCTTTCATTACCAACTGGGGTGTTTTTGCTTGTACAGTCATGTGGTTTGGATTAAGAAATGCTCCTAGTACTTTTCAACGATGTATGTAGGAAATCTTCTCCCCCTAGCTTACTTCTTTCATGCAAGTATATCTAGATGATTTCTCTTTATTTGGTAAGATGATAGCACACATGTATCATTTACGGTGTTGCTTTGAGAAGTGTCGTGAATACAGACTCTGCCTGAACCCAAACAAGTTTGTGTTTGCGGTTTCATGTGGTAAGTTGCTTGGCCATATTGTGTCTGCACAAGGCATACAAGTCGATCCAGATAAAATTGCAGTTGTGTTAGAAGCACCTGTGCCTACTATGCCGAAAGAAGTCATGCGATTCATGGGTCAAGTAAGGTGGCATGGTCGACATTTACGGTGCCTTGCTCATTTGGCAATACCCCTCAATAGATTAATAACCAGTACTCCTCGATAGTTTGTTTGGACTTAGGAATGCCAAACAACATTTGATCGTCTCAAAGGCTTATTAACGCAGGTTCCAATTCTACAACCTCCTGATTGGGAACATCCATTTCATGTTTTTGTTGACACATCAGATATCGCCATTGGGAGTGTCTTAATGCAACAAACTGATAAGTGGTTTCGGCCTGTTTATTATGCAAGTAGAAGGCTTGCTCCTGCAGAAAAGAATTATTCAGTAACTGAAAGAGAATGCCTTGGTTTAGTATATTCTGTAAAGAAATTTTGGCATTATTTGTTAGGTCAAAAATTCGTCTTTCATGTAGATCATGCTGTGCTAGTATATCTGGTTCGGCAGCAGCATTTAGGTGGTCGTTTAGCGCATTGGGTTCTACTTTTACAAGAATTTGATTACGAAGTAATTCATCGACCTGGAAATGCACATGCATTAGCAGATTTCCTTTCTCGGTTTGATTCTGGTGAAGCTCCGATCGGTGTTGATGACACCACACCTGCAATTTATGTTACTGACCCAACTAATGATGAATCTGCAGATCCTCGTGTGACATCTACTTACTATGATCAGTTATTAGCCTTTCTTACTGATGGATATCTTCCTGCTTAGACTTCTCCTGCAATGCGTAGGAAAATTGTAGTTTACAGTCGCAGATTTTGGTTGATTGCTGGAGAATTGTATTATATGGATCACATTGGAGTCTTAGTTTGTTGTATTCCTCCACATGAAGTAAACTCAGTTATCACTCTGGCACATTCCATACCTTCCGGTGGACATTTTGCAGCAGATTTAACACACCGGAAAATTCTGCAAAGTGGGCTTTGGTGGCCTACCATGTACAGAGATGTATCTCAGTTTGTCAAACAATGTGACAATTGTCAACGGTCTGGACAGCCTTTACAATGACATTTTTTCCCTCTCCAACCTGTATTACCATTGGAGCCTTTTCAGAAATGGGGTCTTGACTTTATTGGACCAATCACACCTCTAGCAATCCTTAGCAACAATAGATATATTCTGACATGCACAGATTATGCTACAAGATGGGCAGAAGCTTGGGCTTTACGGTCCGCTACAGCTATTTCGGTAGCAAAATGCTTAATGAATGACGTATTTCCACGATTTGGGTTACCTCTAGAACTAGTGACTGATCAAGGCACACATTTTGCTAACAATTTCATGAAAGTGCTCACACACTCTTTTCAGATTCTGCATAAATTCAATTCTCCTTATTACCCTCGTGCTAATGGCTTGGCTGAAAGTACAAACAAGACCTTGCTGAGTATGCTTCATAAATTGATTGTCAAATCACCAGAAAGATGGGATCAATTACTACCTGCAGTATTATGGGCATACCGGACTACTTACAAAGTTGCCACCGGACTGACTCCTTTCAAACTTGCATATGGAATGGAGGCAATTGCACCAATGGAGCTTGTAGGACCAAGCTTACGTGTGGCCATCTCTCATAAATTGTTACCTGAAGATTCTTTGCCGTTTCGGTTGGACACACTTAGAGAACTAGATGAGCATCGCTGGGAAAGTTTTCTGACTCTTCAAGAAGTGCAATTGCGGCAAGCTCGTACACATGATCGGTATTTAAAAACTCCAGTTTTTACGGTAGGGCAACTTGTGCTTTTTTATCATGCAAAATCAAACCGCTCTGCTAGAAAATTCAAGTTACCCTGGTTTGGTCCTTACCAGATTAGTGAACAAGTGGTCCCAGTAACTTTTTGGTTGGCTACTTTGACCGGAATTCCTCTTCCGAAAGTTATAAATGGTTCAAAGTTGCGGCCGTATCATCAAGCGCCTGATTCGCACTGAAGTGTTCTGCGGTTGCCCACGTTTTTTTTTTCTTTTCCTTTTTAGTTTTGCGTGATTAATAAACTAAGTCTATAAATTTCCTCGTTTTCATACCTAATTATGATCAACAACCGCCCTGCATTATCGTTCTGCTCATGCATGCACACCGAAGTTATGAGGTTATCATTTCAACATCGCGCGATGATTAGCAATTTCAATTCATCCCGCTGCCAAGTATCTACTTAACCTTTTTCATTCCACTGTTAATCGCTATTGTGTCTGTGTGTTTTGTGTGCCTGTGCTCTCTGTATACCCTGTGCAATTGTGTTCTTGTGCTTGCTATTCGTGTGCGCAACATGGAAGCGTTAGCAAACTTTACTGCGTTCTGTGAAGGACTCCCCGCAGATGTAGGTGAGTTCCTGCGTGTCCATGGATTGGCTAATTTCATTGAATTGCCTTGGCAAGTGGAATGTCACCCGTTCTACGCCCAAATCATCGCCGCCATCGCTGCCACACCTGCTACGGAGTAGAGTTGGCCAATTACCTCATTACCTTCTAGGGTAGTAATAACTCTACAGACCTTTGCTGATGCTTTCCGACTCTCATCGAGAGGTCGAGAGAATGGCCCTAATTTGCCGCTTGCCACAATGATCCAATTGTTTCCCCGATATTCTTCTAATTAATATGCTATCCTTTGTCGTCCTGAGCCTGAAACAACAGCCTTATAGTTCTTAGTCATCATCTTGAACCTGCAAAAACGTACATATGGGATATCTCGCCCATTCTATTCAGCAATAGATTTGGCTGCCAGAGAACCTGTAAACTTTGCCTCATACTATTTCCGTCGCATTCACAGAGAATGCGTTTCGGTAATTAAACAGGCCCGTCTCCCCCACATACTAAGTTTTCTGTTTTCGGCAATACAAGCAGCACAACCGCCTTCCAGAGGTCCAGTTCTATATCATGAAGAATCTGCGTAGATATTGGAAGATGATGAAGAAGATGACGAAGAGATATTCCAGATCCTCTGCCAAAAACGCATCAGAATCAGTTCATCTGACAGTCAAGTACAGGGTTCGACCGCAGGTAAAGAAGCAGACAACAAACAATAAGAAGAGACTTTCCATGACACAGCAACATCAATGCACCAGGATTCATCAGTGCAGTCCTCCCCAAATCAGCAACAAGAGCATGATGATACCGCCGATTTTGCAGCCAGCTCCTCTACAGAAGTATCTCAACAACAATCCGAACATGAAAATCAAGAAGATGGGCAACCTATTATTAAATAAATTTTTGAAGAACTGATTAAAGCAGTGGAGTCTGTAGTTGCCAACCCTAATGACACTACGCAACAAACCACCAAAAAGCTATTAGAAACTAACACTGTTCTTCTCACTCCTCCACCTGTGCCTCCAATTAAACCCCATATTCCCATTCCACCCATTGTACCTGACGCACCTGATTCCTCATCTTCTTCACCAAACTATTCTCCACCAAATTCCCATCAGCTCCTCACCACTTCTTCATCTCAACCACGTCCTTCCCTTCTCTTTCCTTCGTTCCCTGTATTTAATGAACTAGCATCCATGGGTCAAATGTTGATCCAATTATCACGGCAACTACCAGAACAAATAAAAGAGGTAACTGATAATATCAGAGATGGTTTCCAGCATAAATTTGATGTTTTGGAAGCAGACAATAGCCCACTTCAGGAAGAACTAGTTGCAGCTAAAGTAGAAAATCAAGCTTTAAACGAACAAATTAAGGAGTTACAGACTAGACTTGCCGAACAGGAAACAATTATCAGTCAACGAGATGCGGCACTAGCTGAAGTCCGAGAAAAAGATGAGTTATTAAGTGTTGCTGATGCGGAACTAGTCCAATTGAAGCAGTTAGTCCAAGATAAAGAAGATGCACGCATAGCTCTGGGCAATCTTTTAGAAGAGACTAGAGCACAACTGAATGAAGCGGTATAGAAAGGACAAGAGATGGCCGACTCGCCTAGAAAGACTAATGAAGAACTCCAGCGGACATAAGTATATTTATCTGAATCGAATACAGATCTTAAAATACAGATGAATTTAGTCGCTCAACTACAGAAGGAGATACCAGCGATAAAAAGAGAGCGTGATGCGTATTACAAAACCATATAGTTTCAAAATCAAGAGTTGGAGAGAAGGGAAAACCAACTGGACGCTCAAAAAGAAAGACTATCCAGAGTTGATAAGCAGATTGCATATATGAAAGTCAACAGGGATGCAGCTCTGTCAAATGAATTTTACTTACAAGAAGCTTTTTTGCAGACAGAGGTAGAGAGTTTAATGAGCCAAGTTATTTCTCTAAGCTGAGTAGGGACAGATGCTCAGCTCCTAGAACCAGAAATTTTGAAGCAGATGTTAGAGTCATTGAAGAAGAAAATTGCCTGGACTTTCAGGTTAGCTAGAACTATGTATCTAGAAGGTATAGTTGATGAGCCGTAATATTTTTGTATACCTGCGGGTTCAAGTCCACCGTGCGTGCCAGTGTAAGCCGCCGGATTGGCAATTGTAAAATCTGACTCTTAACGAACCGAAAGGTCATTGCGTAGATGTTGTAACCTTGATTGATGTTGTAACCTTTATATAAATCAATGAAAAAAGACGCTTCGATGACGACCAGAGGAGTCGCCAGACTGTTCGTCTGGTTGATGATGTCTGTGTAGTTTCCGTGGTGTGTTTGAGAACTCTAAGTTATTCTGTGTCTTTCTGTTCTGTTGATTATCTGTACCTGTCCGGTAAAGATTACGTTACAGTAAGGTTATCTTAAGTTAAGTACTGAATCACGGTTCCGGTAAGTTTATTACTGAGAGTTTGTGTTACGGTCATCTTTGCATTGTGCGTTGGTCACTGAGGAAGTCTTAATCTGTGTATGAATCGACATTTTGTGAGTAGATGAATCAGACGAAGTCCGAGTTTTCGGTTAGTAAGTTGGATTAGTAAAGTTATTGAGTAGACTGTTATGTGAGTGAGTTGATTTGGGAAAATCAAGTATAGGGACTCTCTTAACAGACCCCTTCCACTCCCAAGAACCCGAATATATGTTTAAACGCGTCTCTGATGGCAAGACCCGCGTTTAACAGTTAATACACATATGAAGATGCATAGAAATCAATGCTAGTGGTTAATTACCACTTTATCATTTTGTAAAAGTCATATTTGACGTGGAATCTTTGTAAGCACCTACCAAGAAGAACTCGTGGAGAATTTAGAAGTTGATTGATGGAATATCTCCTATAATGGAGGATCACTTTTTAGAGAGAGCCAAAATTTTGAATTCAAATTCAAACTGAAAGTAAACACTTATATAAACCTTTAGGAAAAAGTCGCGGGTAAGACTCATCAATCCCGAGCTCCTCATTCTCATTTCTGAGTGTGTGTGAGGCCTACACTCTAGCCCACACCTATCAACACCATTAGGCAATGATATTCATGCCTATCGCATTGTACAACATTGTTCAGTAATACATATATCTACATTGTTCATTTCTGAGTTCTCAGTCATCGTCTCTGAAATTCTTTCAACTTGTGGAGATCATATCTCACTCATTTCTCCACCAAATTCAAAGATCTATAGCTTGCTCGAACCAACGCAAAATTTTCTACATGCTATCAAAATTTTAAGGATTTCTATTCAGCCATTTCAGAGAAACCTTTGTCGAGGTGATCACTGGTCGAAGTCCACAACAATCCTAAAATATCGGGGGTAAAGGCTTACTTGCTAAATCAATTTCTCTGAGCATAATTAATATTTTTAAGTGATTTCACTTGAAATCATTAGATTACTAAGCTAATTAGATACCCCTAAAAGGAATTTTATCAATCCCTACTGTGATGGTCATACTGAGCAAAAGATGTAGTAGGTGTATGGTAAAAAATAGAATGTTTTCTTGAAGCCTTGAAGTTCAAAGTTGTCTGTTTTGATTCAATCTTTTCGTACATCATTTCCAAAGTACATAGGCCATTTTATGGTGTCATTGGAAATCTACGAAGGTCTACTTATCTCCTCTGAAGCATCAAAGGGCTGGTACAAAGTAAGATTTGGCAGTACCTACTCATCCTTCTGAAGTATTCATCCATCTTCCAAACACTAGAAGAACTAAGAGAATGTGTGACACCTGGATTTGTGAACATGCAATTCTCTAATTCTAATGTAATGCATTGTTCATGTACCCGAACTTGAAGAAGTTGACTTCCTAGGTTCAAGTTGACTGCATGTTCATAAATCCAATCTTGACCCAAGACAAGTGGCTCTATAAGGTCCTCATCGTGACACACTAGCATTTTGACTTTCATTGGGACATCTTGAAGGTAGATGGAAAGTTCCACCTCGCCTAGACAAGGGGTTTCCACACCTCCCAAACCTATGAGATAGGCTTCTATGGGCTTGATATTCAATTGGAGGTCTTGGCAGTATGAAAGTCTAACTGCACTAGTTGTCAACTAGTGCTCTCACAATCCTTACATTCTTTTCTTGTCCTACCACCACAGTCACAAAGGGGCGTCAATCGGTTATGTGAGAAGTAATTATGCCCGATTTTTGGCACATGTCCATGTGATATTTTGGGGCTTTTGGGTTGACATCTAGGCCTAGTCATATTAACTCATTTCGTCGCATGCACTCTCTAGCCTCTGCCTGGGCTTCTTCTCTAATCCTTAACTCCTCTTCTTTTTGCTTCTTAGCAATGTCGAGTCTCATGAGCATATCGAGGTTCTTGATATAACTTGACTCGACAACCACTTATATAGTTTGGCAAGATATCACCTTCTAAAGTGGCCAATTGAACCGCACCACTAGTGGAGATTCTATTAATGATCATGGGTCCATATCCTCATTTCTCCAATTTGTGGGCATGTTGCTTTAGCGTATAAACTAGCACTAGATCTCCTTCTTTCAATCCTTTATCCTTTTTGCGGGCATCAAAGTATGTCTTTTACATTTTCTTTGCAGAATAAATGTCTGCTACCACTCGTAGCCTCGTCTCACCTAAGCGTTCTAGATCAAAGATCCTAGAGGACAATTCATGTCCATTCCACTCATGCTCTTGTGCTACTTTTAATTCTAGGATTAGGAAGTCCAATGGTAGCACAACATTCGGTTCGAAGCCCATCTGAAATGGGGTAGCATTGAGCACTATTTTGTAAGCAACTCGGTAAGCCCAAACAACATGATGAGGCTGTTTGTCCCAATCAGAGCGTTTATTATTTACGAGTTTTGTCAATACGTTACATAGGATCTTATTCATGCTTTTGGCTTTTCCGTTAGCTTGTGGATGATAGGGAGAAGACTTCTTATGTATTACCAAGAATTCTTGGAGAAGGTTTTCAATAACTTCGTTCAAGAACTGCATGCCTCTATCACTTACTAACTCTATTGGTAACCCATATCTGGTGAACATGTTCTCGAATAAGAACTTAGCCATCTGTTGAGAGCAGTATGTCCACCCAAGGACTGACTAGACAAGGAAGCCAGCGAAGAGAGTCAGAGCAAGGTGAAGGAGTAAGTAGACAAAGCAGTCGACGCAAATCTGGCAGATAGGCCCTTCAAATTTTTCCAAATCAACATTTTTATAACAGTGATTCTTATCACTAACAATCATTGTAAATACCATTTCATATTTTTGTAGCTCCATTTTGTGCAAGCCAAGGAGTCCTTGAGCTTGAGGAGCCTTAGAAGTACCTACATATCAATTTTCGTATTTTTTAGACTCCGTTTAAGCCCTCAAATTGGCCCTGGAACCTAATTTTTAACTAGGCCGGACACTAGGTCTGGACAGGGCCAAAACCTAGTCAAAAACTATAAAAAGAGCTAGAGAGCTCATTTTTGAGGTTAGCTTGTAATTGAAATGAACTTGTAAAAGCTTTTTGAAAGGAATCTAAGAACTCCATTGCTTCTCACTCTTTGTCTTGCCGTGTGTGCGCGTGTGTGTGTATGTGTGTGCATGCTTGTGTGCTTCTCACTCACGCACTTGTGCCTCCACTTGCTCGAGGTCTTCATACCATCCTCACGTCTTCCTGGATTGACATTAAGGAGGTGCTACTCATCACTGAGCTACACCAAATTTTGGCACCGATAATGCGTTGATTTTCAGCTAGGGTGTTTTGAAGTTGACCATACCCAGGGGGATCAAAGTCAGGGGTCTTAAGAATTGTTTTCCTAAAATTCACTATGCAAATTAGTATTTGTGCTACAGGAATGAGAATCATTGGTTCTGTCTTTGGAATTTAAATATTAAAGTTAATTTTGGAACTCTACAGATCTTTTGAGAGCATCGGAAGGCGTTCTAAGAAAGTGTAAGTGCAAGCTTGGGAACACACTTCCTGGGCATTCAAGGGCAACCAAGCAGGAAACAAAAGGTTGGAAACTTTCGACCCTCTCTGTCAATTCCTAGCTTAGGCTAAGAACGACTAGAGGTAGGAGTAAGTCAAGGCGACGATAGGCAATTATCAAGTTGAAGCAGACCTAAACTCTCAAGTTCAAGCTAAGGACATAATCTTTGTACTGTCGAGAACTTAAAAGGAAAAGAACTTAATGTGGAACGATCAACTTTAAGTGCGGAACTACACTCAAATATACCTTACGACTTGATATCAGACAAGAATTTTAACACGGGAATCAATTAAAAAGAATCAAGTAACTGATACAAAAGGACTCTGCAACGAGATTGTACTTGGGCAAAATTGGGCTATTCAGCTAGGCTTATGAACCTTAGATCAGGGCGACATCTAGTAAGGGATAGACAAAGCCTTAGGTCTTCAGAGGCTAGTGTCAACCACACTGCTAGGTTGTGGGCCCAGCAGTTGAGCCACCACTCATACTACCCAAGTTCTGAGACTAGTGAATCCGAGATGTCTCAAGGTATGGAGAGACCTACAGGAAGTTCAGGAGTGCCATACTTGCATAGGGTAGAAGGCCCTTACAAAACGCAGTTGGAATACCTTAGGACCAACCGATTAGGTGCCAGCATCTATGAGGACGGCCTAGGAAGATCGGTGGTACAGATTAAGAATCCTGATCAATCCATTGGATTAGAGCACCCAGCTGTCAAGTTTGAAAATGGAGCATACTTGGACAAAGAAGGAACCATATACGTAGTCACCAGTCACCCAGATAGGACGAACAAATTTGGAAATGTGATCCCAGAAGCAGACTTAGGTGACCTGGAGCAAGGAAACATGGGTGTAGAACCTAGAACCCCTCGAGGTAAATCGGTTCTCACTAGGATTATCACACCGGAGTGGATTCCCCAGGATAATAAGAGCATAGATTTGCTCCTCAATCGAGAGACTGACGAAGCCTTTTGGAGGTACAAACCTGATCGGCCAATTGATATAGGAACAATCATGATCTATGAGTTTAAGGATCTTGATAGCCCAGGTAGAGTGACCTACTTAGATCACGCTTCGGAGAGGATCTTTGTGGTGATAGAAAATGATAGACATGCTTACACTTGGAAGGGTGAATTCGTTTTCCCCCAACCAAGATCGAATGTATCCTATGGTCACCCTGGAGCTGGAACATCCCAAGCTCATGGAATGCAAAGAGACAGAAGTAGAGATAGACCAGAAGTAAGCTTTGCCAACCCAGTGGGCAGAGAAAGAACGAGGACGGAAACAAATAGAGTAGAACCTGAGATACTTAGAGCTCATAGGAATCAAAGACATGCGGATGAGTTCCCTCTACCACGACCTAGAGAGCACACAAGGACTTTGAGACCGACTCAGCTAGTTAAGTCCATGAAGAACTACTTCGATGGCACTGGAGATCCATACGATCATGTGGCTGAGTTTAGGCAAGTCCTGAGAGCTGAACAAGTGGAGGATCTTTTCACGCAGTACAATGCCTTTGGTCTGACCCTTAGGAACACTGCCGTAACATGGTTTCAGCCACTAAATGAGAGGCAGTTCAGGAGCATAGACCAACTCCTAGAGGCTTTCATTATTGAATTCTCTAAGAGTGGCATAAGGCATAATACCTCCTCGCTGATTCAGAGCTTCAAGCAAACCCCTCAAGAAACCGTGAGACTTGCAGGAAGAAGATTTAGGCAATACTTAGAAAGATGCCCTGTTTCGGAGCTACCCACACCAGCGAAGCAAGTGGCTTTATTCCTGGATGGATTGCTAAGTACTAAATTGAGATCTTATGTGTACTTGAAGGACCCTAGGACCATAGAAGAGTGTGTGCGCATGTGCATTGACATCGAGGATAACCTAGGGGAGGAGTTAGAGCTTTCCAAGATATACAAAGATTCAGATAATGCCTCTAACCTCTCTTCCACGCAATCCACATCAATTGAGGAACTTGCAGAGAAAGTAGCTCAGAAATTAGGTGTCACTAACAAACAAATCCCAAGGTTTGCCCCTCTGAAAAGGTGCTATACTTGTGGGGGTGACCACATGGCGAACGTATGTCCCATTATGGCTCAACCCCAAGTAAATCCTAGTAGCCAGTACTGCACCATAGAACGGAGGTACACCAATCACACCGCACAAGATTGCCCCTACAATAAGCAAACCGTTAGGCAGACGTACCCACAGCCATATCCTCAACAAGGAAGATACCAGAACCAGTACCCACCTCAGCAGTATGCTAGGCCTCAACAAACCTACCAACCCTACCAAAACCAACAAAGGCCTCAGCCTGTGCTAGCACAACAACCCCCAGCTCCAGCTAATGTGATTCCGGTAAAGTATGCTGCTGCAGAAGAAAACCTGAATAGAGCTATAGTCTCTGTAACACCAGTGCTTTCAGAAAGTGATCCCAGTGACCATAGCTTCGATTCTACACATGCTGATAGCCCCCAGGCTTACTACATGCAATCTCCTGAACATGGTGAGTCCTACTATAGTGAAGAGCCAAATGAACCTAGTTGGGAGGCAGATTACACGAACATCATGTATGCAAACCCCAACCCTAGACCTCAACCTAGGCAGGTAAGACCCCCTTTCCCTAGAGGACCATGCTACAGATGTCAGGGGGATCACCTCATTCGTGATTGTCCCTTGCCTCCACCTACACAACCCCAGTCAGTGACGATTCAGGGTTTTTGCCAAGAGTGTGGAAAGGATCATCTCTTACGAGACTGCCCCAAGAATCCTAATAATATGCCAAAAATTACTCCTATTAACGTTATTGGGTTAGTGGTAGATTCCACAGGAAGTGTCACTTCCACTACACCCGTGCAAGTGATCACTAGAGCTCAAGCATTGCAGCAAAACCCAAGGGTAAACTAGGAGAAGAGCCCAGATGTTAGTGAAACAGAGAGCATGACAAAAAAGAGGACTAGAGCTTGGAGAGATAGCCGTGAAAGAATGAAACGGCAATGGCTCAAACAAGATGAGTGAACTCGAGGAAAGCCTCAGAGAAACAAAGGCTAGGATAACTGAACTCACATCTCAAACTCCCTCTCACACTACTCCACCTCCACCATTCCCAACTCCATCCCACCCGCCACCTTCCGACCCGCCTCAACTAATTCCACCACCCCCTAGAGTAGGATCAGTCCTAGCAGATCCCACTCCCGAATGTTGGTGCAAATCAAGCCATCAAACTTGGCTAGGACAATTGGTTTGAAGACTCTACATAAGAGAAGACCCATAGGAACTTATGCTTAAAAGCTTCTTACCATTTTACTCTTTTGTAAAAGTCTAGAATGACTTGGCATCTCATGTAATCATACCTACTTGATTAGAGTCGTGGAAAAAGTTGTTGAAAGGTTGAAAGAATATCTCAATCACTTTTTAGGTGGAAAGATTCTAGGAGATAGATTTGAATTCAAATTCAAATCACCATCCAACTCCTATAAAAGCTACATTGAAAAAAGTCGCGGGTACATCATCAATTCCGAGGCTGTTCTGTACTATCCATTGAGTGTGTAAGGTCTACATCATAGCCTACACCTCTGAGTACCATTGTGCTATGTTGATCATGCCAATGGGAATGTACATTCATATGATATAATACAAATACTTACATTCATTATCTCTGGTTTTCTCTGAGTCATCTTCTCCAAGTCTGTCAACTTCAAAGGAGCATATCTCAGGATCTACTGAGCCAAATCAAGTGATTCAAAGCACATTGGATTCAGCTCAAAGTCTACTATACACCTACAAAATTTCAAGGCCATTGGATCAACCATTACAGAGAAATCTCAGTCGAGGTGCTCACTGGTCTGTGTCTGCAAAGCTCCTAAAATATCGGGGGTAACTTTTATTTTGCTAGAGTGATTTCTCTGAGTATAGTTTGTCATTTCCTTTCATTCCACTTGCAAATGGGAGCTTGGTAAGCTAATTGAATAACTCTAGAAGGAATTTTTCCAATTGTAAGTGTGCTGGTCACACTGAGTGAAAGAGTGAGCAGGTGTCATTACAGAAATAGCAAGTTTTCTAGAATTTGTGAAGTGCAAAGTTGTCTGTTTTGATTTGATCATTACACATATCATTTGCAAAGTACATATATGCTTTCTTGGTATCACTTGGAAGCTCAAGGTGTGTCCTAAGCATATCTGGAATCAAAAGAGGGCTGGTGTGAAGCAGGTATAGCAGCACCAACTCAATCTCTTGAGTGCATCCAACCATCACTCTCAACAGTGGTATCAGAGCAAATAAGGTAAACATGGGAGATGGATTTCCTTCATTCATTGACAAATTGGACAGGAACAACTACCAAGCTTGGCCTCTAAGGATGAAGACCTATCTACAAGGAAGGAGCTTATTTGGATACATATCAGAAGATGAGGAATTGCCCTCATTCAAAACTAGAGGACTACCCACAAAGGATGAACATGAGAGGCTCAACCAATGGTGTGCAAAAGATGCTTTGGCAAGGTCTTACCTTCTAAACTCTATATCTGACTTTCTTTTACCTCATGTAAGGAATTGTAAGACTTCCCAAGAGACTTGGGAAACCTTGTCAACACACTTTTCTTCCAACACAAGGGCCAGGAAGAATCAACTGTGGATTGAATTCACAACCCTTAGGAAGCAGCCCAAGCAATCAGTCTCAGAGTATATGACTAAGATTAAAGATGTGGCAGACCAATTAGCAAGCATTGGAGAGGAGATTGAAGAGGAGCAGATAGTCAGGCAAGTAACAAATGGACTCAAGGCAGATGATAAGTGGGAAAGTTTCACCACTGCAATGGACCTCTATATGGACATGCATACTCCAGATCTCACAACACTCATGGGCCAACTATTCACACATGAAGCAAAGTTTACAAAGGCACGAGATCAATCAAAAGGTAACAACCCCTCTGCTCTCTATACTGATAAGAAAGTTAAGGATAAAGGTAAAGGGAAGAAACAGGATGAAGAAGGCTCTACCTCCCAAGCTAATTATGCAAGGAGAGGTAGATCATCTAGAGGAAGAGGCAGAGGAGGTAAGTCAGTTAGGGGGAGACCCTACAACTCATCACCATGCAACATTTGTGGATTGTCCAATCATACCACAGATGAATGCTACAAGAACTACAGGAATCAGAGAGGAAGAGGGTACTCAAGAGGTGGATACTCTCAAGGGAGAGGCAGATTCAACCAACATCAAAGCCACAATGGATACAACAATCAATACAACAACAACTACAACCACAACCACAATGGTAACTACCAAGGTGGATTCAGAAATAGAAGAGACTACAACAACTACACAGAGGAGCAAGATGACTCCCTATTGATCATGAATATGACCTCCAAGGCACGTACAAATGATGATCATTTATTTTATATTGACTCAGGATGTTCTAACCATGCAGCTGGCAATGTGGCACTACTTTCTGATTTGGAAAAACCCAAGGGAAAACATCAGGTACAAACAGGTGATGACACTAAACATTCTGTTGTAAAAATTGGAAATGTAAAGACATGTGATGGTAACCAGAACCTATTGAGCAGGGTACTCTATGTACCAACTATCACCAAGAATTTAATGAGTGTTGGTCAGATTGTGGAGAAAGGTTTGCAGGTCAGATTCACACAACATGGAGCATATGTGGAGGACCCAAGACATGGATTCAGAAGGATAGCCAAGGGAGAGAAATCAGGTGGATTGTTTACTTTTGAGCTAGAAGACACCAAGAACATTGCTTTGTATAATTACAAGGATCAAAAACTTTCAGAGTTAGAGATATGGCACAAGAGGTCAGGTCACATAGGTGAAAGAACCCTAAAGCAAATGTGCAGGGATCAATGTGTGCTTGGGATACCTAATGTGTCCAAGCAACACATGATTTATAAGTGTGGAGCATGTCAATTTGGTAAGTCTCACAGGTTGCCCTACTCAAGGAAAGGTTTCATGCATGAAGACTACCTAGACTTGGTGCACACAGATGTTTGGGGACCTAGCAAGGACCCTTCCATTTCAGGTTCAAGGTATTATGTGTCCTTCATTGATGATTATAGCAGATGGACTATCTTATACTTTATGAAGCATAAAGATGAAGTGTTTAATTGTTTCAAGAGGTATCTTGCACTTGTTGAAAATCAAACAGGAAGAAGCTTGAAGAGGCTAAGGTCAGATGGTGGAGGAGAGTATTTCTCCAATGAGTTTGAAGATTTCTTGCAGGAAAGAGGCATCAAAAGGGAGATTACTACCAGGTACTCACCTAAACAAAATGGGGTAGCTGAAAGAAGGAATAGACTCATTGTAGAAACAGCTAGGTCTATGCTTAATGAAAAGAAGTTGCCAAATTATCTTTGGGCAGAGAGTGTATCCACTGCCACCTATCTCATAAATAGGTTGCCATCCAAATCACTTGATGGCATGACACCATATGAAGCTTGGCATGGTAAGAGACCTTCTCTGGATCACTGCAAAATCTTTGGTTGTGTAGCATATGTGCATATTCCCTCACAGGTAAGGGGAAAGCTAGATCCTAAAGCTGAAAAGTGTATCTTCATTGGTTATGATTTGAACCAAAAGGGATACAGATTCTACAATCCAACAAACAAAGGCTTCAAGGTAAGCAGAGATGTCATCTTTGATGAGAATGACTCATGGTATGAGAATGAATGCAGGAAGGTTAGTCTACCCTATGATATGGAAGAAGACTTCCCAAGGCTCACCAAGGAGGAACCAATCCAGAAAGATGAATCAAGCTCAGATGATGATGATACAATAAACCTTGAGGAATTCAAGGCTTGGAAGTCCAAAGGGAAGATGAAGATGAAAAAGCTAGAGGATATACCAGAATCCTCAACTCAAGCAATTAGAAGATCTCAGAGAGAAAGCAAAAGACCAATCAGATTTGGGTATGACACATCACTTGTAACTAAACATTCTGTATATCTTGCAAAGGATTTGTTGAATGAAGAACCAGGTACCTATGAAGAAGCTATCACCAAACCAGAGTGGAAAGAAGCTATGAATGAAGAAATGGAAGCTCTCAAGGAGAGTGATACTTGGGACTTGGTACCCAAGAAAGACTCTATGAAGGTGATAGGATCCAGATGGATCTACAAACTAAAGAGGAATTCAGATGGAACAATAAACAGGTACAAAGCTAGGTTGGTAGCCAAGGGTTTTGCACAAACCCAAGGCATTGATTATGAGGAGACATTTTCTCCTGTGGCTAAGATGCCAACTATCAGAATATTGGTGAGTGTAGCTGCATCAAAGAATTGGAACATGTACCAATTAGATGTCAAGAATGCTTTCTTGAATGGATGGATATCTGAAGAAGTCTACATGTCACAACCACCTGGCTATGAAGACCCCAAGAAGGTAAACTATGTTTGTAAAATGAAGAAGGCTCTATATGGTTTGAAGCAGGCACCTAGAGCATGGAATTACAGGTTGACAACCTATCTCCAAGACCAAGGATTTGTGATGAGTAAAGCAGACACTTCTCTGTTCATAAAGAGAAGTAGTACAGAGGTAATCTACTTGTGTGTTTATGTTAATGACATCATCATTATAGGCAATGATGTCAATGGTATTAGACACATCAAAGGACAGATGATGAAAGAATTCAAGATCAATGATCTTGGGTTATTAAAGTACTTCTTAGGTCTTGAGTTAGTCTACACCAACTCAGGTATATATATCACTCAAAAGAAGTATGTACAGGATATGGTCAAGAAGTTTGGTTTGCAGGATGCTAAGGTATCTACTACTCCAATGGAGGTCAACCTAAAGCTAAGTGCTCATGAAGGGGATGAAATACAAGACATTACAGGATATCAAAGCATGTGTAGCTCAAGCGTAAGCACCACCTCCTTTACTTGTCAATCCGCGGAGACGTGAGGACCGGTATGAAGACCACGAGCAAGTGAAGGCACAAGTGCGTGAGTGAAAGCACACAAACATGCACACACATACACACACACGCGCACAAAGTAAGATCAAAGAGAGGAACAATGGAAAGCTTAGATTGCAAAAGAGTTCTCTTACAAAAGTTCTATTCTCTAACAAGCTAACCCCCAAAATGAGCTCTCTAGCTCTTTTTATAGTTTTTTGACTAGTTTTGGCCCTGTCCAGACCTAGTGTCCGGCCTAGTTAAAAATTAGGTTCCAGGGCTTATTTGAGGGCTCAAACGAAGTCTAAAAATTATGAAAATTGGTACGATGGTACTTCTATTACTCCTCAAGCTCGAGGACTCCTCGGCTTGAACAAAATGGAGTTACTAAAAATAGATAATGGTATTTACAATGGTTTTTAGTGATGAAAATCACTATTTTTGTAGGGGATTCTTCTGAAAATTTGACATACACTTCTTGGAGCTCCCTACTTGCTCCCTTTCCTCGTGTGTCCACCTTTTGATGTGCTTCCATGCTTTGTCCTTGACTTTGGGCTTCAACACTCCCCCCCCTCTCGAGTCTGTCGTCCCTGACAGACCCTTGTTGGAAGGGCTGTTCCATGTAGTGCTTTGAGAGGTGGTGTCCATCCGTTGTATGAGCTGGTTCCTTGGATTCCAGCAAGAATGTGTCGTTGTGAGCTTTCAAAACTGCAAGTTGCTCAAAAGAGGTTGTCAAGAGTGATTTGGAGCAACTACTCGCTTTAATTTGCTTCCGAGATATGGATGTTGTTCCCATAACGTCCGCTAGCTCTTCCAAAGATGATGTTGAGAGCAGTCATGCCAAGTTCTCACAACCCATAGTGAATGATGGGTAAGTGTGTCAGTGCATGGGTTGAAAAAATTATGTGCCTTGTGCACGGCCTTGTAGTGTAGCCCTATGCATGCTTACTTGGAAAATGCATTGGAAGAAGTATGGTGCAGAAATTTGGGGTCTTGAGCTAAGTGCTCAAGGGTATGCTGATGAAGAGGTTTCCTACTCTATCATGGTTATGGTGTTTCCAGAGTAAAGATACTTACCATGGAGAAGGTTGATGGATGTTTGTCTCTTCGTGTTGTACACTCGGCCTGTGGGATGGAACATTGTTGATGAATGTCCGTGTTGATTGTCCATTGATGAGATCTTTTGAGTGGTGGATCTCCTCTCCTCTTTTCAAAGCAACATTTGTCACTAACAATGTGCATTTCTGAGCTTGGGCTCATGCACGTTCACTTCCCTATATTGACACTCAGAGGAATATTGGACACGTGCCAGTTTCTAAGAGATTACCATGCTGATTGACCTAGACCATTCACCAGTGCTACTGTTCCATACTGGTTCAGGAAATACTGAGAATTGAATTGCTTTATATTCCTTGGCAAGCAACATCGGGTAACTACACCAAGCTGAGTTTCACATATTCTCTTTAGCTCACCATTTGCAGGAGTCTTCTCCTCCAGAACTACCTTTTGCAGATATCTCCTTGGCTGCTCTGGTACATGAAGTAGTTAAGCATCACTCAAGTTGCGGACCTTCAAGCTCTTCATTCCTACCATGGTAAGAGAAAATCATAGTTGTAGATGCCATGTTCATGCCAAATGCTTGTCATCTACCAGATAAGGCAGCAATAATCTCACTGCTGGCCGAGAGACACTTCTATCCAAATTGATAAATGCCCAGTAATCGATGGTTCAATCTTCAACTAAGCATGACTCATTCATGTTCCATGAGCGAAACCTGGGAACAAGTTCTTCCTCTTTTTTTTTTTTTTTTTTTTTTTTGTAACAATATCACAAAACAAGAAGACAGATTTTAGTATCAATCAATAAAAATCTTTGACATATGTCAATGTGCTCTTGTGCCTGGGATTCTCAAGTGTGTCTATGCATGGCCGTGTAATGTGGCCCTATATTAATGCATACTTTGGAAATGCATGACCTGAATGGTGCAAAAGACAGGGTTGTGCAAGAAGCACATGGTTGTTGCTCGTCGAGGCTTGATGTTACTTGCAGATGTGGACGCCATCTTTCTTGGATGTCTCCATGGGATCGCGAGATGATGTATTCCTTCTTATTGGAATCCATTTGAGAACAGCATTTGGCACAGTAGAGATCACTTCAGGCGACTTCATCTTTGGATGCTTTCTGAACTGTGGTATCCAATGTGATTGGCCCTTTGGTTCGGTGTAGGCTACTTGTACTTTTGGCTTCCAAACCCATATCCTTTTTGCACATCTTCCTACTATTGTTGAAGAGCTGATTTGATCTTCTTTCGGTCTCTGTACGTGGTTCTTACCGTCTTCTCTTTTTGGATTCTTTGTTGAGACCTTTCGCATGTGGGAGAACATAGGTTGTTGTAGATGTAGGAGCTTCTCAGGTACCCACATCTGTAATTGCCCTTGTTGAGCTGCAGCTAACTTCTTAGGCACCCAAACTTATTGGATACCTTGTGATTGAGCTTGTTTGAGCTGCTTCCCTCGTCTTCTGGCCTGGTTGACTTGACTAGATGGGATTTGTGGGGGCAAGGCTGGTGGTTGCTCTCCTTTGCGTACCCATATCTGCTTCATGCTCGGAACTGCTTTTTTATCGAATGGTGTCTTTCTATTTGATGTAGCAGTTGTCGTGAACGGTTGTGTTTGCTTGTGTGGTGGACTCACTACTGTGGCTACTTGATTCTTTGGAGAAGAAGAAAGATCCACCCGCCTTCGAACCTGGTCGTCCACGATTGACTCCTTCTGCATCATAGAGCTTTTGACACATACAACATCTTCTTTCATATGATTAGTCTTGGAAGAACTAAGAGAGTGTGTGGTGCCATGATCTAGGAGCATGCAGTTCTCTAATTCTAATGTAATGCATTGTTCATGTACCCAAACTTGAAGAATTTGACCTCTTAGGTTTAAGTTAACTGCATGGTCATAGATCCAATCTTGACCCAAGACAAGTGGTTCTGTAAGGTTCTCATCTTGACATACTAGCGCTTTGACTTTCATTGGAACATCGTGAAGGTAGATGGGAAGTTCCACCTCGCCCAAACAAGGGGTTTCCACGCCTCCCAATCCTATGAGATAAGCTTCTATGGGATTGATGTTCAACTGCAAGTCTTGGCAGTAGGAAAGTCTAACTGCACTACTTGCTGCACCTGAGTCAATCAATGCTTTCACCGTCTGTGCATCCTTCCTTTGTCCTATCTCTATGGTCACAAAGGGTCTTCGGTCAATGACCTGAGAAGTTGCAATGCCTGACTTTTGACACATATCCATGTGATATGTTGGGGCTTTTGAGTTGACATCTAGGCCTAATCGCCTTAACTTATTTCGCCTAATACGCTCTCTGGCCTCTACCTATGCTTCTTCTCTCACTCTTAACTCTTCTTCTTTTCGCTTCTTAGCAGTGTTGAGTCTCATTAGCATATCCTCAGTAAGAGGTTCTTGATATAGCTTGACTCTGCAGCCACTAATATAGTTTGGCAAGATATCTCCTTCTAGAGTGGCCAACTGAACTGCACCACTAGTGGAAATTCTATTAATGATCATGGGTCCATATCCTCTTTTTTCCAACTTACGGGCATGTTGTTTTAGTGTGTATACCAACACTAGATCTCCCTCTTTCAATCCCTTATCCTTGATGTGTGCATCAAAGTATGCCTTTTGCCTCTTCTTTGCAGCGTAGATGCCTGCTGCCGCTCGTAGCCTTGTTTCACCCAAGCGTTCGAGATCAAAGATCCTAGAGGACAATTCATGCCCATTCCACTCATACTCTTGTGCTACTTTTAAGGCAGGGATTAAGAAATCTAATGGTAGCACAGCGTTCTGTCCGAAGACCATCTGAAATGGGGTGGCGTTGAGTACTGTTTTATAGGCAACTCGATAAGCCCAAACAGCATGATGAAGTTGTTTGTCCCAATCAGAGCGTTTATTATTTACCAATTTTGTCAATACGTTACAGAGGATCTTATTGGTACTCTCGGCTTGTCCGTTGGCTTGTGGATGATAGGGGGCGGATTTCTTATGTATCACCAAGAATTCTTGGAGAATATTTTCAATGACTTCATTCAAGAAGTGTGTGCCTCTATCGCTCACCAACTCTATTGGTAGTCCATATCTCGTGAACACATTCTCGAATAAGAACTTAGCCGTAGTCTGAGCATCATTCTTTGTTGTGGCTTTGACTTCTACCCACTTTGTAAGGTAATCTGTGGCTACAATGATGTACTCTGCATGGGAGTTTCTAGCTGGGGGGTTAATAGGACCTATGAAGTCTATGCCCCACTTCGAAAATGCACGTCCTCCCATCATTGGCCTCAAGGGCATCTCGTCTTTTCTCACTGGATATTGTGCACGTTGGCATGTGTCACATTTCTTCACATAGGTATGTGCATCCATATGAAGAGTGGGCCACCAAAGTCCTGAGAATAGAATGGTCTTGATCACTCGGTCAGGACCAAAATGTCCACCTGCAACACCGCTATGTGCAGTTTCTAAGACCTTCAAATAATCTAATTCGTGAACGCACAGTCTTAAGTAACCATC
Organism: Ceratopteris richardii; assembly: GCA_020310875.1. Taxonomy (NCBI): domain Eukaryota; kingdom Viridiplantae; phylum Streptophyta; class Polypodiopsida; order Polypodiales; family Pteridaceae; genus Ceratopteris; species Ceratopteris richardii. The sequence continues at coordinate 8,204,533 of CM035425.1, forward strand.
TTTGCCTCTTCGGTATAGGTTGTCTCCTACTAGGGCATAGCCTTGAGCCTCTTGCTCCATGCTTCTTCTTCTTGCTAGACTAGCCTCTTTGGGTAATCTTCCCGATCTCATAAACTCTACCAATGGAGCACTCCAATCTGGAATTAATGACACTTGATAAAGGGTCGCATGCTCCACTGGGGGTCTCTCTCTGCACCTTGGACAATTCTTAATCCACTCATGTATTTCTTTGTCCATGCTAGGCCAATAGACTCTTAAACGCTTTAGATTCTGCAATGTTCGTTGTTTAGAATAGTGATTTCCTAGCATTCCCTCATGAGCTTGCTGCAACCAACTACTATGTTCATCATCCTCGACACAACAAGGTAATACACCCTCAGTATCTTGTTTGTACATGCTTCCTGCCAATATGTGATATTTTTGTGATTTTACAATTTCTTCTTGTGATGTTTTCACATTCTTATTTGCAAGGCCGAAGGTTAGGACTGGTACCAACTTATTTGCCCATTTAGGAACAACTTCCAAATTGAACAGATAAGCATCAGGTAGTTCATCAGACACTCCTTGTGGTGACTCTCCTGAAGTAATGCGAGAAAGGTGATCTGCCCGAAGGTGGGTTCTACCTTTCCTGACAACAACTTCAAAGTCATACTCCATTAGTAAGAGGAACCATCTTACTAAGCGTCCAGTATTGCAAGGTTTATTGACCAAATATAACAAAGCTTGATGATCAGTGAAAAACTTGAACTTGTTGGCCAATAAATAGTGTCTAAACTTCTTTACAGCATATACCATGCCTAACCCTTCTCGCTCGGTTGTGGTATAATTTCTTTCGGCTGGGTTTAGTTGTCTACTAGCATATGCTATGGGCAAATCTAAATTCCCTTCACCTGTGGGTTGTGCTAGCACACATCCTATGGCATGATTGGATGCATCCACATGGACATGGAATGGCTTATTTCAATCAGGAGTGGTCAATATTGGTGCTGTGCACAAACGTTTCTTCAGTTCATTGAAAGAATTCTCGCATTCGTCGTTCCACTCAAAATTAGACAACAAGGCATAAAGGGGTCTAGCTATGATCGCGTACATGTGGATAAACCTACGGTAATATCCACAATGGCCCATAAAGGCTTGTACCTCTTTAACATTTCTTGGCCTTGGCAGCTCCGCTATGGCTCGTACCTTATCTTCATCCGTTGAGATTCCATTCTTAGAAACAATATGACCTAAGATTTTACCTTGACGCACCATAAACACACACTTTTCTGGGTTTAGACACACTCGATATTCTCTACACTTGTTGAAGATTTGTCTGAGCTCAGGGATGTGAACCCTTCTTTCTTGGGAATGAGCACATAAATCATCCACATACACTTCTAAGCTCTTTCGCAAGAACTCTTTGAAGACATGACACATGAGCCTTTGGAATGTTGCAGGTGCATTGGTGAGCCCAGATGGCATCACACGAAATGCAAAGATTCCCCACTCTGTAGCAAAAGCTATTTTGTTTTGATCTTTTGGGGCAATGGCTACTTGATTGTAACCTGAAAATCCATCAAGAAAGCTATAAACTTCCTTGCCTGCAACACGCTCCAATAAATGTTCGGTGATTGGAAGCGGATAGCTATCTCTGATTGTAGCGGCATTAACTTTTTTCAGGTCAATGCACACTCGCAATTTTCCGTTCTTCTTGGGCACTACTACAATGGGGGACACCCATTCAGTATGCTCAATCTCATAGATGAATCCAGCTTCAATCAACCTATCAATTTCTTCTTTTATTTTGGCTGCATAGGTATCATTATATGTGTAGGGCTTCTGTTTGGTGGGCTTGGCATCAGCAGTCATGGGGATAGTATGAGAGCAAATTCTTGGATCTACCCCTTTCAAGTCTCTATAGTGCCACGCAAACACATCCCTATATTCCCTTAATAGAGCTACAAGCTCCATTTCTTCTCTTGCACTTAGGTCATCTCCTATATATGTGCATCTCTCTTCGTTCTCTTCAATGGTCACTACAATCTTCTTGGTCTTTTCTTTATTATCATATGATTCTCCTATGATGGCCTCTCTCTTAGGCATTCGTACCAAAATTTTGCGGTCATCAACTTCATATTTCTTGAAGTTTTCTGGTACTTCAAACAATGATTCCTCCTCTTCTTGTTTCACTGCTTTTCCTTTCTTTTTCTTTTGACTACTTTCGCTTCCATCCTTTGAGTTTACCGTTTTAATACTTGTGAGAGGTTCTTCTTCTTTCTGGGTGAACACTCCTATATCTTCTAGATAGTGCTGCTCTGAGTTAAAGCAACTATCCATCACAATAGACTCCAGATCATCGTCATTCTCTTCTTCTTCTATGACATCACTAGGGTCACATTCTTCTAGCAAGGGTTGACACATGAACACTGAGATATCATAACCCTCCTCATCACAATGAGGTGTCCACTGTTCCTCATTGACAGCAATGTCCATGGTGGCTAAGATTTCTGGCCAGCCATGAGGCTCAAACTCCTCATCTGGAAAGATCATCGGTGTGTAGGTTGGGTCTCTAACTGGTCTATCTCCTAGTGAAGTTCCTTCTTCCCTTGCCTTTAAACGTTTTTCCTCTTCCTTTGCGACTTTGCACATCCACAAATGAGTATCTTCATGCAGCCATGATGGATCAGGTGAACTTTCAGAATGCACAGAGATGGAATCTTCTTTCACTTTGTGGATAGAATTCCACTGTAGGGGTGGTACATCTCTGAAGGTGTAATCCTTCAAATTGACCTTGGTGGTGACCCCTAAGTGCTGTAAGTACAAGGAGTTAGTTCCCCAATCCTGTACTATTTGCAATTGTCGTAGGAAGGGTCTTCCTAGGATCATCTCATAGACATTATTTTTCTCAAAGTCACATATAGCAAATGTGTGCTCAAACTCTACACCACAAGTGGTTAGAGTGATCCCTTCTAGCAACCCTAGAGGTCTTTCAAAATGACCATCAGCCATTTGAAGCTTCATTCTAGTTGGTCTTAATGTGGGCTTGCCCCATTGCTTCCACAAGGAGGTGGTCGCAATAGCAACACCAGCACCTGAATCTATGATTGCTTTGGTTGTGTAACCTTGGTAGGTGATGGGAAGATAAGTATTACCTTCTTCACCCTCACACATGTCCCCTATTTTGTCTAGAGGTATCTCTGGTACCCTTTGCTTGGAGCCTGCTTTTGGCATGTTGGAATCAAGTTCTGGGACCTGATCCTTCACATGATTCCATAACTCAGGTTTTGCTTTGAGCAGCTCTTCTACAGTGAGATGACACTGAACCTTAGTGTTCTTCACGACATCAGTGTTCCTTGGAACCACTGAGTCTTCATTTCTTACCAGTATTGTGGGAGCTCTAATCTGGAGAGATTCAGATTCCCATGGGCCTGGAAATTGAGGCAGTTCTTCTAAGGTATTAGATTCAAAATCTAACCTTTCGTCCTCTTGTTGTTCTGCTTCATCTTCGTAAATAGATGGGATGTCTTGGGGAAATTGATCATGAAGATCATCAATCTCAGGAATAGGAGGGGAATTACCCTTCTCCTTGGCCCATTTCTCTTCTTGTATTTCCCGCAAGAATTCTTGAGAGTACTGTTGAATTGAAGGAGGTATTCCTGGATCCGTGGAATTAGGAACATAAGCTCCCATTGGTGGTGAGCTTCCTCTTTCAATAACTGGTTGAGCCTGAGGAGTTAAAGAAACTTGTGGTTTGTTTACCAACTGCTCTAATCTTTCTAGTAAGCCCTGGAAATGCAAATCTGATTTGATAGAGTTCGTCTGATTGAACTTTTGACTAGTATCAAGTATGGCTTGAGCTTGTTCTACCATTTTCATGCACATTTTCATCCGTTCAATCTCTAAATCTGCTCTAGGGTAACTCTTGTCTAGGTTTGCCGCTGTAGGCCCTTCTTGAAGTCGAGCCTGGTAGGCCTTGAACATCATGTCCAAGCCTTCTGGGGTTGGATCTGCCAGAACAGACCCTGGTTGCGGTCTATTTACAATGGGTGGTGGGGTGGGATGAGGTGGAGTGGATGGAGTTTCGGCATGCGAGGGGCTTTGAGATGCAATGTCTTCTATTTTTGTTTTCGCTTCTTTTAAGCTTTCTTCTAGTTCCGATAACTTTTTATTCCACTTGCGATTGGCCTTCTCTCTGGTATCCTTCCATGTTCTTGTTTTCCTCTTACTAGGCTCTCCTGATTCACTCGACTCTGATTGTTCTACTGGTTTATCCTGTTTTAAGGCTTGTGCTCTAGTGACAGCTTGTATATGAGCCACATTGCTACTACTTGAACTTGAATCTGCCACTAAGCCTACCACATTAATGGGTGTAATCTTGGGTGCACTGGAGGGGTTTCTTGGACAATCTCTAGGGAGATGGTCTTTGCCACAATCAGGGCAAAAAGCCTGTATGGTGATAGCCTGTCCTTGACTCGGAGATGATGGGTGGGGACAGTCACGAATGAAATGGTCACCATGACATCTGAAACAAGATCCTCTAGGGGCTTGTGGTCTCATTTGTCTCAACTGGGGCCTAGGGTTAGGATTTGTGTACATGACATTGGAGTATTCTGGCTCCCAATTTTGCTCCATAGGTGGTGCCTCATATTGATATGAGTAAATCTCACTATGTTCAGGTGACTCTGTGTAATAAGCATGTGGACTACCTTCATGGGAGTAGTCTGAACTATGAGCATGAGAGTCATTATCTGGTATCAATGGGGTTAGTGGCACCAAAGCTCTATTTGGATTTTCCTCTCCCACAGCATACTTGACTGGAATCACGTTGGCTGGAGCTGGTGGTTGGTTTCCCAAGACAGGTTGTGGCCTATATGGTGCCTGATATTGCTGTTGTGGTCTATAATATGACTGTTGGTATTGGTTCTGATACCTACCTTGTGGGTAAGGTTGCTGATAATTCTGTCTAACAGCTTGCCTATTGTAGGGACAATCTTGAGCCGTGTGGTTTGTGTATTTTCTCTCAATAGTGCAATATGGAGCATTCCTTTCTCTAATGTTTTGGTTTTGCATTGGGCATACATTAGCCATGTGGTCGCCCCCACAAGTATAACACTGATTCACTGGAGTGACTCTCTGTGTTTGTTTATTTTGGACTCCCAGCTTCTTGGCAACTTGCTCAGCTATCTCTTCTATTTCTGTGGAGATCTTTGAAGTATGACTAGTAGAACTATCTGAATCTTTGTAGAGTTTGGACAATCCTAACTCCTCACCCAAGTTATCTTCTATGTCTATGCACGTCCGCACACACTCTTCTATGGATCTAGGATCTTTCAAGTACACATATGATCTTAACTTGGTGCTCAGTAAGCCATCTAAGAACAAAGCCACTTGTTTGGCCGGAGTGGGTAACTCTAGAGCAGGGCATCTTTCTAGATACTGTCTGAATCTTCTACCTGCTAGTCGCACTGTTTCTTGGGGAGTCTGCTTGAAGCTGTGGATCAAGGATGATGTGTTATGCCTGATACCACTCTTGGAAAATTCTACAATGAATTCGTCTAGCAGTTGACCTATATCGTGATAGCTGCTTCTACTCAATGGTTGAAACCAAGCTAAGGCAGTGCCTTTAAGGGTCAAACCAAATGCCTCGTACTGGGTGAACCAGTCCTCAATTTGTTCGGCTCTCAGCACTTGTTTGTACTCGGCCACATGATCATAAGGATCCCCTGTCCCATCGAAATAGTTCTTCATTGCCTTGATCACTTGAATGGGTCTAAGGGTTCTTGGGTACTCCCGGGGTCTAGGCAATGGAAAATCCTGTTCATCTCTTTGTTGCCTATGTGCTTGATGTCTCTCTCTTTCAGGTCTTTCATTTTCAAATCCTAATCTATTCCTGCCCACGGTGTGTGCAAAGCTTACCTCAGGTCTCTCTCTAGTTCTTTCTCTCTGGGCTTCATGAGCATGTGAAGACCCTATTCCTTGGAGGCCATGGGAAACATTGGATCTTGGTGGGGGGAAAATCAATTCATTCTTCCGAGTATATGCATGTCTATCATGTTCTGTTACCAAGAAAATTTTCTCTGATGTGTTATCCAGGTAGACAACTTTGCCTGGTATCTCAGGATCTTTGAATTCATAGATGATAACTATGCCCAATTGGCTAGGTTGATCTGGCTTGAACCTCCAAAAGGCTTCCTCTGTTTCTCTATTCAAAAATAGTTCTATGCTTTTGTTATCTTGAGGGATCCAGTCTGGAGTGATCACTCGGGTCAAAACTGACTTACCTCTAGGAGTCTGGGGTCCTTGTCCTACATTTCCTTGTTCTAGGTCTCCTATTTCATTCTCAGGAATGACATTTCCAAACTCATCAGTCCTATCTGGTAGGTTGGTGACCACATACATGGTTCCTTCCTTATCAATGTATGAACCCTCTTCGAACTTGACCACCGGGTGTTCAAGTCCAAAGGATTGATCTGGATTTTTGAGTTGGACCACTGATCGCCTCAGACCATCCTCATAGATGCGAGCACCTAATTGGTTGGTCCGAATATATTCCAACTGTGTCTTATAGGGACCTTCTGGTGTTTGTAGATGGGCAGTCCCTGAGCCACCTGCAGGTTTTCCCATGCTAAAAGACATTTCTGAATCACTTGTGTCTGAACTTAGTAAAAGATCACCACTTAGTTGTTGTGTCCAAGACTTGGATGTATGGTTGACACTAGCCTCAGAAGATCTAATGCTTTGTTTATCCTTGCCTAAGTGTCTACCAGATCTCAGGTTCATAAGCTTTAGTCAAGAGTCCAAATTTTCCCTTTGGTATGGTTCAAAATTCTTTAGAGCCCCCTTGGTTCCCTAGTCCCACCTGAGGGTCAACTTCAAATTATCCTATCTCAAAATCAACGCATTATTCTTGAAAAAAACAGTTGAGATCGTGTAGGATTTGAAACGAGCTTTCCAACAAGCTATAGAGCTCAAAAAATGGACTTTGGATGAGAAAGTTATGTCAAATCAGGCTCCTGGGGGTCAAAACAGGCAAACAGGACCTTTGGAGAAAATCGCGATTTTGTACCTTGAGAATGTGTTCACAAAATCGTGTTTTGAAAATCGCGATTTTGATCACAAAATCGTGTTTCGCATTTTTTTTGACATGAAAATCGCGATGTTGAGCACAAAATCGTGTTTCTGAAAATCGCGATTTTGATCACAAAATCGTGTTTTTTTGCTGAAAATCGCGATTTTGATCACAAAATCGTGTTTCTGAAAATCGTGTTTTTTGACATGAAAATCGCGATGTTGATCACAAAATCGTGTTTTTGAAAATCGCGATTTTGAGCACAAAATCGTGATTACACAGAATCGCCTTTTTTCACACAATCGTGTTTTTTACTGAAAATCGTGATTTTTTGAGAATCGCGATTTTGAGTAGGGAATCGTGTTTTCTCAAAATCGTGTTTTTTAACTGAAAATCGTGATTTTTTGAGAATCGCGATTTTGAGCACAATCACAGAATCGCCTTTTTCACAAAATCGTATTTTTGGCTGAAAATCGTGATTTGTGAGAATCGCAATTTTGAGCACAATCACAGAATCGTGATTCTGAGAATGACCACAGAATCGTGATTTTTTCAGCCAACTTTTAGGCGGGAAAACAGAAAATCGTGATTTTTCAAAAAAATTTGAATTTTCACAGAATCGCGATTTTCATCACAGAATCGCGTTTTTTGGCGGGAAATTCAAATTTCTGAGCGCCGGCTATGGCGAGCTCCGTATGAGCAGAAAATCATGAAAAAAACACAGCGCTTGCTCTCCCTTGCTTCTCCTAACTCCTTCCCACACAATAATGCATGAAAAATGGTATGAAGATGGTGAAAATGCACAAAAAAACTAGAATTTTCTATGAAGAAGAAGGTGGAAGAAGGTGGAGATGATGATGATGATGAAGATGAAGAGGAAAAAACAGAAAATGAACTGAAATGACAGTTTTTTTTACCTTCCAATGTCGCAAATCTACGATCTTACCATCACAACGCTCGTCCTCGAAGCTCTCTCCCCGGCAACGGCGCCAAAATTTGGTGTAGCTCAAGCGTAAGCACCACCTCCTTTACTTGTCAATCCGCGGAGACGTGAGGACCGGTATGAAGACCACGAGCAAGTGAAGGCACAAGTGCGTGAGTGAAAGCACACAAACATGCACACACACACACACACGCACAAAGTAAGATCAAAGAGAGGAACAATGGAAAGCTTAGATTGCAAAAGAGTTCTCTTACAAAAGTTCTATTCTCTAACAAGCTAACCCCCAAAATGAGCTCTCTAGCTCTTTTTATAGTTTTTTGACTAGTTTTGGCCCTGTCCAGACCTAGTGTCCGGCCTAGTTAAAAATTAGGTTCCAGGGCTTATTTGAGGGCTCAAACGAAGTCTAAAAATTATGAAAATTGGTACGATGGTACTTCTATTACTCCTCAAGCTCGAGGACTCCTCGGCTTGAACAAAATGGAGTTACTAAAAATAGATAATGGTATTTACAATGGTTTTTAGTGATGAAAATCACTATTTTTGTAGGGGATTCTTCTGAAAATTTGACATACACTTCTTGGAGCTCCCTACTTGCTCCCTTTCCTCGTGTGTCCACCTTTTGATGTGCTTCCATGCTTTGTCCTTGACTTTGGGCTTCAACAGCATGGTAGGTAGTTTGAACTATGCTACCTTGACAAGGATTGACATAGCATATGGAGTTAGTGTGCTTAGTCAATTCATGCACAAACCAAGGGTACCTCACCTAGAGGCAGCAAAGAAGATCTTGAAGTACTTGAAGGGAACTCAGAATCATGGTTTGTACTTTCCTTATACATCAGATATTGACATTAAAGTGTATTCAGATGCAGATTGGGCAGGATGCAAGGATGATAGGAGGAGCACATCAGGCTACATTTGTTTTGCAGGAGATAAGCCTATTTCTTGGTCAGCCAAGAAACAACCTACAGTGGCATTATCATCCACTGAAGCAGAGTATAGAGGGCTTGCAAATGCCACTCAAGAAGCTATCTGGTTGAAGCTTCTATATATAGAGTTAGGTCTATACATTAGACCTCCAATCATCTTTGGAGATAACACTAGCTCTCTTCACCTTGCAGCTAACCCAATATATCATGCTAGAACCAAACACATAGAGGTTCATTACCACTATGTGAGAGAGAAGTTACTTAGTAAAGACATTCAATTGACATATGTGTCTACGAATATGCAATGTGCAGATTTACTCACTAAAGCATTGGATGGAAACAAGCTATGCAGATTCAAATCCATGATTGGATTGCAGGATGTGATTGAAGACTAAAGATGAAGAAGATGAAGACTTGAGCCAAAGTGTTTGGCTTGAGGGGGAGCTGTTGGTGCAAATCAAGCCATCACACTTGGCTAGGACAATTGGTTTGAAGACTCTACATAAGAGAAGACCCATAGGAACTTATGCTTAAAAGCTTCTTACCATTTTACTCTTTTGTAAAAGTCTAGAATGACTTGGCATCTCATGTAATCATACCTACTTGATTAGAGTCGTGGAAAAAGTTGTCGAAAGGTTGAAAGAATATCTCAATCACTTTTTAGGTGGAAAGATTCTATGAGATAGATTTGAATTCAAATTCAAATCACCATCCAACTCCTATAAAAGCTACATTGAAAAAAGTCGCGGGTACATCATCAATTCCGAGGCTGTTCTGTACTATCCATTGAGTGTGTAAGGTCTACATCATAGCCTACACCTCTGAGTACCATTGTGCTATGTTGATCATGCCAATGGGAATGTACATTCATATGATATAATACAAATACTTACATTCATTATCTCTGGTTTTCTCTGAGTCATCTTCTCCAAGTCTGTCAACTTCAAAGGAGCATATCTCAAGATCTACTGAGCCAAATCAAGTGATTCAAAGCACATTGGATTCAGCTCAAAGTCTACTATACACCTACAAAATTTCAAGGCCACTGGATCAACCATTACAGAGAAATCTCAGTCGAGGTGCTCACTGGTCTGTGTCTGCAAAGCTCCTAAAATATCGGGGGTAACTTTTATTTTGCTAGAGTGATTTCTCTGAGTATAGTTTGTCATTTCCTTTCATTCCACTTGAAAATGGGAGCTTGGTAAGCTAATTGAATAACTCTAGAAGGAATTTTTCCAATTGTAAGTGTGCTGGTCACACTGAGTGAAAGACTGAGCAGGTGTCATTACAGAAATAGCAAGTTTTCTAGAATTTGTGAAGTGCAAAGTTGTCTGTTTTGATTTGATCATTACACATATCATTTGCAAAGTACATATATGCTTTCTTGGTATCACTTGGAAGCTCAAGGTGTGTACTAAGCATATCTGGAATCAAAAGAGGGCTGGTGTGAAGCAGGTATAGTAGCACCAACTCAATCTCTTGAGTGCATCCAACCATCACTCTCAACACCGAAGACCTTAATATGATGCTTAAAGCATATCAGGCCAGAATCCAAGAAGGGCCAAACGTAACTGATCATGAAAAGTGTTACCCAAGAGCAGAACTAGAGTTAGAACGAACCAAAATTTGTGCTAAGATGGTGGAATTGGCTCACACCATGTTTGAGGCCAGTCGCCTATTTAACATCTCTAGTTCAGCGAAGACACAGTTGCACTTTGATGGACTGTTAGAAAGAATAGAGAAGTTGATTGCACAATCAGAAAAGGAACCCGCCTCTCAACACAAGGACAAGGCAAGTGAAAGATTAAGCATTCCTGCTCAGGAAGCCTATGTGCCTGAAGCCTATGTGCCTAACTCTACGGAGCCAGACACATCATCTTCTATGAATCGGTTCACACCAGAATTCCTACGTGAGATTCAAGAAGACAAATGGGCTAAAGAGAGTGAAGTCCCTCCTCCTATTGAACTTGTGGATGATGCACACGACCAATTCCCACAAGACATCCCATCCATCTATGAGGAGCAGGAGAGCACCCACTCTCAGGACAGACTAGACTTTGAATCTAACTCTCTACAAGAATTACCCCACTTCACAGGCCCATGGGAAGTTAAGTCTACTTGTATGAGAGCACCTACGGTCATGGTATGAAATGAGGACTCAGTCTTACCTAGGAACACAGAGGTAGTGAAAAACACTAAAGTGCAGTGCAATCTCACTTTGGAAGAGCTACTCAAGGTTAGACCTAAATTATGGAAACATGTCGCCAAACAAGTACCAGCGATAGTGAAACCTCATTCCCAGGTAGGATCACATAGGACGGTGCCAGAGATACCCTTGGATAAGATAGGAGATATGTGTGAAGGTGAAGAAGGGAACACCTATCTTCCCGTTACCTACCAGGAGTACACCACCAAGGCAATTTTGGACTCAGGTGCAGGAGTTGCAATTGCCACCACTTCCCTATGGAAGCATTGGGGCAAGCCAGCACTCAGGCCAACGAGAATGAAATTGCAGATGGCCGATGGTCATATTGAGAGACCCTTAGGATTGCTAGAAGGAATAACTCTCACCACCTGTGGTGTCGAGTTTGAGCATACATTTGCTATATGTGACTTCAACAAAAATCATGCCTATGAGATGATTTTGGGAAGACCATTTATGCGACAGTTGCAAGTGGTACAGGACTGGGGAACCAACTCCTTGTATTTGCAACACTTAGGTGTTACAACCAAAGTAAATCTCAAAAATTACTCTCATAGAGATGTACCTCCCATCCAATGGAATCCCATCCATAGAGCCAAAGATGATACAGAATCGGTGCATTCCATAGGGTCAGGATCCTCATGGATGCATGAAGACACTCACTTATGGATGTGTAAGGTAGCAGTAGAAGAAGAGAAGAGAGAGAAAGCCAGAGAGGTAGGTGCAAAAGAAAACCATAGATCAATCCAAGACCCAGCCTATGCACCTGTAGTTTTTCCAGACGAAGAATTCGAACCTCACGGCTGGGCAGAAATTCTAGCAACTGTGGATGTAGCCATCAATGAAGAACAATGGACACCTCACTGGGATGAGGATGGCTATGACATTTCAGTCTTCTCCATAGAGCCAATCAGGGGAGAAGCAGTTCTAGAAGAATGCGAACCTAGCCCTGATACATTTGAGGATGCAAGTGACTCCGATCTAGAGTCAATCATTATGGACCCACCTTTTGCATCAGATGAAGAATACTTCCATGAAGTAGAATTTCAACCCCAGAGGCATGGAGAGCTTACAAATGATGTAAGATTAGCCACACATATGACCCGGAAGGAAGAAGGAAAGAAACGAAAGAAGAGAGAAGTCTCACCAGAGGAGGAAGAATCTTTGTTTGAGGTCCCGGAAAATTTTAAGAAGTATGAGATAGATGACAGGAGAGTCATGATCAGAATGCCGAAACGAGAGGCACAATCAGGAGAGACCTATGATAACAAAGAAACCACCAAGAAAATAGTAGTGCCCCTAGAAGAAGGAGAGGAGAGATGCACATACATAGGCCATGACCTAACAGAGGAAGAAGAGCATGCGTTAATTGCCTTGCTAAGAGAATACAGAGATGTATTCGCTTGGAGTTACAAGGATTTGAAAGGTGTTGACCCTGACATATGCTCACACACTATCCCCATGACCTCGGATGCCAAACCTTCGAAGCAAAAGCCCTATACATATAACGATAATTACGCTGCGAAGATTAAAGAGGAGATAGATAGACTGGTTGAAGCTGGATTTATCTATGAAATTGAGCACACTGAGTGGGTATCCCCCATCGTAGTGGTGCCCAAGAAGAATGGCAAGCTGCGTGTATGCATTAACTTGAAGAAGGTTAATGCAGCCACAATCCGAGATAACTATCCGCTTCCCATCACAGAACATCTCTTAGAAAGAGTGGCAGGCAAGGAAGTGTATAGCTTCCTTGATGGATTTTCGGGCTACAATCAAGTAGCCATAGCTCCAAAAGATCAGCATAAGACGGCTTTTGCCACAGAGTGGGGTATATTTGCCTTTCGTGTAATGCCATTTGGGCTTACCAATGCACCAGCCACCTTCCAGAGACTAATGTGCCATGTATTTAAGGAGTTCCTGAGAAAGAATTTAGAAGTCTATGTTGATGATCTTTGTGCTCATTCCAACATTAGACAAACTAATATTCCTGAACTCAGACAAATCTTTGACAAATGTAGAGAATATCAAGTCTGCCTGAACCCAGAAAAGTGCGTTTTTATGGTCAGGCAAGGCAAGATTCTAGGACACATAGTGTCAAAGAATGGCATATCCACTGATGAAGAGAAAGTGAGAGCCATCGCAGAACTACCTAGGCCAAAGAATGTCAAGGAAGTACAAGCTTTCATGGGGCATTGTGGTTACTACCGCCGGTTCATTCACATGTATGCCGTCATTGCAAAGCCCATGTACGGACTTCTGACTAACTTTGAATGGACTAATGAATGTGAGAATTCCTTCCAGGAGCTTAAACGAAGATTATGTTCAGCACCAACCTTGACCACACCAAATTGGAACAAGCCATTCCATGTTCACGTGGATGCATCCAATTATGCTATTGGATGTGTACTCGCACAACCTACGGGTGAAGGTAATATGGATCTTCCAATTGCCTACGCTAGTAGACAATTGAATGCAGCTGAACGAAATTACACCACTACTTAGAGAGAAGGCTTAGGCATGGTATATGCAGTTAAGAAATTTAGACACTATTTGCTTGCAAACAAGTTTAAATTTTTTACTGACCACCAAGCATTGTTATATCTCGTGAACAAGCCATGCAATACAGGAAGATTAGTAAGATGGTTTCTCTTGCTAATGGAATATGATTTTGAGGTTGTGGTAAGGAAAGGGAAGACTCATTTGAGAGCAGATCACCTTTCTAGGCTCACATCGGGAGAAACCCCACAAGGAGTGTTAGATGACCTTCCTGACGCTTACTTGTTTAATTTGGAAGTGGTGCCGCAGTGGGCTAAGCCATTGGTACCAGTGTTAACATATGGACCTAACCACCCAGTAATAGCCACACAGAATAGAGAGGTAGTAAAAGCCCAAAAGTACCACATCATGGCTGGAAGTATGTACAAGCACACAGATCAAGGGATCTTGGCTTGTTGTGTAGAAGAGGACGAGTATGCGAAGTGGTTGCAATTAGCACATGTAGGTGCATTAGAGCAACACTACTCAAAACAACGAACCCTACGGGCACTAAGGAGACTCGGAGTGCATTGGCCTACTATGGAGGCTGATGTCCAAAAGTTGTGCAAGGAATGCCCAATCTGTCGCACTAAACCACCTATGGAACATGCCACTCTTTATCAAGTGTCCATAGTGCCGGATTGGAGTGAACCTCTAGTATCCTTCCTGAGGACAAAAACATTCCCCCCAGACATGACTCTGGCTAGGAAAAGGAGTTTAGAACAAGAAGCCCAGGATTACTCTCTCATTGGCGATAATCTATACAAACGTGGTAAAGATGGTTACTTGAGACTATGTGTCCATGAAAGTGAATATCTCAAGATCTTGGAAACTGCTCACCAAGGTGTAGCAAAAGGACACTTTGGACCAGATCGGGTGATCAAGGCAATACTATTTGCGGGCTTCTGGTGGCCGACCCTTCACATGGATGCACATACATATGTGAAACGGTGTGATGTCTGTCAGCGAACTCAGTATCCTATACGCAAAGATGAGATGCCACTGAAACCTATGATGGGTGGACGTGCATTCTCTAAGTGGGGAATAGACTTCGTAGGTCCTATTAATCCCCCAGCTAAGGGTTCCCATGCAGAATATATCATTGTTGCAACAGACTATCTAACTAAGTGGGTAGAGGTAAAAGCTACGACAAAGAACGATGCTCAGACAACTGCTAAATTCTTGTTTGAAAATGTATTCACAAGATATGGGCTACCTATAGAGCTAGTAAGTGATAGAGGCACTCATTTCTTGAATGAAGTGATTGAAAATCTACTCCAAGAATTCTTGGTAGTTCATAAGAAGACTGCCCCCTATCACCCTCAAGCTAATGGACAAGCCGAAAGCACCAACAAGATCTTATGCAATGTACTGACAAAATTAGTGAACACTAAACGCTTTGATTGGGACAAACAGCTACACCATGCTGTTTGGGCATACCGAGTCACCTACAAAACGGTACTCCAAGCCACCCCCTTTCAGATGGTGTTTGGCCAAAACGCCGTGCTACCTTTGGACTTCTTAATACCTACATTGAAAGTAGCACAAGAGCACGAATGGACGGGTCATGAACTCTCCTCTAGACTTTTTGACCTTGAACAATTAGGAGAAACAAGACTGAGAACAGCTGCAGGGATATATGCAGCTAAGAAGAGACAGAAGGCATACTTTGATGCCCATGTGAAGGATAAGGGCTTGAAAGCAGGAGATCTAGTTTTAGTTTACACATTGAAACAACACGCAAGGAAGCTAGAAAAGAGGGGCTACGGACCTATGATCATCAATAGGATCTCCACGAGTGGAGCAGTACAACTAGCCACTTTAGAGGGTGATGTTCTCCCAAACTATATTAGCGGATGTAGAGTCAAGTTGTATCGGGAACCCCTCACGGAGGAAATGTTGAGTCGACTCAATACTGCTAAGCAACGTAAAGAGGAGGAAAAACGAATTCGAGAAGAAGCTCAAGCAGAAGCCCTACAGCGCATACGGAGAATGAAATTAAGATGACAAGGTAGAGAGCACCCTAGGCAAGATGCATATGCAGATCAAGGATATGACGTGGCTATGTGTGAAGTTTCAGGTGTTAGCTCACATAGGATAACTGATCGACGTCCTTTCATAACCGTAGATATAGGGCAAGGAAAGAGTGCAAGGACTGTAAGAGCCTTGATTGACTCAGGTGCAGCCACTAGTGCTGTTAAATTGTCTCACTGTCAAGAGTTGCAATTAACTGTCAATCCTGTGGAAGCATATCTCATAGGATTGGGAGGCGTGGAAACCCCTTGAATGGGCGAGGTGGAACTTCCCCTCTATATTCATGATGAGGCAATGACAGTTAAAGTACTAGTGTGTCAAGATGAGGACCTCACTGAACCCCTTGTCTTGGGTCAAGACTGGATCTATGACCAAGCAGTCAAGTTAAACCTAAGAAGTGGACTTCTTCAGGTTTGGGTCAATTATAGTCGAATTACAGTAGAGTTAGATAATGGAGCACTCAAGGAACTAGGAAGGGCACACACTCCTGGTCCTTCCAGGAGTACACATGAAGATGACCATGCTGTTCTTGTCCAAAACTATGTGTTGCAGAGGAATGATGGTTGCAAAAAAGGAGTCAGGGATGCAACGGAACTCCCTTCTTTTCAAAAGGCTAGAGGGAGACAGCAACCAAAGGTGGATCAAAGGCAGAAGAAGCAGAGTACTACCTATGTCGGAGATCAAAAGTACCTGCGCAGCAAAATGTCTCAGCTAGTGAAACAAGTGTGGGTGCGGAAAGGCGAACACCCGGTTGCACTCAAGCCAACCACACGGGCAAAGCCTCTTATTAGTAACCAACAACACGACACTAATAAGAAGTCTTTCAGAAGTTCTTCTGCTAACGTGAAGTCTATTTGGGTGCCCAAGAAGTCAATGAAGGCCAGCCCACAATCAAGACAAATTTGGGTGCCTAAGGCTTGTTTGTGGGCTCAAATAGCTACACCAAGAACACACCCTATACAGCATGATCCATTCACTCGCACAGCCGGCATCCACTCGTTTTTAACACTCAGGAACACACCAAGGCCCATGAGCACGAACAGAATCACTTGTAAATGGGTCCCTAAAAGGCCTCAATTTCAAGCTGACACACCTATAAAGCTCTCGAGAGTCTCTACGAAACCAAGAGCAAAACCCATCCACTGCATTTGGCAGCCTAAGACTTGTAACAAACCCCCGGACCCCAAATGTAAATCCATGTCCACCTACTAACCACTTCACTCTCACATTACATCATTCCGCTTAGCTCGTAGGTCTACCCAATTCCTAACTACACACACAAGCACCGAGCACTTATTAACCCCTAACCTCCCCCGAACCTTAGGTTAATGTTGTAACAGGGGACACCGTGTCATTTATGCGTCCATTACAATGTTAACATTTATTCATATATTCTCACAGAACCAGCTTCGAAGTTTTCAACATGGCTGAGGCAGCAGGAACCAACTCTCAAACAGAAACAAGCCAACAAGTGGTGGACTTAGACAGTTTACCCGTTTTGCCTGAGACAAACGAAAGGCCAGAAGAATTGCGGGCCATCAAAATCATACCTATTGCGGACCCTCCGCGTGGCCACACCATGCCCGTAGGAAAGACTTCCCACTGGTTTACTGAAGTGGCAGGACCCTTGGGTGAGGGAACGTACCTATGGGAATCAGAGTTGGACTTCAATGGGAAGCAAGGCAGATACCATTTCTTTACAAGAGAATTCGAGAAGTTACAAAATGCAGAAGGTCTACGTTCGATATGGGAAAAGGCAGGATTGAATGCATATTTCAGTGCACGACTCCCAAAGCCTGACTTCATGCGATGCTACTATCTCATCAACACCTTGACTCCAAACCAGAACCCAAAAGGTGCAAGCTCATTTGTGATTCCATCTCTGACAAAGGGGAATGAGCTCAAGAGGTTCAGGCTATCAAACAACTTGGTGAGAGAGGCTCTAGATATGCGCGGAATGCATATTCCTACAGAAAAGGAAACCCTAGTACCGGATTACATGAAGATCGAAGCCTCACCAAACTCAAGGACATGGTGTCCATGACGCCTAATATTGCAATACACCTTTGCATGTGCATGCAACACTTTGATTTCCCGGCACAAGATAGATTCACCATGCCGCCCAAAAAGATTTGGTTTAGTTTGTATCTGGCAGAGACACAGAGCCTCACCATCAACTTGCCCCACTGGATAATTGATCAGATACACCTAGCTCACAAACGATGGCCGCGGAAACATGTTTTATATGGTTGTTGTGCCCTAACGAGAATCATTTATAGGTGTTTGGCGTATGACATCCCTATTCAACGGGCCCTAATGTGGAATCGTGTAGAGCAGTTTAGAGGCAAGACATCCACTGGACCCCCTTCTAAGAAGATGAGAGGCACTGTCCAAGTCCCATGTGCTCAACCACGTGGAGCCACCCTAACACCAGACGTCACCCCTCCACCCCGAAGAGTCTGACCATTCACACTCCGACTTCCAAGATGCAGCACCGATGGTTCTACCTTGATATTCCCTCCTATCCCAACCGATCTTGAATTTCCCAGTGGTGCACCTTTGGAAGAACTCACTAATGAAGATTTCGAACAATTATTACAAGATGTAGAGCTGGAGGTAGAAGAGGCACAACAAGTGGAGAACGTGCAAACGCAGGCCACAACCTCCCAAGCACCTGTCACCATAGTTGAAGTGGATGAAGAGGATGATGGAGATGAAGAACAAGAGGAAGATGAGGAGGATTATGATCAAGAGCATCAAGATGAGCAACAAGAAGTGCCAGAACTTGTAGGTGCACCTTTGATGCAAAAAATGCTATCAGACGAGGGGGTGGACCAACAATTCATTGACACCCTCAAATTAGTGTCAGAATCTTTAGGAGTTCCGGAGGCTGTCCACACTGCAGTCCGCCAGTCCGTGAGGTATGACAAACGCAGAGTTGACACATTACCACGAGCAGGTAAGACTATCAGGATACCCGTCATAGAACAAGAAGTACCCATTGAAACCACAGCTACCCCCACAACCACCACTGACCTCTCTGCCGAAACCTTTGTTCAGACATCACCCATCTCACCCCAGCATCCTCCATCACCACCTTCTCCACCCCCACCACCACCTCCCACCATGGAAGAAACGACAGTCATCACCTCTACCTTCACTAATAACCCATCCTCATTCACATCATTCTCATTTCCAGAACCCACCTCACAAGACACCCTCTTCTCCTTCGTCACCAATCCCTTGTACACTTCATCCCTTCTATCCTCCAAACCCATAACTGACCATCCCATAATTCCAAGTGTGGTTGGAAACCTAGCACCCACCGAAGGCACCCTGTGTTTCCCAGCCTATTCCCCACTACGGGTACCTCCATTCCATGACCCTCACTTCCCATCTGGCCCCTACACCTCTTTCAACCTGACCTCACCACCCCAATACCCGTCCTTTGTGGAGCAGTTCATCCGCTCTCCAATGTTTCAGAGGCACATTTCCCCGATGTTAGCAACGACATCAATTTACACGAACACCACACTCACTTCACCTACCATACCCACCTACATGGTAGCCCCTGTACACACCTCCTTGTCTGACCCAATGGACATTTCACCAACCACAGCACCTCTCCCCACAATTCCACCATCTCCCCCTCCCTTACCCCCCACCTCACCACTCACATCATTGGCACACACAGCATTCACTACCCCCCTACCCAATCCCACCTCCCCTGCATTTCAAATTTTCCCCCTTGCATCTCATAATGTAAATAGCACGTTCAACACATTACTTCAGTGTGCACATCAACTACAACAAGAATACCATCAATTGGAAGAACGCATTGTTGCCCTCCAGGCAGAATCTCAACGTCTGCAAGCTAGAGTCACCACTCTTGAAGCTGATTACCAAACGCTCCTAACCGAGCATACAACCTTACAGCAGGCTCACTCCGAATTGGAATCAAAGACATCAACAGTAGATGACCAAGCAACCAAGGAATTAGAAACAGTGCTCCAAGCGCAAATGATATCTAATGCTACACTCAGACGCAACCTTGGGCTATTAAGGAAGCATATGGCAGCAGCACTAGAAGAGAACAAGAGGCTTCAACAACAAAACCAAGACAACTTTGAAGCGGCTATGGAAGGAACTGCAGGAGCAACCATTAGCCCTACCAGATATAGAGCAGTCCCATCGGAAGACATTCGCATCCTACTTGAAGAGCATGCAAATTTCTTGGAGTCATATGAAAAGTTAGAGACTGAATGTGCAGACCTAAAGAAATAGATAGCCAGTGCCCCCACAGCTCAACAGGAGCCGGTAGTCTTGCAACACTCTCCAGAAGAATTAGAGACCCTCCGGAAACAGGTGACCGAACTCCAAGCGCGTCTCTTACCATATGAAAGGCCACCCTCGCCAACTGAAGAACCAGAACCAGAAACAGTGGTGGAAATCCCCGTCGATGAAAGCTATGAAGAGCCATATGAGCCGATGCCGACACCCGGTGGTCGAACTACAGAGGAAGGACAAGACACTTTAGAAATTCAAGTTCCAGATTGGGTCAAAAGGGTCGAGAAAGTGGGTAAGACACATGAGGATCGTGTGGCTGTGCAAATGCAATCTCTCACAAATCTGGAAGAAATTTTCCTTCGGTCTTCTTACTTTCAAAACCTATCCCATCAATGGTTAATCACAACATCAGAGTCGCAATACATGCCTTATTTTGTCTTGCTACATGATTATAATGCAGAAGTCAAAAGACATACAAGGAAGGAGCCCACATTTGCCACTCAATTTGAGCTAGGGGATTTACCGACAGATGCACGTGCTGGCTCGATCTTCCAACCTAATTGGCGTGCACGTCTACTAACCGATTACCCAGAGATGATGAGCACCTGGGCAACCATGCCACTATATATCAAGTATAATCCATGCTATTGCCCAGTGGTACGTCGCAGATCCTGGCAAGCATTTGCAATCAAAGTACGCAACAATAAAGAATGCTCGGCTTGGGTTAACTATCCATATTTTGCTCCACCTCGAGGGACCCCAACCGTAGCTTACATGATATCAACAATTTGACACTGGTCTACTCGCCTAAATAATGTACCTAACATAGCTGCAAAAATGTGTATGAAAATATTCGAGCTCATGACCATTGTTTTCAAAGCCTTTCGGAAGATACAAGCTCCATACATCTCTGCCCCTGGATTCTCTCAAGGTAACAAGGATTTAGTCTACGACATGAGCCAGACCCCCTCGGTCACTATAATCTTTGCTTGGCATGCACGAATAAAGTACTTACCCGCATGCTTCAAGCAGACATTTGAGGAAATGTTTTCTACGTGATTCTGGGAATATCATTCAGAAATTTTCATTCTCAGACCCACACATTTGCTACATCTATTCGCAGTAGAACAAGCGATCCATGCAGATCAGTTACGTCTGCCACACCCGGACATTCCAGGACCAATTGATTGGGATCGTATGATGACAGACTTGGCCAGAGGACTACGCATACAAGAACATCAGCTTGCCACTCAGGTTGTGGAATATTACATCCAACACTCCCAGCAACAAGGGTCTGTCAGGGACGATAGACGCGCGAGAGGGGGGGGGGTGTTGAGAGCAGTATGGGCACCCAAGGACTGACTAGACAAGGAAGCCAGCGGAGAGAGTTAGAGCGAGGTGAAGGAGTAAGTAGACAAAGCAGTCGACGCAAATCTGGCAGATAGGCCCTTCAAATTTTTCCAAATCAACATTTTTATAACAGTGATTCTTATCACTAACAATCATTGTAAATACCATTTCATATTTTTGTAGCTCCATTTTGTGCAAGCCAAGGAGTCCTTGAGCTTGAGGAGCCTTAGAAGTACCTACATATCAATTTTCGTATTTTTTAGACTCCGTTTAAGCCCTCAAATTGGCCCTGGAACCTAATTTTTAACTAGGCCGGACACTAGGTCTGGACAGGGCCAAAACCTAGTCAAAAACTATAAAAAGAGCTAGAGAGCTCATTTTTGAGGTTAGCTTGTAATTGAAATGAACTTGTAAAAGCTTTTTGAAAGGAATCTAAGAACTCCATTGCTTCTCACTCTTTGTCTTGCCGTGTGTGCGTGTGTGTGTGTATGTGTGTGCATGCTTGTGTGCTTCTCACTCACGCACTTGTGCCTCCACTTGCTCGAGGTCTTCATACCATCCTCACGTCTTCCCCGATTGACATTAAGGAGGTGCTACTCATCACTGAGCTACACCATCATTTGAGAATCATTCTTTGTCGTGGCTTTTAGTTCTACCCACTTTGTAAGGTAATATGTGGCTATAGTAATGTATTCAGCATGGGAGTTTCTAGCTGGGGGGTTAATATGACCTACAAAGTCTATACCCCACTTCGAGAATGCATGCCCTCCCATCATTGGTCTTAAAGGCATCTCATCTTTTCTGATAGGGTATTGTGCACGTTGGCATGTGTCACATTTCTTCACATAGGTATGTGCATCCATATGAAGAGTTGGCCACCAAAGTCCTGAAAATAGAATGGTCTTAATTACTCGGTCAGGACCAAAGTGTCCACCTGCAACACCACTCTGTGCAATTTCTAAGATTTTCAAATAATCTGATTCATGAATGCACAATCTTAGGTACCCATCTTTTCCTCTTTGGTATAGGTTTTCTCTCACTAAGGCATAGTCTTGAATCTCTTGCTCCATGCTTCGTCTTCGTGCTAGACTAGCCTCGTTCGATAGTGTTCCTGATTTCATAAACTCTACCAATGGAGCACTCCAATATGGGATTAATGACATGTGATACAGAGTCGCATGCTCCACTGGGGGTTTCTCCTTGCATATTGGACAATTCTTAATCCACTCATGTATTTCTTTGTCCATGCTAGGCCAGTACACTCCTAAACATTTTAGATTCTGCAATGTTCGTTGTTTAGACTAGTGATTCCCTAGCAATCCTTCATGGGCTTGTTGCAACCAACTACTATGTTCATCATCCTTAACACAACAAGCTAATACACCCTCTTTATCTTGTTTATACATGCTTCCTGCAAATATTTCATATTTTTGTGATTTTATAATTTCTTCTATGTTTGTTTTTACATTCTTGTTTGCAGGTCCGAAGTTTAGGACAGGTACCAACTTATTTGCCCATTTAGGAACAACTTCTAAATTGAACAGATAAGCATCGGGCAATTCATCAGACACTCCTTGCGTTGACTCCCCTGAAGTGATGCGAGAAAGGTGATCCACCCTAAGGTGGGTCCTACCTTTCCTAACAACCACTTCAAAGTCATATTCCATTAGTAAGAGAAACCATCTTACTAAGCGTCCTGTATTGCAAGGTTATTGACCAAATATAATAAAGCTTGATGATTAGTGAAACACTTGAACTTAATGGCCAATAAGTAGTGTCTAAACTTTTTCACAGCATACACCATGCCTAAGCCTTCTCTCTCGGTTGTCATATAGTTTTGTTCAGCCGCATTTAATTGCCTACTAGCATATGCTATTGTTCGTACCAAAATTTTTCGGTCTTCAACTTCATATTTCTTGAAATTTTCTAGTACTTCAAACAATGATTCCTCCTCTTCTTGTTTCACTGCTTTTCTCTTCTTTTTCTTTTGACCTCCTTCACTTCCATCCTTTAAATTTATAGTTTTAATGCTTGTGAGAGGTTCTTCTTCATGTTGGTTAAATACTCCTACATCTTCTAGATAGTGCTTTTCTGAATTAAAGCAACTATCCATCACAATGGACTCTAGATCGTCGTCGTTTTCTTCTTCTTCTATGACATCACTAGGGTCACATTCTTCCAACAAGGGTTGACACATGAACACTGAAATATCATAACCCTCCTCATCACAATGAGGTGTCCATTGTTCTTCATTCACTGCAATGTCCATGGTAGCTTAGATTTCTGCCCACCAGTGAGGCTCAAATTCCTAATCTCCAAATATCATCGCTGTATAGGCTAGGTCTTTAACTGGTCTATCTCCTGGGGGAGTTCCTTCTTCTCTTGCTTTTAGGCACTTTTCCTCTTCTTGTGTAGCCTTGCACATCCACAAGTGAGTATCTTCATGCAGCCATGATGGATCGGGTGAACTTCCAGAATGCACAGAGATAGGATCTTCTTTCGCTTTGTGGATAGGATTCCACTATAAGGTTGGTACATCTCTGAAGGTGTAATCCTTCAAATTGACCTTGGTGGTGGCCCCTAAGTGTTGTAAGTACAAGGAGTTGGTTCCCCAATCCTGTACTATTTGCAATTGTCGTAGGGAGGGTCTTCCTAGGATCATCTCCTAAACATTATTTTTCTCAAAGTCACATATAGAAAATGTGTGTTCAAACTCTACACCACAAGTGGTTAAAGTTATCCCCTGGAGCAATCCTAGACTTCTTTCAAATGACCCTCAGCCATTTGAAGCTTCATTCTTGTTGGTCTTAATGTGGCTTTGCCCCATCGCTTCCACAAGGAGGTGGTTGCAATAGCAACACTAGCACCTGAATCTATGATTGATTTGGTTGTGTAACCCTGGTAGGTGATAAAAAGATAAGTATTAATTTCTTCACCTTCGCTCATGTCTCCTATTTTATGGAGAGGTATCTCTGGAACTTTTTGCTTAGAACCTGCTTTTGGCATATTGGAATCAAGTTCTTGAATGTGATCCTTCACATGATTCCATAGCTCAGGTTTTGCTTTGAGCAGCTCTTCTATAGTGAGATGACACTGAACCTTAGTGTTCTTCACAACATCAGTGTTTCTTGGAACCACTGAGTCTTCATTTCTTGCCAATATTGTGAGAGCTCTGATCTGAAGAGATTCAGATTCCCATGGGCCTATGAATTCAACTCTTGCAAGGAATTAGATTCAAAATCTAATCTTTCATCTTCTTGTTGCTCTGTTTGGTCTCCATAGATAGACGGAATGCCTTGGGGATCGTGAAGATCATCAATTTCAGGAATAGGAGGAGGATTATCATTCACCTTGGCCCATTTCTCTTCTTGTATTTCCCGCAAGAACTCTTGAGAGTACTGTTGAATTGAAAGAGGTGCTCCCTCATCCATGGAATCAGGAACATAAGTTTTCATTTGTGGTGAAATCTCTCTTTCAACAACCGGTTGAGCCTGTGGAGGTAAAGAAACCTGGGGCTTGTTTACCAACTGCTCTAATCTTTCTAGTAAGCCTTGAAAATGCAGATCTGGCTTGATAGAGTTTATCTGATTGAACTTTTGACTAGTCTCGAGCATAGCTTGAGCTACTTCTACCATTTTCATGCACATTTTTGTCCGTTCAATCTCTAAATCTGCTCTAGGGTAACTCTTGTCCAGGTTTGCAGTTGTTGGCCCTTCTTGAAGACGAGCGTGGTAGGCCTTGAACAGCAAGTCCAAGCCTTCTGGGGCTGGATCTGCAAGAACAGACCCTCGTTGCGGTCTATTTATAATGGCCGGTGGGTTGGAATGAGGTGGTGTGGATGGAGTTTGGGCATGTGAGGGGCTTTGAGATGCAATGTCTTCTATTTTTGTTTTTGCGTCTTTTATGGTTTCTTCTAGTTCTGATAACTTTTTATTCCACTTACGATTGGTTCTCTCCCTAGTATCTTTCCATGTTCTTGTTTTCCTTTTGCTAGGCTCTCCTGAGTCACTTGGCTCTGACTGCTCAACTAGTTTATCCTGTTTTAATGCTTGTGCCCTAGTAACTGCCTGTACAGGAGCCACGTTACTGCTACTTGAACTTGAATTTGCCACTATGCCTACCACATTGATGGGTGTAACCTTGGGTGCACTAGAGGGATTCCTAGGACACTCTCTTGGAAGATGTTCCTTGCCACACTCAAGACAAAAGCCTTGTATTGTGATATTTTGTCCTTGTCCTGGAGTGAGTGAGTGGGGACATTCACGAATGAAATGGACACCTTGACATCTAAAACATGGTCCTCTAGGGGCTTGTGGTCTTACGTGTCTCAATTGGGGCATGGGGTTGGGATTTGTGTACATGACATTGGAGTATTCTGGCTCCCAATTTTGTTCCATAGGTGGTGCCTCATATTGATACAAATAGGTCTCACTATGCTCAGGAGACTCTGTGTAATAACCATGTGGACTACCTTCATGGGAATAGTCTGAATTATGAGCATGAGAGTCATTTTCTGAGACTAGCGGAGTTATTGGTACCAATGCTCTATTAAGGTTTTCCTCTACCATTGCATACTTGACTAGAATCACATTGGCAAGAGCTGGTGGTTGGTTTCCTAGGACTGGCTATGGCCTGTTTGGTGCCTGATATTGCTGCTGGTTGTTGGTATTGATTCTGAAACCTACCTTGTGGATACGGCTGCAGATAATTTTGTCTAACAGTCTGCCTATTGTATGGACAATCTTGAGCCATATGGTTTGTGTATTTCCTCTCAATGCGGCAATATAGAGCATTAGGGTTTCCTTGGGGTTGAGCCATCATTGGGAAAACATTAGTCATGTGGTCTCCTCCACAGTTGTAACATCACTTCAATGAGGTGAACCTTGGCATTTGTCTATTTTGAACTCCTAGCTTCTTGGCAACTTGCTCAGCTATCTCATCTATCTCAGTGGAGTTTCTAAAGGTATGACTAGTAGAACTATCAGAATCCTTATAGAGTTTGAAAAATTCTAACTCCTCACCCAAGTTGTCCTCTATGTCAATGCACATGTGCACACACTCTTCTATGGATCTAGGCTCTTTCAAGTACACATATGATATTAACTTGGTGCTCAGCAAGCCATCTAATAACAAGGCCACTTGTTTGGCTGGTGTGGGCAACTCTAGAATAGGGCATCTTTCTACGTATTGCCTAGACCGTCTTCCTGCAAGTCGCACTGTTTCTTGGGGTGTCTGCTTGAAGCTGTGGATCAAGGATGATGTGTTATGCCTGATACTACTCTTGGAAAATTCGACAATGAATTCTTCTAGCAGTTGGCCTATGTCTCGATAGTGGCGACTGTTCAAGGGTTGGACCCATGCTAAAGCAGTACCCTTGAGAGTTAAACCAAATGCCTCAAACTGAGTGAACAAGTCCTCGACCTATTCAGCTCTTAAAACTTGTTTGAACTCCGCCACATGATGATAAGGATCTCCTGACCCATCAAAATAGTTCTTGATAGCCTTGACCACTTGAGAAGGCCTAAGGGTTCTTGAGTGCTCTCGAGGTCTGGCCAATGGAAAATCATGTTCATCCCTTTGACGCCTATGTGCTCTATGTCTCTCCCTTTCAGGTCTTTCACCTTCATGTCTTGATCAGTCCCTACCCACGGTATGTGCAAAGCTTATCTCAGGTCTCTCTCTGGTTCTTTCCTCTGGGTCTCGTGAGCCTTGGATGATCCTGCTCCTTGGATACCATGGGAAAAATTAGATCTTGGTGGAGGGAAAATTGATTCACCTTGCCAAGTGTATGCATATCTATCATGATCTGATATCAAGAACACTTTCTCAGATGTGTTATCTAGATAGACAACTTTGCCTGGCATTTCTAGATCTTTGAACTCGTAGATGGTGATTATTGGGCTAGGTTGACCTAACTTGAATCTCCAAAAGGCTTCCTCCGTTTCTCTATTCACGAATAGCTCTAGGCTTTTGTTGTCTTGGGGAATCCACTCTGGAGTGATCACCCTAGTCAAGAATGACTTACCTCTAGGGGTCTTGGGTTCTCGTCCTAGGTCTCCTTGCTCTAGGTCTCCTAGCTCGTTCTTAGGAATGATGTTTCCAATCTCATCTATCCTATATGGGAGGTTGGTTACCACATACTTGGTTCCTTCCTTATCAATGTATGAACCCTCTTCGAACTTGACCACTAGATGTTCAAGTCCAAAGGGCTAATCTGGATTTTTGAGTTGGACCACTGATCATCTCAGGCCATCCTCATAGATGCGAGCACCTAATTGGTTGGTCTTGATATATTCCAAGTGTGTCTTATAGGGACCTTCTGGTGTCTGTAAATAGGAAGTACCTGAGCTACATATGGGTCTTTCCATGTTGAAGGACATTTCTGAGTCACTTGTGTCGGAACTTAGCACGTAGGGATGAGCCCAAGACTTGGCAGTGTGGTTGACACTGGCCTCAGATGATCTAACGCTTTGCCTATCCTTGCCTAAGTGTCTACCAGATCTCATGTTCATAAGTCTTGTCTACCAGTCCAAAATTTCCCTTTGTATTGCTCAAAATCCTTAGGAACTCCTTGGTTTCCTAGTCCACCTGAGGGTCAACTTCAAAATACTATATCATCATTGCAAACGGACCCAAAACCACTGCAAATGGATTTCGTATGAGAAAGTTATGCCAGTTCAGGGTTCTGGGGGCCAAAACAGGGAAACAGGACCTCTTTGGGATTGCTTCAAAATAGGCAACACATGACACTTAATAAGTATCGGCAATACTTGGAAGCAGATGACACACGATACTTAAGAATTCACGACACTCGACATCTGAGTAATATTGCAACACACGACACTCGAGAGATGTCGCAACGCTTGGCCACACGACACCTGAGATCACGACACACAACACTTGCCAGGTATCATGACACTTGATCTCCACGATGCTCCACATTTGTCAAATGTTGCGAGACAATCACGATACTCGACACTTGTTGAATGTCGCGATGCAACCACGATACTCGACACTTGTCAAATGTCACGGGACAAACACGATATTCGACACTTGTTGAATGTCGCGATGCAACCACGATACTCGACACTTGTCAAATGTCGCGAGACAAACACGATATTCGACACTTGTTGAATGTCGCGATGCAACCACGATACTCGGCACTTGTCAAATGTCGACAAAAAAACACGATATTCGACAAGGGTAAATATCACCACACTCAACCACCGGAAATCATGACACCTAAATGTCACGACACTCAACCACGGGAAATCACGACACCTGGATCTTTTGGAGTCCAAATTCAAAACTTTTTGTAAATATGTGTACCTCGTGTCCTCCTTGTCACTCCTATGTGTCTGTAGATGCAAAATCTCTCTTCAAACTTGCGATATCACACTCACGACATTTGGCGCAGGTCTTGTCACGTCCAACATTGATCACTCAGGTTTTCGGGTATTTTGATAGTATTTCTTCAGCATTTCAGCTCTGCACCCCCTCTAAGCTTCTTGCTTGTAGCCACAAATGAAAAATGAGGTGAATGTACTCGAAAAAATGGAAAAAACTAAGAAGATGAAGGTGGGTGGAGATGGTGATGGTGATGAAGATGAAGGAGAAGAAAAACTTAAAAATTGAACTGAAAATGGTGATTTTTTACCTTCCAACGTCGCTACTCTACGTCTTACCGTCACACGCTCGTCCTCCAAGCTCTCTCCCCGGCAATGGCGCCAAATTTGGTGTCACTCTAGCACAATGGAAAGTACCAACGTGAGGAGCTTCACCTCATAAATGTCAATCCGTGGAGACGTGAGGACTAGTATGAAGACTATGAGCAAGGATGGCACAAGTGCATGAGTGAAAGCACATAAGCATGCACACACATACACACACACGCGCACAAGGTAAGAGCAAAGAGTGGAACAATGGAAAGCTTCGATTGCAAAAGAAATCTCTTACAAATCTCAAATCTAAAACAAGCTAACCTCCAAAATGAGCTCTCCAGCCCTTTTTATAGTTTTTGAGTGGTTTTGGCCCTGTCTAGACCTAGTCTCCGGCCTAGTTAAAAATTAGGTTCCAGGGCTTATTTGGGGGCTCAAACGGAGTCTAAAAATTATGAAAATTGGTAGGATGATAGTTCTAATACTCCTCAAGCTCGAGGACTCCTTAGATTGCACAAAATGAAGTTGAAAAAATGGAAAATGGTATTTACAATGGTTTTTAATGATGAAAATCACTATTTTTATAGGGATTTCTTTTGAAAATTTGATATGTGTTTTTTGGATCTCCCTATATGCTCCATTTTCATGTGTGTCCACCTCTTTGATGTGCTCCTATGCTTTGTCCTTGACCTTGAGCTTCAACAAAGACCTATGTTCTTCAAACACAACATCTCTAGTAGTGAATTGCTTGGTTGACATCTGAGTTGAATCCTATCCAATAAACATTACCTTTGTTTCCCTTTCATCTAGCTTACCTCTTATTTGTGATGGTACATGAACATAAGCTAAACAACCAAAAACCTTGCAATGTCAAGACTAGGTTTTCTTCCATGCCATGCTTCATAAGGAGCCATACCTTGAAGTGATTTGGATGGTATTCTATTGACAAGGTACACAACAGTTGAAATAGCCTCTGCCCATAGATAATGTGGTAACATCTTCTCTTCAAGCATTGTTCTGGCTGATCCAACTAATGTCTTGTTTCTCCTCTCAGAGATTCCATTCAGTTGAGGAGAGTACCTGGTAGTCACTTCCTTTATCATACCTTTATCCTGCAAGAACTCATCAAACTCTTTAGAGAAGTATTCTCCCCTCCATCAGATCTAAGCTTCTTTAGTGATCTACCTGTATGATTCTCCACATGTGCTAGATACTTTTTGAAGCAATCAAACACTTCATTCTTACTCTTGATAAAGTATAGAATAGTCCATCTACTATGGTCATCAATAAATGAGACATAATACCTTGATCTTGCCAATGAAGGTTCTTGAGTTGGTCCCCATACATCTGTATGTACTAAGTCCAATAAGGTTTTGTGGATGTGGCCTTTGTGGTTGAATGGTTGTCTTTGTGCCTTCCCAATCTAACATGCATCACACCTGTTGATCATGTGTTGCTTTGATATGTTCTACAATCCTAGAACACTTTGATCCCTACATATATCCTTCAAGGTCCTTTCATTCACATGAGCAAGTCTCCTATGCCACACTTCAAGCTCACTTAGGGTTGGAGACCCAAAAATGAATAGAGCTATGTTCCTGATTTCTCCTACTTCAAAAGTAAAGAGCCTACCATGCTTCTCACCTCTAGCTATCTTCTTGATGCCTTGACATGGATCTTCCACAAAAGCTCCATGTTGGGTGAACCTAACTTGCAAGCCTTTTTCAACTATTTGGCCTACACTTATTAGGTTTTTAGTGATAGTGGGTACATAGAGAACCTTACTCAGAATGTTTGTCCTACCATGGGAAGCTTTGACATTACCAATCTTCTCCACATTGTCTTTGTGTCATCCCCTGTTTGCAGTTCATGTCTATGCTTTGGACTTTCCAAATACGATAGAAGAGAAATGTTACTTGCAACATGATTCGAACATCCTGAATCTATGTAGAACAAATCATCATCTTCTTTACCTTCTTTGTGGCTTAGATTCATGAGAAGCAACAAGTCTTCATGTGGTTGATCTTTTGAATAATTGTTGTAGTCCCTTCTATTATAGCCTCTATTGTTATTTGTTGAGTTTGTGTTCACCTCTGCCTCTATTGCTGCCATATCCACCTCTTCCACTTCCTTTCTAGGTCTTCCCATTGAACCAACAATTATGAGTGGTGTGGTTGGTCTTATCGCAGATGTCACAAGGTTGAACATTTTGACCTTTGGATTTGTCTTGCTTTGGTCCTTTCTTCTTCTCTTTCCAATTGCTTTTGCTTCCGAAGTTGGCTTGGGAAGTCTTTTCTTCATCTTCTTCCTTCTTCTTGCCTTTTTGCTTCTTGTCCTTCTTATTTACATATAGAACACTAGTTGAATTACCATGATAGGAGTTACCTTCCTTTATGCTATTGTTGGCCTCTTGATTGAGGAGTTGTCCAAGAAAGATGTTGAAGTTTGGAGTATGCACATCCATGATGAGATCATAAGCCATCGTGAAGGATTTCCATTGCTTATCACTTTGAATGTCGTTGAGAATTTGCCTCATGATAGCCTCTTCTTCAATCAGCTCTCCAATGGATGCTTACTCATCCGCAACCTCCATGGCCTTGTGTCACTCTAGCACAATAGCAAGTACCAACGTGAGGAGATTCACCTCGTAAATGTCAATCCATGGAGATATGAGGATCGATATGAAGATCGTGAGCAAGTGATGGCACGTGCGTGAGTGAAAGCACACATACATACATGTGCACAAGGTAAGAGCAAAGAGTGGAACAATGGAAGATCTTTGAGTACAAAAGAACTCTCTTACAAAAGCTCAAATCTACAACAAGCTAACCCCTAAAATGAGCTCTCAAAACCTTTTTATAGTTTTTTGAGTAGTTTTGGCCCTGTCTAGACCTAGTGTCTAGTCTAGTTATAAATTAGGTTCTAGGGCTTATTTGGGGGCTCAAACGGAGTCTAAATATTATGAAAATTGGCAGGGTGATACTTCTAATACTCATCAAGCTGAGGACTCCTCGGCTTGAACAAAATGGAGTTACAAAAATGAAAAATGGTATTTATAATGGGTTTTAGTGATAAAAATCACTATTTTTATAGGGATTTCTTCTGAAAATTTGACATGTGCTTCTTGGAGCTCCCTACATGCTCCTTCTTCTTGTGTGTCCACTTCCTTGATGTGCTTCTATGCTTGTGATTGACCTTGACTATCAGCACCTTGGTAAAAAACTGTGTGATGGTTTGTTTAGGTGTCTTCTTCATTTGGTTCAACTCGTTCTAAAGATGATTCTTTCTTGCTTTGGTACTAGCAGAAAACAAAGTCTTGAGGGCATCCCAAGTCTCCTGAGATGTGTTTGCATCCTCTAATATGTGGTAATTGAAAGTCAGAGATAGACTTTAGTATGTACAACCTTGCATGAGCATCCCTTGCAAACCGAAGTGTGAGCTTATCTGTCTCCTCTTATGTAGGTCCTCCTTTGGATCTTGGAATATGCATAGCTTCATCACCTGCTACAATTCCATAAAGATTTCTACCTTGCAAGTAGGCCCCTATTCTGATTTTCCAAGCCACGTATTTGTGTCGATCAAGCTTCTCAATCATTGAGGGAAAGCCATTAGCCATCTTGATCTAGCTCTTATACCACTGAAAGAACTTGGAGAAGCTTGTAGGAGGTAGAAAAGCACGTTTTGAAGCGATGAAGTTTGGTCCAGACAATCGGCACAAGACCAACCCTTGAGCTTATGGAGACTCAAATAGACCAAAGAAATGCACTATGCAATTTGGAGCATCAAGGAGAAGGAGTTGATATAAAATAGATAGGTTCCTGCATCGACTAGCTCAAAAAACTTACTATCTATGGAAGAGACAATGAACCTCAAATGCCCATAGCTACAAGCATGATTACATTTAGAAAAAATCCTTTTACTGGAGTGATACAAATAGGGTTAAGTGTATATAATGATCAAAAGTATAAGGAATAAGCAAAATAGGCCATTGGAATGAATCAAACACTCAATAGTGGTACCTCCTATTTTTCAAGAATACATTGAGATTGACCCCGAGATAGAAAAACTACGATTTCTCCCAATCTACTAAACTACATTCTATGAACATATACAGGAAGAAGGTAGGCACTATTATTTTTCCAATGAGCCATCTGATCTCATTAAATTTGGAGCTCTGCAAGAGAGCAGTAGCCTCTTCAAGATTATTGCTGGCGAAGAAGATGATGCAGAAAATTGAAGGAGCAAGACAATGATGGTCACAAGCATATGTATATTACTTCCATGTATTGTACACCTGATTTGAAGTCTTTATATAGGATTAGGAGTGTTCCATGACTTCTAAAAGTGGATTTTGAATTCAAATGAAGGTGGGAATGGTTGTTGGAGGGAATCAATTTACTTTCCTACAATCTAGGAAAAATGAAGATCTAGTTTGATCTACTTTAAGGTGATTGATTGCTTGAGAAGGATTCAAATTTGTTGAGATATCAAGCTCAACATGTGATGATCTAGGATGACACATACCAGTTTTTTGTTTCTATGACATGTATAGTGGTGAGGCCGGTATATGTCAGAGATACTTCATTGAGCTTTATTAGATTTATCTACCGAGAGTGATGGCATTTGTTCATTGCTAGCTCACTCATTCGTGGACATTAGGTTTTTCCTTATGTATTGATCTTTATATATTGCACTTGTATTCTTGTTTTTTAGGTCATTCTTGTACATTCCTTTTTATGTAATAGAAGAAGAAGAAGAAGAAGATCATTCTTCCTTGCCTCAATCTATGTGTGTGCTTCTCCTTGAGAGTGAGAGTGTGCGTGTGAGCTCTCTTCCTTATCTCCTTCCTCGTGACATGGTATCAGAGCTAGTGTGGCTGTAGAGAGCTCGTGGAGAAGGTGACGGTGAAGAGTACGTAGCAAGGTGTGGAGAAAACACGATTTACAAACGACCTCCGTTTGCTACGAAAATCCATTTTTAGCCCGCAAGGTGGGGCTTGCAGAAAATCTAGGTCAATTTCAGAAATTGTAACTTGCATTGTGTTTGGCAACACTCATATATTCCAGATGCAAAATTTCCAGTGATTCCATGTACTGTTGACACACAAAAACTGTGTTTTTCTGAGATCGAACTGTCCATCATAGTGCGATAGTGTTCAAGCAGAAATGTTGCTTGTAGTGTTTTGCAGTGTTGTGAATTGCTGTAGAAATGGCAAACACAGATGGAACGAGTCAGCTTATGAGCGATAAGTTGGACAAAAACAACTTCCATGCTTGGAGATTCAAAATGAAAAATTTCCTGATGGGAAAAGGCTACTAGAACTACATTGAAGGAGACAATGAAGATGCTCCACAGTTACCAGAAAGGAATCAGACTGCAGATCAAGTAAGAGCATATGAGGAATGGAATCAAGGAGCATGAAAGGTAATGTATTGGATATCTGTTAGCATATAGGATAGCATGATTGGATGCATACAGGATGCCAAGTCTCCAAAAGAGGCTTGGAATAGTTTGGTCACATTGTATGAGACCAATACAAAGGCATGGAAATTGCAACTCAAGAACGAGATGCATACATTGGAGAAGAAGAGCATGTCCGTAAATGAATACGCCTTGAAAATCAAAAGCATATGTGAGTCACTTGCATCTATTGGCGTGAGTGTAGATGATGATGATAAGGTGGAAGTGTGTCTTTGTGGTTTAGGAGTTGCATATAAGCAGTTTAGAAATTCTATACAGACCACGGAAAATATTCCGAATTTTGCTGATCTGGTATCTATGCTGATTATTGAACAAAAGAATCTTGGTGAGGATTCAAACTCCCAAGGAAAATCTAGTTCTGAGTAGCTATTCTACTCTGGTAGAGGAAGAGGCAGAGATAGAGGTTTTCGAAGTGGAAGAGGAAATAGTAACCAAGACCAGAGTCAACAACAGAATCATGCAAGAGAGTCAAAGGACATTGTCCATGGACTACCAAATTTCAAAGTTGGAGAAATGCAAAAGGTATGTGCAACATGTCAATTTGGTAAACAGTCAAGAGCATCATTTCCACATGACAAGCATGTTAGTGAGAATGCACTAGAATTAGTACATACAGATGTTTGGGGTCCAGCAAAGACCACATCTATGGGTGGTTGTAGGTTTTATGTTACTTTCATTGATGACCATACATGCAAAGTATGGGTATATTTCATCAAAGAGAAGAGTGAGGTGTTCACTCACTTCCAGATTTTTAAAGCTATGGTGGAAAAGCAGACAAGGAAGTACATTGAGACATTAAGATCTGATGGAGGAGGTGAATACATGTCAAATGAGTTCAGTAGTTTTCTAAAAAATCATGGAATTCGGTGCCAGTTTTCATGTAGGTACACACCTCAACAGAATGGTGTTGTTGAACGCAAAAATAGACATATTGCAGAAATAGCAAGAGCCTTGATGGATGAGTGTTGGAAGCAGCCAGAGGCACAGACAACATGGAAGCATGTAACGACAAAGCAGGGAGCCAGTCGAATCGTTTTTCAAATAATTATGTTTTCAAATACTTTCCAAAAACCTCCAACAATGATTTTTATCACTATTGTAACATATGTAACATAGAAAACCCCATTTTGTAATCCATAGCTCCATTTTGTGCAAGCCGAGGAGTCCTCGAGCTTGAGGAGCTTAGGTAGAACAAGCGTATCAATTTTCGTTATTTTTAGACACCGTTTACCCTTCCAAATAGCATCTAGGACCTAATTTTTAACTATGCCGGTCACTAGATGTGAAACCGGTCAAAACTAGTCTAGAAACTATAAAAAGAGCTAGAGAGCTCATTTTTGAGGGTAGTTAGTGTTAGCTTGTTGGAGTAGAGAAGAGCTTAGAGCTATTTTGAGCTTGTAATAGTGTTCTTGAGTAATAGAGTTGATTTCTCACCTTCCATTGTGTCTTGCTTGTCTGTTCGTAGTGTGTGTGTATGTGTGTGTGCATTTCTATGCTTCTCACCTTCACTCTCACTTCATCTCACATTCACGATCTTCATATCACTCCTATCTCTTCCGCGGATTGACATTAAGGAGGTGGAGCTTCTTAACGTGGTTCTCACCATTGTGCTAGAGCAACACCAAATTTGGCGCCGTTGCCGGGGATCGAGTCTAGGACGAATGTGTGATGGTAAGAGTATAGCAAGAAGTGGCGTTGGAAGGTAAAAATTTCAATTTTTGTTGTTGTTTTTACTTAGTTTTTAGTGTTTTTCACCTTCCCCACACTCAATCTTCATCACCGCATCATCATCTTCATCTCCAAAAAAATCAGAAAATTCACCATATCCACCCATTCTCCTCATTTCCCCTCATTTGTGCATGCGAGAGAGTGAGAGAGAGCTTTTGTGCTTGTGTGTGCTTTTGCTTTCTTGAGTTTTCTTGCAGGTACAGTGCTCCAGTGCATCAAGAAAGCTTGGAAAAGGTAAAAACTTTAGTTTCTGTCAGAAATTTCCGACTGTGTCAGACCATCGCGATGGTCTGCAAAGTTCGGATTTTGAGGAAGGCGAGTTCACCACCGTGTAGGCGACCCCTGCGTGTGTAGGAATCCATAGCTGCATCTCAAAAAATCACAGTTTGGTGGACCATCGCGACGGTCTCTGACCATCACGATTGTGTCACACCATCGCGATTGGCTCACGCCATCGCGACGGCTTGGCCGGACCATCGCAACGGTCTCTAACCATCGCGATTGTGTCACGCCATCGCGATTGGCTCACGCCATCGCGATTGGCTCACGCCATCGCGCCGACGGTGCCACGTGGCAATCTAGACCATCGTGACGGTTCATTTTTCGGACCATCGCGACGACACCCTCACACCATCGTGACACTTCAAAAATTCAGACCATCGCGATTGGCTCACGCCATCGCGCTCAGACCATCGCGATTGGCTCAAGCCATCGCATCTGTGAACATCGCGACGGTTCACTTTGGACCATCGCGATTGTCCACGTTGACCGTTGACTGACGCCATCGCGATTGTCCAAGTTCACGCCATCACGACGGTTCACTTCAGACCATCGTGACGGTTCACATTTACGCCATCGCGATTGTCCAATTTCACGCCATCGCGATTGTGCAAATTCAGACCATCGCGATTGTGCAATTTCACGCCATCGCGACGGTGCATTTTCAGACCATCGCGATTGTGCAATTTCATGCCATCGCGACGGTGCACCCTCACGCCATCGCGACGGTCCCAGACCATCACGGTTGTCTCATACCATCGCGATTGTGCACCCCCATCGCAAATTTTAGGGTTTCATTTTTTGGCCAATCTTGGGGCTATTTTTGAGAAATTTTTGGGTGATTAGACTCATAGGAGACCCCTTAGCTCATATTTGGAAAAACTTGTTTGTCAGTTTTTACCCCCCAAGGCCTGAACGGTCATAACTTTTTCATCCGAAGTCCGTTTTTTGAGCTTAATAGCTCGTTAGAAAGCTCTTTACGAGTACTACGTGACATCAACTGTTTTTTTCTTAAAGGATACGTCTATTTTTAGACAAGCTATTTTGAGGTTGACCTAGTTTGGGACTTGAAAGCCAGGGGGCAAGCATTAAAAAGTTGGGCAAAAGGGAAGGGACTTAAAGGGTGTATATACTTAAGTGCTTGATCATCCAACTGTGAATTGGTCTAATATTGGATTTGTCCAGGTCTAGCAAGGGCAATCAAAGGCAACCAAAGCAAGGCAGTGAAGGGCATAAAGCTTGGGAAGCGCGGCTTCTTGGGCATCAGAGCAACCAAAAAAGCTGACTCGAGGTTGGAAGATTACTCAACCCCCTCAGTCAATTCTTAGCTTAGGCTAAATGGTAGCTCTTGTGGATTAACGACGATAGGAACGCCTCAAGTTCAAGAGAATTAAAATTATCAAGTCCAAGACTAAAGTAAAGGTGTGTGACACGAAAACCTAAAGGAAAGAACCTAAGTCTGACGGAACGAGAACTCAAAATTATAACGGAAAGTCGAATTCCTGACGCATACATTAAGACAAGAATCTAAAGAAATTTAAAAAGAATCAAGACAGTAATAACAAAGAATCATTGACGATCTGAGCGTGTACTGAGTGTGCAAGGAAGAAAATTAACGAACCTTAGATCGGGCAAATATATAGGTAAGGCAGACCGACGAAGCCTTAGATCATCAGAGGCAAGTGTAAGAACTACTGCACGATCGTGGGCTCAACAATTGAATAGTAATTACCCCTACGAGAGCTCAGATACCAGCGAATCAGAAATGGCATTTAGCACAGAAAGACCAGAAGGAGGGTCGAATGTAGCCTATTTAGAAAAACCAGAAGGACCCTATAGAACGCAACTAGAGTTTCTCCAAACCAACCGATTAGGTGCTCGCATCTATGAGGATGGTTTGCGAAGGCAAGTGGTGCAAATGCACAACCCCGATCAACCCATTGGATTGGAACGTCCAGTGGTGAAATTCGAGAGAGACGCGTACATAGACAAGGAAGGAACGATGTACATCTTAAGTACGCAGCCAAACAATACCAACGAGTTTGGCGTGATTCAACCAGAAACGGAAGCAAAATCTCAAGGAAAAGAACCATTAGAAGAGCCTAGAACACCTAGAGGGAAATCTGTACTGACACGAGTACTAATCCCGGATTGGATCCCTCAGGACAACAGAAGCATAGAGTTGTTTGTAAATAAAGAAACGGATGAAGCCTTTTGGAGATACAAGACCGAAATACTTAGTGAGGTAGGTATCATCACTATATACGAGTTCAAGGACCCGGATACACCTGGAAAGGTTGTATACCTGGATGGGACTTCAGAAAGAGTCTTTGTGGTGCCTGACCGCGCTAAAAACACATACACATGGAGAGGTGAATTGGTATTCCCTCCATCTAGAACGAACATGAATACAAGTCAACAAGGGGCAGGAACATCATCAACCCATGGAAATCAAAGAGATAGAAATAAAGAAAGACCGGAAGTAAGCTTTAATCACCCCATAGGGAGAGATAGAACAACCACAGACACTAATAGAGCGGATAGACAAAGAGATCATGGAGTACTAGGTGGTAGAGATGATTTTCCTCTACCTAGACCACGTGAACACGCAAGAATATTGAGACCCACACAGTTAGTAAAATCAATGAAAAATTACTTTGATGGGACAGGAGATCCCTATGACCACGTCGCAGAATTCAAGCAAGTACTAAGAGCCGAACAAGTTGAAGACATGTTCACGCAATACAACGCATTTGGGCTAACGTTAAAGAATACTGCTTTAACTTGGTTCCAACCTCTGCAACAAAGGCAATTTAGAGACATCCATCACTTTTTAGAGTCATTCATCACCGAATTATCTAAAAGTGGGATTAGACATGACACGTCTTCGTTGATTCATAGCTTTAAACAGACCCCTCAGGAAATCGTAAGACTGGCAGGACGTAGGTTTAGATAATATGTGGAACGATGTCCAATGCAAGAGCTACCCTCACAAGCCAAGCAAGTGTCATTGTTTCTAGATGGCTTGTTGAGCTCTAAACTACGCTCCTACGTGTACCTAAAAGAACCCAGAACGCTAGAGCAATGTGTAAGAATTTGTATAGACATTGAGGACAACTTAGGAGACGAGTTGGAACTCTCAAAGGTCTATAAGGACTCAGATTGTTCATCTCTAGCATCCACAAAATTGTCTAGCTCAATAGAAGACCTTGCAGAAAAAGTGGCCCAGAAACTAGGAGTTTCTAGCAAACCTAGGGTGCTAACAAACAAGCCTTGTTACACCTGTGGCAGTGATCATATGGCAAATGTGTGTCCCAATGCACCACAACCTCAAGCCAACCCTAGTGGCCAATATTGTACAATTGAGAGAAGATACACGAATCATACGGCTCAGGACTGCCCATACAACAAACAAACCGTGAGACAGAACTACCCGCAAGCATACCAGCAGCCAGGTAGGTACCAAGGCCAATACAATGCTCAGCCATATTACTATAGGCCTCCTCAGAACTACCCATACCAGGCTCAACAGAGACCTCAACCTGTCTTAGCTTAGCAGCCACCCCCACCAGCAAATGTCATCTCAGTCAAATACGCTGCTGCAGAAGAGAACCTAAGTAGGGCCTTAGTGCCTTCTTCACCTTTGATCACAGAGGGTGACCCGAATTCGAACAGTTTTGACTCTACTCATGTAGATAGTCCACCCGCATATTACACAGAGTCGCCAGAACACGTAGAAACATATCATTACGATAGTCCACCAGTGGAACCTAGTTGGGAGCCCGACTATGCTAATGTGATGTACACAAACCCAAATCCACGGCCCCAATTAAGACAACAAAGACCACAGAGCCCTAGAGGACCATGCTTTAGGTGCCAAGGAGATCACTTCATAAAGGATTGTCCACATCCTCCGATATCAGGACAATCACAGTACTATAACATCCAAGGCTTTTGTGCCGATTGTGGCAAAGAGCA
This sequence comes from Ceratopteris richardii, assembly GCA_020310875.1. Taxonomy (NCBI): domain Eukaryota; kingdom Viridiplantae; phylum Streptophyta; class Polypodiopsida; order Polypodiales; family Pteridaceae; genus Ceratopteris; species Ceratopteris richardii. The sequence goes on from CM035425.1 coordinate 8,244,986, forward strand.
CATAATCAAAGATTGTCCTAAGAACCCTGTTAATGCCTCGAATGTGACACCGATCAACGTGATAGGTATTGTAAATAACGCAGATGGATCCAACCCTACATACGTGCCTATCCAAGCTATCACAAGAGCCCAGGCGCTCTTACAGAACCAACAGCTTAATCAGGAGAAAGTAGCCGGAACCAGTGAAGTTGCAGAATCTAGCAGTAAAAAGACAAAATCTTGGAAAGATTCTCGAGAAAGGATTAAGCGAAAATGGAGTAAAAAGATAAGTGAGTTGGAAGGAAGTTTGAAGGAATCTAGAGCCAAAATCCAAGAATTGACTTCACAGGAATTGAATCAAGAGAATCCAGCTCAAAAATCAGGATCAGTTTTAGCGGAACCCATACCAGAAAATCTAGACATGATGTTTCGTGCATATCAGGCTAGATTAAAAGAGGGACCTCAGGTAGCTGAAATGAGCAAAAACTACCCTCGAGCTGATCTAGAAATTGAGAGAACTAAACTTTGCATGAAGATGGTAGAACTAGCACAAGCTTTGTTCGAAGCCTCTAGATATCTCAATTGGAATAACATGGCAAAACCGGAACTACACTTTCAAGGACTAATGGAGAGGCTAGAATATTTGATAGAGAGCAAAGAGAAAAAGGATCAGCATAGGAACCCTATTGTCCCAGAGACACAGGAAAGGAATGTGCCATCCCTGTCTCAAGTACCCAACACAGAAAGTCAAGACAATTTGTCTTCCATACATAGGTACTCACATGAATTTTTAAGAGAGATCCAAGAAGAGAAATGGAGAAAAGAACAAGGAACTCATCCTCCTATTCAAGAAATAGATGACTTGCAGGAACAATTTCCCCAAGACATTCCCTCTATATACGATGAGGTAGAGGAAGAACAACTGAGTGAACACACAAGATTTGAATCTAATTCTTTACAAGAATTACCTCAGTTCACAGGACCTTGGGAAGCAAAGTCTATTAGTATGAGAGCACCCACGATAATAGTGAGGAATGAAGAATCAGTAATCCCTAGAAACACGGAAGTGATCAAGAACACTAAAGTACAATGTAATCTCACTCTAGAGGAATTGTTGAAGTTAAAACCAGAATTGTGGAAACATGTAGCAAATCAATTCCCCGAGCTTGCTACCACTCCCTCACAAATAGGATCACAAAACCAGAAATACCCGTAGAAAAGATTGGAGATGTAAGTGAAGGAGAGGAAGGTAACACTTATCTTCCAATAACCCATCAGGGCTACACCACGAAAGCCATCTTAGACTCAGGAGCCGGAGTAGCCATAGCTACCACCGCTTTATGGAAACGTTGGGGTAAGCCAGCATTGAGACCCACCAAGATGAAGCTACAAATGGCTGATGGACACATAGAAAAACCATTAGGCTTACTAGAAGGCATATCTCTCACCACTTGTGGTGTAGAATTTGAGCATACTTTTGCCATTTGTGACTTTGCAAAAAATCATGCTTATGAGATGATATTGGGACGACCATTCATGCGTCAGTTGCAAATTGTACAAGATTGGGGAACTAATTCTTTGTACTTGCAACATTTAGGAGTGACTACCAAAGTCAATCTTAAAGACTATTCACATAGAGACGTACCCCCAATACAATGGAATACCATCCATAAGACACCAGTAGAAACGGAATCCGTGCACTCATTAGAATCAGATCCTTCTTGGTTGCATGAGGATACTCACTTATGGATGTGTAAAGTAGCAAAACAAAAGAAGAAAGGTTAGAAGCCAGGACCATAGGTGCAGAACAACATCCACGAACCCTTCATGACCCAGCCTACGCACCTGTAGTCTTCCCTGACGAAGAGTTTGAACCCCATGGTTGGGCGGAAATCCTAGCAACCATGGATGTAGCCATCAATGAAGAACAATGGACACCCCACTGTGACAAGGATGGCTATGACATTTCAGTTTTCACGATAGAGCCAATCATGTGCGATGCAATTTTAGAAGAGTGTGAACCTAACACTGATGCATTTGAGGATGCAAGCGATTTTGATTTAGGATCAATTATCATGGACCCACCCTTTGCATCAGAGGAAGAATATTTTTTCGAAGTAGAGACTCACACTCAGAGACACGAGGAAATTACGAATGAGGTGAGGTTAGCCACGGAAGTGACTAACAAGAGTGAAGGCAAGAAAAGAAAGAAGAAAGAAACCATGTCAGAAAAAGAAGAATCTTTATTTGAAGTACCCGAGAACTTCAAGAAATATGAAATCGAAGATAGAAGAATCATGGTACGAATGCCTAATAGAAAGGCGAATGACGGACAAGTATATGATAACCGAGAGAAAACCAAGAAAATAATAGTTGCTATCGAAGGAGAAGAAGAAAAATGTACATACATAGGGCATGATTTGACAACTGAAGAAGAAGAAGAGCTAGTTGCCCTATTGCGCGAATATAGAGATGTCTTTGCATGGAGTTACAGAGATTTGAAAGGAGTAGATCCAGATATATGTTCTCATAGAATCCCTATGACTCCAGATGCAAAACCTACGAAACAGAAACCGTACACGTACAATGATAACTACGCTGCAAAGATTAAAGAGGAGATAGATCGCTTGATAGAAGCAGGATTCATTTACGAAATTGAGCATACCGAATGGGTATCCCCCATTGTGGTTGTGCCCAAGAAGAATGGAAAATTGCGTGTGTGTATTAACCTTAAAAAAGTTAATGCCGCAACAATTAGAGATAGTTATCCTCTTCCTATCACGGAACATCTATTGGAAAGAGTTGTGGGCAAGGAAGTTTACAGCTTCCTTGATGGATTTTCAGGCTATAATCAAGTAGCCATTGCTCCAGAGGACCAACACAAGACGGCATTTGCCACTGAATGGGGCATATTTGCATTTCGTGTGATGCCATTTGGCTTAACAAATGCACCTGCCACTTTCCAGCGACTCATGCGTCATGTTTTTAAGGAATTCTTACGCAAGAGTTTGGAAGTTTATGTCGATGACTTATGTGCTCATTCAAATGTAAGACAGACACATATCCCAGAGTTAAGGCAAATATTTGACAAATGTCGAGAATATCAGGTTTGTTTGAACCCAGAAAAATGTGTTTTCATGGTCAGACAAGGCAAAATTCTAGGACACATTGTGTCAAAAAATGGAATCTCTACGGATGAAGAAAAGGTGAAAGTAATTGCAGAATTACCTAGACCAACTAATGTGAAAGAGGTACAAGCATTTATGGGCCATTGCGGTTATTATAGGAGATTCATACACATGTATGCAATCATAGCCAAGCCTTTGTACTCTCTTTTAACCAATTTTGAATGGACAGATGAATGTGAAAAGTCATTCAATGAACTCAAACGACATTTGTGCTCAGCACCTATATTGACTACCCCAGATTGGAGTAAGCCATTCCATGTACATGTGGATGCATCCAATTACGCCATAGGATGTGTGTTAGCACAACCCACGAATGAAGGTAACATAGATCTCCCCATAGCTTACGTGAGCAGACAATTGAACGCAGCAGAAAGAAATTACACCACGACGGAACGAGAAGGATTAGGGATGATCTACGCAGTAAAGAAGTTTAGGCACTACTTGTTGGCCAACAAATTCAAGTTCTTTACAGATCATCAAGCCCTATTGTACTTAGTCAACAAGCCATGTAACACGGGACGACTGATACGTTGGTTTCTATTACTCATGGAGTATGATTTTGAAGTCGTAGTCAGGAAAGGAAAGACACATCTTAGAGCTGACCACCTTTCAAGATTAACCTCAGGAGAAGCTCCTCAAGGAGTAGCGGATGATCTACCAGATGCATACTTGTTTAATCTTGAGATAGCACCAGAATGGGCTAAACCTATAGTCCCTATTCTCACATATGGACCCAAGAATCCTAGGATAAAGATCAAAGAGGGAGAGATTAACAAGTCTCAGAGATACCAAATAATGGCAGGAAGCATATATAAACAGGATAATCAAAAGATTCTTGCTTGTTGTGTAGATGAATCAGAACATGCGAATTGGTTGCAATTAGCACACATAGGTGCATTAAAGCAACATCATTCAAAACATCGAACATTACAGACTCTGCATAGACTAGGAGTATATTGGCCTACGATGGAAGCAGATGTCTACAGGTTGTGTAAGGAATGCAATGATTGTTGTGAAAGACCACCAGTAGAACATGCTACATTGTATCACGTGTCTCTCACATCAGACTGGAGTGAATCGTTAGTGACATACTTGAGGACGAAGACATTCCCTCAAGGTATGACCTTAGCACGACAACGCAGTCTAGAGCAGGAAGCTCAAGATTATTCACTTATTGGCGATAACCTATACAAAAGAGGACGAGATGGATATCTAAGACAATGTGTTCATGAGAGCGATTATCTGAGCATACTAGAGACTGCACACCAAGGTGTTGCAGGAGGTCATTTTGGACCCGATAGGATAATCAAAGCCATCCTCTTTGCAGGATTATGGTGGCCCACTCTTCACATGGATGCTCATACCTATGTAAAGAGATGTGATGTGTGCCAAAGAACTCAGTTTCCTACTCGTAGAGATGAAATGCCATTGAAACCCATGATGGGCGGACGTGCATTTTCAAAGTGGGGTATAGACTTTGTAGGACCCACTAACCCCCCTGCAAAAGGTACACATGCTGAATACATTATTGTTGCCACAGATTATCTTACGAAATGGGTAGAGGCAAAAGCCACAAAAAAGAATGATGCACACACAACTGCAAAATTCTTATTTGAGAATGTCTTTACAAGGTATGGATTGCCTATAGAGTTAGTGAGCGATCGCGGAACTCACTTTCTAAACCAAGTCATTGAATATTTGTTACAGGATTTTATGGTGATTCACAAGAAATCCGCACCATATCATCCTCAGGCCAATGGTCAGGCTGAAAGCACTAATAAGATCCTTTGTAACGTACTGACGAAACTCGTGAACAACAAACGTTCAGATTGGGACAAACAGTTACACCACGCTGTTTGGGCATATCGAGTGGCCTACAAGACCGTACTCAATGCAACTCCCTTTCAGATGGTTTTTGGTCAGAATGCTGTGCTTCCTTTGGACTTCTTGATACCGACCCTTAAGGTTGCACAAGAACATCAGTGGACCGGCCATGAATTATCAGCAAGAATAATGGACTTGGAACGATTAGGAGAAACCAGGCTAAAGGCAGCAGCAGGAATATCTGCAACGAAGAAGCGACAGAAAGCATATTTTGATGCACATGTGAAAGATAAAGGCTTAAAAGAAGGAGATTTAGTTCTGGTATATACGCTGAAACAACACGCACGTAAGTTAGAAAAGTGAGGTTATGGACCTATGATCATTAACAGACTCTCAACAAGTGGAGCAGTACAATTAGCCACTTTAGAAGGAGATATAATGCCTAATTATATTAGTGGTTGTAGAGTCAAGCTATATCAGGAACCTCTTACTGAGGATATGCTTAGACGACTCACATTGGCAAAGAAGCGTAAGGAGGAAGAAAATAGAATACGAGCGGAAGCTCAGGCAGAAGCAATAGAACGCATTAAACGCATGAAGTTAAGAAGACAAGGACTAGGGAGAGAACATTATAACCATCTGGAAACTACACCTAGATATCCCATGGCCATGTGTCAAGTAAAGTCAACCACTCATCCTAGTATAGTGGACAGGAGACCATTCATTACAGTCAGGTTAGAGCACGGCAACCCTTGCCAAGAGCTCAGGGCTTTAATTGACTCAGGTGCTGCGACTAGTGCGATTAGATGGTCCCACTATAAGGATTCAGGAATAGAAATGCGGCCAATTGAGGCATACCTCATAGGCCTAGGAGGCATGGAAACCCCTTGCATGGGTGAGGTGGACCTTCCTATCCTCATTAAGGATGTGACCATGACAGCGAAGCTACTAGTGTGCCATGATGACGACCTGATAGAACCCCTAATCCTTGGCCAAGATTGGCTATACGATCACTCAGTGGACCTAAATCTTAGACAAGGCTCCTTATAGATTGGAACCTTAGAGCAGAAGCGAGTGATACCGTTTGACTTCCCTAACGGCATTCCGATTGAGGTTTGTAACCCTAGACCCTATGAAACGCATGCGAAGGAAGACCGAAAGATCTTGGGTCAGACCAGTCACGTTATGTCTACACCAACCCACTCGGGCTTGGCTAGGGACAATTGTCAATCAGAAGAACGACATGAGATCTTCCCTGGGGCTTCCTGCAAACTAGAAGGGGCAGCTACCCAACCGCTAGGGCAGATGGATACAATCAGCGGTCAGGTGGGTTGCATCAGCGGCCAAATGAGCACAACACCCTGCGGTGCTCATCCTTCCAAACTTGCTGCGGACTGGCCTAGATTAAAGATAAATAACGAATCACTTCCTAATGGGCAGGTCACGCAAGTGTTGGATCTCCCTTCTTTTCCAAGGTAGAGCATCCAATGGACCTCTCAAACCCAACCTCGAAGGAGTCAACCACAACAGAGGAACCCAGACCGACGACACCACCAGACAAGGCAAGGAAAGCAGCAGTATCAACATCACAGAACGAGTGGCACGAAACAAATATGGGTGCCAAAAGGACAGCAACCAAAGGCTATTGACAACACTGCAGACGAGAGCAGGACAAAGTCTCAACAGAAGCAGAGTCAACAGCCAAAGTCCCCTCGATCTTCTTGTACAAGTACCAATACTCGACAGATTTGGATCGCCAAGAAGTATCTTATCAATCGACCCACACCCATGCAGATTTGGGTACCCAAGCAATGTATTATAGCCCAACCCTCTAGCCATGTAATATATACCCCTCAGAAACCTTTTCATCCTTCAATACCACCAAACCCGATACCGCTTTTTGTCCCTCAGCAGAAACACATCACCCACTCAAAGACTCTTAGGAAATGGATACCGAAACGTATCCAGACGTCTTCTTGTACCATCGTATGTAACAATTCTCCCACCCCGTTTAAACTCCACCCTTATAATAATTCACCTTCAACCAAACCTTGTATAAATTCATACACCCAAACCCCACATCATGCATAATAACGGCTCATCAAGAAATGTATGCATAATCTGCCCATGTAGGTGTCTAGAGACCTGCATTAGTTTTGCAAATAATCATTGCATCAATCACTTCACTACACTTGGCTACACGGGTTACACATCGGTTATGGAAAGGGATTGCGGTCTCACCTTAATGGGATCATAATTAATTTCCATACTAATGTGTTAATCTTTTGTAGCAGATCTTTTCCATTAGCTCATCAGTCATCATGCAAACCGAAGCAGGACCATCGGAAGCAGGCCCCAGCGTAGCTGCGGTGCCCCTCAATGTTTTACGAGCAGAATCCCACCCGACCGCTCCACCGCTAGAGTTCCAAGGATTTCCGGGACCCATGCCAATCAATAACCCACCTATGGGATACACAGAGAAGATACACCGTAACTCTCACTGGTTCCAAGGCCTAGAAGGACCATTAGCTGATGCTGACTTCATTTTTGAAGCAAATATGACATTTGATGACCGCACATGGGGCAAGTATCAATTCTTCTCAAGAGAATTCGAAGGCCTACAGAACACCAAGGACTTAACTCATGTTTGGGCTAGAGCCGGCTTCACGGAGTATTTCAGTGATCCTCTGCCCAAACCTGACTTTTATAGGTGTTATTATTTAATCACCACTTTGCTGGCTTCAGAGAATAAGGACATCCCAGGAACCTTTATTTTGCCTTCTTTAGTGGATGATCCACCTTACAAAAGATTTTATCTTTTGAAGGATTTAATCAAAGCGGCCATCAAGATTCATGGAACACACACTCCAACGGAGAAAGAACGGCTAGTCCCAGAGCAGATGAAGCGTGGTGACGTAACTAAGTTGGAGGATATTTCTGGTATAACACCTGAGCTCTCTAAGCCATTACGGATATGCATGCAGCACTTTGCTTTCCCAGCTCAGGATCATTTTACCATGCCCCACAAGAGAATCTGGTTCGGATTATACTTAGCATGTACTGGACCGCAAACGGTTGATCTAGCCAGCTGGATCATTGATCAGCTCTATTTGGCACAACATAGGTGGGAGCAAAAGAAGGTAATCAATGGATGCTGCGCCCTCACTAGGATCATATACATGTGCTTGGCATATGATTTACCCATAGAGCGTGCCATGACTAGTGAGGAACTGAAAGCATTCAAAGGGACCACAAGGAAGGCTAGAAAGTCTAGCAAAGGCAGAGCCGGAAAGCGGATGAGAGGTACTATCCCATGCCTACAAGTCCCAGAATCACCCTCGCCACAACCATCTCCAGAGCAGTCACCAACAGCAGCCACTCCCACAGTACAACCTATTCGCATAAGGTTATCTAGACCAGTGGTAACGGAGGGCACCACCAGTACTGTCGCACCCCAAGCAGCCACAACCACAGAACCTATCACCACAGCAGCTGAACTTCCCACCACTATTGGTGCGGAAGCTTTCTCTTTTCCAATACCGCATTTAGAACCAGGACAAGCAGAGCCACTGGACCAAACGTTTGATTTTGAGATGCCCGATGCATTCTCCAATGAGTTCCAGTTTTCAGAAGGACAAATGTTTTCTCAAGAATTTGAAAGGCCTAGCTACCCTACCACACCCAGGGATCAGCCACAAGGACAGGTCGTGTCCAGCTCTGATGACGAAAGAACAGCAACCGATGACGACGAAGGTGACGACAAGCTAGCCAGGGAACACATGAATCCCAAGAGCATGAACAGACAGATGGCCAAGGCCAACAAACAGACACACATGGCGATACCAGTACCCATGAAGACGAAACTTACGAGGCAGCAGCTTACACACTAGCTATCAAGAAGTTGTATAGAACTATGGAAAAAGTTTGGGCACGCAAAAAGCTGACAGAGGAAGAGAGTCAAACAATAATAGAACAAGAACTTGTCACGGGCGGATTCGAAGACGCATACATCAAAGGATTCAAAGAATTAGTCAAATCAGTAGGCTCCAACGAAGCCCTCAGGTACTTGCAAAGAAAGCCACTACCACAGTTTGACCCCCGCAGAGTACGACTACTTTCAAAGCCCGGCGAATACATTCGTGTATCAACCGGAGCACAATCTTCAGAACAAGCCAGGGTAGCACGCCTCGTCCCCGAAAGTTCATTGGTCGTAGAAACCATCATTGTAGATTCCCCACCCCGCGCTACAACTATACCTACCTCAGCAGTCACTGAAGTACCGACCACCCCAACCGCTCCTCTCTCACCACCCGTCCATCCAGCCTCCCCTCTTCACCCTCCTTCCCCCAGACCAACATCTTCATTCGCCGGTGGTGTTGCAGAAATTGTCCTTAGGACCACTCACCCCACAATTCCCGTACCCATTAACCCTAGTCTACCCCCTCCCACACCCACCTTTCTACCCAACCCATTCCTTCATCAATCTTTTCCATCTTTCCCCACAACTCCAAGACCCCTCTTCCCATTCTCCCCGCAGTTAACCTTCTCCCCCGTCTCACCTCCCCGACCCACTCTAACCCCTCTTTCCCCTTTCCACCAGGCTGCTCCAGCCAGCCCCCCTGTAAATTACCCCTCAACCTTTGTAAATCCCGTATTTACACCAGCACGAGCACCCACGATCACTCACTTCACTCCCGGCACCAACATTTTTAGGCACATCACAATTTTCAACAATCACTACATCATCCACCTTCCCACCCCCATTTCCCGTTCCCGTTGCATCTACACCAACTGCATCTTCATTTAGCACCCCGTTAATACTATCACCCACTGTAGATAATGCATTCCGACAGATGTTCATGTGTATGACGCAAATCAGAGATGAGTTCACATCTCTTGGTGATAATTATCAGCAACTGCAGAGGACAACCAATGACTTACAGTCGCAGCTTAATTTATTGTCTATTGAGAATGCCTCTCTGAACACTCGCTACCAGGAATTACGCGAGGCTTATCACAAACTGGAACTAGAAAGCGAAGAAAAGACCAAGGAAGCAACTGCTGACCTGGATAATTTATTAAGAGCCTAGACAGTCCGCAATGCAACGCTAACACGAAATATGGGCTTACTACGAAGACACCTAGCAGCTGCCAAGGAAGAAAACCAGCGCTTACAGGATCAGAACCGAGAAAACTTAGAAGCAGCGCTCGACCACCCAGATCAACCACTCAGTCCTAGCAGGTTCAAAGCCATTCCTTCAGACTCGATGAGGATGCTGCTAGACGATCATGTAACATTGCTAGATGAATACGACCGCATGAACAAGGAGTTACAGAAACTCAAAGAAGATCACAAATTACTCCAGTTACGAGAACCGGCACACCAAGACATACCAGCACCTGTGGACCCCTCTCCTGACCTCCTAGAGGAACTCAACTCATTACGGGCCCAGGTATCGACCCTTGAAGCAAGGATTGCAGTATATGAAGCACCACCAAGGCCAGATTCCCAACCTGAGCTTCCAGCTGAGGAAGAAACGGTCACCATCCCGGTGGAGGAAACATTTGAAGAAGCGTACGAGCCACAACCCATCCCAGGCGGACGCGTCACGGCTGAAGGTCAGATGACGTACGAACTTCCAACCCCCGCGTGGATGAAGACTATTGAGGAAATTGGAACAACGCACTCAGCTAGAGTAGAGGCACAATTACATGCCATGGCGATGATAGAAGAAAGAATATTACAGTCTCCATTCTTTGCTCATTTGGCCCCGCGACGATACATATCTGGGCATGAGCTACAGTATAAACCGTATTTTATGTTAATGGTTGAATACCAGTTAGCCATTGAGAAAGAGACAGGTAAGAAACCATCGCATGCAACTCAATTCGAGGAGGACGATTTGCCACTAGATGCGCAGCAAGGAGAGATCTATCAACCAGAGTGGCGAAAAGATTTACTACAGAAGTATCCAGAGATGATGAGTACATGGGTAAAGGCACCTTTGCATTTGAAGTACAACCCGTGTTGGGGACCAGTACCACGACGCCGCTCCTGGACTGCCTTTGCTATTAAGGTACAAAACAATAAGCAGTGCCAAGAGTGGTTGAATTACCCCTATTTTAAGCCACCCATTGAGTTACCAACTGTTGGCTACATGATGGCTACAATTCGCCACTGGCTCCCTAGATTAAAGCATATGGACGATATAGCGGCGCATATGACTGTCAAAATCTTTGACATGATGCAAATGATTTTTAAAGTCTTCCGACGCGTCAAGGCACCATATGTCAACACCCCGGGCTTTGAGCATGGCAATTTTGATCTGGTATATGATATGAGTACAACGCCATCACTACAAGTGTGTTATGCCTGGCACTGCAGAATAAAGTACCTACCGGCGTGCTACAAGCAGACATTCGAAGAGATGTTCACAACCGGCTTTTGGGAATACCATTCAGAGGTATTCATAAGCAGGCCTACACATTTATTACAATTATTTGCCTGTGAACGAATGGTCTATTCCACACACTATCAGCTCCCGCCACAGGAAGAACCGCAACCAATCGATTGGGAGAAACTCGAGGCAGACCTGGCCCGAGGCATTCGTATCTCCGAGCACACCCTCGCTCAAGACCTCCTACAGAACTATATCCGGCAGACCTCACAACAAGGTTCTGTCAAGGACGACAGAAGCGAGAGGGAGGGGGGTGTTGGAAGCAGCCAGAGGCACAGACGACACGGAAGCATGTAACGACAAATCAGGGAGCCAGTCGAATCGTTTTTCAAATAATTATGTTTTCAAATACTTTCCAAAAACCTCCAACAGTGATTTTTATCCCTATTGTAACATATGTAACATAGAAAACCCCATTTTGTAATCCATAGCTCCATTTTGTGCAAGCCGAGGAGTCCTCGAGCTTGAGGAGCTTAGGTAGAACAAGCGTATCAATTTTCGTTATTTTTACACACCGTTTACCCTTCCAAATAGCATCTAGGACCTAATTTTTAACTATGCCGGTCACTAGATGTGAAACCGGTCAAAACTAGTCTAGAAACTATAAAAAGAGCTAGAGAGCTCATTTTTGAGGGTAGTTAGTGTTAGCTTGTTGGAGTAGAGAAGAGCTTAGAGCTATTTTGAGCTTGTAATAGTGTTCTTGAGTAATAGAGTTGATTTCTCACCTTCCATTGTGTCTTGCTTGTCTGTTCGTAGTGTGTGTGCATTTCTATGCTTCTCACCTTCACTCTCACTTCATCTCACATTCACGATCTTCATATCACTCCTATCTCTTCCGCGGATTGACATTAAGGAGGTGGAGCTTCTTAACGTGGTTCTCACCATTGTGCTAGAGCAACAATGAGAAGAATATGCCTCATTGTTATTGGGTAGAAGCTGTGCATACTGCTATATACATCATGAAGAAAACTTCGATTGCTATTGTATATCAAGTTACACCTGAAGAGAAGTTTACAGGTAAAAAGCCAAACTTATCATATCTGAAAGTTTTTGGCTATATTGCATATGCACATGTCCCAGATGAATTTGCATCATATGGATGTGAAGAATGCTTTCCTACATGGTGAGTTAAAGGAAGAAGTATATATGGACCAACCACAGGGATATGAAGATTCAAAGCATCCAAAATATGTTTGCAGGTTGCAAAAGGCTTTGTATGGGCTGAAGCAAGCCCCTCGTGCATGGCATGCAAGGATTGCTGATTACTTAACCAGAATTGGGTTTTCTATGTGTGATGCAGATCACTCACTATATGCAAGGAAGGCTGATGATGGCATCACTATTGTGGCTACTTATGTTGTTCATGAAATGATTGTAGGTGGTGATAATGAAGGAAGCATCAAAGAGGTAAAGCAACTTCTCATTTGACATGAAAGATCTTGGTGTGCTACGCTATTTCTTGGGCATTGAGTTTATACATACAAAAATAGGTATATGGATGTCGCAAAGGCAATATGCCTTGAATATGCTGCAAAAGTAGGGTACGCTTGATTGTAAGCTAATTTCTATGCCATTAGATCAGAATTTGAAGTTGGATACTACATCAGGTGAAGCATTGGAAAATGCTACCATGTACACTAAAACTGTGGGAAGTCTTATATATCTCACAATTACAAGGCCTGATCTAAGTTATACTGTTGGAATTGAAAGTCAATTTATGTAGGTTCCCAGAAAGCCATATTTGGATGCTCTGAGGCACACTTTAGGTTATGTGGGTGCTACTTTGGATTATGCATTGTTTTATGCAGTTGGTGTAGATTTGCAGGTTTATGGATACACTGATGCAGATTGGGTTGGTAGTAGTCCAGATGGAAGATCTACTAGTGATTTTCTATTCTCACTTGGGAGTGTAGCTGTTACATGGAGCAGCAAGAAGCAAACCACTATTGCTTTGTTGAGTATAGAAGCTGAGTATAGAGGTGTTGCAATGGTAGAGACCATAAGGCTACAGCTACACCAACAAGGTCTTGTCTTGCGCTAATGAAGCTTCACTGTTCCCTGTGATTATGGAAGTGGAAAAGCCTATCACTATTTATTGTGATAATCTTAGCAGCATACAGTTAGCATGGAATCCTATTTTCCATGTTAGAACAAAGCACATCGAGGTACATTATCACTTCATCAGAGAAAAGGTATTAGCAGGTGATATTGATCTTGTTTATGTGAGAAGGGATGAGCAGGTTGCTAATATTTTCACCAAAGCACTTGGAGCTGAGAAGTCGAAGAAGTTTTGGGAGATGCTGGGATTACAAGATATGGCGTTGAGCTTGAGGGGGAGTGTTGAGATATCAAGCTCAACATGTGATGATCCAGGATGATACACACCAGTTTTTTATTTCTCTGACATGTATAGTGGTCAAGCTGATATATGTCAGGGATACTTCATTGAGATTTATTAGATTTATCTACCGAGGGTGATGGCACATTTTGTTCCTTGCTAGCTCACTCATTTGCAGACATTAGGTTTTTCCTTATGTACTAATCTTTATATATTGCACTTGTTGCATTCTTGTTTTTTAGGTTATTCTTGTACATCCCTTTTTATGTAATAGAAGAAGAAGATCATTCTTCCTTGCCTCAATCTATATGTGTGCTTCTCCTTGAGAGTGAGAGTCTGTGTGCGAGCTCTCTTCCGTATCTCCTTCCTCATGACAAAACTCATGTGAGAAATACTCACCACCTCCATCAGATCTGAGTCTTTTCAAGCTTCTCCCTGTTAGATTCTCAACCAATGCCAACTACTTCTTGAAACTTGTCCATCTACTATAGTCATCTATGAATGATACATAGTACCTTGATCTTGAGATTGATGGCTCCCTCCTACGACCCCACACATTTTTGTGCCAAAGCTCCAAGAAGTCTTCATACATGTATCCTTTTCTGTTGAATGGTTGCCTGTGTGATTTGCCAAATTGGCATGGTCCACCTTTATAAATCATGTGTTGCTTGGAAATATTTGGAATGCCAAGCTCACTTTGATTCCTACATATTTCTTTTAGTGTCCTTTCACCTATATGACCTAGTTTCTTATTCCATATCTCCAATTCAGATAGGGTTTGATCTTTGTAATTGAAGAGAGAAATATTTCTAGTATCTTCAACTTCAAATGTAAAGAGTCTACCGGATTTCTCACCTTTTGCAATCCTCTTGAAGTCTTGTTTTGGGTCCTCCACATATGCTCCATGCCTTGTGAAGCTAACATGTAAACCCTTCTAAACAATCTGCCCAACACTAATTAGGTTTTTTATTATGGTTGGCACATATAATACCTTACTTAAGAGGTTCATGTTACCATCACAGGCTTTAACATTTCCAATCTTCTTTATAGAGTGCCTAATGTCATCACCTATCTGCACTTCATGCTTCCCTTTAGGTTCTTCAAGATCATATAACAATGCTACACTTCCAACATGGTTTGTACAACCAGAATCAATATAGAATAGATGCTCATCGTCTTCACCTTGCTTAGATGTCATGTTCATGATCAATAGAGAATCCTCTTGGTGTTTTGTATAGTTGTTGTAGTCTCTTTTGCCTCTAAAGCCTCCGTGGTAGTTTTTGTTGTAGCCTTGGTTGTAATTATGATGATAATTGATTCCTCCATTTTTGAATGTGCCTCTAGATTTTCCATAGCCTCCTCTGTGGAAGCCTCTTGGTCTTTGATTCTTTATGTTCCTAAAGCACGCATCTGTGGTATGATTGGTCAAACCACAAACATTGCAAGGTGAAGAGTTGTAGGATATCCCCCTGCCTCGCTTTCCTCCTTTGCCCCTTCCTCTAGTACCTCTTCCTCTACTTGTGAAGTTCACTTGAGAGGTACTTGCTTCTTCTTCATTCTTCATACCTTTGCCTTTATCTTTGTTCTTACTTTTATCTGTGTAAAGGGCAGAAGATTGATTATCTCTAGAGTTATCTCCATTCTCGTTGAGTTTTGTCTCATGTGTGAAAAGTTTTCCCATCAATGTATTGAAATTAGGTATCTACATGTTCATATACAAATCCATTTCTATGGTAAAGGACTCCGATTTGTCATCATCCTTGATGCCATTTATGATTTGCCTTACTATCTACTCCTCTTCTATTTCTTCTCCAATGCTCCCAAGTTGGTTAGATACACTTTGCTTTGGTTGCTTCTTCAAGGTTGTGAACTCCATCCAAAGCTTGTTTTTCCTATCCCGTGTATTTGAAGAGAATTATGAAGAAAGTAATTCCCAACTCTCTTGGGAGCTCTTGCAATTCCTAATATGAGGTAATAAGAAATCAAATATTGAGTTAAGCATATAAGACCTGGCTAGAGCATCCTTTGTACACCATGGAGCTAGTCTTTCTTGCTCTTCTCTTGTAGCTTGATGTTTGCTTGTGAATATTGGCATTTCTTCATCTCCAGAGATGCATCCTAGGACCATGATGGATAATTGCCATTGTTCAATTTATCAATGAATGATGAAAATCCATCTCCGATTTTTCTTTGATGTTGCTTTGATACCATTGTTGGAGGAGATGGTGGATATATTCCAGAAATGAAGTGGCGCTGCAAATCTGTACTTCTTACCTGCCAAGAACAAGTTCAGGAGTGTAATGTAGACCCCTTGAGCTTCCGAAGAACCACCTAAGTGCTTTGGAGTATGATCCTCTATTCAATGGATCAAAACTAATGAGTAGGCAATTCAACTATGAGCTAAAACTTGCTATTTTGGTTTCCACACCTGCTCAGTAAAATGAACACTTAACCTGCTAGCAATTGATCAAATTCCTTTTGGGAGTATCTAATTGACTTAGATATATACCAATCAAAAGTTAGTTCACTTGAAATGATCAAGTGTACTCTGAGAATTATGCTTAGCAAGCTAAGTGATTATCCTGACATTTTCAGGCTTCCATAGTATGCACATCCAAAGCACCATCATCAAGACCAACATGTCCTAGCATATCTGTGTCAACATGTGGCATGAGCAAATCCAAGAATGACTGCATGATCGCTGACTCATCAACATCTAAATTTAGTCATCCTCTCAACTAGGATGTATGTAGCTATGCATCCCAAGAGCTAAACTACTCCATCACACACTATGTACCATGAGAGCAATCCTGCTTTACCACAACAAGTATCTGATCATGCTCCACATGAGCTAGTTGCACAATATCAACACCAAGGTCAAAATGATGATCACATTTTAACTGCATATCATCATAATTCTCTACCTGATCATCCACATCATGCTCTAAAGTATAAATATGATCATCGAAAGTGTGCTCTACATGAGCATCCACATGATAAAAAAAATCATGCTCTATATAATCATGATGAGCATCCAAAACATGATCTGCATATGCATCCATCTGATCATCTGAATCTTGCCATAAATGTGAATCATGAATGTCAATAGAACTATGTATAGGTAGACAAAATGAGAAATGGTGAGTCTCACATTGCACATAAGGCTGAACTCATATTGAGATGAGATTGTCTCTCACATGGAGTACCTACGATGGATACCTGTGCCCAACCCTAGCAGCTTTGACAAGCATAAGCTGTCCCAACTAAAACTGAAAATGATGCTCACTAAGAAATGCGTAACATCTGGTCTCCTATAACTGGCTAATTGAAATCAAGCTCATAGGGAATGAGGGACATAACGTACATTAAGTATAAGTGATGCTCCATAGGTATCATAAGGCATAAATCTCTTGCACTCTCAATGCCATAGGTCATACCATCAGGCATGTGCACACATCCACGACTCTCACCCAAGAATCGATAAAACCACTCATGATATGGAGTAACATGAAAACTGGCTAATGCATCAATCAACCAATCCATATGTGTGCTATCCAATGAGCAAGAGGAATCCTGAGATGAACCATAGGAGAAAGTGATATCACCATCACTGCCATAATCAACTGCCATAGACTCTCCTGAAACCACTACCTGACATGCATCACATGCATATCTTTGACATCTTCATCGCATCCACTTGAAGCAACATCATCAAATATGGCCCTCATGACCACAATGCCAACATCGAAGTTGCCGATGTGATCTATGTCTCATATGAGTTGATGGACTCCCATACATATCAAGTGGTCTTTGCCATAATGCACTACTCATCTCCTCATACATCACATACTCATATATAGAATCCATCAGCTGTAATCAGATAGTGGAGCTTGCCAATGCATCCATATCCATCCATACATGGTCGAGCATGTCACGAGGCCTCTGTGCATCTCTATGCACATACATGTGTAACCCGACATGAGCCAATGTATGCCATATCTGAGCTTTCCATCTCAAAAAGTCAATGGCATCAAACTGAGAAGACACCATGCTAGCAATCCAAGAGACTAGTAATCTAACAAGAGACTATAAACAATACTCTATCATGAATAGGATCACACTTGAATATCCATATGCATGACTCACATCACAAATGTCTCACTGGAGAAGAAACCATGTGAACCACCTGTCACATAACCATGCATCTAGCATGCACATAAAATCATGAGCATAAGCCTCCTCACCAAGTCTCCAAACTGATCAAGTAGATGTGAAAGAATCCTGGAAAATTCGATAGAGTATCCCCTGTAAACTAAGCAATCAAACAAGATAACCAATAACAAAAGAACAATGAGTAACTTGTCACCACCTGTCACTAATGTAACCAAAGATAATGGCAAATACATATGCCAAAAAACTGATGGCAATACATGCCAATACAATGGTGATACACATCCCACTCAAGAGTAAATCTTGGAAGATGGTCCAACTTATCAAGAATAACCTTTGACCAAGTCCAAGTGAATGGAGATAAGCAATGATCCAAAGCTATCACAAAAGCATAAAGGATCTACTAGACCATCTATCTAGCATAAGAACCGATAAAATTTCGGTTGCATCTCCTTTGTAAAATGGACTCTGAACCAAAATAACCATTTGGGAATCACCAGCCACATATGCCAAGAATCACAATGGCAAGTAAGATATCAAAACAATAACCATATGCTAATAGAATAGACAATCAAGGTGATAAATGGATGTGCAACAAGGGCTCCAATCTAGATCATGTGCCTACATAAAAAAAAAAGATACATGTACCAACAAAGATAAAAAATAAACTCTCATAAAATTGTGCAACCAAAACAAAATCCATAACCAAGTGGCATAAGCAAGATAGAGACCACAATGCTACTATACATCCACTGATAATATCATGATCAAACTAATGATGACATAAATCTCAAAAAAAGGTATACCACAATGTCATCTCACATGCCAAATACATGACAAGATCATGCTCTACTCTAATGTGGAGGAGCTACCACAGTGATCATACATGGGTAAAGCCTTCAAGCTCTAAAAATAAGAGCTTCCACACAAAAAATTCTTTCTCAAAGAAGTTTCACAACAAAATGAACCTCCAAAAGTAATTGGGGTTCGTATGGTGAAAACATGTTGCTCTGTGTTATGCTATTGTAGAGATGATAACCTCTGATTTTGAACTTTTGCTCCTCAGCAAACTTCATTAACTCTTTCTTAGCTACATAAGGATATAAAAAAAGGCTCAATTGGACATGTGTAGCTCAATATATACACAAAACACGCATCTACTATCAATTTCACCTTCTTTTATACTAATTTTGCTCTATATTTTGCAATTTTAGCAACCTAGCACTCAAAATCTGGACCTCTCTCCTCCAAAAATTGTAGCTTCTTTTCCAAGCTATGGAGAGCAAGTTGGATCGCTTGAATCCAACTCGTAAAACTCAAGTTATGGTCCAAAAACTGACCTATTGTCCAAGTGATTATAGATTCGTCTTCTATATCAATTTGTGCTTTTCAAATTTTCTGCACTCTAGAACTCCAAACCAGGTTTTGTCCCCTTCTACAAAGTTGTCACCCTTTGTCTCAGCTATGCACAAAACTTTATAATGCACCACTCTTAGCTTTCTAGCTTGAGTTATGGCCAAAATACCGAACAACTATTGAGAGATGCCGACTTGCATATTCACCTCTTGTGACCTAAGCTTCCATTGAAGCTTCTTGCACACGAGCCTTCAACAAGATCTGATACTAATGAAGGACTTTGGTTTGTAGAACACGAGGATCATGGTAGGAGATGGAGGGAGAGAGAGAGAGGAGATGAGAGATGTGCACACATGCAGGGGATCCTCAAAACCCACATAATGATCTCTGTGAGGAAATGCTCTATAAATGATATATATATATGAATATGGGGGTAAGGTCACATGACCCTTACCCAACTCTGAAGATTGAAGAACTGAATATTTTTTGCTTCTGCTTTTCTAATCTTATTCAAATATGTGATCTCATTTTGTTGTGCATGTTTTTGTGTTGACATATATGTGCATTTCCATTTTTTTCTCACTTTTAATAGATATCCTAAAGAACAATAGACAACTAGAACACATGCTTTTTACAAACGTCTTGCTTACAACACTAAAAAACAATGATACTTGTTAATTTTGGTGGATAATGTGCTTCTTCATTGAGGACTATTGATATATTTGGTAATGATGTGTGTGAACATACTTAGGACTGTCAAGCCATTTTTTGCCCTTTTTAAGAGGTTTTTTTCCCACCTTATATATATGCCTATAACTCTAATGGTTCACTAATCTTTGCACATTCACTAGGTAATACATTTTGTATTCTGTTACGCTCCACACTTCTTCTTCTTCTTCCTTGTGCTCTTTGTGTGCTTCATCAAACCTTGAAATCCAACAATTGGTATCAAAGCATGTCAGCACTTCATCTAGGGTATCATCAACAACCCTACGATCATAGTCTTGTGACTGAGTGAGAATACACTCTAATGCGGAAACGTGAATTGAAACATATAGTGTGAATTGACTCCAAAGAGTTGCATATGCATGGAGGAGTGATTGGGTTCGACTTGAATCATAAGGACGATAATGGATTTCCATAAGAAGTACTCAAGGATACAAAAACATTGGGAATCTCATATATTCTTATGATAAAAATGGATCCTACATGTGAATCCTTTTTAAGTGTGTGTGATCTTCATGAAACGAATACGAACTAGACACCAAATACATTGCTTGCATAAGATCGTCATTGAGATTTCAGTGTACTGTGAGTCTTTCATCACAGAGACTTATTGACATACATAGAAATCGGATATTGTGTGCATAAACATAAGCGACTGTTCAGTTTATGAATAAAACACGATCAGCTTCCTCGCAGCAAATTCTTGTAGCTTCAAGGTATAGGCGCCATCTTCATTTATATCTACAAGTGTAGACTCCCACTATGCACATTATCTGATGTTGACTGATTCACTGTAGTGTGCATGTAAAAAGCCTTGTCTGCAACCTGAAAAATTACAGAACCATGATATCTAATGATCGTATATGTATTTCAATCAGATCATATTTCGCATGTATATTGAATTAACTTTATCTTCAATCTATAACAGTCTTCAATACATATGAAGATCATTATGCTCTGACAGTATGCATATGGCATAGTATACACGTGGTAGAATCCTAACAAACACCAGTATGTTGAATGCATACATATATATATTCCTTGGAATCAAGTGCCAAGTATATATACCATATTATCAATGATTAGTTGAAGATATAACGGAAGTTAAATTACATGGGGATGTGTGCAGACTAGGCATTACAAGTATTCTTCATACACTAATTATGTTTTTCATGAACGTTTATGCACTTTAGTGTGATCTACGCATAACTATGCTTCCTAGCACAAGACTATTCGTGTAGCATGTTCTCACATTGCATTACACATAAATGATGAGTGAGTCATCGTTGCAATACTGTGCATATACACAACACTATGAGAAGTGTAGTGGATATAGAAAGGTTGACCGGATGTGCAAGTGATGTATTGACACAGAAGAGCGATGATGATTCTGTACTGAACATACATCAATGCATTAAGAATTGTGAAACTATCTTTGCATCAAATCAGCATGCTACTACTCATTCTCTTATAGCAGAGAGGGAGTGATAGAGAGAGAGACGTAATGGAGTGGCAGACGACTGAATAGAATATGGCATGGGTAGAACACGTCACCCAACCTTTCTATTAAGTATGCCTGTTTATATACAAGAGGGATGAAGCGGCAGGAGGTTGCCGCATGCATAATTCTTTTTAAAACAAACTATGGTTTTGATTAGTTTTGATTTCCTTGATTCAAGGAAGATCTTCATTTATCATGCAAACTCATTTCGATAAATGTTCTCCTTGATTCAATGAGTGATTATGCAAATTGCTTACTTCGTGGAATGAGGTACGTGGCTCCCTTTTTTTTTCTTTTTCTAAACTATGGTTTATATTGAAAATGATTTTAAGACTAAGTTCATATGCAAAATAGGAAAACTCTAAGAGTCGAGTCACATGCATAAGTATCTACGAGATTTTTCGATAAAATACAAGAAGTGCTTATGAGTGGATTTGGAGATTGCTTGCTCCAACAAGTCTTAGAATTCACAAAAATGGTCATCATACTAGGAGGAATTAGGAGTTCAAAATAGCATTGTTGTGTGGTGTGGAACTTTTCATTTGAGCTTGTTTTGACCTTCAAATGCACTATTATAGCAATTATTAGACAAATTTGTCCTTTTGTACTAAACATATAACAGGTT
The DNA here is from genome assembly GCA_020310875.1 of Ceratopteris richardii. Taxonomy (NCBI): domain Eukaryota; kingdom Viridiplantae; phylum Streptophyta; class Polypodiopsida; order Polypodiales; family Pteridaceae; genus Ceratopteris; species Ceratopteris richardii. Next base: position 8,267,151 of record CM035425.1, read on the forward strand.
TTAGTATGCTAGTACAAGTGTCTCACTATAGGTTTAGCAGAGCTCAAGAGGGTCTTTCTATTCGACCTTTTGAGATACAATCATTTTTCTAGATCAAGGTATTTATGTCAAGAGGAAGGAGATAAGGAAGAGAACTCACTCAAACACTCTCACACTCAAAGAAGAGCACACACACAGATTGAGGCAAGGAGAATGCTCTTTTTCTTCTTCTTCTTATATTACCTAAATGGAATATACAAAAATGACCTAATACAACAATACAACTAGTGAAATATATAAAGAATAGTACATAAGAAAAAACCCAATGTCTGCGAACGAGTGAGCTGGCAATGAAAAAGTGTGCCATCACTCTCAGTAGATGAATCTAGAGCTCACTAAATTATCCCTAACATATACGAGGGAGACCACTATACATGTCAAAGAAATGAAGAAGTGGTATGTTTCATCCACCATCATCACATGTTGAGCTTTATATCTTAACAATCCCCCTCAAGCTCAATGTCCTGTCCTCTAATCCAAGTATCTTGTGAAACTTCTTGTTAACCTTTATTTCCTTCTCTCTCCTTATCTGGTGAGAATTAGGGCAAACATGATAGGTTGATAGGGTTCTTGGTGTGGAAAAATCCTATGTAGGACCTCTAGTATTTTCCCACTTCTCCTAGCAAAGTAGTACGCTAACCAATACACCAAATTACAGTGCAGAGTTTGACAATACTTAACACAGTAGAGTCACGACTCTTCACATGGTGTGCACAGACAACTTTTTCACCAAAGAGTGATGAATTTGCAATTAAACATTTAGACACACTAATATCTTAACAAAATCAAGAGTAGTTGCACCACAAGATAATAAAGTAATTCAAAAAAGGTCTGTCTTGTGCAATAGGGGAGAGTCCGATCACTACCTGTCTCTAGCTTTACAACCTTATACTTGTAGCATAGTCACTGTCTCTTGCGCAATAAGATTCAATTGACTTTCATTAATGTGAAGAGTTACAACTATTGTGTTTGCCTATTCGGCAAGACTTTTCAGCATACATACTTATTCGGTATTTACAAGAAAGGTGTCTAACAACACTAACAATGGCATGCCCTGAAGACCTAAACCCAAAAAATTTCAATTACAAAAGGAAAGAACTTTAATTTGCTTTGACATGCTCATCATCACAGGGCATAAAAACTTCACTTTTGAATGATGATCACACCTCAACAAAGTTATTCTAGATTTTCTTAGAGATTATTTTGAGCAAGCACTACACTTCTACTAGAAGAAGAGTGACAACGTCAATGGTCTCAAAGGTTGATGCTTGTGAGAGGATAGCGTGACTCTGAGCCTCAGTCAGTTGCAAGCCAAGTTACTCTCGGAAATAAAAGTTTTCTTGGCTGATGTGCCTTCTTCTTTTCTGCTCTACATTAGCTTTCTATTCAGGATCATTCTTCATGGTAGTGGTAGAGTCAAGCGGGGGCTATAAGAGTGTTATCTGCTCAAAATCAGACTTCAAAGCTTCTTCCTTTGAAACTACTCCTCATCAATGGTCTTCTATGTCATGGACAAAGGAAACCATCCTAAACCTCAAATTCCATGTGACTTTACATATCTCATGATCGGCTCAATGTTTGGAGAAACTAATGCCTTCAATACATCCGAAACATACCAAAACCCCAAGATTGACTGTCTATTTGCTAAATTCTGACACCCAAAGGTCTTGCTTCTAGTTGATGACATCATTGATGACATCATCAAATCAGAGGGGTCGGCCACATTCATTCTCAATCTTGCCAATACCAGTTTTGGGAGGTCAAGGATTCATGACTACGAATTAAGTACTCTCCAAGTTCTAGTTCCAGTTCTTCTCTTGTTCTTTGTTCCAGTCTTGTATCCTCGACATCTAGTCTTGTCCTCTTGTAAGGGGAATAGTTGTTCCATTTCCGTACGGGATAACGTGGGGAAGAATCAATGACTCACCTCAGTTGGGGTTGTGCGAGGCTCTTGGCAGTTCAAGAGAATAGTCCAACAAGCCGCATTTGTAGGTTCAACGACTATGTTGTGGTTGATGCTCTAAGTAGCGAGATGAGCTACAATAGCATCCCACTGCAAGAGGAAAAATTTTATGAACCTCAGAGGGTTCAAAAATGCATGCATGTCATCTGTGAGGACATCGGTGAGAGGTTTGAAAGGTGTGAGGGTCTTCATGAACACACAACAACAAAGCAAGCACAAGCGCAACACACAAGCAATGCAATAGAGCACAAAAAAATACACAAAATGAATAATGAAGGAACGTCCAACATGAGGGTTTAAAACAAGTAGGTGGCATGGTAGCATGCTCCTGCAAATGAATGAACGTGATGATGAACACACGTTGAGGATGATTCATCATAATCATCATAGAAGTCATGTAATCGTGGGTGGCGATCTAATGATGAGTGATGCAGCAGGTGGGCGAAAAGGGTGCAACTTGGATCCATTCAAAGGATGCTTAATCTGGTGAATGGACCCAATTTTGCCAAAATTTGGTACGGTCCAAACCACCAAAGTTAAAATTTTTTTGCAGGCTTGTCTGACTTGGAATTGTAAAATAGAACTAATTGTCCCTCTTCAAAGACAGGGGTTTGTAGAAAAGGATCATGCATCTAAGCCTAACGGAGCTAAATTTCTTGAATGATCAGGAAACTTTCAAAATGTTGTTCGTCAAGTGAACACAAGTCATCAATTCAGACATAGAGAGATTCATCTGGCAACAATCTTTTATCAATGGCTACAGACAGATTGGGCACACCAATTCCATAGGTGCAATTGCTTCTAGTTCATAAGACAACTTAAAGGGAGTATAACCAATAGATACTTTATATGCCATGTGATAGGCCCAGAGGACCGAGGGGAGCAACTAATCCCATCCTTTAGGAAAATTCGTAATCAATTTCTTAAGCATAATAAGCAGAATTTTGTTAGTACTTTCGACCATAGCATTGGCACAAGGATAGTATGGGGTACTGAATTTATGAATGCTATGGAAAGAATGTGTTAGAGCCTAAATTAAGGCATTGAGAAAATGTGTGCCACAGTAAGGAACAATTTTCAATGGTAAAACAAAACGAGGAAAGACATCATGGGTAAGGCATTCAACAACGGCCTGAGCCATAGCAGAACGAACAGCAGAAGCCTCATCCCATCTAGTAGCATAGTCGATACAGGTTAGTATATATTGATTAGTTGTTGAAATAGCTAGTGGAGTGATAGGACCAACAAAATCTAACCCCCACTTTGGAAGGGTTCCAGTGGTAACACAGGTTGGATCAAAAAGTAGTGTCAATGAAGTAGTTGTCTGATTCATTGGCAAGCATCACAATGCTTGACATAAGCTTGGATATCTCCTTGCATAGTCGACCACCATAGCTTGATCTATAAACTTTTTCTATAGGTGAGATCCACAGAGAAATGACCACCGGAAGGTGTAGAATGAGCTATTACAATTAGAGACTGTACTTTGTGTGTAGGGATACACCGAAGCCAGATACTCGAAGGTTCAACATAATAGAGCTGGCCAACAATGATGCGAAAACATCTACTATATGGGGCTAACATTTGCCAAGCCGTAGTCGACACATAATCTGGTGGACAGCAAGTGGTAAGGAAGGTCAATAGGGTATCGTAATATGAATCAACAATGGGCAAGGGAACTATCGGCAAATGGGGAGCTATAGTATAGATGGCACATGAAGAATCATCAATGCCTACCAGAGCTTCACCAAAATCCAAGCGAGATAGGAAATCTGCAATAGCATGTGATGAGCCAGGATGGTGAACAACATCATAATAAAACTCTTGTAAAAGTAGGACCCAACAAGCCAATTGGCCTCCCAAATTTTGTTGTCAGACTAAATATATTAAAGTGGAATGGTCCACATGAAAGCTAAACTTTCAACCCAATAGTTAATGTCAAAATTTCTTAATGGAATAAACATTCACAATCAGTGACTAAGTAATTCCGTTCGTTAGGAGCCAGAAATCGACTAGCATAATATATTGGACAATACCACTTATCATGTTGTTGCATTAAGAAATTGCCAATGGCAATATTAGAGGCATTGACAAAAACATGAAAAAAAAATTCCCAATTGGGTGCCTACAAGGTCAAAGCCTATGTGATAAGTGTTTTTAAGTGCTCAAAACTAGTATGATAGTCATCAGTCCATTGGAAATGTCGAGGAACCACGATTGTAAGTCGGGTGAGGGGAATGGTCAGATGGGCCAACCACCAAAGAACGTAGCCATGCGAAAGAATTTGGCCCAAAAATCTCATAACTTCTTTAGGAGTTTTTGGTGGTGGAGCATTCAAAATGACTTGCACCTTGTTAGGGTCAACCTGTATACCATGTTTCAAAATGATATGTCCTAATAGTTTGTCGTAGGTGATAACAAAGATATATTTATGAGGATTCAGACACAGGTGATAATCTTGAAACTTGAGAAAGCAATACCAAAGGTGCTATAAGTGGGCTTTGGAAGCATCGATCACAGAGAAATTGTCAAGGTAGACTCTCATAATTCTGGTCAGGTAAGGGGGAAAAATTTCCTACATGCACTTTTGGAAAGTACTCGGTGCATTACACAAGCCAAACCACATAATCATGCATGCATAGACCCCCAAATTACTGATAACACAGTCTTGGGTATGTTAGCTTCTTCCATCCTAACTTGAATATAGCCGCTATATCCATCTAGGAATGAATACATTTCACGTCGATTGACATGATCTAGCATACTATCCAAACATGGTCATGAGAATGGGTTAGGAATAGTTGCTGCATTAAGTTTTCGATAGTCTACACAGATACAAAGCTGTTTATTTTTCTTAGGCACAATGACTATTGACAAGATCCACTCGGCATGTTCTACCAGAACAATGAACCCAACACGAAGTAATCTCTCTAACTCTTCCTTTACTTGTTGATCATACTTAGGGTTCATCCTATAGCTTTGGTGCTTCACTAGACAAGCATTCGATTTCAGCACAACCCAATACTAATAGATCCGGGGATCTAATCCTTTCATATCTCTATAATCCCATGCAAAAACATCAGCAAACTCCGTTAAAAGAGTCAAAAGTTTGCATTAAAAGGTAATAGCTAGGCCTGCTTTGATTTTGATAAGTCATGGATTGGTTTCATCTCCAAGATGACAAGTCACTAGTTGATCTTTGAGTACATAAAATTGAGGTGGATTTGTGGGATCACTCTCAGACTCAAAAGGTTGCTTAAAATCCATGGAGTCTACTAGTTCCTCGGCAGTGTTTACAGAGTAACCCAAAAGGGGTTGGACCACACAGATTACTGGAGACCATTTGTCTAGCACATATTATAAATCTACAATCCCTAGGAAGAGTAAGTCATGGTTTGATGTCATCCAATGGGACAATATATTTATGATGGTTACATTTAAAAATTAGTTCATAGGATGACCAATCTTGGAGGACTTTGGCCTGCTTGAGCCAAGGTCAACCGAACAAAAGATTATCATCAGGACTAGATTCGGGAAGATCCATGACTACAAAGGTCAAGTTAAACACCAATCCTTGCAACATAATAAGCATATTTCATGCCAGACCCATCGGATGGACCCCGGATTGGTCAGTCATTTGTACGAAAAATTTGACTGGTTCAATATGATTCCATCCTAGCTTTTTACATAAGGAAGTAGTAGCACTGTTGATGTCGGAAGTAGCAATGTTGATGCTGAAACCACCATCAATGAGGACTTGTGTTATTTTTTGATTTTTGAACCATACTATAATTAATGGAACTTCATGGTCAATTGTGGATTCTAGTTGAGGATGGGTAGCAGCAGCAGCTAGTGCCCGAATCGAACTTGGATCAACTTGCTGCTGAATTTGTTGTCAAAATACCAAGGACAAGAGTCAGTAACTATCCTAATGGGAGAGTGATTGGTGCCTTGGCCAAAATGTCCCATGCCATGAGGGGGTTGGGTGATTTCGGTGTAGAGTCTGATGAGGCTATTAGCTCTGATGCCACTAGTTCAAGTACAGGTTTCTCTGGCTGCTTAGTCTTTTGATGAGTAACTAGTATAGGGTTAGCGAATACTAGATGTTCAGCCTGGGCCCATTTTGATGCTTTACTGAATGTATGTTGTTGCTCCTTAAAGCCTAGTTTGAATACTTTTGTACCTAGATGGAGTACTTTTCCTGATTGTGTCTGGATGGCTGTTGTCTAGGTGTTCACTACTATAATATAAACCATATTAGCGATGGGGCTTTGTCATTCCTTTTTGCCTTTGTAATAATCCTGAGCATCTTTCGAGTGTCGATGAATGTATCCAACATCTCCACAAAAGTGACATCGTGGTTGAGGTACTCTGGTACTGTTGCTAGCTTGCTCCTAGTTCCACTAAGATTGATTGTAGTTCCCTATTCGTGGGGGTATGATGTGTTTCATAGATGGGGAGGGACATAGTTTACAACTCATTCACCTAATTCTTGAAGTACTGTATTGATGGCGAATTGATTTTGTATTTTGGCAAATGGCAGAATGAATCTCATTTAGTGCACAATTGGCTACCACATGATGAGAATTTTTGCATTTGGCATAGAATATATGTTTTAGTGGATTGTAGCTTTTGGTTTTGCTGAATTTCAACCATTCGAGATCTTCTATAAAACCACCTACTTTATGTTTGAATTGTAGTGCCATCTCAATGACAAACACCTAGGGTCATGCCTCCGATGAAATGGATAATCATGACGTGTTGCAATTGTGGTTTGAGGCTATTGATAAACCATTGGGTGATAATATCATTGGGTAAATTTGTGTTTGCTTGGGTAACTATCATAAATGCGTGCAAAAGAGAGTGGAATAGTCCTACTCAGTGTGGTGCACCTTTTGTCTATTGGCTTGCAAAAAATCAAATATTTTGGTAGCGTTCTTCTTTAATCGAAAGCACTGCAAAAATGCATCTTTAACATCCTCATATTTTCTAAACTGATTTAAATCGAATTCATTGAGCCATCTCATTGCTTCCTTAACTAATGTAGACTGGAACACAATGGCCTTGTATTCTAGATCTTCAGGGTTATTTAATACATTGTAATTGATTCCAAAAGTGCGAACGTGCACATCTAGGTCGTCACTTGGGAATCTACCAAATTTAGCAAAAGTCACTCCCATAGTCGACTCTCTTTGGTTACATCCTTTTTGTCATCCCTAGTGATCATTTTGTAAATCTTCCATCGCTTTTGGACTAAAGTATTCATGTGCCTCTACTATTTCTTCAGAATAAGAGGTACTTGTTGGCTCTAGTTTATTGACATCAAATAGAATTTTTGGAAGTTGGATGTTTAATTTTTGGATTGGGTTTAGCTCTTCGGATGGGAGAATCTTTCTATCACTCTAAAACTTTGGAATGTTTGCTTCACCATGGCATTCAATAGGGGTACTCCACACTACACTATGGTTCATTGCCTTCAGAAGACGTTCAATAATCTTGTTAATATCCATGTTAACTATTCTTTTCTTATTTCAGCCTATACTAGATTGTCACCTAGTTCGGTGATCTCATCAGACAGAAAATGATAACCGAAGGGTGCTGGAATTGATTGCAGTATGTTATGTAGACCAAAAATGAGAAAATGTTGCGGCACCGAACCGTTACTACTTGCCACACTCCTTCCTTCAGATGTAATACCATCATCATTACTTTGTTGTGGTGTTCCTAGTGCACTATTCACTCGCATGGGATGGTTATCACTTCTGTACTTTGGGTAAGTCTCATCGAAACATGTTACTGGCATGTAGAAAATGAACTCTTTTAAGAGAATGAACTCCACTCGAACATAGAATCCACTTAGAAAATGAACTGGACCACTTCCCAGGAGGATCATGAGTGTTAACATCTATTTCCTTCTCTGTCCTTGTCCGATGAGAACTAAGGCAGAAAGGATAGGTTGACAGGGTTCTTGAGGTGGCACAATCATATGTAGGATTCCTAATATTTTCCCACTTCTCCTACTAAAGTAGTATGCTAACCAGTAAACCAAATTATAGTGTAGAGTTTGGTAATACTTAACACGGTAGGTTCACGACTCTTCACACGATGCGCACAGACAACTTCAACAAACAGTGTCAAATTTCCTATTAAACCTTCATACACACTTCAATGTAATACCTTAAGAGAATCCAGAGTAACTACACGACAAGATAACATAATAATTCAAAAGAGATTTGTCTTGCAAAACAGAGGACAGTCCAGTCACTACTTGTTGTTGGAACTCAAGGTCAAGCATAAAACATGGAAGCACATCAAAGAAGTGGACATAGAAGAAGAGAGAGCAAGTAGGGAGCTCCAAGAAGTGTATGCCAAATTTTCAGAAGAATCTCCTACAAAAATAGTGATTTTCATCACTAAAAACCATTGTAAATACCATTTTCTATTTTTGTAACTCCATTTTGTTCAAGCCGAGGAGTCCTTGAGCTTGAGGAGTATTAGAACTATCATCCTACCAATTTTCATAATTTTTAGACTTTGTTTGAGCCCTCAAATAAGCCCTAGAACCTAATTTTTAACTAGGCCGGACACTAGGTCTGGATAGGGCCAAAACTAGTCCAAAAACTATAAAAAGAGCTAGAGAGCTCATTTTTGGGGTTAGCTTGTTAGAGAATAGAGCTTTTGTAAGAGAACTCTTTTGCAATCGAAGCTTTCCATTATTCCTCTCTTTGATCTTACCTTGTGTGCACGTTTGTGTGCTTTCACTCATGAACTTGTGCCTTTGCTCGTGGTCTTCATACCGATCCTCATGTCTCCGCGGATTGACAAGTAAAGGAGGTGGTGCTTATGCTTGAGCTACACCAATTTTTGGCACCGTTGCCGGGGAGAGAGCTTCGAGGACGAGCATTGTGATGGTAAGATCGTAGATTTGCAACGTTGGAAGGTAAAAAAAACTATCATTTTTGTTCATTTTCTGATTTTTCTTCTTCATCTTCATCATCATCACCATCTCCATCTTCTTGTTCATACAAATTTCTTGTTTTTTAGTGCATTTTCTCCATTTTCATACCATCTTTCATGCATCATTATGCGAGGAGGAGTTAGGAAGTGCAAGAGAGAGCAAGCGCTTGTGTTTTTTCATGCTTTTCTGCACATACGGAGCTGGCCATTGCTCGACACTCAGAAATTCGAAGTTCCCGCCAAAAAACACGATTCTGTGATGAAAATCGCGATTCTGTGAAAAATTCAAATTTTTTTGAAAATCACGATTTTCTATTTCCCGCCTAAAAGCTCTATGAAAGAAACACGATTCTGAGGTCATTCTCAGAATCGCGATTCTCTAGTTGTGCTTAGAATCACGATTCTCTAAGTTTTTAAAAAACATGATTCTCAGCCAAAATTACGATTTTCAATTAAAATCACGACTTTGAGAAAACACAATTTTTAGTGGGCTCAAAATCACAATTCTCACAAATCACGATTTTCAGCCAAAAACACGATTGTGATCAAACACGATTCTCTATTGGCAATCGTGATTTTCAAAAACACGATTTTCACTAAGGTACAAAATCGCAATTTTCAAAACACGATTTTCAAAAACATGATTTTGAGGAAACACGATTTTCAATCAAAATCGCGATTTTTTGGTCATTCTCAAAATCGCAATTTTCAGGCCAAAAACACGATTTTCTATCAGAATCGCATTTTTCACGATTCTCGCGTTTTTCACGATTCTTACTCAAAATTGCATTTCTTGGGGATTGCTCAGAATCACGATTCTCTTGATTTCACAACATCGCGATTCTCTTGATTTCACAACATCGCGATTTTCTTGATTTCACAGCATCGCGATTCTTTGAGCATATATCACTGCTTGTGGACCTAGTGGAGGGCAGCCATCTTCCATTTTTGCATTGGGGTGTTAGAATCATTCCCTATCAGTGGTATCAGAGCCATTTTGGAGGCTTGGAGACATAAGTGGCATCATATTGAAGACTTGAAGGGATCAAGACAACTTGTGGAAGCACAAGGAGGACTCATCAAAGCAAGAAAACATCAAAAGGGGGCTACGTCGATCGAGACCTCAACTAGTCGAAGGTTAGCAAGGGAGAAGCTATCAAAAGGTAATATCCACACCTTCTAAAGCATACAAACACTTGACGAGAAGCTAGAGGAGCATCTTAGAGCTCAGTATGGCTGAGTATAATGCACAGATAGAGAAGTTAGAGAAAGGCAATTATCAACCATGGAAATTTAGAGTTAGCAACTATCTTATGGGCAAAGGATTGTGGGGATTAGTGAGCCACACGGAGCCAATGCCTCATGTACATAATCCAGAACTTCAAGGGCAGATCAAGGCACTTAATGAATGGATAGAAAGGGATAGGAGAGTCATATTCATTCTATCCCAACACATAACAATAGCATGATAGGGCATATACAAGACTTGGACACATCCAAGAAGGTTTGGGAGACCTTGGTGAGGTTGTACTCTCCATTAACCAAGGAAAGGAAGATTCAACTCAAGAATGAGCTGAAGAATCTTAGGAAATCACCAAGTACTAACATAAATGAGTACATTTTGAAGGTTAAGGGGCTTGTAGATGCTTTAGGCTCAATTGGGAGCCCAATTGAAGACGATGATCTTGTCGTGCATACTCTCAATGGCTTGAGAGAGGATGAAAGGTGGAAAGCACTCACCACATCAATTTATGTGAGGGATTCCCTACCAAAATTTGATCAATTAGTCACATTGATGGTGACCGAGGAGATGAACCAAGGAGGTTCACAATCAAAGGGTAGCCAAGCCCAAGTTTTCTATGCAAGTAGAGGCAAAGGCAAAAGAGGTGGACAAAACTCCCAAGGCAAAGGGAGAGGAAGGTCAAGCTCAAGCTCAAGCAACCAAGAAGGATCCAACCAATGCTATGGATCAAGAGGAAGAGGAAGTAGTAGAGGAAGAGGAGGAAGATCACATGGAAGAGAAGCATCCAATGGAGAATGCTACAATTGTGGAAAACTGGGCCATTATGCAAGAGATTCTTGGTCCAAAGGAGGAGGAAATGAAGGATACAAAAGGAACCAAGGTTATTATGCTAGTACTTCAGCAAATTCAGAAAATGAGAATTTGCTTATGATGTATGGTTCAAGTGAAAGAGTCAATTCAGATTTTACATGGTACATTGATAGTGGTTGTAGCAACAATATGAGTTGCAATAAAGATGTTTTCTTTAATTTACATTCACTCATCACTCAAGGACATGTAGAGACAGGGAATGAAACTGAGCACAAGATTACACATGTGGGAGATGTTGCATTGAATGGATCTCAAATCTGGATTTATTGCATGAAGTCAAAGTCAGAGGTGTTTTACCACTTCAAGAGGTTCAAAAACCTAGTGGAGAAGGAAACAGGGAAGTATATAAAGACTCTCAGATCGGATGGAGGGGGAGAGTATTGTTCAAATGAATTTTCAGATTTTCTACATGACCATGGCATCAAAAGGCAATTCACTTGTAGGTATACACCTCAACAAAATGGGGTGGCAGAAAGGAAGAATAGATACATCGCAGATGTGGCTAGATCTTTGTTAAATGAAATGAATGTTCCTAACTGTAGCTCAATGATGAGTAGCACCTCCTTTAATGTCAATCCGGGAAGATGTGAGGATGGTATGAAGACCTCGAGCAAGTGGCGGCACAAGTGCGTGAGTGAGAAGCACACTAGCATGCACACACATACACACACACGCGCACACACGGCAAGACAAAGAGTGAGAATCAATGGAATTCTTAGATTACTTTCAAGAAGCTCTTACAAGTTTGTTTCAATTACAATCTACCTCAAAAATGAGCTCTCTAGCTCCTTTTATAGTTTTTGACTAGCTTTGGCCCTGTTCAGACCTAGTGTCCGGCCTAGTTAAAAATTAGGTTCCAGGGCTTATTTGAGGGCTCAAACGAGATCTAAAAATTACGAAAATTGGCAGGTAGATACTTCTAAAGCTCCTCAAGCTCAAGGACTCCTTGGCTTGCACAAAATGGAGCTACAAAAATATGAAATGGTATTTACAATGGTGTTTAGTGATGAGAATCACTTTTAATTGGTGTAAGGGTTTTTGAAAAGTTAAAGGGTTGCCTAAGTGCTAGATTTGCGTGAATGCTCATACTTGTTTCTTCATGAGGAAAATTATTGGCCTACTTGCTAGATCTTCTTTGACTGCCATGTCTGCTTGTGCTGTCCCTTCGCTCTGACTCTCTTCGTCTTGTGGCTCCTTCAGTTCCCTGACTGCTGCCAACACCCCCCCCCCCCCCCCGCTCTCGCGTCTGTCGCCCCTGACAGACCCTTGTCTAGAGGATTTTTGAACATAGTATTGGACGACATCGGAGGCTAGGTGGTGTTCTTCGAGGCGCAAGCCGCGTGCTAGATCTGTGAGCAAATCATCCCAATTCATAGGTCCGGGAACATCGGGATGAGGCACCCTCAATTGTTCTGAGTAAATGGTTCTCTCCACAGCAAATAATTGGAGGAGATGTGATGGTCTGGGTATAAAGATTTCGGAGTGATATTCCCAGAATCCTGTGATGAACATCTCCTCAAATGTCTGTTTAAAGCAGGCTGGGAGGTACTTGATTCTGGCGTGCCAAGCATATATTACTTCAATTGACGGGGTGGTACTCATATCGTACACTAGATCCTGGTTTCCTGTCACAAAACCTGCACCTGAGAAGTGAGGGTCCTTAATGTTCTTAAACGTCCTGAAAGTGATCAGCATTAATTCAAATATTTTCATACACAGCTGGGCCATCACATCAGGATTATTGCGTAGCCGAGTACTCCAGTGACGGATTGTAGAAATCATGTAGTTGACCGTGGGGGGTCCTCGTGGAGGTGCTAGATAAACATAATTCAACCATTTTGCACAGGCTTTGATGTCTCTGACGGCAATAGTGAATTCAGGCCAGGTGCGTCGTCGAAGAACTGGAATGTAACAAGGGTTATACTTAATAAACAACGGCATATTATTCCAGGTTCAGACCATTTCTGGATACGTTTCCAAGAGCCTGATTCTCCAGGTGGGTTGATGGATAGACCCACGCTGAGCACTTTCCGGTATATCATCTGGACCAAATTGTGTAGCAAATGTGGGAGGCTTGCCACATTGTCGTTGAATCTCCGCGTTGTAATCGGCCAAAAGTATACAGAATGGCACATATTGGTCATTATTGGTGCCGATCCATCTATGATAAGACATGCTTCTGAAATATTCAGACTTATGACAGTTTCTTCTAAGTTCGCTAGTGATTGGATCTGAATGGCCACCCGTTCTTCGTGGGTGTTTGCTGTCCTTTCCAGTGTCTGAAGCCACTCGGGTGCTTCCACTTCCAATGTGTCTAGTCCCTCTGAGGTTCGTCGCCCGCCTGGCATTGGCATAGGAACATATGGTTCTTCGTACAAATCATCTACCTCAATAGGGACCAACTCTTCTGGCTCTGGCTCTACCACTGGAGATGGCTGCCTCTCGTATGTCAGTAACCTCTTTTGTAATTCTGCTACCTGCTCTGTTAAGGCCTTTACTTCGTCTGAGGTAGAGGTTGATGGGACACTCTTCGGTTGTTCTTCCTGTTCCTTAAGTCGGCTCTGTAGTGTGTCACGTTCTCGTTCCAAGTCATCATGGGCTTCCAAGAGATCTGCATAACTTTCCAAAATGGTTTTCATCGTCTCCGTGGGGACTGCTTTGAACTGCTCTGGATCTATCTCGTGGGGAGAGCCTTCCATTGCCGCTTCCAGATTCTCTTCATTTTGTTTTTGCAGTCTTTTGTTCTCTTCCAGTGCTGTGGCCATGTGTTTCCTGAGTAGCGCCAAGTTACGTCTGACTCACAGGTTATCGGCCTAGTATACTTCGAGCAAGGCTTCTAGTTGTCTGACACCTGATTCTGTCGATGGTTGTGGTGTCTCCAATAGTGTTTGGTGAGCCTGCTCAAGCGTTGTATAGCGTTGATTCACTTCTGCATTTTCCTCTTGTAGAATGTGAAATTGCCTTTGTAAGTTCTGGTGGTGTGTTGTCAGTTGTTGATACCGGCCGTCCAGAGCTCTGTACTCATTCTGAAGCTGATATACACATTGATTTAATGCTAAAAATATGCTATTTACATTAAATGATGCTGGGAGGGGTGAAGATGCAGGGGGAATGGGGGCGGGAAGGGGAGTTGTGAATGATGTGGATGCAAGTGGAGATGTGGGTGGAGGGGGTATGGGAGATGAAGGTGGCATGGGGGGAGGGAGCGGTGCTGTGGCAGGAGATGTTTCCATAGTGTCAATTGTTTGAGTGACAGTGTAGATGGGGATCGTGGGTGGAGTGGATGTGACGTTAGTGAAAAGAGTGGTGAAAGTGGGCATGGTGACTCCCCCGAATTGGATTCCCGGGGAGAGTGGAATTCCCATGACAATGGTGGTTGTAGTGAGTGTGGTGGTGCTAGTGTCATGTGGTGGAGTGAGTTGTGTAGTGAGAGGTGGGGAGGGTGGTGACAGTGGTGCTTCCTGATGTTCGTCTGCTTGCGTTGTCTCTCCTGGTGCTGATACATTGATATGAATTTGTTTCCCGGACCTCATGGGGCGAGCGGGAACCCTCTTCTCAAATCTGTGAATGTAGGCCATTGCCTCATGGATGGCCTCATCCAATCCTACTGCATCGGCATGAAGGTTTATGGACTCAATGAACAAATCATCCACACCTTCCTCAGCTAGCAACTGGTTCATGAGTTTCTTGCCCGATTCCAGTGACATCTTATGCCGTTCTTGAACTAGTTGCATGGTTCGATATAGTCTTTTGATTTGTGCCGAATACGCAGGGGCACTTGCCAGCTCTGAAAGCTCGTCATATTCTTGTTCCTCGTAGGCTTCTTCTTCTTGTTCTGTCTCTTGTTCCTCGACTTCGACTTCTACCACTTCTGGTCGGGTGGGGGCTGTTGTTGTTGTCTGGGGTTGTGGTTCCTGAGCACGTTCTGTTTCCATCTCAAGATTAGAATCATAGATCAGTCGGGCTACTTCTTCATCCGTGAGATCATTTAGAGTAAAACCCTGTGGGAATTCCAGATCTGATGGGACAGGTGGAAATACCAGATTAGGTCCATCTGTGCTTGGTCTTGGTAGCCGGATTGTGAATGGCCTAATGCGTCGTGTCTGGGGAGGGGTAATTTCTGGTGTAGTGGTGGCTCCCCTTGGTTGAGCACAGGGTAATTGGACTCCCCCCCTCATCTTCTTTGATGGGGGACCTGCTGCTGATAGTCTTCTCTGGAATTCCTGGGCGCGGGGCCATATGAGTGCCCGCTGAATAGGCACGTCATAGGCCAGACATCGGTAGATTATCTTTGTTAGAGCGCAACATCCATGAAGCACATTTTTCTGCTTCTTGTTCCACCTTTGATGGGCTAGGTGGATCTGATCTTTGATCCAATGTGGCACGTTGATGGGAAGGCTTTCTGTCTCTGCCAGATACAAGCTGAACCATATTTTCTTTGGGGGCATTGTGAATCTTTCCTAGGCGGGGAAAGCAAAATGTTGCATGACGGTCCGCAGGTGAAGCGCAATGGTAGGTGTCATCGCTACCATATCCTTCAGCTTATTAAGATCTTTGTGTTTCATTCGTCCTGGAACCATGGTTTCCTTTTCAGTGGGGATGTGCATGCCATACATGCCCAACGCTTCTCGTACCAGATTAAGGGTCAGCTTGAATCTTTTAAGCTCATGACCCGGCAGCAGTGAGGGTAACACAAAGGTGCTGTCGCCTCCCTTGGCCCTGCTTGGCGTGATGGTACTGATAAGATATGAACATCGTAAGAAATCCGGCTTTGGTAAGTGGGCCCTGAAATAACTGTCCACACCGGCTTTAGTCCATACTGATCGCATGACTTCAGCGTTCTGATAGCTTTCAAACTCGCGCGTGAAAAAGTGGTATCGTCCCCATTTACCATTAAATTCCAATTCTGCTTCCCAGAAATAGGTTCCATCGCCCAATGGTCCAGCGACATCACTGAACCAATGAGCGTGTTTACCTACTTGAGAAGTGTGCCCTTGAGGAGGATCCTGAATGGGGAGCACATGCACGGCTTGAAGTTCTTGCGGCCTTGCGGTGAGATGTGGCTCGAGGAGGAGTGTTTCTATGTCCACAATCTGTGCACCGGATCCGGCTTGAGAACTGGCACCTCCTGCTTCTGCCATGGCCCTGCTTGTTGGTTGGTTCTGTGCGAATATAGAACCACGTGTTAACATCATAATGGACAGAATGAATCCGTTGTTGTCCTCGTTACAACATTAACATGAGGTAGATGGTGAGTTAGTGGTTAGTAAGTGCACGAAGACAGTGTGTGTGGTTAATGCTTGGGTAGTCCTAGGAGACTAACGCAGTTAGTAAGTGGGAATGAATTTACAAATTGGGGTCGGGGGGTTTATTACAGGTCTTAGGCTGCCAAATGCAGTGGATGGGTTTTGTTCTTGGTTTCGTAGAGACTCTAGAGAGCTTTATAGGTGTATCGGCTTGGAAATGAGGCCTTTTAGGAACCCATTTACAAGCGATTAGGTTCGTGCTCATGGGCCTTGGTGTGTTCCTAAGTGTTGAAAACGAGTGGATGCCGGCTGTGCGAGTGAATGGATCATGCTGTATAGGATGTGGTCTTGGTGTAGCTATTTGAGCCCACAAACAAGCCTTAGGCACCCAAATTTGTCTTGATTGTGGGCTAGCCTTCATCGACTTCTTGGGCACCCAAATAGATTTCACGTTAGCAGAAGAATTTCTGAAAGACTTCTTATTATTGTCGTGTTGTTGGTTACTAATAAGAGGCTTTGCTCATGTGGTTGGCTTGAGTGCAACCGGGTGTTCGCCTTTCCGCACCCACACTTGGTTCACTTGCTGAGACATTTTGCTGCGCAGGTACTTTTGATTTCCGGCATAGGTAGTACTCTGCTTCTTCTGCCTTTGATCCACCTTTGGTTGCTGCCTCCTTCTGGCCTTTGGAAAAGAAGGGAGTTCCGTTGCATCCCTGACTCCTTTTTTGAGAATATCATTCCTCTGCAACACATAGTTTTGGACAAGAACAGCATGGTCAACTTCATGTGCACCCCTGGAGGGACCAAGAGTCTGTGCCTTTCCTAGTTCCTTGAGTGCTCCATTATCTAACTCTACTGTAATTCGACTATGATTGACCCATACCTGAAGAAGTCCACTTCTTAAGTTTAAGTTGACTGCTTGGTCATAGATCCAGTCTTGACCCAAGACAAGAGGTTCAGTGAGATCCTCATCTTGACACACTAGTACTTTAACTGTCATTGCCTCATCATGAATGTAGAGGGGAAGTTCCACCTCGCCCATGCAAGGGGTTTCCACGCCTCCCAATCCTATGAGATATGCTTCCACAGGATTGACAGTTAACTGCAACTCTTGACAGTAAGACACTCTAACAGCACTAGTAGCTGCACCTGAGTCAATCAAGGCTCTTACGGTCCTTGCACTCTTTCCTTGTCCTATATCTAGGGTTATGAAAGAACGTCGATCAATTATCCTATGCGAGCTTGTTCCTGCGACTTCACACATTGCCATATGATATCCTTGATCTGCATAGTCATTTGTTCTAGGCTGATCTCTACCTTGCCTTCGTAACTTCATCCTTCTGATGCGTTCTAAAGCTTCTGCTTGAGCTTCTTCTCGAATTCGCTTTTCTTCCTCTTTGCGTTTCTTAGCAGTGTTGAGTCGACTGAGCATTTCCTCCGTGAGGGGTTCCTGATACAACTTGACTCTGCATCCGCTAATATAGTTTGGGAGAACATCACCTTCTAATGTGGCTAATTACACAGCTCCACTTGTGGAGATCCTATTAATGATCATGGGTCCGTAGCCTCTCTTTTCTAGCTTCCTCGCATGTTGTTTCAATGTGTATACTAGTACTAGGTCTCCTGCTTTTAAACCTTTATCCTTCACATGGGCATCAAAGTATGCCTTTTGTCTCTTCTTAGCTGCATATATTCCTGCAGCTGCTCTCAGTCTTGTTTCTCCTAATCATTCAAGGTCAAAAAGTCTAGAGGAGAGTTCATGACCCGTCCACTCGTGCTCTTGCGCTACTTTCAATGTAGGTATCAAGAAGTCCAAGGGTAGCACCGCGTTTTGGCCAAATACCATCTGAAAGGGGGTGGCTTGGAGTACCGTTTTGTAGGCAACTCGGTATGCCCAAACAGCATGGTGTAGCTGTTTGTCCCAATCAGAGCGTTTAGTGTTCACTAATTTTGTCAGTACATTGCATAAGATCTTGTTGGTGCTTTCGGCTTGTCCATTAGCTTGAGGGTGATAGGGGGCAGACTTCTTATGTATTACCAAGAATTCTTGGAGTAGATTTTCAATAACTTCATTCAAGAAGTGAGTGCGTCTATCACTTACTAGCTCTATAGGTAGCCCATATCTTGTGAATACATTTTCAAACAAGAATTTAGCAGTTGTCTGAGCGTCATTCTTTGTCGTGGCTTTTACCTCTACCCACTTAGTTAGATAGTCTGTTGCAACAATGATGTATTCTGCATGGGAACCCTTAGCTGGGGGATTAATAGGACCTACGAAGTCTATTCCCCACTTAGAGAATGCACGTCCACCCATCATAGGTTTCAGTGGCATCTCATCTTTTCGTATAGGATACTGAGTTCTCTGACAGACATCACATCGTTTCACATGGGTATGTGCATCCATGTGAAGGGTTGGCCACCAAAAGCCCGCAAATAGTATTGCCTTGATCACCCGATCTGGTCCAAAATGTCCTCCTGCTACACCTTGGTGAGCAGTTTCCAAGATCTTAAGATATTCACTTTCATGTACACATAGTCTCAGGTAACCATCTTTACCACGCTTGTATAGATTATCACCAATGAGTGATTAGTCCTGGGCTTCTTGTTCTAAACTCCTTTTCCTAGCCAGAGTCATGTCTGGAGGGAATGTTTTCGTCCTCAGGAAGGATACTAGTGGTTCACTCCAATCTGGCACTATGGACACTTGATAAAGAGTGGCATGATCCACAAGTGGTTTAGTACAACAGATTGGGCATTCCTTGCACAACCTTTGGACATCAGCTTCCATAGTTGGCCAATGCACTCCAAATCTCCTTAGCGTTTTTAAGGTTTGTTGCTTTGAGTAGTGTTGCTCTAATGCACCTACATGTGCTAACTGCAACCATTTATTGTACTCGTCCTCTTCTACGCAACAAGCCAAGATCCCTTGATCTGTGTGCTTGTACACACTTCCAGCCATGATGTGGTACTTTTGGGTTTTTACAACCTCTCTATTCCGTGTGTTTACGATTGGATGATTAGGCCCATATGTCAATACTCGTACTAATGGCTTAGCCCATTGCGGCACCACTTCCAAATTAAACAAGTAAGCATCAGGAAGGTCATCTGACACTCCTTGTGGGGCTTCTCCCGATGTGAGCCTAGAGAGGTGATCTGCTCTCAAATGAGTCCTCCCTTTCCTTACCACAACCTCAAAGTCATATTCCATGAGCAAGAGAAACCATCTCACTAATCTTCCTGTATTGCATGGCTTGTTTACGAGGTATAGCAATGCCTGATGATCAGTAAAAAATTTAAACTTAGTTGCTAGCAAATAGTGTCTAAATTTCTTAACTGCATATACCATGCCTAAACCTTCTCGCTCTGTAGTGGTGTAATTCCGTTCAGCTGCATTCAATTGTCTACTGGCATAGGCAATTGGAAGATCCATATTACCTTCACCAGTAGGTTGTGCAAGCACGCATCCAATGGCATAATTGGATGCATCCACATGAACATGAAAAGGCTTATTCCAATCTGGTGTGGTCAAGATTGGTGCTGAACACAACCTTCGTTTAAGCTCCTGGAAGGAATTCTCACATTCATCCGTCCACTCAAAGTTAGTCAGAAGTCCGTACATGGGCTTTGCAATGACAGCATACATGTGAATGAATCTTCGGTAATAACCACAATGCCCCATGAAAGCTTGTACTTCCTTGACATTCTTTGGCCTAGGTAGCTCTGCTATAGCTCTCACTTTCTCTTCATCAGTAGATATGCCATTCTTTGACACTATGTGTCCTAGAATCTTGCCTTGCCTTACCATGAAAACGCACTTTTCTGGGTTCAGGCAGACTTCATATTCTCTACACTTGTCAAAGATTTGTCTGAGTTGAGGAATATGGGTTTGTCTAATGTTGGAATGAGCACAAAGATCATCAACGTAGACTTCTAAGTTCTTCCTCAGGAACTCCTTAAACACATGGCACATCAGTCTCTGGGAGGTGGCTGGTGCGTTGGTAAGCCCAAAGGGCATTACTCTAAAAGCAAAAATGCCCCATTCTGTGGCAAAAGCCTTTTTATGCTGATCCTCTGGAGCTATGGCTACTTGATTGTAACCCGAAAATCCATCAAGGAAGCTATACACTTCCTTGCCTGCCACTCTTTCTAAGAGATGTTCTGTGATGGGAAGCGGATAGTTATCTCGAATCGTGGCTGCATTAACCTTTTTCAAGTTAATGCACACACGCAGCTTGCCATTCTTCTTGGGCACCACTACGATGGGGGATACCCATTCAGTGTGCTCAATTTCATAGATAAATCCAGCTTCAACCAGTCTATCTATCTCCTCTTTGATCTTAGCAGCGTAATTATCGTTATATGTATAGAGCTTTTGCTTAGAGGGTTTAGCATCTAAGGTCATGGGGATGGTGTGTGAGCATATGTCCGAGTCAACACCTTTCAAATCCTTGTAACTCCAAGCGAATACATCTCTGTATTCTCTTAGCAAGGCAATTAGCGCATGCTCTTCTTCCTCTGTTAGGTCATGGCCTATGTACGTGCATCTCTCCTCTCCTTCTTCTAGGGCCACTACTATTTTCTTGGTGGTTTCTTTGTTATCATAGGCCTCTCCTGATTGTGCCTCTCGTTTAGGCATTTTTATCATGACTCTCCTGTCATCTATCTCATACTTCTTAAAATTTTCTGGAACCTCAAATAAAGATTCTTCCTCTTCTCGTGAGACTTCTCTCTTCTTTCGTTTCTTTCCTTCTTCCTTCGGGGTCACATGTGTTGCTAATCTTACATCATTTGTAAGCTCTCCATGCCTCTGGGGTTGAAATTCTACTTCATGGAAGTATTCTTCATCTGATGCAAATGGTGGGTCCATAATGATTGACTCTAGATCGGAGTCACTTGCATCCTCAAATGCATCAGGGCTAGGTTTGCATTCTTCTAGAACTGCCTCTCCCATGATTGGATCTATGGAGAAGACTGAAATGTCATAGCCATCCTCATCACAGTGAGGTGTCCATTGTTCCTCATTGATGGCTACATCCATGGTTGCTAAAATTTCTGCCCAGCCGTGAGGTTCAAATTCTTCGTCTGGAAAAACTACATGTGCATAGGCTGGGTCTTGAATTGATCTATGGTTTTCTTTTGCACCTACCTCTCTGGCTTTTTCTTTCTTCTCTTCGTCTACTGCTACTTTGCACATCCATAAGTGGGTGTCTTCTTGCATCCAAGAGGATCCTGATCCTATGGAATGCACCGATTCTGTATCATCTTTGGCTCTATGGATGGGATTCCATTGGATAGGAGGTATATCTCTATGAGAGTAATCTTTGAGATTTACTTTGGTTGTAACGCCTAAGTGCTGCAGATACAAAGAATTGGTTCCCCAGTCCTGTACCACTTGCAACTGTCGCATAAATGGTCTTCCCAAAATCATCTCATAGGCATGATTTTTGCGGAAGTCACATATAGCAAATGTATGCTCAAACTCGACACCACAGGTGGTGAGAGTTATTCCTTCCAGCAATCCTAAGGGTCTCTCAATATGACCATCGGCCATCTGCAATTTCATTCTCGTTGGTCTGAGTGTTGGTTTGCCCCAACGCTTCCATAGGGAAGTAGTGGCAATTGCAACTCCTGCACCTGAGTCCAAAATTGCCTTGGTGGTGTACTCCTGGTAGGTGATGGGAAGATAGGTGTTCCCTTCTTCACCTTCACACATATCTCCTATCTTATCCAAGGGAATTTCTGGCACTGTCCTATGGGATCCTACCTGGGAACGAAGTTTGGCTATTTCTGGTACTTGTTTGGCGACATGTTTCCATAATTCAAGTCTAACCTTGAGTAGCTCTTCTAACTTGAGATTGCACTGCACGTTAGTGTTCTTCACTACCTCTGTGTTCCTAGGTATGACTGAATCTTCGTTTCTTACCATGACTGTAGGTGCTCTCATACAGGTGGACCTTGCTTCCCATGGGCCTGTGAAATGGGGTAGTTCTTGTAAAGAATTAGACTCGAAGTCTAATCTTTCTTGAGATTGGATACTCTCCTGCTCTCCATAAATGGATGGGATGTCTTGTGGGAATTGGTCATGTGCATCATCCACAAGTTCAATGGGAGGAGGGACTTCACTTTCCTTAGCCCATTTGTCTTCTTGAATCTCGCGTAGGAATTCTGGTGTGAACCGATTCATAGAAGATGATGTGTTTGGCTCCGTAGAGTTAGGCACATAGGCTTCAGGCACATAGGCTTCTTGGGCAGGAATGCTTGCGCTTTCACTTGCCTTGCCCTTGTTTTGAAAGGCAGATTCCTTTTGTGATTGTGCCATTAGATTCTCTGTTCTTTCTAGGGAGGGGGAATTGTTTGGTTCAATGGAATTTGGCACATAAGCTTTCGATGGGGGATGGGTCATGTTTTTTCTTGCTTTCTCCCTTTCTTGATTTTCTTCTTCCTTGGCAGATCTTGCAATTATGCCCTCTAACTTCTCTAGAAGTCCATCCAAGTGTAATTGCGTCTTGGCTGAGCCCGAGTAATTGAAAAGGCGACTGGCTTCAAACATAGTCTGAGCCAATGCAACCATTTTCGCGCAAAGCTTGGTTCTTTCTATCTCTAGGTCAGCTCTAGGGTAACACTTGTCATGATCCGTGACATTTGGCCCTTCTTGGATTCTGGCCTGATATGCTTTAAGCATCATGTCTATATCTTCAAGAGTGGGATCAGCTAATACGGATCCTAGTCTAGAGGGTGGTGGAATCATATGAGGTGGGTTGGAAGGTGGCGGGTCGGATGGCGATGGGAATGGTGGTGGTGGGATAGTGTGAGAGGGGGTTTGAGAGGTGATTTCAGTTATCCTAGCTTTGGTTTCTCTTATGCTTTCCCCGAGTTCACTCATCTTTTTAGCCCATTGTCTTTTCATTCTTTCCCGACTATCTTTCCACGCTCTAGTCCTTTTCTTTGTTATGCTCTCGGTTTCACTAGCCTCTGGGTTCTTATCCTGGTTTACTCCTTGGTTCTGCTGCAATGCCTGAGCTCTAGTCACTACCTGTACTGGTGCGGTGGACGTCACACTTCCTGTGGAGTCTACCACCAACCCAATAACGTTGATAGGCGTGATTTTTGGCATATTATTGGGGTTCTTTGGGCAATCTCGTAAGAGATGCTCTTTTCCACAATCTTGGCAAAAGCCTTGGATCGTCACTGATTGGGTTTGTGTAGGTGGAGGTAGGGGGCAATCACGAATGAGGTGATCTCCTTGGCATCTGTAGCACGGTCCTCTTGGGAATGGAATTCTTACTTGCCTAGGTTGAGGCCTAGGGTTGGGGTTTGCATACATGACGTTTGTGTAGTCTGACTCCCAACTAGGTTCATTCGGCTC
This sequence comes from Ceratopteris richardii, assembly GCA_020310875.1. Taxonomy (NCBI): domain Eukaryota; kingdom Viridiplantae; phylum Streptophyta; class Polypodiopsida; order Polypodiales; family Pteridaceae; genus Ceratopteris; species Ceratopteris richardii. The sequence continues at coordinate 8,290,835 of CM035425.1, forward strand.
TTTGCTGTAATAGGACTCACCATGTTCTGGAGACTGCATGTAGTACGCCTGGGGACTATCAACATGTGTAGAATCAAAGCTATGGTCACTCGGGTCACTTTCAGAAAGCAGTGGTGTTACAGGGACAATAGCTCTATTCAGGTTCTCTTCTGCAGCTGCATATTTTACTGGGATCGCATTAGCTGGGGCAGGGGGTTGTTGAGCTAACACAGGCTGAGGCCTTTGTTGGTTTTGGTAGGGTTGCTGATACGGTTATTGTGGCCTGCCATATGGTTGTGGAGGGTATGGGTTCTGGTACCTTCCTTGCTGAGGGTATGGCTGAGGGTACGTCTGCCTAACGGTTTGCTTATTGTAGGGGCAATCTTGTGCGGTGTGATTGGTGTACCTTCGTTCTAGGGTGCAGTACTGACTACTAGGATTCACTTGGGGTTGGGCCATAATGGGACAGACATTCGCCATGTGGTCGCCGCCACAAGTATAGCACCTTTTCAGAGGGGCAAACCTTGGGATTTGTTTGCTAGTTACACCTAATTTCTGAGCTACTTTCTCTGCAAGTTCCTCGATTGATGTGGATTGCGTGGAAGAGAGGCTAGAGGCACTATCCGAATCTTTGTATATCTTAGCAAGCTCTAACTCCTCCCCTAGGTTATCCTCGATGTCAATGCACATGCGCACACACTCTTCTATGGTCCTAGGGTCTTTCAAGTACACATATGATCTTAATTTGGTACTTAGCAATCCATCCAAGAATAAGGCCACTTGCATAGCTGGTGTAGGTAGCTCCGAAACAGGGCATCTTTCTAAGTATTGTCTAAATCTTCTTCCTGCAAGTCTCACAGTTTCTTGAGGGGTTTGCTTGAAGCTGTGAATCAGCGAGGAGGTATTATGCCTTATGCCACTCTTAGAGAATTCAATAATGAAAGTCTCTAGGAGTTGGTCTATGCTCCTGAACTGCCTCTCATTTAGTGGTTGAAACCATGTCAGGGCAGTGTTCCTAAGGGTCAGACCGAAGGCATTGTACTGCGTGAATAGATCCTCCACTTGTTCAGCTCTCAAGACTTGCCTAAACTCAGCCACGTGATCGTATGGATCTCCGGTGCCATCGAAGTAATTCTTCATGGACTTAACTAGCTGAGTTGGTCTCAAAGTCTTTGTGTGCTCTCTAGGTCGTGGTAGAGGGAACTCATCCGTATTTCTTTGATTTCTGTGAGCTCTAAGTACCTCAGGTTCTACTCTATTTGTTTCCGTCCTCGTTCTTTCTCTGCCTCTTGGGTTAGCAAAGCTTACTTCTGGTCTATCTCTACTTCTATCTCTTTGCATTCCATGAGCTTGGGATGTTCCAGCACCAGGGTGACCATAGGATACATTCGATCTTGGTTGGGGGAAAACGAATTCACCCTTCCAAGTGTAAGCATGCCTATCATGTTCTGTCACCACAAAGATCCTCTCCGAAGCGTGATCTAAGTAGGTCACTCTACCTGGGCTATCAAGATCCTTAAACTCATAGATCATAATTGTTCCTATATCAGTTGGCTGATCAGATTTATACCTCCAAAAGGCTTCGTCAGTCTCTCGATTGAGAAGCAGATCTATGCTCTTGTTGTCTTGGGGAACCCACTCAGGTGTGATAATCCTAGTGAGAACAGATTTGCCTCGGGGGGTTCTAGGTTCTACACCCATGTTTCCTTGTTCCAAGTCACCTAAGTCCGCTTCTGAGATCACATTTCCGAATTCGTCCGTCCTATCTGGATGACTGGTGACTACGTATATGGTTCCTTCTTTGTCCAGGTATGCTCCGTTTTCAAACTTGACAGCTGGGTGCTCTAATCCTATGGATTGGTCAGGGTTTTTAATCTGGACCACGGATCTTCCTAGGCCGTCCTCATAGATGCTGGCACCTAATCGGTTGGTCCTAAGGTATTCCAACTGTGTTTTGTAAGGGCCTTCTATCCTGTGCAAGTATGGCACACCTGAACTTCCCGTAGGTCTGTCCATGCCTTGAGACATCTCTGATTCACTGGTATCAGAGCTAGGGTAATGCGAGTGGTGACTCAACTGCTGTGCCCAATACCTTGCAGTATGATTGACACTAGCCTCTGAAGACCTAAGGCTTTGTCTCTCTCTTACTAGGTGTCGTCCTGATCTAAGGTTCATATGCCTAACTGATTTACCCAATTTCTCCAGGTACAACCACGTTTCTGAGTCCTTTTGTATCGGTCACTTGGTTCTTTTTATGTTGATTATTGTTTTTATACTCTTGTCTGATATCACGTCGTTAGGAATACTTGAGTTTAATTTCGCATTTGAGTTTGGTCGTTTCACGTTAGGTTCTTTTCCTTTAAAGTTGTCGTTCACACACACAGGTTATCTCTTGACTTGCACTTGATTTCTTAGACAGTCTTTGATTTATCTTGTGCCTATCGTTGCCTGGAATTACTTCTAACACTACCCGCACTTAGCCTAAACCAAGAATTGACAGAGGGTGTTGCGGGTTTTCCAACCTTGAGTTCCTTTCCTTGTATTGTTGCCCTGGTGTGCCGAGGACGCGTGTTCCCAAGCCTGCACTTACTCTTGCCTTGCGTACCCTTTGCTGCTCTCAATGGACCTGTAAAAGGCCCACTGTTAGCTCAAGACTTAAATTCAAAAGACAGAACCAATCACTTTCATGCATGTAACACTTCACCAATTTGCACTATGACTTTTTGGACACAACTCTAGAGATCCCTGAATTTTTGTTCCCCCTGGGTATGGTCAACTTCAAAAGACCCTATCTAATAATCCTGATCTTAATTTAACCGTAACCAGTCGATGTTTTTGTCGTACTCCCCGTGAGCTTTCCAACAAAACAAGAATCACAGCAAACGGATTTCGTATGAGAAAGTTATGCCAGTTCAGGGTTTTGGGGCTAAAACAGGGTTCAAAACAGTTTAATCAAGTAGGCAAAAATTCTTGAATTACTTGGGTTGCGGCCTCAACATGCAATGCTCACCCCGAGTGTTTGTCCCACACTTGGCCAAAATTTAGACCAATATTTTGCCTTAAAAAATTTGACCTAATTTGCCCTTCTAACGTGTTCGCAAAGTCTGTCGGTCGCGATTCACAGGTCAGTCGCGATCGATGTGTCGATCGCGATTGACAGGTCCGTCGTGGCTGTCGGTCGCGATTGACTGGTCGGTCGCGATTGACAGGGGTTCCAAAAAGTCAATCAGTCATGGTCAAAGGGTCGTTGACTCTGTCAGTCGCGATTGACGTGTCGATCGCGATTGACAGGTCAGTTGCGAGAGTCTGTCCGTCGTGGTCAAACAGTCGTTGACTGTGTCGGTCGCGACTGATAGAGCCGTCGTGGTCTGTCCGTCGTGGTCAAACAGTCGTTGACTGTGTCGGTCGCGATTGATGGGTCTGTCCGTCGTGGTCAAACAATCGTTGACTGTGTCGGTCGCGATTGATGAGTCGATCGCGATTGATGACTCGATCGCGATTGACACGTGTCACGCGTATGGTCCGTCGGTCGTGGTCAATCGGTCGTTGACTCTGTTGGTCGCGATTGACAGAGCCGTCGTGGGCTGTCGATCGCGATTGACGTGTCGATCGCGATTGACAGATCTGTCCGTCGTGGTTTGTCGGTCGCGATTGACAGAGCGATCGCGATTGACAGAAATCTGAGGAATTTCAAGAAACTAAACACATTTTTGGGAAGCTCTAGGCCTGTAGATCATGGTTTTGCACTTTGTTTGGTGATTTGAGCGTTTTTTCTGTCGGTCGCGATTGACAGAAGTCGGCGACACACAGACAGTTACTTCGAAATCCGTACCTGCGCAGAGTGCTGGGGACGATGATGTGACTTGTACCTGTAAGACAGCTCAAGAAACATGCAAAAACAGCACACGCAATTTCGCTCTCTCGCTCTCTCTCACAAGTGAAATGAGGGAAATGAGGTGGAGATGGTGATATAGTCAAAAAACTGAAATTTTCGCGATGATGGAGATGGATGTGGAAGATGGTGATGATGATGATGGTGATGATGGTGGTGAGGTAAGAACGAGAAAAATAGAAAAAGTAAAGAAATTACCTACAACGCCAACGTCTCCAATCTACGTCTTACCATCACACGCTCGTCCTCAAAGCTCAATCCCCGGCAACCGCGCCAAAATTTGGTGTAGCTCAGTGATGAGTAGCACCTCCTTTAATGTCAATCCGGGACGACGTGAGGATGGTATGAAGACCTCGAGCAAGTGGCGGCACAAGTGCGTGAGTGAGAAGCACACTAGCATGCACACACATACACACACACGTGCACACACGGCAAGACAAAGAGTGAGAATCAATGGAGTTCTTAGATTACTTTCAAGAAGCTCTTACAAGTTTGTTTCAATTACAATCTACCTCAAAAATGAGCTCTCTAGCTCCTTTTATAGTTGTTGACTAGCTTTGGCCCTGTTCAGACCTAGTGTCCGGCCTAGTTAAAAATTAGGTTCCAGGGCTTATTTGAGGGCTCAAACGAGATCTAAAAATTACGAAAATTGGCAGGTAGATACTTCTAAAGCTCCTCAAGCTCAAGGACTCCTTGGCTTGCACAAAATGGAGCTACAAAAATATGAAATGGTATTTATAATGGTGTTTAGTGATGAGAATCACTTTTAATTGGTGTAAGGGTTTTTGAAAAGTTAAAGGGTTGCCTTAAGTGCTAGATTTGCGTGAATGCTCATACTTGTTTCTTCATGAGGAAAATTATTGGCCTACTTGCCAGATCTTCTTTGACTGCCATGTCTGCTTGTGCTGTCCCTTCGCTCTGACTCTCTTCGTCTTGTGGCTCCTTCAGTTCCCTGACTGCTGCCAACACTAACTCTTATTGGACTGAAGCAGTAAATACAGCCATATACATTATGAATAGGTGTCCAACCTCAGGAGTACATGGAGTTACACCTTATGAAGCTTGGTGTGGTAAGAAACCCAACCTTTCACATCTCAAAGTATTTGGTTGTGTGTGTTATGTTCACATACCTCAAGAGTTGAGACACAAGTTAGACCCGAAGGCAGATAGGTGTATATTTCTTGGATATTCTTTAGAGCAAAAGGGTTTTAGATGTTATAAACCTTGCACCAAAGAGATTAAGGTATCTGTAGCTCAGTGATGAGTAGCACCTCCTTTAATGTCAATCCGGGAAGACGTGAGGATGGTATGAAGACCTCGAGCAAGTGGAGGCACAAGTGCGTGAGTGAGAAGCACAAAAACATGCACACACATACACACACGCGCACACACGGCAAGACAAAGAGTGAGAAGCAATGGAGTTCTTAGATTCCTTTCAAAAAGCTCTTACAAGTTCATTTCAATTACAATCTCTCCCCAAAAATGAGCTCTCTAGCTCTATTTATAGTTTTTGACTAGGTTTTGGCCCTGTCCAAACCTAGTGTCCGGCCTAGTTAAAAATTAGGTTCCAGGGGCCAATTTGAGGGCTTAAACGGAGTCTAAAAAATATGAAAATTGATATGTAGGTACTTCTAAGGCTCCTCAAGCTCAAGGACTCCTTGGCTTGCACAAAATGGAGCTACAAAAATATGAAATGGTATTTACAATGATTGTTAGTGATAAGAATCACTATTATAAAGATGTTGATTTGGTAAAATTGAAGGGCCTATCTGCCAGATTTGCATCGACTGCTTTGTCTACTTAATCCTTCACTTCGCTCTGACTCTCTCCGCTGGCTTCCTTGTCTAGTCAGTCCTTGGGTGCCCATACTGCTCTCAACACCCCCCCCCCTCTCGCGTCTGTCGTCCCTGACAGACCCTTGTTGCTAGGAGTGTTGGATGTAATATTCCACAACCTGAGTGGCAAGCTGATGTTCTTGTATGCGTAGTCCTCTAGCCAAGTCTGTCATCATACGATCCCCATCAATTGGTCCTGGAATGTCCGGATGTGGCAGACGTAACTGATCTGCATGGATCGCTTGTTCTACTGCGAATAGATGTAGCAAATGTGTGGGTCTGGGAATGAAAATTTCTTAATGATATTCCCAGAATCCCGTAGAGAACATTTCCTCAAATGTCTGCTTGAAGCATGCGGGTAAGTACTTTATTCGTGCATGCCAGGCAAAGATTATAGTGACCGAGGGAGTCTGGCTCATGTCGTAGACTAAATCCTTGTTACCTTGGGAGAATCCAGGGGCAGAGATGTATGGAGCTTGTACCATCCGAAAGGTTTTGAAGACAATGGTCATGAGCTTGAATATTTTCATACACATTTTCGCTGCTATGTCGGGTACATTATTTACACGTGTAGACCAGTGCCGAATTGTTGATATCATGTAGGCTACGGTTGGGGTCCCTCGAGGTGGAGCAAAATATGGATAGTTAACCCAAGCCGAGCATTCTTTATTGTTTCGTACCTTGATCACAAATGCTTGCCAAGATCTGCGACGTACCATTGGGCAATAACATGGATTATACTTGATATGCAGTGGCATGGTTGCCCAGGTGCTCATCATCTCATGGTAATCGGTTAGTAGACGTGCACGCCAATTAGGCTGGAAAATCGAGCCCACACGCGCATCTGTCGGTAAGTCCTCTGGCTCAAATTGAGTGGCAAATGTGGGCTCCTTCCCTGTATGTCCTTTAACTTCTGCATTATAATCATGTAGCAAGACAAAATAAGGCATGTATTGCGACTCTGATGTTGTGATTAACCGTTGGTGGGATAGGTTCTGAAAGTAAGAAGACCGAAGGACAGTTTCTTCCAGATTTGTTAGAGATTGTATTTGCACGGCAACGCGATCATCATGTGTCTTACCCACTTTCTCGACCCTTTTGACCCAATCTGGAACTTGAATTTCTAAAGTGTCCTGTCCTTCCTCTGTAATCCGACCACCGGGTGTTGGCATTGGCTCGTACGGCTCTTCATACCTGTCATCGATGGCGATTTCCACTACTGTTTCAGGTTCTGGTTCTTCATTGGGCAAGGGTGGCCTTTCATATGGTAAGAGGCGTGCTTGGAGTTCTGCCACCTGCTTCCGGAGGGTCTCTACTTCTTCTGTAGAATGTTGCAAGATTATCGGCTCCTGTTGAGCTGTGGGGGCACTGGCTATCTGTTTCTTTAGGTCTGCACATTCAGTCTCTAACTTTTCATATGACTCCAAGAAATTTGCATGCTCCTCAAGTAAGATACGAATGTCTTCCGATGGGACTGCTCTATACTTGGTAGGGCTAATGGTTGCTCCTGCAGTTCCTTCCATAGCCGCTTCAAAGTTGTCTTGGTTTTGTTGTTGAAGCCTCTTGTTCACTTCTAGTGCTGCTGCCATATGCTTCCTTAATAGCCCAAGGTTGCGTCTGAGTGTAGCATTAGATATCATTTGCGCTTGAAGCATTGTTTCTAGTTCCTTGACTGCTTGATCATCTACTGTCGATGTCTTTGATTCCAATTCGGAGTGAGCCTGCTGTAAGGTGGTATGCTCGGTTAGGAGCGTTTGGTAATCAGCTTCAAGAGTGTTGACTCTAGCTTGCAGATGCTGAGATTCTGCCTGGAGGGCAGTAGTGCGTTCTTCCAATTGATGGTATTCTTGTTGTAGTTGATGTGCACACTGAAGTAATGTATTGAACGTGCTATTTACATTATGAGATACAAGGGGAAAAGTTTGAAATGCAGGGGAGGTGGGATTGGGTAGGGGGGTAGTGAATGTTGTGTGTGCCAATGATGTGAGTGGTGAGGTGGGGGGTAAGGGAGGGGGAGATGGTGGAATCGTGGGGAGGGGTGCTGTGGTTGGTGAAATGTCCATTGGGTCAGACAAGGTGGTGTGTACAGGGGCTACCATGTAGGTGGGTATGGTAGGTGAAGTGAGTGTGGTGTTCGTGTAAATTGATGTCGTTGCGAACATCGGGGAAATGTACCTTTGAAACATTGGAGAGCGGATGAACTGCTCCACAAAGGACGGGTATTGGGGTGGTGAGGTCAGGTTGAAATAGGTGTAGGGGCCCGATGGGAAGTGAGGGTCATGGAATGGAGGTACCTGTATTGGGGGATAGGCTGGGAAACACAGGGTGCCTTCTGTGGGTGCCGGGTTTCCAACCACACTTGGGATTATGGGATGGCCAGTTATGGGTTCGGAGGATAGAAGGGTTGAAGCGTACAAGGGATTGGTGACAAAGGGGAAGAGGGTGCCTTGTGAGGTGGGTTCTCGAAATGAGAATGATGTGAATGAGGATGGGTTATAAGTGAAGGTAGAGGTGATGATTGTCGTTTCTTCCATGGTGGGAGGTGGTGGTGGGGGTGGGGAAGGTGGTGATGGGGGATGCTGGGGTGAGATGGGTGATGTCTGAATGAAGGTTTCAGCAGAGAGGTCAATGGTGGTGGTGGGGGTAGCTGTGGTTTCTTGTGCTGTGACGGGTATCCTGATAGTCTTACCTGCTCGTGGTAATGTGTCAACTCTGCGTTTGTCATACCTCACGGACAGGCGAACTGCAGTGTGGACAGCCTCCGGAACTCCTAAAGACTCTGACACTAATTCGAGGGTGTCAATGAAATGTTGATCCACCCCATCCTCTGATAGCATTTCTTGCATCAAAGCTTGACCTGACACAAGAGAGAGTTGTTGCCTTTCTTGCACTGCTTTGATTGTGTCGTATAACCTTTGTAGTTGAGCTGTATATGCAGGTGCACCTATAATTTCTGGCACTTCTTGTTGCTCATCATGATGCTCTTGATCATAATCCTCCTCATCTTCCTCCTGTTCGTCGTCTTCATCATCCTCTTCATCCACTTCCGCTGTGGTGATAGGTACTTGGGCGGTTGTTGCTTGTGTTTGCACATTCTCCACTTGTAGTGCCTCTTCTGCCTCCAGCTCTACATCTTGTAATAATTGTTCGAAATCTTCATTCATGAGTTCTTCCAAAGGTGCACCACTGGGAAATTCAAGATCGGTTGGGATGGGAGGGAATATCAAGGTAGAACCATCGGTGCTGCGTCTTCGAAGTCGGAGTGTGAATGGTCGGACTCTTTGGGGTGGAGGGGTGACGTCTGGTGTTAGGGTGGCTCCAGGTGGTTGAGCACAAGGGACTTGGACAGTACCTCTCATTTTCTTAGAAGGGGGTCTAGTGGATGTCCTGCCTCTAAACTGCTCTACACGATTCCACATTAGGGCCCGTTGAATAGGGATGTCATAAGCCAAACACCTATAAATGATTCTCGTCAGAGCACAACAACCATATAAAACCTGTTTCCGCGGCCATCGTTTGTGAGCTAGGTGTATCTGATCAATTATCCAGTGGGGTAAGTTGATGGTGAGGCTCTGTGTCTCTGCCAGATACAAACTAAACCAAATCTTTTTGGGCGGCATGGTGAATCTATCTTGTGCAGGAAAAGCAAAGTGTTGCATGCACATGCGAAGGTGTATTGCAATATTAGGCGTCATGGACACCATGTCCTTGAGTTTGGTGAGGCTTCGATTCTTCATGTAATCAGGCACTAGGGTCTCCTTCTCGGTAGGAATATGCATTCCGCGCATATCTAGGGCCTCTCTCACCAAGTTGTTGGATAACCTAAACCTCTTGAGCTCATTTCCTTTTGTTAGAGATGGGATCACAAATGAGCTTGCACCTTTTGGGTTCTTGTTTGGAGTCAAGGTGTTGATGAGATAGTAGCATCGCATGAAGTCAGGCTTTGGGAGCCGTGCATTGAAATATGCATCCAATCCTTCCTTCTCCCAAATCGAACGTAGACCTTCTACATTTTGTAACTTCTCGAATTCTCTTGTAAAGAAATGGTATTTACCTTACTTCCCATTGAAGTCCAACTCTGATTCCCATACGTACGTTCCCTCTCCCAAGGGTCCTGCCACTTCACTAAACCAGTGGGAAGTTTTTCCTACGGGCATGGTATGGCCACTGGGAGGGTCTGCAATAGGTATGATTTTGATGGCCTGCAATTCTTCTGGTCTTTCATTTGTCTCAGGCAAAATGGGTAAACTGTCTAAGTCCACCACTTGCTGGCTCGTTTCTGTTTGAGAGCTAGTTCCTGCTGCCTCAGCCATGTTGAAAACTTCGCAGGTGGTTCTGTGAGAATATATGAATAAATGTTAACATTGCAATGGACACAAAAATGACACTGTGTCCCCTGTTACAACATTAACATGAGGTTCGGGAGAGGTTAGGGGGTTAGTAAGTGCTCGGTGTTTGTGTGTGTAGTTAGGAATTGGTTAGACCTAGGAGCTAAGTGGAATGATGTGGTGTGAGAGTGACGTAGTTAGTAGGAGGGCATGGATTTACAACTGGGGTCTGGGGGTTTATTACAAGTTTTAGGTTGCCAAATGCAATGGATAGGTTTTGATTTTGACTTTGTGGAGGCTCTGGGGAGTGTGATAGGGTATTTACTTGAAAAATGGGGCTTTTTAGGAACCCATTTACAAGTGATTCTACTTGTGCTCATGGAAGAATACGTGTTAGTGCGTGATGTGTAAGACTGGGCCTCAGATGTTCGCGTGAGTGAAACATGTTGTACAGGGTTTGGCCTTGGTGTAGCTATTTGAGCCCGCAAGCAAGCCTTAGGCACCCAGATTTGTCGTGATTGTGGGCTGGCCTTCATTGACTTCTTGGGTACCCAAATAGACTTCACTTTCGCAGAAGAACTTATGAAGGGCTTCTTATTAGTATCGTGCTGTTGATTACTAATAAGAGGTTTTGGCCGTGGTGTTGGCCTGGTCAGAACAGGGTGTTTGCCTTTTCGCTTCCATACTTGTTTCCTCTGCTGAAACAATCTGCTTTGCTCCTTTTTTTGGCCTCCAGTATAGGTAGTGTTCTGCTTCTTCTGTATTCGATCTGCCTTTGGTTGTTGCATCCCTCTGGCCTTTGGAACAGAAGGGAGTGCCTTCTTATCCTTGACTCCATTGTTGAGACAATCCTCTTTCTGCATCATACATTTTTGGACAAGAATAGCATTGTCAACTTCATGTGCACCCCCCTTTAAGGACCAGGAGTTCGTGCCTTACCTAGTTCCTTGAGTGCCTCATTTTCCAATTCAACTGTAATTCGACTATGATTTACCCATACCTCAAGAAGTCCACTTCTTAGGTTTAGGTTGACCGCATGATCATAGATCCAGTCCTGACCCAAGACAAGAGGCTCATTGAGATCCTCATCTTGACACACTAGTACTTTGGCTGTCGTTACTTCGTCTTGAATGTAGATGGGAAGTTCCACCTCGCCCATGCAAGGGGTTTCCACACCTCCCAATCCTATGAGATATGCTTCAATAGGATTGACAGTTAACTTCAACTCTTGACAGTAAGACAATTTAACAGCACTAGTGGCTGCACCTGAGTCAATCAAGGCTCTTACAGTCCTTGCACCCTTTCCTTGTCCTATATCTAAGGTAATAAAAGGACGTCGATCAATTATCCTATGAGAGCTGATACCTGAAACTTCACACATAGCCACGTGATATCCTTGGTCTGCAAATGCACCTAGCCTAGGTTGCTCTCTGCCTTGTCTTCTTAATTTCATTCTCCGTATGCGCTCTAAAGCTTCTGCTTGAGCTTCTTCTCGAATTTTCTTTTCTTCTTCTTTGCGTTTCTTAGCAATATTGAGTCGACTTAGCATTTCCTCTGTGAGAGGTTCCTGATATAACTTGACTCTGCATCCGCTAATGTAGCTTGGGAGAACATCACCCTCTAAAGTGGCTAGTTGTACTGCTCCACTTGTGGAGATCCTATTTATGATCATAGGTCCGTAGCCTCTTTTCTCTAGTTTTCTCGCGTGTTGTTTCAAAGTGTAGACTAGTACAAGGTCGCCTGCCTTCAAACCTTTACCTTTAACGTGGGCATCAAAGTATGCCTTCTGTCGTTTCTTAGCTGCATATATCCCTACAGCTGCCTTCAGTCTTGTTTCTCCTAATCGTTCAAGGTCAAAAAGTCTAGAGGAGAGTTCATGACCCGTCCATTCATGCTCCTGTGCTACTTTCAGTGTTGGTATTAAGAAGTCTAATGGTAGCACTGCATTTTGGCCAAACACCATCTGAAAGGGGGTGGCTTGGAGTACCGTTTTGTAGGCGACTCCGTATGCCCAAACAGCATGGTGTAGCTGTTTGTCCCAATCAGAGCGTTTATTGTTCACTAATTTCGTCAACAAATTGCACAGAATCTTGTTGGTGCTCTCTGCCTGGCCATTTGCTTGAGGGTGATAGGGGGCAGACTTCTTATGTACTACCAAGAATTCTTGGAGCAGATTTTCAATAACTTCATTCAAGAAGTGAGTGCCTCTATCACTAACTAGCTCTATAGGTAGCCCGTATCTAGTGAACACATTCTCAAATAAAAACTTAGCCGTTGTTTGAGCATCATTCTTCGTTGTGGCGTTTACCTCTACCCACTTTGTTAGATAATCCGTGGCAACAATGATATATTCAGCATGGGGACCCTTAGCAGGGGGATTAGTAGGACCTACGAAGTCTATTCCCCACTTAGAGAACGCACGTCCACCCATCATAGGTTTCAATGGCATCTCATCTTTACGTATAGGATATTGAGTTCTCTGACAGACATCAGATCGTTTCACATAGGTATGTGCATCCATGTGAAGGGTCGGCCACCAGAAGCCCGCAAATAGTATTGCCTTGATCACCGGATCTGGTCCAAAGTGTCCTCCTGCTACACCTTGGTGAGCAGTTTCCAAGATCTTGAGATATTCACTTTCATGGACACAAAGTCTCAAGTAACCATCTTTACCACGTTTGTATAGATTATCACCAATGAGTGAGTAATCCTGGGCTTCTTGTTCTAAACTCCTTTTCCTAGCCAGAGTCATGTCTGGAGGGAATGTTTTCGTCCTCAGGAAGGATACTAATGGTTCACTCCAATCTGGCACTATGGATACTTGATAGAGAGTGGCATGTTCCACAGGTGGTTTAGTGCAGCAAATTGGGCATTCCTTGCACAACTTTTGGACATCAGCCTCCATAGTCGGCCAATGCACTCCTAGTCTCCTCAGGGTCTGTAGGGTTCGTTGTTTTGAGTAGTGTTGCTCTAATGCACCTACATGTGCCAATTGCAACCACTTAGCATACTCATCCTCTTCCACACAACAGGCCAAGATCCCTTGATCTGTGTGCTTGTACATACTACCTGCCATGATGTGATACTTCTAGGCTTTTACTACCTCTCTATCCTGTGTGTTTATTACTGGGTGGTTAGGTCCGTATGTCAATACTGGCAGTAATGGCTTAGCCCACTGCGGTACCACTTCCAAGTTAAACAAGTAAGCATTAGGAAGGTCATCTGACACTCCTTGTGGGGCTTCTCCAGATGTGAGCCTAGAAAGGTGATCTGCTCTCAAGTGAGTCTTCCCTTTCCTTACCACAACCTCAAAATCATATTCCATTAGCAAGAGAAACCATCTTACTAATCTTCTTGTATTGCATGGCTTGTTTACGAGATATAGCAATGCCTGATGATCAGTAAAAAATTTAAACTTATTTGCAAGCAAATAATGTCTAAATTTCTTAACTGCATATACCATGCCTAAGCCTTCTCTCTCAGTAGTGGTGTAATTTCGTTCAGCTGCATTCAATTGTCTATTGGCATAGGCAATTGGAAGATCCATATTACCTTCACCAGTAGGTTGTGCGAGTACACATCCAATAGCGTAATTGGATGCATCCACATGAACATGGAATGGCTTATTCCAATCTCGTGTGGTTAAGATTGGTGCTGAACATAATCTTTGTTTAAGCTCCTGGAAGGAATTCTAACATTCATCAGTCCACTCGAAGTTAGTCAGAAGTCCATACATGGGCTTTGCAATGACAGCATACATGTGAATGAACCGGCGGTAGTAACCACAATGCCCCATGAAAGCTTGTACTTCCTTGACATTCTTTGGCCTAGGTAACTCGGCTATGGCTCTCACTTTTTCTTCATCGGTGGATATGCCATTCTTTGACACTATGTGTCCTAAAATCTTACCTTGCCTGACCATGAAAACGCACTTTTCTGGGTTTAGGCACACTTGATATTCTCTACATTTGTCAAAGATTTGTCTCAGTTCAGGAATATGGGTTTGTCTGATGTTGGAATGAGCACAAAGATCATCAACATAGACTTCTAAATTCTTCCTCAGGAACTCCTTAAATACATGGCACATCAGCCTCTGGAAGGTTGCCGGTGCATTGGTAAGCCCAAATGGCATTACCCGAAAGGCGAATATGCCCCATTCTGTGGCAAAAGCTGTCTTATGCTGATCTTCTGGAGCTATGGCTACTTGATTGTAGCCCGAAAATCCATGGAGGAAGCTGTACACTTCCTTGCCTGCTACTCTTTCTAAGAGGTGTTCTATGATGGGAAGCGGATAGTTATCTCGAATTGTGGCTGCATTGACCTTCTTTAAGTTAATGCATACACATAATTTACCATTCTTTTTGGGCACCACTACAATGGGGGATACCCATTCAGTGTGCTCAATTTCATAGATAAATCCAGCTTCAACCAGTCTATCTCCTCTTTGATCTTGGCAGCATAATTATCATTGTATTTATATGGCTTTTGCTTAGAGGGTTTGGCATCTGAGGTCATGGGGATGGTGTGTGAGCATATGTCAGGGTCCACACCTTTCAAGTCCTTGTAACTCCAAGCGAACACATCTCTGTATTCTCTTAGCAAGGCTATCAATTCTTGCTCTTCTTCTTTCGTCAGGTCATGTCTTATGTAAGTGCATCTCTCTTCTCCTTCTTCCATGGCTACCACAATTTTCTTTGTGGTTTCTTTGTTATCATAGGCCTCTCCTGATTGTGCCTCTCATTTAGGCATTCTGATCATGACTCTCCTGTCATCTATCTCATACTTCTTAAAATTTTCCAGGACCTCAAACAAAGATTCTTCGTCTTTTGGTGAGACTTCTCTCTTCTTTCTTTTCTTTCCTTCTTCCTTCGGGGTCACATGTGTGGCTAGCCTTACATCATTTGTAAGCTCTCCATGCCTCTGGGGTTGAAATTCTACTTCATAGAAGTATTCTGCTCTGATGCAAAAGGTGGGTCCATAATGATTGACTCTAGATCGGAGTCACTCGCATCCTCAAATGCATCAGGGCTAGGTTCACACTCTTCTAGAACTGCCTCTCCCATGATCGGCTCTATGGAGAAGACTGAAATGTCATAGCCATCCTCATCACAGTGAGGTGTCCATTGGTCTTCATTGATGGCTACATCCATTGTTGCTAGAATTTCTGCCCAGCCGTGAGGTTCAAATTCTTCGTCTGGAAAAACTACAGGTGCATAGGCTGGGTCTTGGATTGATCTATGGGTTTCTTTTGCATCTACCTCCCTGGCTTTTTCCCTCTTCTCTTCTTCTACTGCTACCTTACACATCCATAAGTGAGTGTCTTCATGCATCCACGAGGATCCTGATCCTAGGGAATGCACCGATTCCGTATCATCTTTGGCTCTATGGATCGGGTTCCATTGGATAGGAGGGACATCTCTATGAGAGTAATCTTTGAGATTCACTTTGGTCGTAACACCTAAGTGTTGCAGGTACAAAGAATTGGTTCCCCAATCCTGTACCACTTGCAACTGTCGCATAAAGGGTCTTCCCAAAATCATCTCATAGGCATGATTCTTGCTGAAATCGCATATAGCAAATGTGTGCTCGAACTCAACACCACAGGTGGTGAGAGTTATTCCTTCCAATAATCCTAAAGGCCTCTCTATGTGACCATCAGCCATCTGCGATTTCATCCTCGTGGGCGTGAGTGCTGGCTTGCCCCAACGCTTCCATAGGGAAGTGGTAGCAATTGCAACTCCTGCACTAGAGTCGAGAATTGCCTTGGTTGTGTACCCCTGATGGGTAATGGGAAGATAGGTGTTTCCTTCTTCACCTTCACTCATATCTCCTATCTTGTCCAATGGTATTTCGGGCACTGTTCACTGGGATCCTACCTAGGAATGAGGTTTTACTATCTCTGGTACTTATTTGGCTACATGTTTCCATAGCTCTGGCCTTACTTTGAGTAGCTCTTCTAAGGTGAGGTTGCATTGTACTTTAGTGTTTTTCACTACCTCTGTGTTCCTAGGTATGAGCGAGTCCTCGTTTCTTACCATGACCGTGGGTGCTCTCATACAAGTAGACTTAGCTTCCCATGGGCCTGTGAAGTGGGGTAATTCTTGTAGAGAGTTAGACTCAAAGTCTAATCTTTCTTGAGATTGGGTGCTCTCCTGCTCCTCATAAATGGATGGGATGTCTTGTGGGAATTGATCATGTGCATCATCCACAACTTCAATGGGAGGAGGGACTTCACTTTCTTTAGCCCATTTGTCTTCTTGACTCTCTCGTAGGAATTCTGGTGTAAACCAATTCAGAGAAGGAGATGTATCTGGCTCCGTAGAGTTAGGCACATAGGCTTCAGGCACATAGGCTTCCTGGGCAGGAAGACCTGCTCCTTCACTTGCCTTGTCCTTATGTTGAGAGGCAGATTCCTTTTCTGATTGAGCAATTAGCTTCTCTATTCTTTCTAACAGTCCATCAAAGTGCAACTGTGTCTTCGCTGAACTAGAGATGTTAAATAGGCGACTGGCTTCAAACATGGTCTGAGCCAATTCCACCATCTTCGCGCAAATTTTGGTTCGTTCTAGCTCTAGTTCTGCTCTAGGGTAACATTTTTCATGATCGGTTACGGTTGGCCCTTCTTGAATTCTGGCCTGATATGCTTTAAGCATCATATTAAGGTCCTCGGGAGTGGGATCTGCTAGGAGTGATCCTACTCTTGGGGGTGGTGGGTTTAGGTGAGGCGGGTTGGAAGGTGGCGGTTCGGAGGGAGTTGGGAATGTTGGTGGTGTGGTAGTGTGAGAGGGAGTTTGAGATGTGAGTTCAGTTATCCTGGCCTTTGTTTCTCTGAGGCTTTCCTCGAGTTCACTCATCTTTTTTGCCCATTGCCTTTTCATTCTTTCACGACTATCTCTCCAAGCTCTAGTCCTCTTCTTTGTCATGCTCTCTGTTTCACTAACATCTGGGCTCTTTTCCTGGCCTACCCCTTGATTTTGCTGCAATGCTTGAGCTCTAGTGATCACTTGCATTGGTGTAGTGGACATCACACTTCCTGTGGAGTCTACGACTAACCCAATAACATTAATGGGAGTTATTTTTGGCATATTGCTGGGATTCTTTGGACAATCTCGTAAGAGATGCTCCTTTCCACATTCTTGGCAATAGCCCTGGATTGTCACTGATTGGGGTTGTGGAGGTGGAGGCAAGGGACAATCACGAATGAGATGTTCTCCCTGACATCTGTAGCATGGTCCTTTAGGGAATGGGGGTCTTACTTGCCTAGGTTGAGGCCTAGGGTTGGGGTTTGCATACATGACGTGTGTGTAATCTGACTCCCAACTAGGTTCATTTGGCTCTTCACTATAGTAAGACTCACCATGTTCAGGAGATTGCATGTAGTAAGCCTGGGGACTATCAACATGTGTAGAATCGAAGCTATGGTCACTGGGGTCACTTTCTGATAGCAATGGGGTTACTGGCACTATGGCTCTATTCAGGTTTTCTTTTGCAGCTGCATACTTTACAGGGATTACATTAGTAGGAGCAGATGGTTGTTGTGCTAGCACTGGCTGGGGTCTCAGTTGGGCCTGATATTGCGGTTGGTAATTTTGTTGAGGCCTAGTATACTGTTGTGGTGGATAATGATTCTGGTATCTTCCCTGCTGAGGGTATGGCTGAGGGTAGGTTTGCCTAACTGCTTGCTTGTTGTATGGGCAGTCTTGTGCTGTGTTATTTGTGTATCTCCGTTCTATGGTGCAGTATTGGCTACTAGGATTTACTTGGGGTTGAGCCATAATGGGACATACATTCGCCATGTGGTCGCCACCACAAGTATAGCATCTTTTCACAAGGGCAAACCTTGGGATCTGTTTGCTAGAGACGCCTAGTTTTTGTGCCACTTTCTCAGCGAGTTCCTCAATTGATGTGGATTGCGTGGAAGAGAGGCTCGAGGCACTATCAGAATCTTTGTATATTTTGGAAAGCTCTAACTCCTCCCCCAGGTTATCCTCGATGTCAATGCACATGCGTACACACTCTTCTATGGTTCTAGGGTCCTTCAAGTACACATAGGATCTTAACTTTGTACTCAGCAATCCATCCAAGAATAAAGCCACTTGCTTAGCTAGTGTGGGGAGCTTCGAAACAGGACATCTTTCAAGATATTGCCTAAATCTTCTTCCTGCAAGTCTCACGGTCTCTTGAGGGGTTTGCTTGAAGCTGTGAATCAATGAGGAGGTATTATGTCTTATGCCACTCTTAGAGAATTCAATAATGAAAGCCTCCAAGAGTTGGTTTATGCTCCTGAACTGTCTCTCATTCAATGGTTGGAACCACGTAAGGGCTGTGTTCCTAAGGGTTAGACCAAAGGCATTATATTGTGTGAATAGGTCCTCCACTTGTTCTGCTCTCAAGACTTGCCTAAACTCTACCACATGATCGTATGGGTCTCCCGTGCCATCGAAGTAATTTTTCATGGACTTGACTAACAGAGTTGGTCTCAAAATCCTGGTGTGTTCTCTAGGTCGTGGTAGAGGGAAGTCTTCCACATACCTCAGGCTCTACTCTATTTGTTTCCATCCTCGTTCTTTCTCTGCCCCCTGGGTTAGCAAAGCTTACTTCTGGCCTATCTCTACTTCTATCTCTTTGAGTTCCATGAGCTTGGGATGTTCCCGCTCTAGGGTGACCATAGGACACATTTGATCTTGGTTGGGGGAAAATAATTTCACCTTTCCAAGTGTAAGCATGCCGATCATTTTCTGTCACCACAAAGATCCTCTCTGAAGCGTGATCCAAGTAGGTCACTTTGCCTGGGCTATCAGGATCCTTAAACTCATAGATCATGATTGATCCTATATCAATTGGCCGATCAGATTTATACCTCTAAAAAGCTTCGTCAGTTTCTCGGTTCAGAAGCAGATCTATGCTCTTGTTGTCTTGGGGAATCCACTTAGGAGTGAGAATTCTCGTAAGAACAGATTTCCCTCGAGGGGTCCTGGGCTCTGCACTCATGTTTCCTTGTTCTAGGTCCTCTATGTCCGTCTCAAGGATCACATTCCCGAATTCATCTGTCCTCTTTGGGTGACTAGTGACCACGTATATGGTTCCCTCTTTATCAAGGTATGCACCATTTTCAAACTTGACAGCAGGGTGCTCTAGCCCAATAGATTGGTCTGGGTTTTTGATTTGGACCACAGATCTTCTTAGGCCATCCTCATAGATGCTAGCACCTAATCGGTTGGTCCTAAGGTATTCCAGCTGTGTCTTGTAGGGGCCTTCTACCCTGTGCAAGTATGGCACTCCTGAACTTCCCGTAGGTCTGTCCATGCCTTGAGACATCTCTGATTCACTAGTCTCAGAGCTGGGGTAGTATGAGTGGTGGCTCAACTGCTGGGCCCACGACCTAGCAGTGTGGTTGACACTAGCCTCTGAAGACCTAAGACTTTGTCTATCTCTCCCTAGGTGTCGCCCTAATCTAAGGTTCATAAGCCTAACTGAATAGCCCAAATTTGCCCAAGTACAACCTCGTTGCTGAGTTCTTTTGTATCAGTTACTTGATTCTTTTTAGTGGTTATCGTGTTTATGCTCTTGTCAGAAATCACGTCGTCAGGAATATTTGAGTTAATTTTCGCACTGTAAGTTGATCGTTCCACGTTAGATTCTTTCCTTCAAGGTTATCGCATCACGAAGAGATTATGTTTAGTCTTGAACTTGAGTGCATAGGTAGTCTTCAACTTGATTGATGCCTATTGTTGCCCTGACTTACTCCTAGCACTAGTCGTTCTTAGCCTAAGCTAGGAATTGATAGAGGGTGTTGAGGATTTTCCAACCTTGAGTTTCTTTCTTTGTGTTGTTGCCATGGTGTGCCCAGGACGCGTGTTCCCAAGCTTGCACTTACTCTCGCTTAGAATGCCCTCAAGTGCTCTTGCTGGACCTGTAAAAGTCCCACGGTTAGCTCAAGACTTAGATTCCAATGACACAATAGACCACTTTCATGCATGTAACTCACAGACCAAATTATCCTTTGCTTTTATGGAAAACAATCCCAAGGATCCCTCAGTTTTCCTACCTCGGGCTTTCCAACAAAACAAGAATCACAGCAAACGGATTTCGTATGAGAAAGTTATGTCAGTTCAGGCTTCAGGGATTAAAATAGGGTTCAACAGGCCAACAGGGCAACGGGTCTTCCTTGGGTTATTTGCCTATAGCCTCCTTATGTGCCCTAGATTCCATGATCCATGTCCAAAATTTAGCCAAAATCCTCAATTTAATAAACCCTAGAAAATGGCCAAAAATGGTTGTCAATCGCGATGGACTGGGCTGTCAATCGCGATGGACTGGGCTATCAATGGCGATGGACTGGTGTCAATCGCGATGGACTGGTGTCAATCGCGATGGACTGGTGTCAATCGCAATGGACTGGTGTCAATCGCGATGGACTGGTGTCAATCGCGATTTTTCTGTCGGTCGCGATGGACAGGGGTGTCCGTCAGGGTCTGTCAATCGCGATGGAGTGGCTGTCCGTCGCGATGGACAGTGTCAATCACGATTGACTGGCTATCAATCGCGATGGACTGAAAAAATGCAAATTTTCCAAAATTTTTTGTGGATTTGTGATGTGCAAGGTCTCTAGTCTACTGTGGTGCACTCAGTTTTACCAAAAGATGAAAATTTTTGTCAATCGCGATCGACAGAAGCTGGAGACTGCGAGACAGTTTTGCACATTTCCGTACCTGCGCAACGTGCTGGAGATGATGGGATGGCCAATACCTGCAAGTAAACTCAAAAAACATGCAAAAACAGTGCACACAAGATCGCTCTCTCGCTCTCTCTCACAAGTGAAATGAGGGAAATGAAAGAAGGAAGGAGATATAGTCAAAAAATTGAAATTTTTGCGATGATGGAGATGGAGGTGGAAGATGATGATGATGATAGTGATGATGGTGGTGAGGTAAGGAAGAGAAAAATAAGAAGAGTAAAGAGATTACCTACAATGCCAACGTCTCAAATCTACGTCTTACCATCACACGCTCGTCCTCAAAGCTCGATCCCCGGCAACGGCGCCAAAATTTGGTGTAGCTCAGTGATGAGTAGCACCTCCTTTAATGTGAATCCGGGAAGACGTGAGGATGGTATGAAGACCTCGAGCAAGTGGAGGCACAAGTGCGTGAGTGAGAAGCACAAAAACATGCACACACATACACACGCACGCGCACACACGGCAAGACAAAGAGTGAGAAGCAATGGAGTTCTTAGATTCCTTTCAAAAAGCTCTTACAAGTTCATTTCAATTACAATCTCTCCCCAAAAATGAGCTCTCTAGCTCTATTTATAGTGTTTGACTAGGTTTTGGCCCTGTCTAGACCTAGTGTCCGGCCTAGTTAAAAATTAGGTTCCAGGGCCAATTTGAGGGCTTAAACGGAGTCTAAAAAATACGAAAATTGATATGTAGGTACTTCTAAGGCTCCTCAAGCTCAAGGACTCCTTGGCTTGCACAAAATGGAGCTACAAAAATATGAAATGGTATTTACAATGATTGTTAGTGATAAGAATCATTGTTATAAAGATGTTGATTTGGTATAATTTGAAGGGCCTATCTGCCAGATTTGCGTCGACTGCTTTGTCTACTTAATCCTTCACCTTGCTCTGACTCTCTCCGCTGGCTTCCTTGTCTAGTGAGTCCTTGGGTGCCCATACTACTCTCAACAGTATCTAAGGGATGTAGTATTTGATGAGTTGCTACCTTGCTATGGTAGCAAAGATGTGTTACACGTTGACGATGGATATGAAGCTGAGAAGAAGTTCAAAGAACAACAACGAAGCATGGAGATAAGTGGTTCAACCACTTCAAGCACACCATCAGAGGAGAGTAGTACATCAGCTTGGCATGGAAGGACAAGGAATGAAGCTCATTCAAGTGAAGGAAGTAGCAAAGGAAAGGAAAAGGCAAATGACGAAGACCATCGATGGGTAGACATGGAATCTACAAGTGATGAAGATATGGAAAAACTAGAAACTCTAGGATTTAAAACATCTAAACCAAGGAGTAGGAGATTCCTACCACCTAATGGTGAGATAAGGTCATCCAATAGGGTTAAATACCCTGTTCAAAGGTTAACTTATGATTCATTCATTGCAAGACACTATGCCTACATGAGTCAAGTTATAGCTTGTGAAGAACCTAACTTTTTTGAAGAAGCGAATAAGCATACGGAATGGATTGAAGCCATGGTGGAGGAAGTCAAAGCACTTGAAGAAAATGATACTTGGTCATTGGTGCCAAGAACAAAGGACATGAAAGTCATCGGCAACAAATGGGTGTACAAGGTAAAGAGGCATGCAGATGGGAGCATCTTTAGGTATATAGCAAGGCTCGTTGCCAAAGGTTTTGCTCAAACCTATGGCATAGACTTTGAGGAAACATTCAGCCGGTAGCTAAGATGTCCACCATCAGAAGTGGGTTTCTTTCCTTGTGACAACGGAACCAACTTCCATGTTTCATCTACATAAAGTGCAAACATCTCCCCATAGCTTTCTCTCAATCTGCATTTCCAATTGCATCTTCAAAACAACAAGGTTTAGCATCCTATATTACCTTGGTCATGTAGGCACAATGATGAGCCATGTAACTATCATATGTCAATCGTTGCACTGAATTCTCCTTGTATCATCTGCTAAGCCTTCCTTACTCATGGAGTCTTCACGGAGGGCAATCCAAGTTCCCTCATCAAGGCTCTTTTCTTAACCGCTCGATGTTGATATGTTTAGGTAGTGATGTGTGAGAACAAACTAGAACCACCCAGGTACTTTTTCTCTCTTTAGGAGTTTTTTTCCCTAGCTTGTATATATGCCTATTGTCCTAATGGGCTACTTACCTTTGTACATTCTCTAGTAATACATTTAGTATTGTGTGTTGTGCTCCAAGCTTCTTCTTCTTCCTTGTGTTGTTCACGTGCTTCTATAGACTTCTAACTCCAACAATTGGTATCAGAGTAGGTCGCCGCTTCATCTAAGGCATCATCGACAATCCTCCGATTGTAGTCTCATAATCGCATGAATTTTGGTGAGCATACTCAGGGTGTTTCAGAGATCAAAAGTCCTTCGTTTTTTGGTGCCAAAATTGCAATCTAAGCTCATTTCAAACATTTATTGGTTGCAAAAGGATTGTGGAATATTCTGCAGGGTGTTGAAAGATGTCCTGTTACACATGCGAATACACGTACTACAAATACAGGTGTTGGAGCTCATGGAGATGGTGTCGAAGATGATGATATTCTACAGATTCTTGTTCGTGTTGCAATTTTTGATGCACCTACTACAGAGCAGATTCATTGGGATGGCAGAGATGCTCAGGCACATGCATTGATAGCTTTGTCTGTCAAACATGCCATTATTCCTCACATTCGCTCTTGCAGAGCAGCTAAGGATGCTTGGGATACACTTACCACATTGTACCAAGCTAGGAATGAGGCTCGTTTTTCTTACCTCCGAAAACAATTGGAGCATGAGTACATGAATGAAGGTGATTCTATGGACAATTTTCCAACAAACATCAAAGACTTGAAGGAACAATTGATTTTTGCTGATGAAGTTACACCAGATAAGTCACTTGTGCAGACTGTTCTAAATGGTCTTCTTGATTCATATTAGAGTTTTGCTTCTACTCTTTGGTTGATGATGAAGGGCAATCCAAATGCCTTGTTATTTGAGGAGTTACTCTCTGTTCTATTGCAGGAAGATGAGTCAAGGCAAAACAGGTCCATTATGCCTGTTGTAGATGAAGCTTTCCTAGCTAGTCAAAAGGGCAAAGGAAACTGGAGCTCTTCAACTAGTAAGCAGAAATCTGGTAATTCTGCACACTCGAAGAAGCAAGACAAAGACGAGAAGAAATCAGAAAAGCAGAAATTGTTCTGCAAGTACTATAAAGGAAATGATCATATCATAAAGAAATATCCTAAACTGGCTACAAAAGAGGCAAAGAAAAGGCTAGAATTGTTGTTGTAGAGGCCTCTACTCCAAAAACAGACTCTGCTAACCTTGTGTAGGATGAAGAATGGGCGTTACTACTGTTTGCAGTTTTGACCCATCTTCTCATGAGCAGTGCATGTCTGCAGTAGACTGAGATGTTTGGTACTTTGATAGTGGGGTGACCAAACATATTACCTCACAACATAGTTTCTTCTCTTCACTCAAGCCTACCCCTACAGGGAAAATTGTCACATGCACCAACAACTCCTCTTATCATGTCATGGGAGTTGGTAAGATCATTCTGACTACTGTTGATTGTAGTTCTTTCACTTTGTCATATGCTTTATTTGTGCCACGGATCAAGAAGAATCTGCTATCACTGCATTAGCCAAGATTGGCTTGGTTGTGAAATTTGTTGATTACATATGTACAATTCATGATCTTTGAAATGGCGATGTTATTATTGCTTCTAGCATTTTATTTCGTGGGTTGTAGAGGCTCATAGACTATGAAAAATCGGTGAATGATTTGGCATGTTCAATACATGATTCTCAAGCTATGTCAGATGCAAAGCTTTGACATGCATGCTTTGGTCATCTGAACTTTTCTAGTTTGTTATGCCTGCACAAATCTAAAATGGTGTCCTCTTTGCCCAAACTTGAGGCACCCAATAAACATGTATGTGAAGGCTGTATTTTGGGAAAAATGCAGCATTCCTCATTTCCAAGGATGGTTCACTTCGGGCTACTCAAATTGGAGCTTATTCATAGCGATGTCTATGGTCTTATGCAGACACCGTCTTTTGGAAGTTATCTTTATTTTGTGACTTTCATTGATGATTTTTCCATGCATGCATGGGTATATCCACCCAAAGCAACCTCCAAAGTGTTTATGTGCTTCAAACAATTTTTGGTTTTGGATGAAAATATGTCAGTATGTAAAATGGGCACCCTCGATTCTGATCGAGGGGCGGAATATATGTCTTCTGATTCTACTTCATTTTTGGCTGAACGTGGGATAAAACACCAGTGTATAGTGTTGTATACACCTCAGCAAAATAGAGTTGCTGAATGGAAGAACATGTCACTCATGGAGATGGCGAGATGTATGGTCAAGAGTTAGGCCTTACAACATAGTTTCTGGCTTGAGGCTGTTATGTGTGCAACATATGCATTTAACAGGTGTCCCACTAAAGCAATGTAATCTATCACTCAATATGAGGCTTGGCATGATTGCAAGCAATCTGTTGCTTATCTACGTGTTTTTGGTTGTCTGATATATGCATTAGTGCCTAAACAACATCGCAAAAAATTGGATGATAAAGTAGTAAAATGTATTTTGGTTGGGTACAATTCTTAAAGTAAAGGCTATCATCTATATCATCCATAGAATAAATGTATTTTGGTTAGCTATGATGTTGTTTTTGTGGAAGATTCTATTCAACCATTGCTTTCATGTACTAAGGAGACATCTGTTAGCTCCAAAGACATGTGTGATTCTTTGTTGCCTCCTTTTACAGGTGGATAGTCTAGTGCTGGTCCTAATGAGGCAACTTCTCAACCTTTGTAGGTTTCATGTGATGATGCAAATCATTCCATTTCTGATTTAGATTTACATGATGAACTTGTTGATGAGAGAACTGATATTGAGTAGGCAAAAACTATGCCAAAATGGTGGGTGTAGACTTTGCATGACAGCAAATTAGATGTGCCTCTGTCATATCATACACGATCAAGCTCTCATAGTGCCTCTTTTGCATTAGATTGCTATGCTATGGCTGCCTCTAGTCTCTGTGATGAGAGTGAACTTTTTTGTTTGATGAAGCACAAAATTCTGAACATTGGATGGCTGCAATGCAATCTGAATATGATGCTATAATGAAGAATGGTACTTGGTATTTATGTGACTTGCCCCTTGGAAAGAAGGCCATTGGCATAAAGTGGGTATACAAGCTAAAACGTAAACCTGATGGAATAGTTGACAAGTATAAGGCTAGGCTTGTTGCAAAGGGTTATGGGTAGGAAAGAGGCATTGATTTCAGTGATGAGACCTTTGCACCTACTTGCCAAATGACTACTGCTCTTAGCATCTGTGAATTTTCAGCTCATCATGATTGGAATATACATCAGTTGGATATCAAAACAGCATTTCTGAATGGTGACTCGCATGAAGAAGTGTATGTTCTTAACCTCGTGGCTTTGTGCAGAAAGGGCATGAGAACCAGATATGCAGGTTAAAGAAGGCATTATATGATTAAAAGCAAGCACCATGTGCATGGTATGAAAAGATACATGCCTATTTGATTGCACATGGTTTTGAGAGGAAAGCACCTTATATGTTAAGCGTGCTAATGATGTACCTTTCATCATTGTGCTTGATGTTGATAACATGCTGGTCGCTGGTCCTCATGACAGGCATATTGCTGATTTTAAGGCTGATTTGCATGCCTCATTTGAGATGTCTAATTTGGGGCATTTGCATCACTATTTGGGCATTCAGTTTATGCACGTTGATGATGGAATGGCTTTGTGTCAAATGAAATATATTGATACATTATTGCAGTGTTTTGGCCTTGAAGACTCTAAAGCTATTGCCACTCCTATGGAAATAGCTTTACGACTGAGTTTTCATGATTTTGGAGATGCATTTGATGTTGTTCTCTATCAGCAGGCTATTGGATGCTTGATTTACTTATGCATTACTCAGCTAGATATTCAGTTTTCTATCTCACATATGAGTAGGTTTATGCATTGCCTAGGAGTCAAGTGCTGGTAGGCAATTAAGCACATTTTTCACTACTTAAGTGGTACCCGGCTACTTGGTTTGTTTTATCCCAAGGGGGGGATCACTACCACCAGATTTGCATGCTTTTTCTGACTCTTAATGGACTGGTTGCTATGAACTCGTGTGTCCACTAGTGGTTTTTGCTTCTAGCTTGGTAGCTCATGCATATCTTCGCTGATCAAGAAGCAGCCTATTGTGGCCACTTCCAGTTGTGAGGCTGAGTATAGGGTAGCTTTCACAATGACTATTGAGTGTGTGTGGCTCAAATGCCTTACGACTGATTTGGGTGTTGTTCAGTCTTTTGCCACCACCATCTTCACTAACAGTCAGAGCGCATTTGCAATTGTGAGGAACCCTGTGTTCCATGCTCGCACTAAGCACATTGAGGTGCATTATCATTATGTCAAGGAGAGGTTTTTTGCTAGGGAGATCAGCTTGGCATTTGTGCCCACGCAAGAGAACATTGTAGACCTTTTCACAAAGGCTCTACAGGGAGAATTTTGAAGCTTTTCGCAAAGCTTTGGGCTTACTTCCTTTTGTGGATTGATTCCACATAGCTTGGCACTTCCTTATACATGAGTGCCTTCTCCTTGTTCACCGCATCACTCCCAACATGGGATTTGTTGATATGTTTAGGTAGTGATGTGTGTGAACAGACTAGGACCATCTGGGCACTTTTTTCCCTCTTTAGGAGGTTTTTTTCCAGGGCTTGTATATATGCCTATTGCCCTAATGGGATACTTATCTTTGTACATTCTCTAGTAATACATTTAGTATTGTGTGTTGTGCGGCAAGCTTCTTCTTCTTCCTTGTGTTGTTCACGTGCTTGTGATAAGTTTGGCTTTTTACTTGAAAACTTCTCTTCATGTGTAACTTGATGTATAGCAGCACTCGAAGTTCTATTCATGTTGTATACATTAGTGAGCAGAGTTCTTCCCAATAACAATGAGGCATATTTTTCTCATCCACCAAGGCTCTTTGTATTTCTGCAATATGTCTATTTTTGGATTCAACAACACCATTCTACTATGGTGTATACCTACATGCAAACTTCTGTTGAATTCCATGACTTTTTAGAAAGATAGTGAACTCATTTGACATGTATTCACCTCCTCCATCAGATGTTAATGTCTCAATATACTTCCTTTTTTCCACCATAGCCTTAAAATTATGGAAGTGAGTGAACACCTCACTCTTCTCTTTCATGAAATATATCCATACTTTTTGTGTATGGTCATCAATGAAGGTAACATAAAACCTGCAACCACTCATAGATATGGTCTTTGCAAGATCCCAAACATCCATATGTACTATTTCTAGCACATTCTCACTAACATGCTTGTCATGTGGAAACCATGCTCTTGATTGTTTACCAAATTGACATACTGCACATACCTTTTACATTGCTGCAACCTTGAAATTTGGTAGTGCACTGAAAATCTCCTTTGATTGCATCAATTTCAACCTCTCCAAATTTGCATATTCAATTCGTTTGTGCAAGATATCTATATAAGCAATAAATCTTGCACCTTTTGCAAACATGGATTAATTCATTTCAAGAATTTTCACATTTAAGGTGAACATCCTACCCACTTTGTTTCCTTTGGAAATCAATCTCCATCGTGTTTGTACTCTTCTACTTATAACCCATCAACATTGAACCTGATTTGTGATCCTTGGTCAACCATTTGTCCAATAGAAACAAGATTATTTTTTATGTTTGGAACATGCAACACATCAGTAAGATGTTTTACCTTCCTGTCCTTCATAGATAGTGCTATGTTTCTTGTATGCTCAATAGGATGTGATATGTCATGGAATGTTTCAACATATCCAGGAACTGGCAATTTTTGTAAACTAATAAACCATTCCGCATGACTATTCATGTGATTTGAAGCACCTAAATCAACATACCAGAAATTACCATTTGATTTTGAAACATTAGTAGACATTGTATTCATCATGAGATGTTCGACCATGAACAACATCTTAGAATCATTTGCACTTGTGGATGCATACTTGTTTGGTACCTTCTGTTATTTTAAGTTTCAACTAGCAATCACATTCAAAGTGTCCAAGTTTACCATAATTCAAGCATCATTTACTGCCATTACTTGCATCATTTATTTGGAAATTTTTATGGCCTCTTTGGCTCCCCCTGCCTCAAAACTATCCTCTACCTCCTGCATGATTTTGATGTTGACCTTGGTCTTCATTGCTATTTAATCTTCCACTTCCCAAACCTCTACCTCTGCCTCTTCCTCTACTAGAGTAGAATACCTGATCAGAACTAGGTTCATTGGGAGTCTGATTCCTCACCAAGATTCTTTTCTTCAATAATCAGCATGGACAGTAAATCAACAAAATTTAGAATATCTTCTCTAGTCTTATAAGAGGTTCTAATTGCTTATATGCAACTCCTAAAACCAGAAGACACACTTCCACCTCATCATTATCATCTACATTCATGCCGATAGATGCAAGTGACTCACATATATTTTTTATTTTCAAGGTGTGGTGACTTAATGAAATGCTCTTTTTCTCCTGTTTATGTAGAGTTGAAGTTTCCATGCCCTAAATGATGTGACCAAACTATTCCAAGCCCTCTTTCAGAGTCTTATCATTCTATATGTTCCCAATCATGCTATCTTGCATGCTAACAGATAGCCACTACATTACCAGTTGTGCTCCTTGATTCCATTCTTCATATGCTCTTAACTGGTCTGTAGCCTGATTCCTCTTTGGTAATTGAGGAGGACTTTTGTTCTCTCCTTTGATGTACTTCCAGTACCCTTTTCCCATCAAGAAATTCTTCATTCCAAATCTCTAAGCATGGAAGTTGTTCTTGTGCAGCTTATCGCTCATAAAATAACTCATTCGATCCGCACTTTCCAATTTTGGAGCAATTTGCAGCACTACAAAGACACTAGAAGCAGTACCTCTACTTGAATACTATCACACTATGACATGATATTTTAATTTCAGAAAAATACAATTTTCATGTATCAACAATACACAAACTGTCTTGAAATTTTGGACTTGGAATGTTTAAGTGTGCTGAACAAAGTTACAATTTTGCAAATTCACCCAATTTTTCCATGGGCCCCACCTCATGGTCTCAAAACAAAGGTTGAGATGGCTCCAAAGTAGAAATTTGAGCAAAATAAGTGACAATAAAGGGATGCCTCTCAAAACTGCTTTGACACCTTCTACCTTCACACCAAATCTTGTAGCAATCTAAGGTCGTTTGTGAATCACACTTTCTCCATGCATTTTCACATGCTCTTCATTCTCAAAGTTCTCCACAAGCTCTCTACAACCATAATGGATTTGATAGCATGTCATGAGGAACAAGATAATGAAGAGATCTCACTCACACACTCTCACACTCAAGAGCAGCACACAAATAGACTGAGGCAAGGAAGAATGATCTTCTTCTTTTGTTTCTTCTATTACATAAGGAAAAACCCAATGTCCATGAATGAGTGAGCTTGCAAGGAAAGCCATCACTCTTGGTAGATGAATCTAGTAAAGCTCACCTAAGTATCCCTTACATATATTCGCGTGACCACTATACATGTCAGAGAATTGAAAAAGTGGTACATGTCATCCTTGATCATCACATGTTGAGCTTGATATCTCAACAATTTAGTCACTGGGTATGGTTGAAAGCAATGATGTATTCCATATGTTGGCTGCTGAGGATAAGTTAGATGGTATTAATTACCCATTGTGGGCATATATGATGCATCATCTATTGGTAGAAAAAGTGTTGTGGAATATTCTGAAGGGTGCTGAAAAACTCTTCCTATCTTCAACATGTAAATAACATTCACTTCCAAATACTTTGAAATGGGAAATATAATGCTTTTTACTAGTGTAGGCTTCTTGTGGATTATTTCCATCAAGTTAGCTTTGGTTGAAGATGTAGAACATTTATAGATCATATGTTGCTTGGATACATTAGGCATCCCAAGCACACATTGATCTCTACATATCTGCTTCAAGGTTCTGTCACCAATGTGCCCTAATCTTTTATGTCAAATCTCTAATTCAGACAATGTTTGATCCTTGTAATTATAAAGTGCAATGTTTCTTGTGTCCTCAAGCTCAAATGTAAATAATCTACCTATTTTCTCTCCCTTGGAAATTCTCTTGAATCCATGTTGGGGGTCCTCCACCAAAGCTCCATATTTGTTGAACCCAACCTGCAAACCCTTTTCCACTATCTGTCCAACACTCATTAGATTCTTGGTGATAGTAGGTACATGAAGAAGCCTGCTCAACAGATTTCTATTCCCATCATAAGTTTTGACATTTCCTACCTTAACCATTTAATGCTTGGTGTCATCACCCGTCTGCACTTGGTGCTTTCCCTTGGGCTCCTCAAGATCAAAAAGAAGAGCTACATTGCATGCTACATGGTTTGAACATCCTGATTCAATATAGAAGAGGTGCTCATCATTTATACCTTTTTTGAAGTCATGTTCATAATGAGACGAGAATCTTCTTGATCCTCTATATAATTGTTGAAGTCCTTTCTTGATTTGTATCCTCCTTGATAGTGGTTATTGTAATTGTTGTTGTAGCCATGGTTGTAGCCTTGATTATGGTTGAACCTTCCTCTTGATTGTGAGTAGCCACCTCTTGGAAATCCTCTTCCTCTCCGATTCTTGAAGTTCCTATAGCACTCATCTGTAGTGTGATTAGACAATCCACATATATTGCATAGGAAGGAGTTGAAATATCTCCCCCTACCTTGCTTATCTCCTCTGCCCCTTCCTCTTGAAATCCTACCTCTCCCTGCATAGTTAGCTTGAGAAGTAGTACCTTCATCTTCTACTTTCTTGCTCTTCCCTTTATCTGTAGACTTCCCTTTATGTGTGTATAGGGCAGAAGAGTCGTTACCTCTTGTTGGTTCTCCATTTTTGTTGAGCTTTGCTTCATGGGTAAAGAGTTGTCCCATGAGTGTGGTAAGATATGGAATCTACATGTCCATGTAAAGGTCCATAGCAATTGTGAAGGCTTCCCACTTATTATCTGCCGTGATGCCATTGATTATTTGTCTCAATATTTTCTCTTCTTCAATCTCCTCTCCTATGCTTGCCAATTGATCAGCCACATCTTTGACTTTGGTCACATACTCTGAAACATTCTGCTTGGGTTGCTTCCATTGAGTGGTACTCAATACTTAATTGATTTTTTCTAGCTCTTGTGTTGGAAGAAAAATATGAAGACAATGTATCCCAAGTCTCTTGGGAAGTTTTAAAATTCCTAATGTGTGGAAGAAGGAATTCTGAGATAGATTTAAGTGGATATGACCTTGCTAAAGCATCTTTGGCACACCATGAGTTGAGTCTTTCAAGCTCCTCTCTTGTAGGTTGTCCTTTGCTTCTAAAAATGGGCATCTCCTCATCTCCTAATATGTATCCATAGAGACTCCTTCCTTGTAGATATGTCTTCATCCTCAAGGACTATGCTAGATAATTGTTTCTGTCCAATTTATCAATAAAAGAAGGGAAACCATCTCCCATTTTACCCTAACTTGTTTTGATACCACTGTTGGAAGAGATGGATGGATACCTCAAGGAAGTGAGTTGGTACTGCCAAAACCTGCTTTGTACCTGACCTATTTCACTTCAAATTTTGATAGTAGACCCTTTTAGATTGCAAATGAAACCAAACAAGTACCTATGTACTTCGGAGATGATTCTTCAAACAATTGAATCAAAACAGATTACTTCACAAATAGCTAGTCACTCAAAACTTGCTATTTTGGTCTTGATACCTGCTGGATCTTTTGCTCAGTGCTCACAATATAGTAGCAATTGATAAAATTCCTTTTGGGGGAATCAAATTAGCTTAGATAGATAATTATTGCAAGTGGAAGCATCTAAAATGACAAATCATACACTGAGAAAGCAATTTAGCAATTGGATGCTTACCCTCGACTTTTTAGGGACTAAGTAGTAATTGACCAGAGAGCACTTTGGCATGGATTTCTCCCAAGTGGCGGAAGCAAATGTAATGAAAATTTGATAGCATAAATTAGGCTTTGAGCTCGCTCCAAGAAGCTATAGATCATGCAAAATAGTTGCAAAATCACTGAGATATGGTCATGCAACGTTCATTGTTCTGAGTAGTCATAGCAGATAATTTAATAGAAGTGATCAATGAAGTATATCTATTTTGGCACATGATTTTACAAAATCATTGGCATTATGATGATGCCCAATGATAGTGGGATGAGTTAGCTATAGTGTATGCTACACAGCCTCTACAAATGATCAGTAAATGAGCTCCAAGAAGAGGCCTTGAAGCCGTGAGTTTTACAAGTCCTTTTATAAGGATTTTCTTCAAATTTGAATTTGAAATTCAAACAAGGCTCCACCTAAAAGTGCTTCCTCTAAATGAGGAGTGATTCTATAAAATGAAATTCGTAGCTCTTATCTCTCATAATGCCAAGAGATATATGGGCTTGCAAGACTCTCTCAAGTAAAAACCTTTTACAAGTGGTAAATGGATAATTGTTATAAGCCATGATTCATACGGATCAACACATGCTTCCACACATAATCCTCCAAGATAAGCCAAATGTGAAGGCTTGGATATTTGCACCAACAATTGTCTAGATGCATAATCCAAGAAGATTGTAACATTAGATTTGTATATTAGTAGGAATATAGTGATTTATAATAAAAATACCGGTGCCTTATGTGAAAGGACCATCTTTAGGGCACATGTATATAAGTCACTTTGTGACTCTTTGTAAAGGCTTTTTGCCATTGTGAGTAAATAAGTTGAAATTTTCGAATTTGCTTTTCCCACCTATGTATCTTCTTCCCCATGAGCTTGAATGTGTGTGTGTCTGATGCTTCAAATGTGTGTCTAGAGGTGTTTTCTACCCCTTCCCCCTCAATTTTCACCATTGTAGTGTGTGTGTGTGTGTGTGAAGCTTGGTGAGTTGTGGAGCAAGAGTACATGTTTCCCAACACTTTGTATTTTTCTCATAACTAGAAGTGTATTTTTCAAATTAGGTGAAAATTGGCAGCATTGGATGTGTCTCATTGAGAGCTTTGAAGTGAACCCACTATTGACTATATTTGGGTATCAAAGCTGAGAGAAACGACCTAATTTGTGCTTACCACTATAGCGAGTATCACGACATGCATTTTTAGTGAAATAGGTGACTTGAGAGGTAGTTCCTAATTTACATGCATTGTTTACACATTCACTTCATTTGCCATTATGAAAGTACATGTCCTCATACACTTTATACATCTTTTTCCATGGATGGATAAAATCAAAGCATGTACTAATCCACCACTATATGCACTTGTTGATGATTGGGGTATATTCTGTTTCATCACAAGTCCCTAAGATCTTTTGAGCTTAGGTATACACATGTTTTTGGTGCCATTGCCAGGGACAAGTCGATCAAGGTGACTACATGATGCATATAGCTATGATGTGAAGGTATTGAGCATGAAGAAGTGATTCCAGTTGTGTGGCAAGTCTCAATTATCTTGCACTTGTTACTTCACATACATGTGGTGTGTGTAATGAGTCTTTAGGTTTAGGAGTGAGGGAGTGAAGGATTATAACAAAGTGTATAGGAGTAGAGTAGGATAATCATTCCAAAAACTCACAAAATATTGTTCATTTTTTTCTTCAGGCCTTGGTCACCATCAGAGGCCAAAAAACCAAAACCTCCCATTTCAAGTTATTTGTTTTTTCAAAAGTATCATGAGCTAGGTAGCAACCCATATCATTGATCACGTATCTCCCAAAAGCGGGTGCACAAAGAGAGGTGGGATGTGAAAATTGAGCAAGATAGTCATTGAGATGAGCCCTTCATCATATCAAACTAAAAAATTTAGTAGATCACTCACAGAACATGAGATGACACACAAGTATCATGAGTGTGGTATCGTGGATTTGGAGAGAGATTCTGCATCCACATGCACATAAGGGTGACAAGGAGGGCAAAAAGAGCATATAATCAAAAAAATTTGGACTTCACAATGTCCAAGTATCATGATCCATTGAGTTCTGGTATTGCCATACCAGAATTCCCATGTGTCACGATACTTGGCAAATATCATGTATTGTCGGTACCTCATACTCCTCGTGTATCATGATACCTAGGTATAGTGTATCATCAAGTTGAGTATCATCACCAACTGTGTATTGTGTATCATCAAAACTTCACAAGTAGTGTGTATCATGAGAGGGTAGGTATCATGTATCATGAGCGGGTAGGTATCATGTATTGTGTCAAACCTCATATTGTACCACGTGAGTCCAAGTATCTTGTATCATGTATCATGCACCCTTGTGTATCGTGTATCATGTGGGATGAAAATATCATGTATCATCTAGTACAAATATCATATATAGTGTACCATTCGAGTATCTTGTATCACCACAACTTCTAGTATCCTATCTTGGGAAATTGAGTATCGTGTATCATGCAAACCAAGGTATAATATATCAACTATTTCAGATATTATGTATCATGCCATATCAAAGTATCGTGTATCATTTGGGAACCAAGTATCATATCATGATGTCAAATATCGTGTATCCTGATAATTCGTGGTATGGAAAATTGAGTATCATGTATCGTGCAAACCAAGGTGTTGTGCATCATAATGAATTCAAGTATCGTATCAAGGGGCCCAATATCGTGTATGATCTAGTACAAATATTGTCTATCATGTCAATAATAAGTATCATGTATGGTGGCATCAGGAAAAAGTAACAAGAGGTACCTGGAGGTGGAAATTAAGATTCCTAGTACTTAATCATTGACCGAGGACAATCAATTGAGTTGGTGGATTACCCAAGAGGACCCAAGAACTAAGTGGTGAATAAACCTAAGATCCGAATGAGTGTTAGGGAGCCAAAGAAGGGTAATATCATTAGTGGGAAGTGTTACCCAAAAGCATACCCATTCTATCCACCCCGAGACTTCTAGTGACTCAAAAGGAGAACCTATGATGGCTTCAGAAGACATGCATAGCTCAGTGGCATTGGTCGAGCTCATGTCAGTGATAGAAGGGGATTATATGACATCCTTGCAATACATCTCCACTAATGTGCATGTATTGCTTATTTACCTTGATGGCCTCAATAGTGTTGGTACATTTTACCCAAGCCTACATGCTTGATAGGCTTGATATTATGATCATTTGTAAGTCACATGTGTAGTCATGTGAACACCTCTTGTAAAAGAGTTCATTTTTATCTCTTGCAATTTGAAAAAGAAAAAGGAAAAAGATGACTTACCTCATCCATGATGTAAAAGCAAAATCGTGGCTTTAACTACCTAAAACCACGAATTTTTGAGCTGAGGGAATCTCTCCTAACTTTGGGGATCACTTTTAGGTGGAGCCATTCGAATTCGAATTCCAAACTCCCTCCAAGAATAGCTATAAAAAGAGCAAGAAGGAAGAGGCGATTAGCAAGCCTTGTAGGTGACCACTTCATGTCATTTTGTAGAGATTGAAGAGCTTACTCCATAGCTCTATCATTCTACTCTCATTGTGCAAAAATTCATTGCCAATGTGATTGTAATCATATGTGAATCTATACATTTGTCATTATCTACTTCTCTGTTTTGTTCTCTGCTATATGCACTCAAAACAGTGACTTCAGAAGGTCATATCTCGAGTTCTACTCAATGTTTTTCCGTGTTTTAACGTGCGTTGGATAGCTCTTACTATCTTCTTTGTGCATATACTTTTCAAGGTCATTGGAGTAATAGTTTTGGAGATATCTTCATTTTACTGCTCATTGGTCTATCTCTGCAGAGCCCTGAGAATGGTGGGCATATTCTAGAAATTGATAAATCTTTTTCTCAGTGCTCAGTCCATCATTTGAAGTGTTTTAACTTGGATTGGGAAGCTTGCTAAGTCTATTTGATATGCCCAAAAGGAATTTATCTAATTTTTACCAAGTTGAGAGCACTCTTCCAGCAAGTGTATGTCCAAAAATAGCAAGTTTTGGGAGCTAGTCATTTCGCAACTAGTCTGTCTTGACTTAAACTTTTGGGATACATGTTCCAAAGTACTTGGCTGATATTTTGGTGGATTTAGGAAGCTCAAAGGGTCTACTAATCAACTCTGAAGTCTCAGTTGGCTGGTGTGAAGGTGGTTGTAGCAGCACTAACTCATCTTTGGATTGCATCCATCATCTCTCTTCACAGTGGTATCAGAGCATAGTCAAGCAACATGGGAGATGGATTTCCATCAACAATTGACAAATTGGATCAAAACAACTACCCGGCATGGTCTCTAAGGATGGAGGCTTACCTTCAAGGGAGGAATCTATATGGATTCATATCCGGAGATGAAGCAATGCCAACCATGAGGAACAAAGAGCAACCATCACATGAAGAAGTGGAAGGACTTTCAAATTGGTGTTCGAAGGATGCACTTGCAAGGTCCTATATTCTAAACTCAATCTCTCATTCTCTTTTACCTCATGTCAAGGGATGCAAGACATCAAGAGAGACCTGGAATGCACTTTCTTCTTTCTTCTCTTCCAACACTCGAGCAAGGAAGAACCAATTGTGGATGGAGTTCACAACAATGAAGAAAAGCCCGAAGCAAAATGTGACTGATTATGTCACAAAGATGAAGGAGATTTCCGACCAACTTGGAAGCATTGGAGAGGTAATTGAAGAGGAGCAAATCATTAGAAAAATCATAAATGGAATCAAAGCAGACGACATGTGGGAGTCATTCACAACAACCATGGATTTATACATGGATATGCATGTACCCGACCTCAACACACTCATGGGCCAACTCTTCACTCATGAAGCAAAGATTAGCAAAGGTGGTGAGTCCTCAAGAGGTAATGAAACTTCTGCCTTATATTCTGATAAAGCTAAGGTCAAGGACAAGTCAAAGAATAGGAAGAATGAAGATGAAGGTAGCTCTTTCCAAGCAAACTTTGCAGGTAGAGGAAGAGGTAGAGGAAGAGGCAGAAGTGGAAAGCAAGGCAGGGGGAGATTCCAATCATCTCAACCTTGCAGCACATGTGGCTTATCTAACCATACTATTGAAGAATGTTTTAGGAATCCAAGGAACGCAAGAGGAAGAGGATTCAATAGAGGTGGCTATGGATCAAATAGAGGTAGTTACAATGGAGGCTACAACAACAACTACTACTACTACAACAACAATTACAACAACAACAACTATCAAAGTGGCCATAGAGGAAGGAGAGACTACAATAACTATGTAGAGGACCAAAGTCAAGAAGATTCATTATTGATTATGAATCTATTAGTGAAGAAGGGTAAGGATGATGATCACATATTTTACATTGATTCGGGATGCTCAAACCATGTAGCAGGAAATGTGGCTTTACTTTCTGATTTGGAAGATCCTCATAACAAGCATGAAGTGCAGACAGGAGATGACACAAAGCACTCAGTGGAGAAGATAGGTAATGTGAAGACATCAGATGGGAATATGAACCTCTTAAGCAAAGTCTTGTATGTCCCTACAATTACCAAAAATTTAATAAGTGTTGGACAGATTGTTGAAAAAGGATTGCAAGTTAGATTCAACCGATTTGGAGCATATGTTGAAGACCCAAGGCAAGGCTTTCGAAGGATTGCCAAAGGAGAAAAGACAGGAAGGCTTTTCACTTTTGAAGTGGAAGATACAAAGAACATAACTTTGTTTAGCTATGGATCTCAAACTCTAACAGAGTTGGAGATATGGCACAAAAGGCTTGCTCACATTGGTGAGAGGACACTCAAACAAATTATAGGGACCAAAGTGTACTTGGTTTGGCTAATATCACAAGGCAACACATGATTTATAAGTGTGAAATTTGTCAACTCGGCAAGGCTCATAGACAACCTTTCAATAGGAAAGGATATATGTATCAAAATCCTTAAATTGGTCCAAGTAAGGAGCCATCTATATCAGGCTCAAGATATTATGTGTCTTTCATAGATGATTGTAGCAGGTGGACCATTCTATTTTTTATGAAGCACAAGGATGAAGTGTTTAATTGCTTTAAGAAGTATATTGCTCTTGTTGAAAACCAAATAGGTAGGACTTTGAAAAGACTCAGATTAGATGGTGGAGGAGAATACTTCTCTTCTGAATTTGATGCCTTCTTGCATGAAAGAGGCATTAAAAGGGAAGTCACTACAAGGTATACACCCGAACTCAATGGTGTAGCAGAGAGAAGGAATAGAGCTATTGTGGAAGCTGCAAGGTCCATGCTCAACGAAAAGGGATTGCCAAACTACCTATGGGCAGAGGTTGTGTCTATAGCCACATATCTCATAAATAGACTTCCATCTAAGTCACTAGATGGAACCACACCATATGAAGTGTGGAATGGAAGAAGACCTAGTCTAGAGCATTGTAAAATCTTTGGATGCTTAGCCTATGCTCACATGCCTTCTCAAGTAAGAGGGAAATTGGATCCCAAGGCAGAGAAGTGTGTATTCATTGGTTATGATCAAAACCAAAAAGGATATAGATTATACAATCCAACCAATAAAGGATTATCTGTGAGTAGAGATGTAATTTTTGATGAAAACAAATCATGGTTTGATGATGACAGGAAAGTGAAGCTGCCTTATGACTTGGATGAAGATTTTCCATCACTTCAACCAAAGGAGCCAAAGCATATTGAAGAAAGTGATTCGGAGATTGACCTAGAAGACTTGGAAAGACTAAAGCTATGGAAGAACAAAGGTAAAGCAAAGATGCAGGATGCTACATATGAACCTGAGAGCTCACATCAACCACTTAGAAGGTCTTCAAGGTAGAAGAAGAAACCTGAGAGGTTTGGTTATGATACTTCTTTGGTCACCAAGCACTCAATCTACATTGCAAAAGATTCAACCAATGAAGAGCCTACCACATTCGAAGAAGCACAAAGCAAGAAATCTTGGAGAGATGGAATGGATGAAGAAATGGAAGCCTTGAAGGAGAATGACACTTGGGAGCTTGTATCTAACAAGCCATCTATGAAGGTAATTGGATCTCGATGGATATACAAAATCAAGAGGAATCTTGATGGAAGTATAAATAGACACAAAGCAAGGTTAGTCACTAAAGGGTTTGCTCAAACCCATGGTATTGATTATGAGGAGACTTTCTCTCCTGTTGCAAAAATGCCTACAATTAGGGTTCTCATTAGTCTTGCTGCATCTAGAAATTGGAATCTCTATCAACTTGATGTAAAGAATGCTTTCTTGAATGGATGGATTTCTGAGGAAGTGTATATGGCACAACCTCCTAGATATGAGGGTGCACATCATCCTAACTACGTATGCAAACTAAAGAAAGCTTTGTATGGATTGAAGCAAGCTCCAAGAGCTTGGAATTTCAGATTGGTGACTTATTTGCAGGACCAAGGATTCAAATCTAGCAAGGTGGATATCTCTTTGTTCATAAAGAGGAATGGATCTGAAGTGATCTATTTATGTGTGTATGTTGATGATATTATTATCACAGGCAATGATCTTGAAGGAATCAAACATGTAAAGAGTCAAATGAAGGAGGAGTTCATTTATTTTCTTGGATTGGAGTTGATCTACACAGATTCAGGTATATACATCACACAAAGGAAGTATGTGCAGGACATGCTCGTCAAGTTCAAGATGGAAAATACCAAGTGTGCAGGTACACCTATGAGACAAAATCATAAGCTTAGTGCTTATGAAGGAGAGCCAATTGAAGACATCACAAGCTATTAAAGCTTGGTTGGAAGTTTGAATTATGCAAAGGGTGGATATATGCTATAGTGTTAGCATATTGAGTCAGTTTATGCATAAGCCGAGAAGACCACATATGGAAACGGCTAAGAGAGTCCTCAAGTACCTAAAGGGGACTATGAATGAATGTTTGTTTTATTTATTTACTTCAGATATTGAGGTAAAGGTCTACTCAGATGCAGATTGGGCCGGATCTAGAGATGATAGAAGAAGAACATCCGGGTATATATCGTTTGCAGGTTCAAAAATCATTTCTTGGTCATCGAAGAAACAACCAACCATGGCATTATCTTCTATTGAAGCCGAATATAGAGATTTGGCTAATGCAACTCAAGAAAGCATGTGGTTAAAGTTTTTGTACACAGATCTTGGACTTCATTCTTCAACACCTCATATTTTTTGTGACAACACAAGCTCACTACATCTAGCAGCTAATCCGGTATCCCATGCTAGAACCAAGCATATTGAAGTTCACTACCATTATATAAGGGAGAAGCTAATGAGCAAGGATATTCAACTATCCTATGTCTCTACAGATATGCAATGTGCATAAATGTTGACTAAAGCTCTTGATGGTACAAAGTGAAGTAGATTCAAGTTGATGATTGGCTTGCAGGAAATCAAGGACAATTGAAGACTTTTTTGGAGGCCAAGCATGTTAGGCTTGAGGGTGGTACATTTTACCCAAGCCTACATGCTTGATATGCTTGATATTATGATCATTTGTAAGTCACATGTGTAGTCATGTGAACACCTCTTGTAAAGGAGTTCATTTTTATCTCTTGTAATTTGAAAAAGAAAAAGGAAAAAGATGGCTTACCTCATCCATGATGTAAAAGCAAATTGGTGGCTCTAACTACCTAAAACCACAAATTTTTGAGCTGAGGGCATCTCTCCTAACTTTGGGGATCACTTTTAGGTGGAGCCATTCGAATTCGAATTCAAAACTCCCCCAAGAACAGCTATTAAAAGAGCAAGAAGGAAGAGGCGATAAGCAAGCCTTGTACTTGACCACTTCATGTCATTTTGTAGAGATTGAAGAGTTTACTCCATAGCTCTATCATTCTACTCCCTTTGTGCAAACATTCATTGCCAATGTGGTTGTAATCATATGTGAATCTATACATTTGTCGTTATCTACTTCTCTGTTTTGTTCTCTGCTATACTCACTAAGAACAGTGACTTCAGAAGGTCATATCTCGAGTTCTACTCAACATTTTTCAGTGTTTTAATGTGTGTTGGATAGCTCTTACTGTCATCATTTTGCATATAATTTTTCAAGGTCATTGAATTAATAGTTTTGGAGATATCTGCATTTTACGGCTCACTAGTCTATCTCTACAGAGCCCCGAGAATAGTGGGCATGTTCCAGAAATTGATAAATCTTCTTCTCAGTGCTCAGTCCATCATTTGAAGTGTTTTAACTTGGATTGGGAAGCTTGCTAAGTCTATTTGATATGCCCAAAAGTAATTTATCTAATTCCTACCAGGTTGAGAGCACTCTTCAGTTTTTCTAGCAAGTGTATGTCCAAAAATAGCATTTCACAACTAGTCATTTCACAACTAGTCTGTCTTGACTTAAACTTTGGGATACATGTTCCAAAGTACTTGGCTGATATTTTGGTGGATTTAGGAAGCTCAAAGGGTCTACTAATCAACTCTAAAGTCTCAATTGGCTGGTGTGAAGCTGGTTGTAGCAGTACCAACTCATCTTTGGATTGCATCCATCATCTCTCTTCACAAATAGGTCCATAGATAGAATGAAAAATTCCACAAATGCAGAGATAGTCCCAAGACTGGTGGTGAAGTATGAAGAAAGATTTTACATCGATAAGTTAGGACAAATATATGTGGTGACTGAGGACCCAAAAAGAATGAATGAGAGAGGAGAAGTCAAGGAACTAGAAAACCCTACGAGGTTTGATAATGGAGAGAATGTGACCACTCCTAGGGGAAAATTGGTAATCACCAAGGTATGGAGAGGATATTTGATCCCTCAAGATGATGTTCTAATTGATGTGTATATGGTAAGTGGTTTAGAAAAGTCACTACAATCCACTTCAACTATACAAGGAGAAGGCATAAACCTGGCCGTTATCTATGAATTACAAGATCTGGAAGACTCGTCTAGAGTTACCTACCTAGATGAGAATAAGAGGAGATATTGGCTTGTGGATGACCGTGACAAGTCAAGAATAAGATATTTGCGGTTGCTAGTATTCCCTCCTAGAGACCAGATGACTACATCACAAAACCCCTTTAAGACATAGCAAAGCTATGAAAACCCTGTCTCAGGGCAAACCCATCAACAAAGTGTGCGAATAAGGCCATAGGTGCACTTTTCCATGCTAGGAACTAACCCCAACTATCACGCCAACCCACGAAGTGGAAATATGAATAGGCCACCTGTCCCGATGAGACCACCATAAGGAGTTGGACCAGGTGTTGCTCTAGCACAATGGTGAGAACCACGTTAAGAAGCTTCACCTCCTTAATGTCAATCCGCGGAAGAGATAGGAGTGATATGAAGATCGTGAATGTGAGATGAAGTGAGAGTGAAGGTGAGAAGCATAGAAATGCACACACACATACACACACACTACGAAGAGACAAGCAAGACACAATGGAAGGTGAGAAATCAACTCTATTACTCAAGAACACTATTACAAGCTCAAAAGAACTCTAAACTCCAACAAGCTAACACTAACCACCTCAAAAATGAGCTCTCTAGCTCTTT
This sequence comes from Ceratopteris richardii, assembly GCA_020310875.1. Classification (NCBI taxonomy): domain Eukaryota; kingdom Viridiplantae; phylum Streptophyta; class Polypodiopsida; order Polypodiales; family Pteridaceae; genus Ceratopteris; species Ceratopteris richardii. The sequence goes on from CM035425.1 coordinate 8,334,096, forward strand.
TTATAGTTTCTAGACTAGTTTTGACCGGTTTCACATCTAGTGACCGGCATAGTTAAAAATTAGGTGCTAGATGCTATTTGGAAGGGTAAACGATGTCTAAAAATAACAAAAATTGATACGCTTGTTCTACCTAAGCTCCTCAAGCTCGAGGACTCCTCGGCTTGCACAAAATGGAGCTATGGATTACAAAATGGGGTTTTCTATGTTACATATGTTACAATAGTGATAAAAATCACTATTGGAGGTTTTTGAAAAGTGTTTTTAGAACATGATTCTTTGAAAAAAGATTCGACTGGCTCCCTTCTCTGTCGTTACATGCTTCCGTGTCATCTGTGCCTCTGGCTGCTTCCAACACCCCCCTCCCTCTCGCTTCTGTCGTCCCTGACAGAACCTTGCTGTGAGGTCTGCCGGATATAGTTCTGTAGGAGGTCTTGAGCGAGCATGTGCTCGGAGATACGAATGCCTCGGGCTAGATCTGCCTCGAGTTTCTCCCAGTCGATTGGTTGCGGTTCTTCCGGTGGCGGGAGCTGATAGTGTGTGGAATAGACCATTCGTTCACAGGTAAATAATTGTAATAAATGTGTAGGCCTGCTTATGAATACCTCTGAATGGTATTCCCAGAAGCCGGTTGTGAACATCTCTTCGAACGTCTGCTTGTAGCACGCCGGTAGGTACTTTATTCTGCAGTGCCAGGCATAACACACCCGTAGCGATGGCGTTGTACTCATATCATATACCAGGTCAAAATTGCCATGCTCAAAGCCCGGGGTGTTGACATGTGGTGCCTTGACGCGTCGGAAGACTTTAAAAATCATTTGCATCATGTCAAATATTTTGACAGTCATATGCGCCGCTATATCGTCCATATGCTTTAATCTAGGGAGCCAGTGGCAAATTGTAGCCATCATGTAGCCAACAGTTGGTAACTCAATGGGTGGCTTAAAATAGGGGTAATTCAACCAGTCTTGGCACTGCTTATTGTTTTGTACCTTAATAGCAAAGGCAGTTGTAGCTCAGTGATGAGTAGCACCTCCTTTAATGTCAATCCGAGAAGTCGTGAGGATGGTATGAAGACCTCGAGCAAGTGGCGGCACAAGTGTGTGAGTGAGAAGCACACAATCATGCACACACATACACACACACGCGCACACACGGCAAGACAAAGAGTGAGAATCAATGGAGTTCTTAGATTACTTTCAAAAAGCTCTTACAAGTTTGTTTCAATTACAATCTAGCCCCAAAAATGAGCTCTCTAGCTCTTTTTATAGTTTTTGACTAGCTTTGGCCCTGTTCAGACCTAGTGTCCGGCCTAGTTAAAAATTAGGTTCCAGGGCTTATTTGAGGGCTCAAATGAGATCTAAAAAATAGGAAAATTGGCAGGTAGATACTTCTAAAGCTCCTCAAGCTCAAAGACTCCTTGGCTTGCACAAAATGGAGCTACAAAAATATGAAATGGTATTTACAATGGTGTTTAGTGATGAGAATCACTTTTAATTGGTGTAAGGGTTTTGAAAAACTAAAGGGTTGCCTTAGTGCTAGATCTACGTGAATGCTCATACGTGCTTCTTCCTGAAGAAAATTATTGGCCTATTTGCCAGATCTTCGTTGACTCCCTTGTCTGCTTGTGCCTTCTCTCCCTTCTGACTCTCTTCTCTGACTGCCATGCCTTGTTAGTCCTTCAATTCCTTGTCTGCTGCTAACACCCCCCCCTCTCTCGCGTCTGTCGTCCCTGACAGACCCTTGTTGTGTGGGTTTTTGGATGTAGTACTCAACGACATCCTGCGCTAAGTGATGTTCGGCAATTCTCAATCCTTTGGCTAAATCTGTGAGTAGAGCATCCCAATCTACCGGCCCGGGAACCTCTGGATGTGGTATACGAAGCTTTTCGGAATGGAGAGCTTGTTCCACTGCAAACAACTGCAAGAGATGGGATGGTCTGGGAATGAATATCTCGGAGTGATATTCCCAGAATCCCGTGACAAACATCTCTTCAAACGTTTGTTTGAAGCAGGCCGGTAGATATTTGATGCGAGCGTGCCATGCATACACAACATTAATCGATGGGGTTGTGCTCATGTCGTATACGAGGTCCTGATTACCTTCATTAAATCCTAGTGCTGAGAGATGTGGTTCCTTGACATTTTTGAAGGTCCTGAAGGTGACCAACATAAGTTCGAAAATCTTCAGGCACATCTGAGTCATGACATCAGGTACATTCTTGAACCGGACCCCCCAATGTCGAATCGTCAAAATCATATATCCAATAGTAGGTGGGCCCTTAGGGGGTGCGAAGTACACATAATTGAGCCACTTCTCACAGCCTTTAATCGTCAGCACTGTTTGTGTGTACTCCGGCCATGATCTCCTTCGAAATACAGGGCAATAACATGGGTTATATTTGATGTACAATGGCATGTTGTTCCATGTTCTTACCATTTCCGGGTAGGTTTCAAGCAGCCAAATTCTCCAAGTCGGTTGGCGAATATGTCCCTGCTTGGCACTCTCTGGGATGTCGTCAGGTGCAAACTGTGTGGCAGAGGTTGGTTCCCTTGAGGTGTGGTGCTTGATTTCCGCATTATAATCCGCCATTAGAACGCAAAAAGGAACATACAGGTCGTCCGATGGGCCGATCCACCTATGGTGTGAGAGATTCTTAAAATAATCGGATTTTATTACAACCTCCTCCAATTGTGACATCAATGCGATTTGGACTGCCACCCTGTCATCATGTGTCGTGGCTACTTTCTCTAACTTTTGCATCCATTCAGGTGCCTCAATTTCAATTGTGTCCATGCCCTGTTCTGTTCGCTTACCCCCGGGTGTTGGCATCGGGACATAGGGATCCTCGAATGTTTCTTCTACTTCAATTGGCACAAGATCGTCAGGCTCGGGCTCTACCAGAGGGGAGGGCTGACGCTCATATTGCATGACCTTGCTACGTAATTCCTCAAGTTCTGCCCGGAGTTTAGTGACCTCTTCAGATGTATCTTCTGCGGTGGTGATCTTGCTTGGTGATGTCTGTTGGGTGGCCAACAGCCTTAGTAAATCATCTCTCTCTTTTTCTAAAGCGGCATGGGCCTCCATGAGATCTGCATGAGTTTCTAACACCACTTTCATATTCTCAGAGGGAATTGCCTTGAATCGCTCTGGGTCAATCTCCTGTGGGGAACCCTCCATGGCCGCCTCCAGATTTTCTTCGTTCTGTTTCTGTAATCGTTTATTTTCCTCTAGCGCTGTAGACATATGCTTTCGTAGGAGGCCCAAGTTCCGTCGAAGCTTCAGGTTTTCCGTGATCTGAGAATGTAGCAGCTCGTCCATGTGTCGTCGTTCTTCATCATCTGCTTGGGGTGGGTTGGCTACTAATTGTGCATATTGTTCCTGTAATGTCACGTGCTGCTGTTGTAGTAGCTACTTCTGCTCTTCAAGATCCATACATCGTGCTTGGAGATCTGCGTGGCTTCGGAAGAGCTTTGTATGTTGGTTGTCAAGGTGTTGGTAGTGTTGCTGAAGTTGGGACATGCATTGATACATATTATTAAATACATTATTAAGAGGAATGGTGGGAGAAATGGTGTTGAATGCAGAGGGGAAGGGAAAGGGAAAGGGAATTGTGGATGCAGTACTGGAGAAGGGTGAGGGGGGAGGTGGGGGAATGGGAGATTGTGGGTAAATGGGGGGTGGGAGAGGTGCAGAGGTGGGTGACACCTCCATGGATTCAAAAGTGGAGGCCGTGGTGGGAGTGACTGTGAACATGGGGATTGTGGTTGCGGTGAGAGTTGTGAACGTGTATAGAGGTGTGTGTAATTGTGAACTCCCAGGAAGTGTGATCGGAGTAGTGGGGTTTACCGTGGCTGTGGTTAGACTTATGTTTTCAGTGGAAATAGAGTATGTGGGTTGACTGATGGTTTGTGCGTCGGTGTGTGTAGTGGGTTCCGAGGTAGAGGTTACAGTGGTAGAGGGAGGTGAATGGGGCGGATGTGGGGGAGAAGGTGGCAAGGGAGGTGATGGAGGTGCACTCGATGTGCGGGCTTCCTCGGTGTCGTGAACAGTGTGTGCTGTGCCAGTGGTTGTGGGGGTGCCTTGTGGTCCTGATCCTAATACGTTCATTCGTTTTCCCGTTCGTGGGGGGCGTCTGCCATATCTTTTCTCTGTCCTTCGTGATTGCACTAGTGCAGTATGCACCGTTTCAGGTACTCCCAAAGCGTCCGATATCATTTCCAGGGTGGCACGGTATTGCTCGTCCACACCTTCCTCCTCTAGAATCTGGTTCATGAGGGCTTTACCTGCAGCTAATGATAGCCTGTGTTGCTCTTGAACTCGGTTCATCGTATCGTAGAGCTTCTTTAATGCGTTAGTATAGGCTGGGGCAACTTCCAGTACTTGTAGGGCTTCCTGATCATACTCTTGTTCTTCTGCTTCTGATTGTCCACCCTGTGCCTCCTCATGTGCTTCTTCTTCATCGTCCACATTGACTACGTCCGGTTGGCTGGGCTGGGCTTGGTCTGGGGCAGTTTGCTGTCCACCAGCTTGCTCTGCTTCAACTTCCGCATTTACAGCTTCGATGATTCTAGCAACTTCTTCATCCGTTAGATCCTCCAAAGTGAATCCATGCGGGAATTCCAGATCAGGAGGTACTAGTGGAAACACAAGGTTAGGGCCATCTGTGCTGTGCCTGGGTAACCTGATAGTAAATGGTTGTACTCGTCGGGGAAGTCTTGGGGTTGTTTCACGCGTTAGGGTTGCACCGCGAGCTTGTGCACAAGGCATCTGGACAGCGCCTCTCATCTTCTTTGAGGGAGGCCCTACAGCTGACAATCTGCGTTGAAACTCCTGTGCTCTGGTCCAAATGAGAGCCCTCTGCACCGGTACATCATATGCGAGACATCTGTACACAATTCTTGTAAGTGCACAGCAACCATACAGTACAGACTTTTGCTTCTTATACCATCTCTGATGAGCCATGTGAATCTGGTCGATAATCCAGTGAGGCATATTGATTGTCAAATCAAAAGCATCCGCCAGGTAGAGGCTAAACCAGATCTTTTTGGGAGGCATCGTGAACCTTTCCTGCGCGGGGAATGCGAAATGTTGCATGACCATGCGTAAGTGAATGGCGATCGTAGGTGTCATCGCAACCATGTCCTTCAACTTCGTCAGATTCCTGTTCTTCATATTGTCTGGAACCATAGTCTCTTTCTCTGTTGGAATGTGCATACCTTTCATGTCGAGTGCTTCTCTTACCAAGTTGATAGTCAAGCGGAAACACTTCAGCTCGTTGCCCCTTGTGAGTGATGGGAGCACAAAGGAGCTGTATCCTTTCTTGTCTTTGCTGGGAGTGAGGGTACTAATTAAGTATGAGCACCTTAGAAAATCTGGCTTGGGTAGTTGGAACTTGAAGTAATCATAAAGCCCAGCCTTCTTCCATATCGACTTCAGTCCTTCATTATTCTGTAGCTTTTCAAACTCCCTGGTAAAGAAATGGTATCTGCCCCAATGTCCATTGAATTCTACCTCGGACTCCCACATATATGTGCCTTCACCCAGAGGTCCTGCAACGTCACTGAACCAGTGTGAGGTTTTGCCCACCGGCATTGTGTGACCCTATGGAGGATTCTGAATCGGTATGGCATGTAATGCCCTTAATGCCACTGGTCTTTCTTTTAATTCCTCCTCGACCGGAAGGCTTTCGATGTCCACCACTTGGGGGTTGGTGCCTGCCTGGGAGCTAGTTCCTACCGTATCTGCCATTTTACTTCTTGCTGCCTGTCTCTGTGAGAATATACAAACATGTGTTAACATTGTACAGGACAAGGGAGCACCGTTGTTGTTCCCATTACAATATTAACATGAGGGTCGGGAGCGAATAATGGGTTAGTAAGTGCTCGGTGCGATTGTGTGTTCGGTTAGCCGTTCGGTAGACCTCAGAGTTAAGTGGAATGATGTAGTGTGATAGTGATGTGGTTAGTAAGTTATCATGGATTTACAAATGGGGTCTGGGGGTTTGTTACAAGTCTGAGGCTGCCAAATGCAGTGGATGGGTTTTGCTCTTGGTTTCGTAGAGACTCTAGAGAGCTTTATCGGTGTCTCGGTTTGAAAATGAGGCCTTTTAGGGACCCATTTACAAGTGATTATGTGCGTGCTCATGGGCCTTGGTGTGTTCCTGAGAGTTGAAAACGAGTGAATGCTGGCTGTGCGAGTGAATGGGTTACACTGTGTAGGTTGTGGCCTCGGCGTAGCTATTTGCGCCCGCAATGCAAGCCTTAGGCACCCAAATTTGTCTTGATTGTGGGCTAGCCTTCATCGACTTCTTGGGCACCCAAATAGATTTCACGTTAGCAGGAGAATTTTTGAAAGACTTCTTATTAGTGTCGTGTTGTTGGTTACTAATAAGAGGCTTTGCGCGTGTGGTTGGCGGGAGTGCAACCGGGTGTTCGCCTTTCCGCAACCACACTTGTTTCACTAGCTGAGACATTTTGCTGCGCCAGTACTTTTGATCTCCGACATAGGTAGTACCCTGCTTCTTCTGCCTTTGATCCACCTTTGGTCGCTGCCTCCTTCTAGCCTTTGGAAAAGAAGGGAGTTCCGTTGCATCCCTGATTCCTTTTTTGAGAATATCATTCCTCTGCAACACATAGTTTTGGACAAGAACAGCATGGTCAACTTCATGTGCACCCCTGGAGGGACCAGGAGTCTGTGCCTTTCCTAGTTCTTTGAGTGCTCCATTATCTAACTCTACTGTGATTCGACTATGATTGACCCATACCTGAAGAAGTCCACTTCTTAGGTTTAAGTTGATTGCTTGGTCATAGATCCAGTCTTGACCCAAGACAAGGGGTTCAGTGAGATCCTCATCTTGACACACTAGTACTTTAACTGTCATTGCCTCACCATGAATGTAGAGGGGAAGTTCCACCTCGCCCATGCAAGGGGTTTCCACGCCTCCCAATCCTATGAGATATGCTTCCACAGGATTGACAGTTAACTGCAACTCTTGACAGTAAGACAACTTAACAGCACTAGTGGCTGCACCTGAGTCAATCAAGGCTCTTACGGTCCTTGCACTCTTTCCTTGTCCTATATCTAAGGTTACGAAAGGACGTCGATCAGTTATCCTATGTGAGCTTGTTCCTGCGACTTCACACATTGCCATGTCATATCTTTGATCTACATATGCATCTTGCCTAGGGTGCTCTCTACCTTGTCTTCGTAACTTCATCCTTCTGATGCGTTCTAAAGCTTCTGCTTGAGCTTCTTCTCGAATTCGCTTTTCTTCCTCTTTGCGTTTCTTAGCAGTGTTGAGTCGGCTAAGCATTTCCTCCGTGAGGGGTTCTTAATACAACTTGACTCTGCAACCGCTAATATAGTTTGGGAGAATATCACCCTCTAACGTGGCTAGTTGCACTGCTCCACTCATGGAGATCCTATTGATGATCATAGGTCCGTAGCCTCTCTTTTCTAGTTTCCTTGCGAGTTGTTTCAGTGTGTAGACTAAGACTAGATCTCCTGCTTTCAAGCCTTTATCCTTCACATGGGCATCAAAATATGCCTTCTGCCTCTTCTTGGCTGCATATATTCCTGCAGCGGCTCTCAGTCTTGTTTCCCCTAATCGTTCAAGGTCAAAGATCCTAGAGGAGAGCTCATGACCTGTCCATTCGTGCTCTTGTGCTACTTTCAACGTAGGTATTAAGAAGTCCAAGGGTAGCACTGCGTTTTGGCCAAATCCCATCTGAAAGGGGGTGGCTTGGAGTACCGTTTTGTAGGCGACTCGGTATGCCCAAACAGCATGGTGCAGCTGTTTGTCCCAATCAGAGCGTTTAGTGTTCACTAATTTTGTCAGTACATTGCATAAGATCTTATTAGTGCTCTCACCTTGTCCATTAGCTTGAGGGTGATAGGGGGCAGACTTCTTATGTATTACCAAGAATTCTTGGAGTAGATTTTCAATCACTTCGTTCAAGAAGTGAGTGCCTCTATCACTTACAAGCTCTATAGGTAGCCCATATCTTGTGAATACATTCTCAAACAAGAATTCAGCAGTTGTCTGAGCGTCGTTCTTTGTCGTAGCTTTTACCTCTACCCACTTAGTTAGATAGTCTGTTGCAACAATGATGTATTCCGCATGAGAACCCTTAGCTGGGGGATTAATAGGACCTACGAAGTCTATTCCCCACTTAGAAAACGCACGTCCACCCATCATAGGTTTCAGTGGCATCTCATCTTTGCGTATAGGATACTGAGTCCTCTGACAGACATCACACCGTTTCACATAGGTATGTGCATCCATGTGAAGGGTAGGCCACCACAAGCCCGCAAATAGTATTGCCTTGATCACCCGATCCGGTCCAAAGTGTCCTCCTGCTACACCTTGGTGAGCAGTTTCTAAGATCTTAAGATATTCACTTTCATGGACACATAGCCTCAGGTAACCATCTTTACCACGCTTATATAGATTATCACCAATGAGTGAGTAATCCAGGGCTTCTTGTTCTAAACTCCTTTTCCTTGCCAGAGTCATGTCTGGAGGGAATGTGTTTGTCCTCAGGAAGGATACTAGAGGTTCGCTCCAATCTGGCACAATGGATACTTGATAAAGAGTGGCGTGTTC